>OY856411.1:1421635829-1422358329 GCA_963693085.1 Alisma plantago-aquatica
ACTCCTTTGTCTCTGATATCTAGGATGAACTCGAGACACGGAAGGCCATCCTCTCAACATTCAATACACATCACTAAATCTAACAACAATATATGCTTCTTGTTGTGGCAAATAACAAAATTGTCACCTACCAAAATTGCGATAACTGGATGTATATCGATTTCAGATCAAGACCCAACATAATCAGCATATGGATAACCAAACCGTTCTAGGTATCCCTCGTTCTTCTTGTAGAAAAGCCCCTTGCATGAGGATTTCTTCAAGTATCTCAACACATGGCAAGCCCCCTCCCAATTGCACTTCTTAGGGGAGTTCATAAACTACTTAGCACACAAACAATAAAAGAAATACCAAACCTAGTCATAGTGAGGTATAGAAGTTAGCCCATAGTCTTTTGTACAAATATTTTTCTACTAAATCACTAGTAGTAAGGTTCAAAAAAATGTGCGACCAGTTTGGTCCATAGGAGAAAAAATCGGACAACAGCCAAGATCCCAGTTTCCTCTAAGAGATCTAGGAGATTTAGATTTCCCTGCAAAGCTACGGGCTACCTCTATTACAAGAAAGTAACAAATTTTCCCTGAATCTATAGTAACAAAGTGTTTTAACAAGATGTGAGTTTGTTTATCGGATGTCACCTTCATCACTACTAGAGAGAATGATGTCATCAACATAAATTATCAACAACGTATTAAAACTAACTATTTAATAAAAATTTAAATAGAGGTTTAATTATTTCACCCTCATAAGATACATGTCTTCACTTGTCTTAAAATACCTTAGAATCGACCATCCTTGTCACCCAAGTTCCTAGTTCATTCCAACTAGACTCCCTCACTTACGACCGACCATCCTTGGCACATAGAAAATAGTGGCCCAATCACCTCGTTGTTCCTTACTAACACCTCAGGGGGATAATAAGACCATTCCAGGGTTCTAATCATGCTCATAGAAACCTAGACATCCATGATTATAATGTATATGCATGGCAAGTCATCAATTTGCAAGCAAAGGAAATAAGCAGAGCGATACTTTATTTAGCAACTATATTGTAGAGTTTCAATACAAGCTAGAATAAAATAAGGGCAGATGGTGCTAGTACCCATTCCCCAGTACAAACATCTACTTGCTTATAGAGAGGGACAACAACATAAAGATAGAAGGAATGATAGAGAGGGCCATGATGCCAGGTGTAGGAAGACCAATCTCTCTTTAGCGGCCGCCACCACCTGTCTCCCCGCTAGGGCTTGTACTTTGGAATGTGGATTCTAATCACCAATTAGAGACCATTTATAATAGATGATAAGGGTTCCCTTTTATAATTTTTTTTCTTTTCTGGAGAAACCCTATACTTGCACGTCAATGTTGGTGAGTTGAGATAACTTCGGCAAAGAGCGGCTTGAGGGGAAATGTTGAAACATGATACATACTTAGTTTTGGTTTAAATGTCCCTCACATACCCCTTCCTTTCAGAATCTAGTCTTTGGCCCTATGAATTTTTTGGTAAAATGGAAATGAAATGAAAACACACTTGCACGTTTATAAGAAAGTCTTTAACAATGTTGTTTCCTTTATTGTTACTATCTCAAGGTTTTACCAAGTAATATATGTTCTCTTAGACCTATGATTCTATATGTTTGTATAGCATACACAACAGTTGTAGCGATGTGTACCCATTTTATGATTTTAGGTAACAGGTACACAATGAATGTCTAACAACGATCATTGCTTCTACACTTATGATAATATTATCTTACTTTGATGATAATTATTGACATGCAAACGGAATTCATATGATTGGATATGTGAGAGCTATGATCTTATGTTGGGTACTAGTTTAGTTTTCTTTGAATATGACATTTTGTCTCATACCTTAGTCATTGGTTGTGATTTTATTCATGCATATGTTATGTTATTCATTATACGAACGAATGTTTGGGTCCTTTCTCCTTTGGTTCTCTAGCCATTATGAGGGAGGATTTGGGTAATAAATGATTTTGTGACACATTCTTTATAAGATTGACATTCCTCTAAAGCTCATACATTTCATATAACATACTTTCAAAATCACATGGAAATGGGTTCATACCATGTGCTTCCAATTATGCAGAGATTCACATGAAGATATGTATCATGCCTTGTTTTATTGCCTGGTTATTGCTCAAGTAATGTGACCTCAATATTGTATATTGATTCATGTGCATGCACATGCATTTCCCAGTCTCACTAATCAAGTGACCAAGATATCATACTCTAATAGGAGGGATAAATCCCATATCTATCACTTATAGTATCCCAATGTGTCAAAGTCACCCAATCATCACCGTTATAACAACCCATGTTTCAGGACTGCATTTGATGATGTCAAAGCATACCCAACGACATGCGACGAGTGTAGTGATTTCAGGTCTAAGAATCAAAATAACCACCTTCACTATGAGAGATGATTGTGACTACCGCAAGCATGTGTCACTCTCAAGGTTGGTATGTTTGATAAACTATTCTCTAACATGTATTGTGTGCTTGGTTTGATATTGCCATATCATGACTAATGAGATTTAATCATCAACCATCTCACACTCTGATCTTATGTGTTATTGTTGTCTATCAACCTTTCACAATAACAACCGATCATGGACATTACGAGAATATGTATATGCACTTTTAACATCTATATGATCTCATCCACAAGGATATTAACTTGACAATATACATCATTGAGTAATATAATTCTGTAGACATTCACTCTGTATCCTCATTATCTCATAACTAAGTGAAATAGATGAATTGGAAGCTTGCCTTTATATTTGTTATTATTAATCAAATCCTTTTAGGTAATTATGCCATGTCAATCATCATATGATTGGATCTACGAGCATACCTTACCAACATGAATTACCTTTATTATTATCAAATTGATTACATTTTTCTATCTCACAATCATTGTATGCTGGCTATCTGGGCATACATACCAACAGATTCCCACTTGCACTTAGAGACAATCACCAATGAATCTTATCCCAAGTGATCTAACATGACCATCATGCTTCTACTGTGAAAGTTCTTTTGTTAGCGGGTCATGAATATTGATTTTAGTCAATACTCTGAAAATATTCACATCTCCTCACTTTATGATCTCTCATATGAGATGGAAGTGTCAGAGTATATGCTTGGAAAGCCGATGTGATATAGGTTCCTTAGATTGTGCAATATCTCCACTGTTGTCACTATACAAATCTATTGCATCATTAATGCTTGGAACCACTCTGAGTTCACTGATGAATTTCTTGATTCAAGCAACATCCTTTGCTTCACTTGAGGCAACAATGTACTCGATTTGTATTGCATAATCAATAACTATTTCTTGCTTGGTATAACCCTTTATATCCAACTCTTCCTCAATGCCATAAATGAGGAACATATCCTTAGTTCTTCTCAAGTAATTAAGGATGTTATTTCTGGTAGTCCATTGACCTTTATCAGGATCTGATTAATATCTGCTTGTCATGTTCAAGGCATACGAGAAATTGGGACACGTGCATAACATTGCATATATGATAGATCCAATTGCGAATGCAAATGAAATCTTTCTCATGTGTTCTCATGCTTTACAAGAACTGGGGCACTGATCTTTAGAGAGGCTAATTCCATGGGACATGGAAAATTCCCTCTCTTGGAGTCCTACATACTAAACCTCTTCAACACTTTGGTATTGATCATAGTCTGTCTTAGGCTAATAAGCCTTCTAGATCTATATCTATAGATCTTGATTCCTAAGATGTAGGATGCTTCACCAAAATCCTTCATATAAAGGTACTTCCGAGTAAGTTCTTTACCATTTCTAGGGCATGGATGTCATTCCCCATCAATAGAATGTCATCTACATACAATATGAGGAATATAACTATGCTCCCACTAACCTTATTGTATACACAAGGTTCATCTTCACTTTAACTAAAGCCAAACTCTTTGACTGCCTCATTAAATTGAAGATTCCAACTTTGAGATGCTTGCTTCAAGCCATAGATTGACCTTTGTAGATTACAAACTTAATTAGCAGCTTTTGGATATATAAAACCTTGAGGTTTTTTCATGTACACAGTCTCAAGAAGATTTGTATTAAGGAAAGTGGTTTTAACATCCATCTATCAAATCTTATAGTCATAATAAGATGTAATGACAAGCATGATCCTGATGCATTTAACCAGGGAAACTGGCGAAAAGGTTTCATTATAGTCAACACCTTGAAATTGTCTGAAACCCTTTGCAACCAATCTTCCCTTACATGTTTGTACATCACCATCCATGTCGGTCTTCTTCTTGAGACCCACTTTCACCCTATGGGTTTTACCCCTTTGGGTGGATCCACCAAGGTCCATACCTTGTTGGTGTATATGAATTCCATCTCAGATCTCATGGACTCAAGCCATTTCTTAGATCGTGATCCCTTAATAGCTTCTGGGTAGGTTGTGGCTCATCATTTATGAGAAACTCACCGCCATTTTGAGTCACAAGATAACCAAATATTTTAGGCTCAAGGTGTGTCCTACTAGATCTATGAGGTTCTTATGTTCCATGAGGAACTTCAATTCTGACAATCATGTTCCTTGTGTACCTCTATAGTTTCAATGTTTTCTTATTGGTATCGAACATCTTTGAATACTACTTTGCTCCAACTGATTCCTTTGGGAATGAATTCCTTTTCAAGGAATATACTAGTCCTAGAAACAAACACTTTGTTATCATATGGAGTGTAAAAGTAGTATCCCTAGTTTCTTTGGGATATCCAATAAAATAACACTTATCTAATTTGGGTCCAAGCTTTACAACATGTTCCTGATATAAGCTTCACATACCCAAATTTTCATAAAAAATACATCAAGACGCTTCCTGTACCATATCTCATATGGTGTCTTTTCAACCAATTTTGATGGTACACATTTTAGTGTAAACGTTGCGGTTTGTAGAGCATGTATCCAGAAAGAAGTTGGAAGATCATCAAAGCTCATCATTGATTGCACCATATCTAGTAATATGCAGTTCCTTCTTTCAGATGCACCATTATGCTGTAGTGTTCCAGACATAGTCCATTGTGACACAATACCATAGTCTTGCAGAAGGCCCTCAAAATTTTGACTTAACTATTCTCCACCTCAATTGGAATAAAGTGATTTAAAACTTTTACCAAGTTGGTTGTGTACTTGATTCATGAAATCCTTGATTTTTTCAAGGGTTTCTGACTTATATTTCATCAAGTAGACATATCCATACCTATTGAAGTCATCAGTAAAGGTGATGAAGTCTTGGTAACCGCCTCTAGCATTTGTTCTAAAAAGGAACATACATTAATATGTATGAGTCCTAATAGATCACTTGATCTCTCACTGTTCCCAGTGAAAGGATCTTTTGTCATCTTGCCCAAAAAATATGACTCACATGTCTCTATTGATTCAAAATCAAAAGAGTCTAGATTACCATCTTTATGGAGTTCGGAAATGTGTTTTCCATTTATGTGTCGTAGAAGACAATGGCAAGTTATTGAGTTTTAGCCTTTTGTTATTTATGTTATATATGCTTGTATCCATATCTAAAGGTATAATCCATAGGGCATAGGGGTAGTGCCATAAAAGATCACATCTTTACCAATAGAAGATCGATGATTCTTTATAAGAAATTCAAATCCATTCTTGTCCAAACAAGATACATATATGATGTTCCTGTTAATGGAAGGTACATAATAGCAGTTCTCTAACTCTATTACAGGCCCACTTGGCAGAGATAACTCATAGGTTCCAACTACACTGGCACCAACTCTTGATCCATTAGCAACACACAGTTCAACCTCACCTTTCTTTAAAGGTCTACTTCTTTTCAGATGTTGCACATTTGAGCAATTGTGTGATCCACATCTGGTATCCAATACCTAAGATGAAGAAGTAACAAAGTTATATGGATATAGCTAAAGTAGATATATCTATCCCTTGATTGATCTTCATTTGTTTCTTTTAGTGAAAAGGACATATTCCTTCTGCACTTACCCTTCTCCTTATCTTGAGTGCAGAAAACTTGGACTTTGGCTTAGCCTCAAAACTTTTCTTGACCTTATCTTTGACCTTGGACTGCCTTCTACTGATCACAATCATAGGGTTGTCCTTCATTCATGCTTTGGCATTATAAACATTCCAAGTAATTCAGACAATGATTTTGCCAAGTTACTTAAGTAGTAGTACTTGATAAACTGGCAATATGATTCAGGCAATGATTGTAAAATCAAATTCATAGCCAACTCTTAGCCTAAATGAAGTCCCAATCTCTTTTTATTTTCCACATGTCCAATCATATTGACCACATGGGCTCTACTAGACCCCCTTTGGTCACCTTACATTCAAAGAGTGACATTATACCTTTCTTGGTTTACATGATTCTTAAGATGTATTACTATCTCAAGAATATCCATGTTTTCATGTTAATTATGCAATGCATAGTTCATACAGACCAACATAAGGTCTTTGATGTATGTGGCATCATTGGCATGCTTTAAGTAAGCATCCATTTCAGCCTTGGGAAAATTTGAAGAGGGTTCCTCTGGATATGGTGTTTAAAGGATATAGAGCTTACACTCTTGAATGAGAACATTTATCAAAGTAATTTGATCCCATTTAATGTGTCCTTCTCACCGATTACAATAATAGTGTGTTTTCCATCTAATTATACAAAAGAAAAATTTACATTTGTCAAAACACTCATGATTTGATTTGATTTGATTATATCAATGATGTTAATTAGGCCTTTAATTAATTATCACTCCCACTATTTTGTTCAAATTGATAGCCCTCACTATCAATTTGGAATATTTTAGCAACCAATCTTCTAGTGAGACAAGATCTAAAAGAAGTAAGTTATTACCCAACCAATGCCAACACTCACAACCAATTATTAATGTAGGCAACATTTTCCAATTGCATCTTATGTAATTCTTGGATATATGGTATGCACAACTCTTTGCCATAGTCCATATGTATGCTTTTAGGCACTTAAGTATTAAGTTCACCTAGTTAAGCCTGACCCTAAAGTTAAAATGATAGATTATGCACCCTACAGAGGCAAACCCACATATCTACCATCACACTTCCACGAGATAGATGATGCACCACACTAGGGTGTGCCCACACTTAGACGATCAAGCTTATTTATTTGTGTTTCTTATTGAAAGTATCTAAGACTTAATATTTATTGATGGATTATATATATATATATAGATATACATATCCAATCACCACATACTTATAATATGCATCACATACATGCTATATCCCCAAATGAAAACATGCAATCACAAACATACAACTGATAGTTGTGGCTATACTAATGCAATTATTTGGAACCACAAAGAATCACTACCCACCTAAGGTCAAACATCACATTTTACAATCTATGAAAGAAAAAGTGCTATGTTGGAAACAAGTCGCTCATTCCATTGAACTCTTCCAGTCGATAGATTCATTTATCTGTTGGTCCATTGGTCTCTGTTGATTGGTTGAATGGCTTCTGGATCAAGTAGCTATCTGGACTCCTTTAGTCGATCGATTGGGCATCTAGTCAATTGATTGGCTCCTTCGGTCTGTCACCTCTTTGGTCCCCCAGTTGATTGACTCGACTTCCCAGTCGGTCAAATCGCCTGGTGTAGAACGTATTCTCTTTCACTAATACAAAGAATAAAGCTAATCCTACTTATTTATTTCATTGTAAAAGGTGAAACCTCGAGTTACATTTGAGGGGAGTATAGGGAGGAAAGCATTAACTTACATATGGAGAGAGAGAGAGATTCTCAATATGCAAATCAAATTTAAAATATAAGAATTAAACCATTCAACCAAGCACACACACCCAAAGGGTTATTGGCCATAACCACACATACATCTACCATAAAAATAATTTTAGGGCGACACGTATAGATTGCACATATATATATATATATATATATATATATATATATATATATATATGAACAACAAGACATTCCCTAGTGTATGTGGTATTTAAACATATATGCATGTTACTCATTTAAATATTCACATCGCATGTAATAAAATAAATGATAAAATAAAACTGATCATATTGATTAAATCCTAAAACATAGTAAATTGACGTAGCTCTAATACTATTGTAGGAAAATATGGTGATAGAGATGGTAGAGGAAATAAAAATTTTCTTGTCATATTCTCCATAACCAACAAATCACATTAACAACTTGAAGTGGAAAGAGGGTTTCAAGGCATATACCTGGTCCTATAGGAAGTCCAATGACAATCCTTACAACATTGTGCTTCTTTCTCAAACAACACACAAACGATCGTCAGTGGCCTTCTGATGTAGCACCATGGATGGTGGTTGATGGTGTTCTCCTAAAGTGATAGAGAGGGCCTCCATGACTCTATGTAGTCCACACAGACCATCGAGAACTCCACATTGTTCTTCTAGAACTGACGGGAAGGAGTTATTCCTTTGTGTTGTCAACGTACTAGTGTTGAATTTTCTCCCCTTTGTCTATCTCTACATTTTATGAATAAGATGCCTCTGTCTCTCACGTTACCACAACATTGAGATGGGGAATATTTATACTGAGAGACTTGGCCACCCCCCTTTTGTATAGGAGTGGATGAATTAGGGTTTTCACAAACTTGGGGACATTATGGGACAAATTTAATGAATTTTCAACTCCTGCTACTCCCAGTTAGTCGAATGGCGTGCCTGTCAGTCATCTGGACACTCCAGTTGGTCGATTGGCTATTTTTCCTATTCACAAAAATAATAGATTTTAGTGTGATGATTAATGCACGTCATGAGGTCAACATCAATTCCTTGATCCAGTCCTACTGATTGTCCAATCATTTGACCGGACTTTTTAGTCGATCGACTAGACACTTTAGTTGATCGACTGGCATTCCTAGTCAGTTGACTGGACACTCCATTCAGCTAATTGTCATCTAATGTTGTTTAAATTGATTACCTAAACACTTTAGTAATTAAGTTAAACCTTATCCATGAGTAAAATCCTATGCCAAATGCATCTTGTGAGTGTGACCCCATAGGTCCCAAATGATATTGGTAGTGAATGTCCATAACAAAATTATGACATTAAAAGCACTGAGTGGTATCTTGCAACAAATTATTGCTACCCAAGTAATTGTAAAGTTGGAGAACAACTTCAACCTACACTTGTGATTAGTGTTATCATGACCGTATTGTTCCTTTGTCACTGATATCCAGACTGAATGTGAGGCATGGAATCATCATCCTCTTAATACTCAATCTATGTTTCTTGAACCTTAGCATACTGTTGAGATACATGTGAGCTCAATATCACATATTG
Organism: Alisma plantago-aquatica; assembly: GCA_963693085.1. NCBI lineage: Eukaryota > Viridiplantae > Streptophyta > Magnoliopsida > Alismatales > Alismataceae > Alisma > Alisma plantago-aquatica. Next base: position 1,421,645,203 of record OY856411.1, read on the forward strand.
GCTCACATGAGCATAGCCATGTATTTCTCAATTTTGCTTATCAAGTGGCCAAGATATCATCTCTAGTAGTAGGGACAAATCCCATTTACATCACTTACAATCAATCCCCATGTGTCACAATGTACCCAAGAACAACCTTTATAGCAACCCTTATTCAAGGTCACATTGGATGGTGTTAAAGTTCATCGAATGACATGTGATGAATGTAATGACTTCAGGTCTAAGAACCATAATCACCATTATCACTTTGAGAGTTGATTATGAATACCATTCAATGGTTCATGTATCACTCTCAACGTGGGTCTGTTTAGTACATTGTTCTCTAACAAGTGCCTATGTGTTTGACTTTATATCCTATATCATGACTAATTGAGACTCCACCATCAGTCAACATATATTCTAGTCTTATGTATTACTATCATCTATTTTGATTCCAGATAAATATCTGACTATGGGCATAACAAGAATGTATGCACAATTATCATACATACAATCTCATTGTTTAGGTCCTAAACCTAAAGACATATGTCATCGAGTATTATTCTTTAGACATCTATTACATTATACATTATTTCATTACTGAACAAAACGACATAGATAGAATTGCCTTTATTATTATCATCAAATCAAATACATTATGCCATATTCCAATCATCATATGATTGACTCTGGGCATACATACCAAGATTCTTTACTTTAGCTCGCCCCTTGACCACTAGGGGTAGGTTGGGGAGGATCTTGAGCTCTCTTTAGGATTCTCCAAGGATGGAGAAACTCTTCAATCATCCTCCTTCTCCCTCAGCAATACAAATCATGGTTAAGGTACCTAAAAAAATCTAAAGAACCACCATAAGTTCATTTGACAATAAACCATTCATTGGGATAACTAGTATGCTTTAACGTATTTAGATGTGATTAAAGTATAAAATGACACAAGATGAAGTCCAAAATGAGCACCATGTTTTCATCTATTTCAAAGAGTCATTTCCACTCCACTGATTCTAGAGTTGTCGAAGCCTTGGTTGTCTACTTTTTCTATGGAGTGAGGTTAAAGATATAACAATAATACTAAATTCAAGTAGCTATGTTATAACCTATTAAGACAATATAGAATTCTTAGTTTAGTGATTATGTTGGGATGTTCCCACTAGAATACATGTAACATACTGAAACCTACCTTCCTAATCCATGAAATCATGATTATCTGAATTAGCTACCAATGAGTATACTTCATAGGTTAACCCCAAACAAGGTATAGTGTATGTCCTCACATTGACACATACTGGGTTCAGATGGCATTAGATGATATGTTTGACTTAGTAAAATATTAGAAGTATTATAATGTAAAAGTTGGTCCTTTGTCACTCTTAACTATTCAAGGATAGAGATAATAAATAGGTAGTGCTAAGATGGATAATATTTGAAGAATAACTAATAATCAGATTTTCTTGGAATAAATCCTAGATCAGATAATGTAAACAACTCATACTCTTAGACTGAGTTAATAAATCATAATATAGAAATCCATGTAATAATATATGGTAAGTTTCATATAATGAAAAATGCATACATGTAAGTCTATTGATGTGTAACATACCAAAACCTAGAATTTTGACTCTAGAACCTTAGACCCTTGAATAGGAGGTTAGTATGCTTGGTAGCTTATATTTTACCAAACATAGATCCATATAAACTCTAACATAGTTGTTTGTAACTCTAATGAATATAGGTAATGCATGTAACATGAATAACTCAAAGGTAATTTATAACATGGATAGGCTTGAAAACATATAACACAATAAGTGGCATTAGGTTTTATAATCAACACCACATATCATGATATAATCATATTAACCTAATACTTAATTATGTGCTAACAAGTGAGTTCATGAAATATGCCACATATGTTTCCTTTGCTAACTAATATGCACATAAGAACTAAGATATGCCTAGTGATAGGTATAATGCACTTAAAATATGAATTGGAGTAGCAATTGGATTTTTCATGTCCAAAAATATGAATAATGTGTCATCATCTAAGTTAATATTGAATTAATGCATTTAACAAGATAAATAAGTAAAATGTGGAAATTAATGCATACTAATATAAGAATTTTTTGGTAACAACATAAAGATAATATGACTCAATTTAATGATTGTCGATAATAATGATGTAATGTTATAATAAAGATATAGTGGTTATGAGCCTAAACCAAACTATATTATAACTCACAAAAGGAAACTTCAAAGCCAAAATCTATTGGCAAAATTGTGTTTCTTGGGTTCCAATAATCTTGGGTCCCAAGTTTCACCTCAAATGAATAATCTTGAAAGCCTTAATTTTTATTAAGGAAAGAAAATATAAGTTAAACTACGAAGAACTAAATAATATATTTAATGACTTCAAAGGAGGAAACTAATTATATATTCACTTTCTATATGTCTTATAAGTCTAGGTGTAAAATTCCTCTCATTTGAGCATTTATTGCACCCTCAAATAGATTTAGAAAGAAATATACATTTAAAGGAATAATTTGATAAATGATCCCATTTAGTGTGACCAATTTCCTAATGTTTCTCAGATATTTCCTTGTCACACATATATTTTTGATTCTCCTTGTAACTTCTTTATGCTTATATTGAATTAATAAATGAGTTTGATTGTACATGGCATGGATTGCATCAACACTGTACCGCCTGTACTTGGACATTGACCGAGGACATTTTCTCAGCGGGATGCACATTGACCATCCAATCTTGATCATACGTTGCTATTTTGTCTTCTGCCCCGAGCTAGATTCCTATTTCCATGCACCATAACCTCTCGAGGTGTGATTTTTCCTTTTTCTCATTCTCTCCCTCTGGTTAGCCTTTTCCACAATTATTTCACCATTGTTATCCTTTTTCAATTCCTTTCTTTTGATACCTCTTGGTGGCATCATGGTTAAGTATACTGGAATCCCCCAATACAACCCTAACTTGCTTGTCGCCATTATTTTTGGGATAAAGTTTCTAGGCCCCTATACAATCTAAAGCCTATATAAGGATCCCCATACCTCCCCAATGTTTTATGTACTAATTCTAGTACTCTATAGCCCTCAATAACTCCCATAGACCCATGCTTACAATCCGATTACTTCCACTTCCTGTAGCCTTGTGAATTCACCAGAACCCAACTCAAGGCGTGGTAAGATTCTTGGGAACCCCCACTTTCTACTTCTAATCTTGGTTGCTCATGTATTAAAGCCTTCTTCTTTGTTGACTAGCCTCCATTGTTTATGATGGGTTCTAGTACATCCTTGTCCCTAGCTAATTCCTTGTGACGCTGATACCTTCACATGGATTGACCCTTCTTAATCTACCCCTTATCTTTCACTCATTCTCCTCTTTCAACTTCTCATGTGCTTCCACTTGCCATTCTTGAGTTCCTTACCATCCTTAGCGTCCGTGGGTCTTGAGAAGGTAGCTCGTTGACTTTTCCTACTCCTTGCAAAATGAGATAGGGTAGTTTCAGGGTGCATAAGAGCCTAAAACACCCACTGGCCTCTTGTCTTGGAGATGCCTTACAACCATGTGTGGGATCAGGGAAGGGGATGAACCCCCTTTGTGATATTTCCTCTCCGTCCCTCATCTCTCTTTTCCTTTTTGTTTTTCCACCAAGGGTAAAATCTTCTTTTTTCTATTTACTTTTTTTTATGCAACGTTATGTGCCCAGTTGGCTATAGGCCTGAGTTCGATGAAAAACCCAGATAGGGCCACCTCACCTGGATTTTGAAATGGATCATGTTGCACATTTGTCTTAATCAATTTTTTTGATTGATTGATGTTTCTAAAATTCATAACTAACTCCTTGATAATAAAAAATTACACAAAAATACTCATTGGAATCCAAAAATTATCCTCTACCTAAATAAGTATATTTCATAACCTAAATCCAACTATAATATGAGTAGGTAATCTATAGTTTATAATATGAATACTAATTAATGATTTGTACATATAATTCAATACTAGGTGAAGGAGAACCCTAAATTGGATCTAGGTTTTGGACTTTGACAAGCTGACTTACATCTTGAGGTATGTTGCATATCTTTATGAGTTATATTGAGAAAACACCCATATTGATTTCTCTATCTTGATGTATGTTGCATCCCCGTATTTCTATATTCAACAAGTACCCATGATTATCACTCTCTTGGTCCTATGGGACATTCTACCCTATACACTTCTCTCTCCTTTAAGAGGTTGACTCATGTGAGTAAGATGATATTGATCTTTTGTTGGATATTCATATTGACTCTAAGTTGTACTTTGCTTCATGATGAAACCCTAATTGTGGAATTGAAACAAGTTGTTCCTTATTTTGAGATGAAACTCTAATTTTGCCCACTTTTGTAGTGTATGTTTCATTTTTTCCATTTATGTGATGGAAATCTCATTCATTCTACATTTCTGACTATACTTTCCTTTTCCTCTGCATAATGCATAATTTGTGATTCAGTAGCCCTAGAGCTGTGTAAGTGCTTTGGTTTTTGGGTTATGTGCCCATGTTATGTTTTGGGACAGAGGTTTGTGAGGTGTTTATGACATGTTTATGTACATCCTTGTCCTTAGACACTTCCTTGGGATGCTGACACCTCCACCTGGATCAACCATTCTTGCTTTACCCCTTGTCTTTGTGCTCACCATTCTGCTTTCAACTTCTCTTATGTTCCCACCTGCTATTCTTTGTCATTTAAGTTCCTTGCCATCCTTTCTAGCCATGGGTCTCATCTAGGTAGTTCATTAACTTTGCCTACTCCTTGAGAAGTGAGTTGGGGTAGTTTTATGACACATAGAAGCTTAGAATACACACTAGCATCTTGGCCTAGACTGGTTTACAACCATGGTGCAGGATCAGGAAAGGGGATGAATCCCTTCTGTGATTTCTCCTCTCTTTCCCTCATCTCTTTTTTCCTTTTTATTTTTCTGCCAAGGGTAAAATCATCTTTTTGTCGTTTGTTTATTTTCTTTCCACACTGAGTTGTGCCTAGTTGGACATAGGTCTGGGTCATATTTCAAACTTGGATAGGGCCATCTCATTTGGGTTTTGAAATGGATTATGTTGTACATAATCAATTATTTTGATTGGCCAGTGTTTATAAAACTTATAACTAACTCTTTAATCATCATAAAATTACACAAAAATACTCATTTGGCATTAGAAAACTATCCTTTATCGAATTAAATATATTTCATAACCTGAATCCAATTGTAATAGGAGTAGGTAATCTAGGGTTTATAATATCATACTAATTAATGATTTGTATACAAAATTCAATACTAGGTGAAGGAGAACCCTGACTTGGATCTAGGTTTTGGACTTTGACAAGTTGACTCACATCTTGAGGTATATTGGACCTCTTTATGAGTTATATTGAGCAAAGACCCATATTTATTTCTCTCTCTTGATGTATGTTGCATCCCCTTAATTCTATATTGAGCAAGTACCCATGATTATAACTCTTTTGGTCCTTTGACACATGATACTCTATAAACTTCTCTCCCCTCTAAGAGATTGGCTCATATTTGTAAGATGATATGGATCTTATTTTGGATATTATTGACTCTAAATTGTACTTTGCTTCATGATGAAACCATACCTAATTGTGGAATTGAACCAAGTTGTTCCTTATTGTGACATGAAACTCTATTCTTGCCCACCTTTCTAGTGGATGTTTCATATTGCCCATTAATGTGATGGAAGCCTCATTGATTCTATATTTGTGACTATACTTTCACTTGCCTCTACATTATGCACGATTTGTGATTCAATAGCCCTAGAGTTGTATAAGTGCTTTGGTTTTTGGGTTATGTGCCCAAGTTATGTTTTGGGATGGAGGTTTTTTGCCACATACCTAGATTTTGTGCCCACTTCATATATTTGGGAGTTTGGTTATGTGCCATGCTCTATTAGGTTTTGGGTTATGTTCTCTGACTGCCATTATTTATTTATGTTTAATAGTGCTATGTTTATCTCACTTGCATGCATGTTGAATAATGTTGTTGAAGGGTTATATGCCCTAAAATCTTTATGCGTGCTTTTGTGACACATCTTTTTTTGTTTAAATGCAAGTGTAACTGTTTATTATCATCTTATTCAAGTTCATATTCTTTTGATATCTACTTGGATGGTACTTTTCTCTTGAATGGGAAGCCTTAGTAGATTTGTTTTCATTTTTCCTAAGTTGCTCAATCCCTATTAATATGCCTATACCGACATGTTATGCTGTTAATTTCCACTTTATCTTCTCTTGTGGGGTATGCTTCCAACCCCTTAGGCAGAGATCCAGGAGGAGTAGACCAAAGTTGACCAGGGCATATTCAGGCGTACCTGATCCTTATTGGGATATAGATTCGAGATGACTAGATAACCCTCTGCTAGTCAGATGCTATAGTTTAATTTTCTTATGTATCACCCTACACGACGAAGGATAATGTTAGAATCATGAATTGTAATAGTTAGATCTTTTATATTCTACTACTACATTTTGGTATCTTGAACATAGTTTTGAATAAAATGGATTATCACCCCTTTGCAATAATTTGGTTTTGTATTTGGCACATGGGATGTAACCTTTTACTAGATTTAGTGAGGAGTGAATCCCCGATCGGGTCTCAATCCTTACATAATCTGTTCCCAACCCTCAATAAGGTAACTAATTAAATATATGTTTACTTTTTTTTGCAAACCTAGTCTTACCTTTATTGATCCTAATCCCTAGTACGGGAAAAAATTTGAAACCACCTCTTGGGCATTACAGTTCAACTAAATTGGTTGCATAACTAAAGAAAAAGCATGTCTCAACCTAAGTACTTGTTTAGATATACAATCTGTAACTAAATTGAGATTTCTATGTATTTAATGGATCATCCCTGTACTGCCCTCCCACAATACCTTATACCTTTTAAGATATAGCCTGAATCTAGCAGAGTTGTCATTGCCTTTGGTGAGAGAGTCCACTACCTACTTAGAGTCAGTAAGAATAAGATAGATGTGGTATTCCTATTCATTGAAAAGTTGGGAAGCTTTGACAATAGCCTGCACCTCAACCTCCATTCTTGAGGAAGCATTGGAAGGAAGACCTACAAAAAATGTGTATCTGCCTTGTCTATCAAAGATGAAGATGCCAAGGCCCAAGCATTTGGAGTGGATTTGGTATGCTGCATCTACGAACACAAGGAGCTCAACATCTCGAGTAATTGGATGGCACCCTAGTTTCCTGTACTTCAAAGAAGTGGTGTTGCAAGCTTTTTGGATTGAAAGGGAACATACAAGAATGAACTTCACTCTATTGTTCAGTGGGACAATGTTGTTTTCACAGACAAATTTATTTCTCAAAGTCCAATTATGCCAGCATGTGACAACACATATCACTGCTTTGGAGTCATGGCTACTACTTGGAGTCAAATAGAAGGTTATCCGTTCATTTTCCATGAGGTTTAAGTGGGAAGTATTGCAGAGTACCTCTCTCCAAGTCTTCTTGCAGTCAGGGCAGTCCCTAAGAGCATGGAACAGAGTTTCATTTCTATTGTTGTAGATAGGTCAAAGAGGATTAACATCCATATGTCTATGATTTTTTCCAGCATTGGTAAGCAGAGCTTTCTGCTGCATCAACCACAGGAAGATCTGAATTCACTCAGGAATATTAGCTTGCCATATGAGCTTCCAATCACCTGAACTTTGGATCTCGATAGGTGCTCAGAGCCATCTGTAGACAGATCGGCTACTCAGTTCCCTTGAAATCTCAAGGGGATAGACCCATTGATCGTCTCCACCTTCATGATTGGGTGGAGGTATGTTGCTCATCGATGACCACATTTCATTGGGCAGAGAGGCTCTAATGAACCCCCAGTCCCATTCTCCATTATCTAACACCGTCGACTCCACTAAGAGTGAGTCTAAGGACGGATGTATACTGATGGCAGGTGAGATGACCTTCACTGAATGGTTGTTAATCCACTTATCATACCAGACATTGGTGGATCGGCCATTATTAACGACCTTCCAACAAAGTTTCCTGATGCCTTCAATATTATGCTTGATAAAACCCCACACAATCAAGCAAGGTTTATTAGGAAGCCTATTGGTTGAGGTATATTTCTCCTTGAAGATTTTGACCCATATCTTATTTGGCTCGTTTAGAAAGGACCATGCATTCTTTATCATAAGAGAGATATTTTGATCATGAGCATCCTTAATTCCAAGGCCTCCTATATCTTTAGAGGTGGTGACTTTCCTCCAAGACACTAGGGACAATCTTTGATCACTTGAACCTGACCAAATAAAAGATTGAATGTGCTTGTTAATATCATCACAGAGAGACGGAGAGATCCTTACAGCCTACATTGTGTAAGTTGGAAAATCTTATAAAGTGCTCTCGGATAAAGTAATGCTCCCTTCTAGAGATAGATGGCGCACAACCCTGCCATTAGCGCTGTCTTTATAAGGAGGTGATGTGACCATGGGTTTAATTATTGATTTTATGGTGCAAAGTCAGTATCCCAAGGTATTTCCCAAGGTCATTAGTACATGGGAAACCAAGCTTTTTGCTCGCCAGACAACGCTCAGTGTTTGTGACATTACAAGAGAAGAAGCATTTGGATTTTTCTTTGGAGACAATCGACCCTGACACCTTAGAGAAATTGTCAAGAATGTTGTTGATTTTGGCAACCATTATTCAGTGATATGGGTCGTAGGTCACCACATCAAATGGGGGCTTTGATTTTCAGAATCAATACCATATAAGAATATGCTATTTTGCTATCCAAAATGCTAGAGGTGAAAGTATCCCTGATCATTTTGACCATGGAGGGACCAACTTTTTCCCAATTGCTCTAGATAACCTCATTGTACACCCCATCTAGGATAGGTGCCTTTAATGGTGCCATCATAAACATGATGTTGTGGATTTCCTGAGAGGATGGGCTCTGATGGATGTGAGTAGATTCCATCTCAGTAAGTTGCTTGAATGAATCCAGGTAGCTAATAACCTTCCCAACATCTGGTTGGAACGAGATCATCATGAGGCCCGCAAAGAAATATGTAATGTGCATACTAATGGCTCCAGGATCAGTAAGCCACTCGCCAACATCATTTTTGAGTTTGGTAATCTTGTTACAATGTACCCTTGATTTAACAAAGGATTGAAAAAACTTCCTATTACCATCCCCATATTGAAACCAATCAACATGTGCATGTTGCTTCCCATCATCCTCCTCCCAGAGAAGGATCTGATTGTATTTTTCTTGCAATTCAATTTCTAGTATGTCATTAGAGTTATTAGTGTTCTGTTTAACATCTACCTGGAGGTGTTGGATGCGAGATAGAGATGTCGCTTTTTCCTAAATATATGTTCACTAACAATGAAAATGAAATTGGACATATGTATTAGTAAGAATTGTGGGGAATATATAAATTGACATAAAAAGTAATATGTATATTATTGGATGTTAGTTTGGGAGTAATTGAATTAATATAACACTATATGTTTATAAAAGGAGATGTAAGTAAAATAGTCATGAAAATTGGATATAGCCTTTTATGAAAGTGTTTCATGGAAAAATAAAACTAAGGTAGGCCAACTCCTAAATTATTAGAGAAACACATTAACTAGAATAAAATATATGGGAATAATGACACCAAACTCAATTTGACCCTGTAGGCACCATATTATGTTGGAATTGGATTCACTAAACAATATTATGATTCATAATCAATAAGCGGTATCTAGCCACACATCACTTCTACCTAAATTGTAGGATTAGCCAGACAAGACTAAACCATCAATGAGTAATGTTATTGTGTTATATAATCCTTTTGTCACAAATATCTAGATTGAACTAGAGGAATGGACACATCATCCTCTTTTGTTTAATCTGCATTACTTGATCTCAAAGAAGACTATAAAGATACATAGGAGCTTTGTATCATATACTCACTCACATGAGCATGACCGTGCATTTCTCTATCCATATTTATCAAGAGGCCTAGGACATTGCTCCGGTTATACAAGAGGAACAAATTCCTTCTACATCACTGATAATGTGTAGAATGATTCTCATCACACCCAATCACCACCTTTATGTCAACCTTCTTTAAGATCATGTTAGGTAGTGCCAAAGCATGAAGATTATCATGTCACTATTGTAGGGGCTTCACGTTGAAGGACTACAACACCATTGCCACATTTGAGAGTTGATAACGACTATTATATAATGTTCCATGAATCGCTTTCAAGATATGTATGTCTTGTACACTTGTTCTCAAATAAGTACCTATGCATTTGACTTAGTATCAAATACCTACAACCCGTGAGATATGGTCGCTATTCATTACACATACCAGTCTCACATGTATTACTGTTGTCCAATCCATAACAATACTTGACTTGGGACATTTTAAGAATATTGTTCTTAGCATCCATTAGGATCTCATGTTTAGAACACATACTTGAAGTCCCATGGCATAATACCAACTAGTCTAAGGACATTTTTATCCCAATTATTAAATGAGCATCAATAGATTATAACTGCCATTGTTAATCAAATAAAAGTACAAAATGTCCCTATAGCCATCATTTAATGATTAGCTTCTAGGACATATACACCAACATTGGAGTCTTAAACTTGTTAACTAAATGACATACACATGAGTGAATTAGTACTTGAACATATTAGGTGCATAATCTTTGAGTTTGGTATATTGTGAACATTTACAATGTTTAGAAGAGTATATATGTTATTGATAACATTCGTCAATTTCAGCGCTTGGTTGTTTAACTTATTAATATAATAATAGTGTACTGGTGTATTGATAATATTAGGTAACAAACATGTAGTACTTGATTGTAGAAAATCTATTGACACATATACATCATATAATAATAAATGATAATGAGTACATGATGACTATTGACACGTGTTTACCGTGCATTATACACAAGTGAACATATCGAAATAATATAGGCCCTTTCGAGGCCCGAGTCGAACACAGGGAAACGTTCTCCAAAAGACTACTGCTAACTATTGTCAAATCAGCTAGGCCAGAAAAATTGAATTGGTTTGATTGAACAGAAACAAAAATGAACAAAACAAGCTTAACACTTAAATTACTCAAAATTTAGGGAATTTCTCAGGATTGTGGTTTCACTACAGATAACATTGCAATTCATCCCATGAACCACTATCTATTACCCCTATCCTTGGATAAAAAGCATGTAGTCAGAACTACCCACTCCCACAGTGTATTCACTACCTATTCTAATGCCAATCCCATTTCCATAGAAATTGGTTGATTAGTTAGGTGCTTTATGATTAAACTCTAGGTTTCTCCTCCTATTTATTCTCCACCTTTCCCAAGGGGTGCAATAAATAGGTAAATCTATTCTTTCCAACCCTTAACCTCTCTCCCGAAATGATTAAGAGTCTAATAATCTATCTATGTTGATCAGGCATAAATAGAATAAGAAAAATTCATAGATTTATATCCAGAAAATAGGGACAAAGATGATATTAATGCATGGAAATCAATTACAATATATATCTGGGCTACTTCTGGGTCCTAAGGAATCAAGGGGCTCAGCCCCGCATGGTTTTCATTGACAAATACATGGTAGAGAAAGAGAAAATCATGGGAAACTTTAGAATAACTAAGTAACCCCAGGAGAATAGCTGATCCCGATGATCCCCTATGTTGTGTGTGCAATCTTCTATCTTTTGACTATAGATTCACCTTTTGGAGGTTCTCAGATTGTCTCAAGTGAAGTCTTTGGTTCCTTTCTCCTCTCTTCTCTCTCTTTGATGTCATGCAATGCAAAACAGCTGTCCCCCTTTCGGCTGGACGAACTCCCCTTAGGTCATAGGAGTCACTTATGGTACAAAATAATGCCAGCCATTGGATTAGATTGCTATCTTTAGATTTGCCAAATCATGGGGACTCAGTAGTACTGACTTGGTAGTTGGTAGTACCAAGTTCCTAGGGTAGCCACAATTCCTGACAATGTTGGTACTATCGACTTGTCTCAATAGCGCCGAGTCTTCAGGTCGCCCGAGCACTGCTTTACTGATGCCATCTCGGTACTACTGAGTTTGTGAACTCGATAGTACCAAATTTTCACGATTCATCCTTGTGCTTTACTGATGAGGTTTCAGTACTACCGACTTTGAGTGTCGGTAGTATCAAGTCTGTGTGAGTCTTTTATGGTCCAATACTGATGTGAAGTCGGTACCATCAACTTTTGGTGTCGGTAATATCTACTATGTGAAGTTCAATTGTACCTGAAAATGCAAAAAAACGTACATAAATGCTTGGGATAACAATTAAACCATCTTAAATAGCAAAAATCATATAATTTGATGCATTTATATAGAACAAGCCATTGATAACATTTGATGCATAATTAATCAAATAAATGACAAATCAACACATAAAATCAAGGAAAATATGCCTGTGAAAATGACTAAAAACCCATGCATCAAACTCCCCTAAGCTTAAATGTTGCTCGTCCTCAAGTAACACTACTTTTGGATCTGGTTGATGTAAGTCAACAAAAGGATATAACACATGAACTCTTTTCTTAATCATGTCCAACAAACAATCCCTGAACCGGCCTCCAATGACCACTAAACCAATAACTGCTCTACATCGACCAAAAATTTCTATAGAAGATGTCTACCTTTTGATTAATGAACACTATCAAGAAATCAGTTAATATCATAATAATTTAGGCATTCACTTGGTGCACTATGTGAGTCCCTAATCTAAATTGCTCTCTCCTAACTACCAACTACTTGGAAGTAGATCTCCTTATAATGGATGAGGAGATAAATCATTTGAGTGGGCTACCAATGAGAGCAATTAATGATATGAGATGGGTGGTAATTGAATAATCACAAGTACATCCAACTTATTTATGTAAAAAGAATGATGGCCTACATGAGTGAAAAGAATGTTATGCATGAGTCATAATGCCTACTGTCTTTTTCTTTTTCTTTTTCTTTTTCTTTTTGACTGACACATGATGCATGTATGAAGCTATCTCATAACAAAAAATGAGACTGTGAAAAACAAACAAATGCATCATGTGAATTAATTCATCCCTTCAAGAAGACTCAGGGACATACTTTCTCCTTAAGAATTTTTGAGATTAATTTTTTTTTCTAGAACATAAATTTTTCTTATTTTTGGCATGATTGGGTTATGCTCGAGCTTTCACTTCATATTTTTTTTTGATGTGGAGGTGTGCCCCTACTTCAATCTTCACAAATAGAGACTACAATCCACATGACAAAAAGGAATGATTGTGACGAAATGTATGTAATCTACATGCAATTGCTATGCAACTAAGATGGTATGCACCAAGGTTGTTCGTGCAACAAATGCTTTTTTTTCTTTAAAATGCAAGTAAGGATAAGCTAATCTACAAAGTCACCTATCATGCCATGCAATGCAATCAAAAGAAATATGTTGGAGCACTCGTTCATCTTGAGGTGATGATTCAAAATTGAATGGAATGGATGGATGATCAAATAACTAAGTGACAATGCCTTTCATGGGATTATGATATGTCCCTCTTTAATGACCCATGCACATGGTAATCTTAAGCTTTCTTTCTTAGATTTCCATTTAAGATCTCATGAAAGGTTTGATCAGCTTAGGCTCAAACAACATCTTCATTCACTTTCCCATTTTGATTTAGATGTTCATTGATATCCTATATCCTAGAGCTGACTTAACTAAACACTTCCTCAAGTGGTGTTGCACAAAGATTTCACAAGTTAAGCTATAAAGACACAACCATTTCTTTCCACAAACACCTATAAATTGACATATGCAACCATGCATTACTTCTCCATGATTAGACTAGATAGGCGTGGATCCTAATAATGCATAGCCCAAACTAAAAATAAAACAAATAAGATAAAAAAAGTAATAAAAGCTAAGTTAGAATGTTGTTACAACACCCCCAAGCTTGAATATGACTATGTCCACATAGTCACTACTCACACTCAAGAGGTGGAACAATGGTACCATTGCTCAAAATGGAGGAGGTGACTGAGGCATGTTGGGGTCATGAGGGGGAAACATACCCTGAAAAGATAGATCCAGTGGTGGCATCTGCGGTGTCTGTGAGTACCCTCCAAGTACCCCTGGCTCCTGTAGTGATTGAAGAAAGGCTCCTGGTACTGCTCCATCCTCTACAGGTGCATGTGAACATTCTCTTGGTTGGCTAAGAGAAGGCATTCATTCTCATTAATCGCCTACTGGTTTTGGTACAACCTTCCTTGTATTTCTTGCACACCTACCAGAGTCGCCTGATACTGCTGCTATCTAGTCTAGATCTCCTGCAGCATCCCATACATACCCACCATGTTGTATTGGTCTTTATCCTCCTGAGAATAGGGCACAGTAGAAGAAGTTGAGGCAGCATAGGTGCGGGACCGTTTTCGCGGGACCACTCTTGGAGTGATGGGGATAGTAACCTCGTCAATGTCATTAGAGTCATAATCATCTTGCTGCTCATCATCATCCTAAGCTGCTTACCTGGATGTGTCTTCTTCTTCCCCCTCGTCCATCGGCCACCGAAGATATGCTACTCCTCGGAGGTTAAAGATGGGGTCAGGGAGGCTCCACTCCCAGAACTTTCCTCGACGTGTTCAAGTCACATACAGAACATTGTGGTGGAAGTTGAGGATGGTCGCCTTGCAGAAGTGCAGGAGGTCCAACTTCTTCATATTTTTTGGTGTGAGGGTAGACAATTCAAGGCAAAAATGCAGTGCAATGGGGGTAATGACACCCCCAAATACAATCGACACCTTCCTTGTCACGTTGTGCTGAACTGAGATCATGTGGAAAAGAAGGAAGGCTATAAAGTTGTTGGTCTCTCCCTCCAATAGCCTGTAGAGGAAGTAGAGGTCCACATGTTGAATCTTTCCTTGAGCTTGACCAGAACAAGCAAATATGGTGTTGGTGCAGAGGCGATGAAGGATTTGAGCAAAGGGGTGCTCGATGTCAGTAACAGAGTTGACATGCCAGCTTATGCGAAAGCCCTCTGACACCTCAGTCAGCTGCTCCCAAGCCAAGTCAAAGTTGAAATAAGAAGGGACCGAGCATTCTGGGATGTGAGCCCAGTTGAAGATGTTGTTGAAGGCCCACAGAGTGTTGGAGTAGTTGTTGTTGAAGAGGCAGAAGATGACTCTGCCTTCCCGCCATTCACCTCCTAACTGTTGCTCGGGGGCAACACGAACCTCTAGCGGAGCCAAGAAATCAAGAATGAGTTCTGGGTAAGTCTTCCAGTCACTAAAGAAAGGATTGTCTCCCTCAATGAGCTACTTCTTACAAACCCATCACATGTTCTCAATGAAGTCCACTCACTAGATCAATGCGTGATCTACATATCGCATTGGTACCATCGACCTCATCTATAGCTCTTCATAGACTTTCTTGATCTTTGAGGATGGATGTTAGATGTGTGTTGGTCAAGGGACCAACTCATCTTGCTCTGTCAACATAGAAGGGCCTCTCCTTGGTGCCATGATGCTAATGCAAGAAGGAGGATGAGGAAAGAGAGGCTTGATGAAGATCGTTGGCTCAGTGAAGATCATCGGTGCCCGGTGCATCTCTGCTATGAGTTATAGGAGGATTGGAAGAAGTGGTGTGAAGAAAATGGATTCACCACCCCTCCTTATATAGCTGAGTCAGGCAGAGTTGTACTACTGACTTTTGTGTCGGTAGTACCGAGATGCAAGCACAAATCTGTGTCTCAGATGTATCGATGGCTAATGTTTGATGATGTCCTGAGTGCAGATAGCTCGGAGTCATTAGTAATGAGTTCAAGTCGATAGTACCGACTTGAGTTGCGGATTAGTGCTAACAACCATGCGATGAAGACCACATCTGCTGTTGAATCGAGTGTCCACAAATTTCTGACGTCATGCATCAGTACTACTGACTTGAGTGTCAATAGTACCGAGTTGGCAATTTTGGCTCAGTACTTTCAAATTTTCATCTTGGTGTTCCAATTCTGGGAGCGCCAAAAAGTCAGTAGTACTGACTCAGGTGTCGATACTACTGAGTGCTTATTAGTTAAGTGCTCAGAAATATTCAGACTCGGTAGTACCGACTGGGAGAGTTGATAGTACCGAGTCTGTAGTTCTTTTGTGGGTGACTTGCTGATGTTATCTCGGTACTACTGACTTGGTGTCTCGATAGTACCGACCTAATAAAAATCTGCACACTCCACAAATGAGTCATGGTACCTTTTTTCAAGAAGTAGGAATAAAAAGACAACTACAATGCTAAAATGAACATGAATAAAGGGAAATGAAGGTTGGGTTTGCTCCCAACAAGCACCATTGTTTAACGTCATAGAATAGATGTTTCTAAGAGTAAGAATCTAATGGATTTCCATAAGTTATACCTCTTCTATTCTCTACTCCACTTCCCCACCATTGTAGTGCTTCAATCTTTGGCCATTAACAAGGAATGACCTAGTCCCATCTAAAATCTTCATATCACCATGGGAAAAACCTACTCAATCACAAATGGTCCGCTCCATTTGGACCTTAATTTGCCTTTCCTTTTATCCTGGAAGAAACACCATATTCAAGATGTACCTATCATGAATCTTCTTCGTCCTCTCCTTATAAATCCTAGAACTTTCATAAGCATCCATCCTAAGCTCATCTAGTTCATTCAACTCTAACAATCTTTTCCTACCTGCTTCATCCAATCCAAAGTTTAACTTTCTCAACACCCACTTCACCTTATGCTCAAGCTCTACTGGTAAATGGCAAACACGTTCATAAACTAACCTAAAAGGTGTCGTCCCTATAGGTGATTTATAGGCCGTCCTATATGCTCAAAGAGCGCCATTAAGCATGAAACCTCATTTTTTCCTATTAGTCGAAACTGTAATTTCCAAGATCTTCTTCACTTCTCAATTGGACAAATCAACTTGGCCTTGTGTCTGTGGGTGACAAGGGCTACCCACTCGGTGTTTCACCCCATATTTTCTGAGTAAGGCTCTGAAATGCCTATTGGTGAAATGTGAACCGCCATCACTAATAATCAGTCAGAGGACACTGAATCTGTAAAAAATGTTATCCTTCACAAATCTTCACACAACTTGAGCATCATTGGTGCGGGTTGGAATTACTTCCACCCACTTAGATACATAGTCAACCACAAGTAAAATGTAAAGATTAGAATTAGATTTCACAAATGGACCCATGAAATCGATTCCCCAAAGATCAAAAATCTCAACCACTTGAAACACATTCAATGGCATCTCATATCTCTTAGAAATGTAACCTGCACGATGACATGCATCACAACAACGAACAAAATCATATGCAACTTTAAACAATGTTGGCCAATAAAATCCACTCTCTAAAACTTTGGCCACCATCCTAGAGCTAGCGTGATGCCCTCCCGTAGGTAAATAATGGCAGTGTGAAAAAATGCTCTCTACCTCACACTCGGGTACACACTTCCTCAAAAGTCCATCCCTACATTGTTTAAGAAGAATCAGGCCATCCCAGATGTAAAACCTCAATGAGTGGAAAAATCTATTCTTTTCTTGATATCCCCAATCTGCAAACATCTCTTTGCAGGCTAAATAATTAACAATATCTGCAAACCAAGGATCCTTAGTCTTGACAGCAAAAAGTTTTTCATATGGAAAATCCTCAACAATAGGAATGTCTACATCTTTTTCATTCACTCTTTCCAGCCTAGATAGGTGATCCGCCACCACATTTTCCACTCCTGCCTTGTCTTTAATTTCGATGTCAAATTCCTATAACAATAAAATCCACCTAACCAATCTAGGTTTTGCATCTTTCTTTTGTAACAGGTATTTGATGACAACATGGTTAGTCCAAACAATCACCCTCACCCCCACTAAGTACTGGAGGAACTTCTGAAATGCAAAAAAAAACCCACTAAGAGTTCTTTTTCTTTTGTTGTATAATTAAGTTGCACATCATTCAAAGTTTTAGATGCATAATATATGACTTTTGGAGCTTTATCTTTGTGTTGACCCAACATAGCTCCCACAACATAGTTTGATGTGTCACACATCAACTCAAATGTTAGGCTCCAATCAGGTGCCTAAAAAATAGGCGTAGAGCTTAGCTTCTCCTTTAGTATTTCAAAAGAATTCAAGCATCGATCATCAAAAGAAAATTCAACACCTTTTTCCAAACGTTCCAGCAAAGATTTAGCAATTTTTGAAAAATCTTTGATAAAACGACGGTAAAACCCAGCACGTCCTAAAGAGCTCCTTACTCGTTTCACCGATGTCAGTGGAGGTGGCTTGGAGATGAAAATTATCTTAATTAGGTCTCATTCCATACCCTTATTGGGCACCTTGTGTCCAAGCACTATGCCCTCACTCACCATCATATGACACTTCTCCCAATTCAAGACTAAGTGAGTGTCCTCACACCTTTGTAAAACCTTATCCAAGTTGTATAGGAAATCACTAAATGACTCCCCATACATAGAAAAATCATCCCTAAACACCTTCAAGCACCACTGTACCATATTAGAGAAGATGGCAAACATACAACGTTGGAAGGTGGCAGAGGCATTACAAAGACAGAATGACATCCGTCTATACACAAACGTGCCATAAGGATAGGTGAAAGTAGATTTCTCCTAATCTTTGGCTCGATCAAAATCTAATTATAATCAAAATACCTGTCGAGGAAGCAAAAGTGTGAACGACTGACGAGTCGTCCCAAAATATGATCAGTGAAAGGTAACAGAAAATGATCTTTTAAAGTGACAACATTCAAACAACAATAATCTATGCACACATGCCACCCCATCACCAACCTAGTTGAAATCAACTCATTAGCTGCATTGGTTGTGACAGTGATCCCCCTTTCTTAGGAACTACCTTAGTTGGGCTAACCCACATAGAAAATGAAATTGCATAAATGATACCTTTCAATACTTGCTTTTTCATTTTTTCTTCATTACCTCAATCTTGATCTAGTTGAGTCACCGCTGAGGTAGAACTATTGCTTTAGCTCCTTCTTCCAGCTGGATCTTGTGTTGGCACAAACTCAAGGAGATTCCTTTGATGTTCTCTGTAGACCACCCAAAAGTAGCTCGGTGGTTCTTCAACACAGCAAGCACCTGCCCCTCTTCTTCACCACTCAAGGACGATGATATGATCATCGGGAGCTTCTCCTCTGCAACCAGGAAGACATACTTCAGATGTGGCGACAATGACTTCAATTCCAACTCAGGAGGGCTCAATAGAGATGGAACCAGTGGTGGGGGAGGTGGTCCCAAATCTTCAAAATATCTTGTATAATAGTAGGGTACTGCCTTCAACATCAATACACACTCCTCTAGAGAGAGACTATGTGTGTTGTCATCTACTTTATTCATCAAACATGCTTCCAAAGGTAACTGTAGATATGTTTGCATCAGGGAATCAACAGTGACCTCCTCTATGGTAGCCGGGTCATAGTCTTCTTCTCTATCATCTGGGTAATAGATTACTTCTTTTACTGAGATCACCTTAGTTTTTTCAATTATGTCAACTACTAGAGTGTATTTTTCCACATTGGTCATCCATGAGCCATGTCAAGGAATGACTTCCCCAGACATAGAGAAATCTTGCCTTCCATGTGCTGCAACATGTTACACTGTGCTGTATCCCCTCTTTCTTTTGAGTGTTCATGAATCTTAATTTTGAACCGGTCATCATGAGTGCCCATTATCAGACATCCTATACCCATTTCTAGAATCATGTTAGCAGTGGCTTGGAAAGGCCTACCTAGCAAGAGTTTGTTGTCTTTATCCTCCTGCATTTCCATTACACTAAAATCTGTAGGAAAAACAAATCTATCCACTTTCATTAGGACATCTTCACAAATGCCATATGGCCTAACCATAGAGTTTTCTGCCAATTCAATAGGCATGTCACTTTTTATCATCTCCTTAAGACCTAGCTTCTTGAAGGTTGACACAGGCATGAGGTTAATACTAGCCCCTGTGTCACATAGAGCTTCACCGAACTTGGTCTTTCCTATGAAGCATGTGATGTTGAAACAACCATGATCTTGTCTTTTAGGAGGTAGTGTTCCCAGAATAAAATCACTCACCTACTCCTTTAACACTACCACATCACCCTCAGGTATCCTTCTATTCTTATTGATGATGTCTTTCAAGAACTTTCCATATGATGATATATGCTCAATTCTATCAATGAGTGGAATATTGATAGATAACTTTTTAAAGCCCTCTAAGAATTTCTGGAACTGTTAGTCTACTTTGGTTTCCTTCAAGTTGTTTGGAAAGGGTACTGGAGTCACTGGTGTCCTCTGGTGAGGTGGGACATATGCTTTTGATATAGTATCCTCCACCTCATCAATGTTCTCTTTAGTTGTTTTCACCTATTCCAAATTATCCAGTTCAGCTACATCTTCTATCACAATCTGAGTTGTTGTTCATTTAGCTTCATCTACATCTAAGTTTGCTGGTGCCTTATTCAACAATGTCTTACTACTATGGAGTAGGACTGCCTTGATGTGTTGATTTCCAAAAGGCACGTTAGTATTAGCTGGGAACCCCTGTTGATTTGGTTGCTTCAAAATACCCACATCTGTTGCTATTTGAGAGATCTGAGTTTCTATATTGCTGATCCTCGCCCCTTGGTTCTGGAGTTCTTTTTGAGTTTGACCAATAAGCACTTCATTCTAACTGACCAACTTTCCAAGCATTTCTTCAATATAGTAAATCTTCTTTTATTCTTGTTGATATTGTACCTAGCCACCGAACTATTGTGGCTTGGGTTGTTGTGCCTGAGATGGGTCTTGTTGGAAATTGTTAGGGTCCTTCCATGAAAACTTAAGATCCTTCCTCCATGTGTAGTCGTTGCTCCTATATTGCTGTTGTTGGTGCACAAACTTACACTCTTCATCTTCTTCTTCTGAAGGTGGTCTACCGTTAGCACATAACTTTTTAGCAATTAGGTCCAACTTCTCATTTAATGCAGAGATGACCTTGGACTATCCGACACTATTGACAGTTGCTGGAAGCTCTCTCTCATCACCCCATGATTGATTTTTGGACATATTCTTTAGTATCTCATGATAACGAGCGAGTTTGTTGTTGAGGAAGAATCCCACTCCTACACTATCAAGTGTAGTTCTTTCTCCCTTATGTAGACCGTAATAGAAGATCTTTGCCTGTGCCAATATATCAATACCATGATGAGGTACTTTCCACAACATATTCTGGAATCTCTCCCATGCTTCAGAATAGGATTCATCGGCTTGCTGTCTGAAATTATGAATCTTCTTTACCAAGTCATTGGTCTTCTGTGGGGGAAAGTAATGCTCAAAGAAGGTGTCAATCATCTGATCCCACATTTTGATACAATCATCATCAAGATTATGAAACCATGACTTTGCACTGTCTGCCAAAGATGACGGGAAAAGCTTTAGATATATGATAGTCACCGACACTCTATCTATTTTGACCATATCACAATTCTCAACAAAGTTACTGATGTGCACCATCAAGTCTTCGGAACTGTGGCCATGAAAAGCTTGGAATTTGACTAAAGAGAACAGCTATGGGTCAATCTTGTAGCTACCCACATTGATGGCTTGTCTTTTGATTGGTCCTTTTTGAGCTGTTGAGGAAGAAGCTTGATCCTCTACAATATCGTCTATTCTTTTGCTCCATCCCCCATTTCTACTGACTCAGGTTCTTTTAGTGTTACAAGTATTTCAGGCGGAGGTGTCGGTGGTGGAGTTCGGTTGAATCTATCCACAGACCTTCCACTTCTCTTTCTCTGTGAAGGAGTTCTGCTTGCCCAAAACTCGGCAAAGATGGCTCTCCGTAATTGTGGGATTGAGTATGCACCACACACTTGTACTTGAGAGTAGTAAATTTATTTTCAGAGTACAATAGTGGATCTAGAAGCAATAATGATTTTATGATTCAACTTTAAGTGAAATAGAAAATAAAAATAAAAAAATAAAAAGGGTTGGCCTAGAGTGGCCGACCACATCACTCGTAGTGGTGGATGTTGCCATTCCCCCGACAATGGTGCCAAAAACTTGACGCGTGTTTACCATGCGTTATAAGCAAGTGAATGTATCGAAGTAATATATGCTCTTTTGAGGCCCGAGTCAAACACATTGAAACTTTCTCCAGAAGATTACTACTAACTATGGTCAAATCAGCTAGGCTGGTGAAATTGAATTGGTTTGATTGAACAGAAACAAAAATAGAACAAAACAAGCTTAACACTTGAATTACTTTGATTTTAGGAAATTCCTCAGTATTATGGTTTCACCACAGATAACATTGCAATTCATGCCACACACCAATATCTATTACACCTATTCCTAGATAAAGAGCCTATAGTCAGAACTACCCTCTCCTGTAGCGTAATTCACTACCTATTCTAATGCCAATCTCATTTCCATAACAATTGGTTGATTAGTTAGATGCTTTATGATTAAACTCTGAGTCTCTCCTCCCATTTATTCTCCACCTTTCCCAAGGGGTATAATAAATGGGTAAATCTATACTTTCTAACCCTTAACCTCTCTCCCAAAATGATTAAGAGTTTAATAATCTATCTATGTTGACCAGGCATAAATAGAACAAGATAACTTCATAGATTTATATCTAGGAAATAGGGACAAAGATGATATTAATGCATGGAAATCAATTACAATGTATACCCAGGCTACTTTCAGGTCCTAAGGAATCAAGGAGTTTAGCCCCACATGGTTTCATTGATGAATACATGGTAGAGAAAGAGAAAAACATGGGAAACATTAGAAAAACTAAGTAACCCTTGGAGAACAACTGATCCTGACGATCCCCTATGTCGTGGGTGCAATCTACTGTCTTTCAGTTGTAGATTTGCCTTCCAGAGGTGCTTGGATTGTATTAGGTGAAGCCTTAAGTTCCTTTCTCCTCTCTTCTCTTTCTCTGATGTCGTACAATGCAAAATGGATGCCCCCCTCTGGTCTGGCCAAACTCCCCTTAGGTCATAGGAGTCACTTACGGTATGAAATAATGCCAGCCATTGGATTAGATTGCTATCTTCAGATTTGCCAAATCGGGCAGACTTGGTAGTACCGACTTGGTAGTCGGTAGTACCAAGTTCCTAGGGTAGTTGCAGTTCCTGACAATGTCAGTACTATTGACTTGTCTTGGTAGCACCAAGTCTTTAGGTCGCCCGAGCACTGCTTTACTGATGCCATCTCGGTAGTACCAAGTTTGTGAACTCAGTAGCACCGACTTTTCGTGATTCATCCTTGTGCTTTACTGATGAGGTTTCGATACTGCCAACTTTGAGTGTCAGTAGTATCGAGTCTGTGTGAGTCTTTTCTGGTCCCGTACTGATGTGAAGTTGGTACCACCAACTTTTGGTGTCGGTAGTATCAATTCTGTGAAGTTCAATTGTACTTGAAAATGCACAAGAACGTAGATAAATGCTCAGGATAAATATTAAACCATCTTAAATAGTAAAAATCATATAATTTAATGCATTTAGATAGAACATGCCATTGATATCATTTCATGCATAATTAATCAAATAAATGTCAAATCAACACATAAAATCAAGGAAAACATGCCTATGAAAATGACTAAAAACCCATGCATCAACTATAACACATGAATAGTTTATAATACTTGGCACATTATCCTAGTAGTCATTATATTAATAATAATATATTCATGATGGTACACAAATTATAATGAAAACTTAATAAATTTTTACTGAGCAAATACCAAGTACCTACATTATTCTTTTCATGAAATAGATACAAGTATATGTATATATAATTTAGGGTAGGTATAAATACAAATGGAAATGGAGATTCTACCGATCTATATTGTCCAAATTTAATTAAATGGTAAAGAAGTAAAGAACATATAAAAGACAATAATGTTATTACCAAGTACATGGATGACTTAAATGGAAATAACTCACTCTTTATTTGGGAAGCTAAAACCCTAGGAATGGAGAGTTGGTATACTTTGGGCATATCAATAGGTAATTATATAGATAATGGAATGTTTAAACAATATACAATCCCATCTCTATATATGGGTATATCTAAGATTTTTGAACCCTGACTCAAAATTAGGAAACCAATACTAGGTTTTGATATATACTTTTGATAGCGAAATAGCAATCATGGAAAAATGTGTATCTTCGACACCTCGAGAAGGATGATTGTGAATTTTATCGCTAGAAATATGTTTGCAGTAAAGATTATGTATGTGTCACTCCTATTTAAATTTGATCATCAATGCGATACAATCCGTTTTCTATATTGAGGTATATTTTGAACATTTCTTCTTCTCGATACAATTTCCATACCCCATTATGTATAATTCTTTTATTACTTATAAAATGTGAAATCATCCTTTGATGTTGGGTTTATTACCCACTTTCCATTTTTACCTTGAATACATTGAACAAGTTGATTATGGAATAATTTCATCTTGCCATACTATGTTACATGCATGTTTATAATACTAGTAATATAGAGCAGTGGTACTTTTGCACAACCGTATATATATTGGACATAATTACCACTTTTTATATATTTGGTATCAAGATTTAACCCCCCTTATCCTTAAAGGATTATGGTTATAACCCCCATGCTCCTTGGTTGGGGATCCTATGGCTTCTCAACCCTAAAATAGATTTAGTCTAACTTGCATGCATATTTTATTATTGTTGTGACTTATTAGGAAAGATCTTTGAAATGATTATATTAATATCATAATTGAATTTCCTCATTCTTTTGTTAGTTACCCTCTGAATTACAACCTCTTGGACTTACCTATATGATGTAAGACCCTTACTATATTGGGAACATTCCTCTTTCTTCTTTCACACCTAATTATTCTCAAATATGTTTATTATACACATACTTAATGTTTTATGATCCATAGTTTTTCTACTCTATTTTGGGTGTTGTTTCCAAACCACTTAGATGTTGAGGTTGTAGAGGATGATGTTTCAAGAGGACCTTGAATAGTGGAGTTTGAAGGATAGTTGGGGATGGCTAGGTTGTCCTCTGCAATTGGTCTTGTGTATTAGTAGATGTACCATTTTATTTTGTAATACCACCATTTTTTAGGTGAATAACAATTATAAATGGAATGTAATGTAACTCTGTAAATAGGTATATTTTCATTGCTTGTTGGCCATTGTACTGTATGATACATACCATTTGAGAATTAAATGGAACACCTCATTTCCTTCATACATGGTGTATGTTTAAATTGGATGGTTTATTTCTCATTTTAGTAAGGAGTATATCTTTTCTCAAGTTCCTAAATTGGATGGTTTATTTCTCATTTTAGTAAGGAGTATATCTTTTCTCAAGTTCCACTCTTTACAGTCTCCCTTACTTTTTTTACTTATATTGTGATAAAATTTAAAGGTCTATTCTTTTTTTAAAGTTTTCTCCCCCCAATTTACCGCCATGTAGATCTTAGGTCCTATACTAAATCCAAATTTATGTACCTACTTAGAATTTAGGTTTGAATATCAAGCACTTGTCAAACACCATTCAAAGTCATCTTCTACATGGTATAACCATGTATATGAAAATTTCATGAATATCATATACACACATCTATGTATATATATACACACATATATTTGTGTGTGTATATATATGTATATGTACACACACACACACACACACACACACACACACATATATATATATATATATATATATATATATATATATATATATATAGAGAGAGAGAGAGAGAGAGAGTCAGGCTAGAATGCACTCAAGTGTGTTTGCATATCAAGACCATTTTTTGCAAAATGTAAGCCATTGATCTTCACCGTCATACTATAACTAGGCTACATAAAAATTTTGAGGCCATTTGGATGAGTGTAAGTCACTCATCCAAGGGCAACAAAATCGACGTGCGAAACTAATTTGAAATGCATAATTTTTGCAGTCTTTATAATATGACCTATAAATGTTCAAATGTGCTCAAATTTTGCGTATGAGCTATTCACAAGATGTTTAAGAAGATCAACAAATTAGATTTTTTTAAAAATATTGCATCATGAAAAACTACTTGAGTGTATTCTGCTCCAAATACACTCGAGTGTATTCTAGTCTCTCTCTCTCTCTCTCTCTCTCTCTCTCTCTATATATATATATATATATATATATATATATATATATATATATATATATATATATATAAAAGCATGCCCTTTGAAACCTTTGTCACCAATCATAAGCCAATATTTTGAACTGATCCTCTCTCCTTCACTCAATCTCTTCCCATAATTTTTCTTTATTTTTTCATATGTTATAAATAAAACAGTTGACAATGTAACAAACTCCCTTTCCGTACACCACATTTTCCATTTTTGCTCAAACCTAACTACATTGTTTCACACTTTCTATGAAAACACACTGCTGTTCCTATTAAAATCGCAATCAAACACGTTTCAGTTGTTTTATTCACTAAATCACGACCCCGACTCCCTCAACTCTCTCCCCACTCTACGATCCAAAAAATATGTATGATCTATTTTCAACTATTTTCTCAAACTTTTTTCATTTGTGTTTTCTAATTATCTCAATTTGGTTTTTCATGTGGTATTTTCAAGTTCTGCATGAGGAAGTAACTACTTTACACACATTGTGGATTTGCACAATCCATTCCTCAATACTCTCTCATCATCACCCATAACTTTTCAAGTTTTATCTCTTCCACCTCTCAAGCTCACATCCAAGATTTTTATCCTTCTCCTTAAACAATATCAACCTACAAGTTTTGTTTTTCTCCTCCTCAGTTGAGCTCCACTTCTCTGATCTTCTCCCTTTACCTACTCCCCTATGTGTAGCCAACAATTGAAGCGACGACCAAACTCAAGACATGCAAATCACTGTATGACTCAAACGTTCCTCATCGTGTGCGATTGCCATTGAAAAGATCAATATGATATAGTCATGTATACCAGATACCCACTGGTTTCATTTGTTCATTGATCAAAGTAATTTCAATGACAAAGGAAATTGAAAATTGTCCTTGGATTTCATTTTCTATTGGAACTCATTAATCATTGACTTTGTCCTCATCCAGCAATTAGGTGTGACTCTTATTATGCACTCACATCTTACCAGTGGCATCAAGTCAATTGAACCATTTACATGCACGAGGAAAGTTAGAGACATATGATAAGGATTTAACTGCATACTTCCACCAGTCTCTTTACAACTTGAAAGGGTCTCGGGCGCATTAGCAGTGATTTGCTACTCAACTTCTTCAACTAGAAAGGGCCATTGGACCATCTTGCAATTCTCATTGACATAGATGTTGTTGCAAATAGAGAGGAAACATATTTGATGTCATCGTCATATGAGAAAGGATAACATGATAATGAGTTTGGAATTAGAGAAGATGCAAACTGTCTAGTTGCGATACCAGATGTAGGCTATCAAACATTTTTGAGTCAAACACATTCTGAAGTTTTTTTTTCCACTTATTTTGTATTCATTTTATTAATTATATTGTACATCTTCATGGTTCTCTCTTCAAAAAAAATCCTTTGAAAAGCTGACTTTTTTGTAGTGACTTGGTCTTATTGTATATTTATAACCTACAAAAAGATAGTCATGGATCACACCTACAAAACCTCCACATGAAACAACGTGTTCACCCATGCACAACATGTATTGTTCATGCTAAATAACTCTCTGTCAAAGAAGTTGAATACAAATATCAAGATCCCATAACAATTCGTTCCTCTTCAGGCATATGCACATCCTCCACTTCCCCCAATAGCATGGCTACAATATAAGAGACACCCCCTACAACATGAGGCATGGTGATTTCCTATGGAAGTTCAAAGGCTGACCAACTCATGCTTCTCCACATTCTCTCTATATTTTTAAAGCTGAGCTACTCCTATACTCAAGTATTTATAAACTCCATGGAGGATGAGAAATAGGGAGGAAAAGGGTGGGGGATGTGTATGTTACTTAATCATCCATGGTGGATTGGCACATATTTTACATAAACAACTTCATCTCCATAATAGTAAGATATTACATTCTCCTTCATTTGAACTATGTAATTGAACCTAATGACCATCATCTAATCCCCTTCTCGATACTCTCCTAAATCCGTTACAATGTACATCTCACTTTCCTCCATTAATGTTTGTTCAACCACGTTCATGTAGAGGATTTTTCTTCTTCTACTCTCATACAAAGAACCAATTTAAATATCCTCTTCACCTTAAAGCCTACCACCATTCATGAATATTTTACTAGCATGCTTCTATAAAAATGAACCTATCAATATTTCCTTTCTTATATGTCATTTTCAGCACTTGCAATCTTATTGGCTGCTGTTCAACACTTCTGAATATGCACGTAGAAGCCATTATATCTGAAGGTATAGTTTCTCGACATTTACATTTGGCTTTCTAAGAACATCTATTTGGAATCTTAAGGCTTGTTTGGCAATGAGGTTGTGAGAAAGATGAAGATAATCTACATCATCTGACAATCCGCTGAGATGATTCATAGTCCCTCTGAGGGAGTCATCAACATGTATTCCTTAAATCTCACATGATGACACCACAACTTAGTCTTCCACTATTGACATTGTTGCTGGCAACATCTTACGACCATGTGTTAATAAGGAATAATAAGACATTGACTATACCTAGAAATTGCCAAACACATTCATCCATAAGCAACTTCGTACAAATCCATAACTCTTATCTATGCTGAATCATACTTATGCATTTTCACCTTTGCTTTTTAAATGAATGATGAGAAGGTATTTGCTCAAGTCTACACCAAGAACCTTCAGGTAAGGATAATAAGACAATCATATCCATAGTTGATTCATCTCAACAAAGCCATAAATTTCTCAACTCATGCAGTTCCTTGAGGCTATGGGTGACTAATTAATGGGCATGTTGTTGGGAGAAATGCATCATTATGGAACCATAAAACATCTAAGATATTAACCCACAAATATTATCTCTCATTGATATAATCCATCGAGGATTATAGTTTCATAATTTCTATTTACATTCTTTAGACTTATATAATTATCAATAAAGATAAGAATGATTTTTACGTCATTTGAATCAATTTTATTTTCGACGTACAATGCACGTGTGTGTTTACTAGTAGTTTTTTTTTAAATTTTTTTTTTATAAATTGGCCATTCTATTCATCTCGTGGCCTGGGCTCGATCCTGGGACCTCTCGCTAACAAATCGAGTGTCTAACCATCTTGGTGTCTTCCGTTAGACAAAATTTACTACTAGTTTATTATATAGAAGTTCAATGCATCTTTACATGCCTCCTCTTACCCACTCTGAATACTGAACTCCATGTCTTGACATGGAAGGAACTAAAAATGGCTCCATCCAAATTTCTATAGAACTTCTAAACTACTAGAATTCACTCCTCCAATGCCCACCAATATCGTTAATCATTGGTGTATTTTAGGCATTCACTCTCATCAACTATCCAACAATCTTCTTCATGGAAAAAAATCATGCCAACGTATGTCCTATCCCATCAAATAACAATCATCCTTTGCCATACTCTTTACAACCACTTCAAATAAACACAATGTCCCTTCAATTATACACCTCTCTTCCTTTGATCTTGATACCTTCCTTGTCATGTTGATGGGATATGTGGCTCTATATATTTTTTCATTCAAATGTTGATATGTCCAGTACCGTCCAATATTATTCTCTAGTCAACGTCAAAACAACTTACCATATAGCTCTGCCTAACTCTTAGTCCACATCCAACAATTTGACCACATTTCTTTGGAAAGGACCCAGACTATGTGACCTACTTCCCAACAATCCCCTTTTTTGTGGGTATACAAAGCACATTGATATACTTCCATTTTTTGCATGATCATATCTAAAATCTCATTTTAAAGTCAGTCAAATCCTAAAAAATTATTGTTTCCAAATGTCATGAACGAGTACTCTATGATTTTCCTTTGAGTTCTTTGAGCTAGTATCCATAAACTCATAAGACTAGATAACATATAAATAAATGTAACCTCACGATTCCATTTATAATACTATTTATTATTATTATTATTATTATTATTATTATTATTATTATTATTATTATTATTATTATTATTATTAATGATGATGATGCATAACTCAAACCTCTTCCCCTCCCTTGCTTCAATTATAGCTATGCCATTGCCTATGATCATAAACATTGAGACATGATGGTTGATATAACCATAGTCCTAGATTCTCAGAGTGAATATGTGCCAAAATCATATAAATGATCACGTCATAGAGTTTCGTGAAGAACTATAAACTAGCCATAAATATGGTACTCCAATGAATCACATGGAATCAAAGATAGTTCTATCTTGTTGAGTGCATCTGGGCACATCAAAAGTCTATCTCAAGCATATAACCTATAACATCTTATGTAACATCCCATATTTTGAGTAAAATAAAGTTAGAGTTTTAGTTTTTTTTTTCTCAACCAATAAATTTCAATTATTAGAATTCCAGTAAGAGATTGTTATGTTTAATGATGTTCTTGGATCCATTGTAGGGTCTAATTTTTTCCATGTGGTCTCCTTAATCCAAATGGATAAATAGGTTGTGTACAAATAGGTCCTTGAGATGTAGTTTTGAATTAAAGTAATTTTCACAAATAATAAATATCCATAATAGTTCTTGTTAGAAGACAAAGAAATTATTAGAGCTTGGGAGAAATTTCATAATACTCGAAGTTGTTTTGTGACCTCTATACGTATTTAAGAAATTATCTGGTCTATTCGTGGAAACCAAGTTTGGAGTACCTAGTGTATTATTATTTTGGCTTTAATATCTTGTCTAAATGAGGATAATGGGAAAGTGAAGACCGTACCATATATAGTTTTGGATAAAAAGGAGTTGACACGTGATCTAATTAATTATTTTCCTAATCAAGACTCTTATCTAAAGAAAGAAAAATAATAAGAGAAAAAGAGATAAAGTGAAAGGGAGACTCGGACTTTAGTCTCTGGGTAGTCAGATTAGTCCGACGTTGGACTGTCTTCCTCGCCGGGATTCCTGGTGTGAGTGGGACTCAGAGTCCATGATTCCCGCTCCCTCTCCAACACCTCCTCAGCACGATCTTGCCTCACGTTCACCACCATCCCATTATATCTCTTGAGCGGCTGCGGATCTAGCTCTCCTTGTCCCGATGTGATTTTGTACCCTCCACTACCCTAGCAGAACCAGGCCTCTGTCTCCCTTGTTTCCTCCTCCAAAGGAAATTCTAGTAAGCAAGCACCACCAACCTATATATATGAAAAATTCTACCCATAGCACACCCTATACCCAGCCACATACCCGCTCCTCGGGAATACTCATCTGCCGTTTTCCTCCACTAAGTCCTGCTGCTGCGCCAGTCCATTAAGTCCTGCTGCTGCATGCCTTTTCATTAAGTGGATATCTCCAGCAGCGATTTTGCATGCCTTTTCATGCAAAAAGGATGCATGATCTCGTAACCAAATAAAAATCTAACAGATTTCGATTTCCCTCTAATCATTCCCTCCATTTTAATTTCAAATCACCTATATAGATGCACATCTCCTCAAGCTTAAGTACTGTACGTACCAGTTCTGCCCAACATTCAGTAAGTTAAAAATGAATCACATATTGTTTCTATGTATTCGTTCAATGGGCGAGCTTTCTGAGGAGGAGTTCCGAAGCTGCTAGCTCCAAGATTGGCATCTGAAACCCCAAGGGAAGAGGTCAGAGGCGGCGGCAACATAGATCCTGTCACGCAGGGGGGATCGACCGTGCAGCTGCGGCGGCTGGTGTCGGGAGGCGCTCGCAAGCGTCGGCGTGCGGGAGCTCATGCGAGAAGGAGCCTGGCGGGTCTGCAGCCCTGGCGGCGGCCTCATCTAGATGGGGATCTGGAGCAGAATTGGAGGAGAAAAGGGACCGGAGGCATGGAGTTAGGTACCAAGAAGCTTGCGGCGGCAGTGGACGTTGACGAAGAGGAGGCATCGGCCGATTGCTCGTCAGAGCAGAACCAGCCGCGGCGACGCGTACTAAGCATGAGAGCAAGGGACACCGCAGGTGTCGTGCGAGGGAACGACGGAGGAAAGAAGGAAGACCAAGTCTGTAGCCTTGAACCGGACCTAGACCATACATGAACACCCGGAGCTAGCTGATCCAAGAGAAGACCGGGTCTAAGGCCTCAAACCAGCCGGCCCAAGCAAGGAGGTGTGCCAATCCAGAAGCCACGTGTCAGCATGTAGTTGGCCCAAAAAGGTAAAATGCTCAGATCGTAGATAAATCATAGAAATTAGCCCGTATATCAGAAAAATACATACAATATACCAAAATTCCCAGAAAAATACGTAGAACAACCTGGAACTTTAATATCAGGCTTTTGATGCTCTAATCTCAGTGATATCATGAAAGATGTGTAATGCTCGTTTAATGGATAATAAATATCAAAAGATGATATAAAGTTATGGGAAAATGTCAGTAACTCCATAATAATGTTTTTAACCCATATGATGTCTGTAATCATGATGTTGATGCACGAAATCATGTAATTTGCATAATATGGCTAATTCGGGCTAATAACCCTAATTAAAATGCAATTAATGCATACATGCTCAATAAATGGTGAAATTTACAGAATAAGCTCATATCAGTATCTGAAACCTCAGAATTAAATATGAGATCATAATGACGAACAAAATCCATGTTATATGAAGATGAATATTAATACATGTTATAAAACCCTAATCTAGGTTAATGATGTAACTTAGGGTTAATATATATGTGCACAAAATGACATGGAAGCTAATGTTCAGATAATGGACCATAATCTAGAATATGACATCAGTATGATAAATATAAGACAAGAATACAAGTAATCATGAGAATATCCTAATGAGATAAGAGAAACCCTAATGGACATAATTAGGGTTAAGATGAGATATAATAAGATGAGAACCTGATGATAGTATATGGTCTTGTCTTGATCAGGTTTGACCAAGTTATAGTTGACATCAGGAGTATATGTGATGATTAGGATATCTCTTTGGAAGGTACGCCATTACCTCTTTCTTGGCTTATTATACAATATGCTTGTGTTATATAGTAGTAAAGACTTGGCATATGGTATTGATTGAAATGATTGTTCTTATATACTATGTTGTTTGAGCTTTTCATACATATTGTTATGAACACATCAAACATAATATATTTGTTCCATTATATGAAAGCACTAACTCCTTGGTAGTGTGCTTGGAAGTGACCTAACTCTTTGGTAGTGGTCACATTGTACATATGACCTAACTCTTTGGTAGTGGTCTGACCTAACTCTTTGGTAGTGGTCACCTTGTACAAATGATCTAACTCTTTGGCAGTGATCATAAAGGCCTTGAGATATAATGGAAAATATGATTAAAATATGTGTTCTCTTTTGTTAATGAATATCTTTGTGCAAGTATACGCTTTTCTTATATTCTTCTGTTACTGCCAAGTATTAGTTTTATCTTATTGCCAAGATATGATGAGAGGTATATAAAAGACACGTAGGCGTACTCAGTACAATATTCATGAAATATTGTGCTGACGTGTACCGCATGTAATCTTTTGTTTAGGTTGTGGTTATGCTCTTGAAGATCCAGGATAGTGAGAGTTGTGTGGCGAGCTGATGTACAGGTGGACCTGTTGTCTTAAGATCCTGTAGTTTAGTTGTAGTACATGTATATGTAGAAGTTTACCTTTCAATATGTAATATCAAATGTTGTAACAATTCATGTTGTAATTATATGTTGAATGGTGAACATGTGTGTAGGGTTTTATTATTGTTCATGTACATGTGCTACTGATTGTTTCCTTATGACTTCCTCTGATTTTCTTCTTCTTAGCCTCGTGTGGGATGTTTAAATTGGGATTCTCGCTGAGGTGAGGGTTTCAATTTGGACGTCACACATCAGATTAAGTTTTAGAAAATCCAGGGACGTCACAGGTTATATCCAATATCATATGCAACTGCAAATCCCTTCCCTTCTAATATCTACGTCCTTTTTCCCATCAACATTCACTCCATTTTCATTTTCAGCAAGCAAAGATATGAATACGTACTGTACCTAAAATGGTTGAATTAGTTATTTCTGACAGTGATTAAGCACCGCATGTTTCAACCTATTCATTCCATGCCTATTTATTTCAAATATCATATAGAACTGCATCTCCCATTCATTTCTTTTTTTTCGACAATGATATACATCCACAACTCCCATATGATATATACGTCCCTCTTCAAAATGAATTCCAAATATATAAATATTTTGTACATCCACAACTCCCATATGCTATATATGTCCCTCTTCAAAATGACTTCCAAATGTATAAATAAATAACTCCCATATGCACTAATGTTGGTTCTGCACTAATTTTAGTTCTGCACTAAATATTTCTACAACACTAAATATTTTATCTAACTATACGTACAGTACTGATTTTATACAACTCCTATCTGTTATGCAGTACGTATAAGTACTGTACATATCATAATCAGAATTCATTCAATTAGTTTGTATATTGTTCAATCTTCAGTTGAATATAAGTACAATACTAATTTTTCTTCATCTGTAATAATTGTATATGCAATCTTTTATGCAATTGTATATGCACTTTTTTATTAATACAGTACTCATTTTTCTTCATTATAACTTGTATTTATTTCAGATAGATTTAGAAGGCAGTAATAATTCTGCATCTATGCCGATTGAAAGTGTAACCCCATTTCAAGTTCTAGTGTCCGATGCCCCTCAGGTTGAAAAACTGATATTTTATCTAACAATAATTACAGTAAAGATTTTATACAACTACCCTCTGTTATGCAAACGTATAAGTACTGTACAAATCATAGTCGGAATTCATTCAATTAGTTTTAACTATAAATCAGATGTGTCTAGTGTTCCAGCATTTTGTATAATTATACATACAGTACACAATTTCCATATTTGTCTTTTTTATGCAATT
Source organism: Alisma plantago-aquatica (assembly GCA_963693085.1). Taxonomy (NCBI): domain Eukaryota; kingdom Viridiplantae; phylum Streptophyta; class Magnoliopsida; order Alismatales; family Alismataceae; genus Alisma; species Alisma plantago-aquatica. Next base: position 1,421,680,319 of record OY856411.1, read on the forward strand.
GTATAAGTACCGTACGTAAAATAGTTACAGACCATTCATTTATTTTTGTTTTGAAAATTTATTTTTATGTATTTGTATAAGTACTGTACGTATCATAATTAGGATTCATTCACTTAACCATAAATGGATTCAATTCTGATTTGTCTAGTATTCTAGTAATTTGCATAACGATACGTACAGTACACAATTTCTACAACGCACTTTTTTATACATCTATATAAGTACTGTACGTAATGAGATTCAATTCAGATGTGTCGAGTGTTCCAGCATCTTGTATAATTATACGTACAGTACACAATTTCTAAAACCCCCCTCTTTTATGCAATCAGCCAAGTACTGTATTTTACATAGTTACAGACCATTCACTTCTTTTTGTTTCGAATTTTCATTTTATAAGTACTGTACGTATCATAATGAGGATTCATTCATTTAAGTACAGTACCAAATTTCTACAACGCACTCTTTTATGCAGCTGTATAAGTACTGTACATAAAGGGATTCAATTCAGATGTGTCGAGTGTTCCAGCATATGTAACATACAATACACAATTTCTACAACCCCCCCTTCTATGCAATCGGCCAAGTACTGTATGTAACATAATTGAGTCACAAACATAGTAATTTGCTGAACGATACGTACAGTACATAATTTCTACAACACACTCTTTTATGCAATTTTATAAGTACTGTACATAACATAGTTACAGATAATTCATTTTTTGTTTACAGATCATTCATTTTTATGCAATTGTATACAATTTTTTTTACAGATTATTCATTTTTTATACAATTTCAGATGGATTCAGAAGGCAGCAATAATTCTTCTTGTATGCCGATTGAAAGTGTAGAGTCTGATCCCCCTCAGGTTCAAAAACTTCATACAGTACTTATACACAACTCTTATTATTATTATTTTGTGATATATTTACAAAATCGTACAGATTGACTCAAGCCCAAATGAAGTTCATAATCACTGTGCATCACAAGAAGTAGAGGCTACGTTAAAGCCAGAAATTGGTTTATCATTCTACTCTATAACTGAAGCTCGAGAATTTTACACCAATTATGCAGACAAATGTGGGTTTGGTGTTATAACAGCGCACTCTGCTAAAGAACCGGGTGATAACGTTGTTAAAAGAGTGACATTTGCTTGTGCCAAGTCAGGTCCACCGCCAAAAGATCAAAAAGACTCTTTGTACAGATACAAGCCAACCGCTAAGACAAACTGTCCAGCTCGTATAAGACTGCGTCGTAATTATATTGGCAAGTATTATATTTCTGTCTTTATAGAAAATCATAACCATGAACTTCTAGAGCCTCGTTTGGTAAGACTTTTAGCATCCAAAAGGAAGATTCCTCAAGACATACAAAGACGCATAGAATTAAACGACAGTGCGGGTAAATAAGTACTTTCAATTAGTTATACTTTAATGCATTGTACATTCAACTATTAGTATATAAATACTTGACGTACAGTATATTAGTAAATTGAATACACATCCGTACAGTACCTCTTATTGAGTACTTCCTACATGTCCACATATAGTACTTATTAAAGCACATTACATAACAGACCTGTACTGTACTATATAAAATAATCATTTACTGCACTTTGTGCATATTAGTAGCTCTTCAAATTCTACAGGTATCCAACCAGCCAAATCTATGTCTAGTTTTGTTGCTGAAGTTGGATCTTTTGACAATCTACCATTTACGCAAAAGGATTTGATGAACTATGCTGCATCGTCAAGAAATCTCCGTCTTGGCAAAGGCGATGCTCAAGCAATTCAAAAATATTTCATTGCAATGCAAAAACAAAACAATGATTTCTTCTATGTACTTGATATCGATGACCTTGGCGTTTTACAGAACATTTTTTGGGCGGACTCAAGATCTAGGCATGCGTACAGATATTTTAACGATGTTATCACATTTGACACAACTTACTTGACCAATAGATACGAAATGCCATTTTCCCCCTTTGTTGGCATCAATCATCATGGTCATTCTATTTTACTGGGATGTGCATTATTGTGTGAGGAGACCACAGAGAATTATGTATGGTTATTCAAAACATGGCTGGAATGTATGGGTAAGTAAACAAATACTTCTTATCACGTACAGTACTCGAATATTTCACGTATAGTACTTCCCCAAACATAATATGTTATTCCCTTTGTTATAATTTCAGGTGGTGTCGAACCTAAGGGTATTGTCACTGATCAGGCACAACATATTATGAACGCTGTTAAAACTGCTTTCCCCAATTCTCGTCATCATCTTTGTATGTGGCATATTATGAAAAAACTTCCAGAGAAATTGGGAAAGAACTCAGCCGTTTCAAAAATAGTTAAAGAGGCTGTTTATGAGAGTACATCTGTAACTGAGTTTGAGAACATCTGGGAGAGTGCTATCCAGCTTGCTAGTAAGAAAGAACAGAGCTGGCTTTCTAGCATTTACGAGCTAAAACAGCTTTGGGTGCCTATCTATGTTGATAAATATTTCTGGGCTGATATGTCAACTACACAAAGAAGTGAATCTATGAATGCATTTTTTGATGGTTATGTGAATTCACACACATCACTAAAACAATTTGTTTCTCAATATGAATCTGCCCTTAAATCTAAATATAAAAAAGAGAAACTAGCAGACTTTGAATGCGCCCACAAAAAACCCCACCTTAGAACAGCTTCTAAGATCGAAGCACAGTACGCTGAAACATATACTATTAATTTATTTAGAAAATTCCAAAATGAACTTGAATGAATGATGTTTTGTGAGTCCAAACTCATATATGGGGATTCTATTCAATCATCATTTGATGTTACAGAACACAAAGATGTGATGATAAATGCAGAGGAATGCAAATCAGTTGTGAAGAAGTTTCACATACAGTACGTTAGTCAAGAGACCATGATCAAATGTTCATGTCTATGCTTTGAGTCAAAGGGTATTTTATGCAGTCATATTTTGTGCATCATTAGTAGACATTTGAAACTGGAAAAGATCCCTCAACAATATATTTTGGACAGATGGCAGAAAGATATACATCGTGATTACAACTCTAATCACACCATTCTTGCTAGTATTGGTGATGAGCCTGAGCAACGTGCTGAGCACATTTTAAGTATATGTGGGGGATTTGTTAATTTAGCAAGATCATATGTCGAATATTATGATCATGTCAAACGAGAGCTAGCAGATGCATATCAAAGAGTAAACAGTATATTGAAGGAGAAAGGTCATGTGACAACGGTAAGACACGTACTGTACGTACATACATTTAACATTTGCAAGTCACGTACAGTACTTTACACGTACAATACTTTTACATTTAAATTTTTTGTATATGTTTTTCTATCAGGAAAACACACCACCTATACAAGATCCTGCTGTAGCTATTCGTGTTGGATGACCTTCAAGTTCCAGAAAGAAATCAAAGAGAGAGCTAGCGGCATCAAAAAAAAGAAAGACAACAAAAAAGAAGGCAGATACCGACATCAATAAAGATTCGGGCACAGTACGTACAGACAACATCACTACACATTTAGAACAAGATGCAATTAACATTGAAGTGCCAGACCCATTTGAAGCGCGTCCAAATACACTTGTTCAAGATCTCAATGACTCTCCTTACACTTCACCTAATACGGAAGCAGTTCGACCTCCTAATTTATCCAATCCTACTATGACAACAAATACACAATTGTTCGATAGATTTCATAATGGGTGGTTCAATAATTGTCCGCCTAGAGGATGAAATGTATTAGGAATTACTTTATCATTTTTTGAGTATGTATTTATGTTTTCTCACATATTACAAACTGTTTTAATTAATTTGGCTAGAGACATGCACATAGGTTATGTGCAAACTACTTTCTAGTACAGTACCTCAGCATACATTATGGCAGTACATAGATCTCCCCGAGTACAGTACTGGGCCACGTATCACCTAAGGGTGAGGACGTACTGTACCACTTGATGACATATGTGTATGTTTTTGATATTGCATTGCATAATGGTGCACTATTTTTGACTGTGTCATTCAAATAGGTTTAGGTACTGTACTTATGAATCGAATGCACGAGTTACTGACGTTTAGTGTTTAAAATTTGTTACTGACTTTAGAAGAACAATTTGTTACTGACGTTAGGTCTGTTTGAGTTTAGTGTTTAACATTTGTTACTGACTTCAGAAGAATAATTTAGTACTGTGCTTAATATTGAAAAGCAAACTGACTTAATGTTTTGCTAAGTACAGTACTTTTTATCATACTGAAATGATAGTCATAGAACTTATGGTTGATACTGAAAATGAAAAAAATAATTGGGTACTGTACTTAGTTGTGATTGTGATTAGTTGTAATTAATGATACGATAATAAAAATAGAAGTACTGTACTTATTGATACAATAATAAAAATAATTGGGTACTGTACTTTTGACTAATGATTGTATCTCAATAATCCAAATGAAAACTAAGATAGTGAGTAGTATCCTGATGATTCATACATGCTTTATTTTTGACATGCCCAATATTTTCTTGTAATTTGTCTGTACTGTATATAAAGATTAAAAAATAAGCCATACTTTTCTGAGTACTGTACTTCTGGGTATGGTAAAAAAATATTATGTCAATGATTTGCAATACTCATATATGAATAAGTACTGTACTTATTCTAATATGGAAGTGTAATTGTGTACAAATATAGAAGTACAGTGCTTAATAAATGCAAATATGGAAGTGTAATTGTGCGTATGAATAGATTTAGGTACTGTACTTATAAATCGAGGGAGTGTACATCTTCAAACACACCAACTTCAAAGTATCAATCAACATCCAAGTATAGTACGTCTATTATGCAAACACAAATCATTTTAACAATCAATATGTTGAATTTTTTTTAGGTCCCTCTTATACCCACACTTCCACTTTAAGTTGAGTTTTGTCAAAGTTGCGTTCAACAACTAATAGACGTATAGTAGCTTTACAATTTGGGTTTTGTGCGTGTATTCAAATACACACAAGTACTATAATCCACATGTCAATTCCGCTTAATACTCGAATGCAGTACCCACATAAGACCCTTAAAGTAGTGTTCAACAACTAATAGACGTACAATAGCTTTCCAATTTGGGTTTTGTGCGTGTATTCAAATACACACAAGTACTGTAATCCACATGTCAATTCGGCTTAATACTCGAATGCAGTACCCACATAAGACCCTATCACATAGAATTTTTGATTTCACATAAGTACTGTACATCAGCTACATGCATAAGTACTGTACCAATACTAGCAACTGATACATGCATAAAAACTGAAATATATAATACAGTACTGAAAATAAGTACAATACTTAAATTCAAGTACTGTAATCCACATGTACTCAAAATAAGTACAATACTGAAATCCAAGTACTGAAAATAAGTACAGTACTGAAATATATAATACATGCATAATACTGTATTCAAATACACACAAGTACTGTAATCCACATGTCAATTCCACTTAATACTTGATTGCAGTACCCAAAAAAGACCCTATCACATAGAATTTGTGATTTCACATAAGTACTGTACATCAGCTATATGCATAAGTACTGTACCTCAGCAACTTATACATGCATAAAAACTGAAATATATAATACAGTAATGAAAATAAGTACAATACTGAAAATATGGTAACATAAGTACAATACTGAAAATATGCTAACATAAGTACAGTACGTCAGCAACAGATACACCTAAGTACTGTAACTCAGCTACACGCATATATACTGCACCTCAACAGATACACATAAGCACTGTACCTCAACCGTTACTCTATCATAATAGTAATATACAGTACCGTCATACAGACAAGTATTGTACCTCAACAGATGGTTTAACATAATTGTCACATAATCAATATTTCATTACACGGAACACACCGATATAAAACCACAAAATCGCTTCTAAACTGAAGCTGCTGTTATAACAAGATTGAATACTACATCAGTTTTATCGATTCGAAACAAAAACATAAAATCGAGTCTAAATTGTTCACCATGCAGTACTTATAATTTTCTCAACATTGTACTTTACAGAATTGGCCATTCATTTTTACTTAATAGCGAACTCTGAGTTCATCAATTGTTTAGCATAAAATCCTCTGAGTGGATGGACATCATCGCGATGGGTGCTATGAACTGATCCATTTTCTAATATCTCCTCAATCCATCTTATAACATATAACGCGCAGTCATTTGAATCTGGTGGCTGCTGTGGTGCATACCTATCAAAGATCATGACCCAGTCTTGAGCAATCCCACCATGCTTAACCAGAGCGTACTTAATTGCATTTCCCTATATAAGTCAAAAATACAACATTATACAACTGTATTTTAAACGGTTAATATTGTAGACTTTGCATATCAAAGTACAGTACTTACCACATACTTTGCATCGTCATCCACTTCACTGTTCTCAACTCTTGTTTCTAAACTGTTATAGTGTATGAAAGCCTTACTGGTAGCAGACGCGGTAATAAGATGCCAGTGATCACCAGTCAATATAGGCAACAACAAAACCTTGGCATTTTTAATTTTGTCAATTTTCGAAATCAAATATGTAAACAATCCAACATTATTTTGATCTCTTATGGCTTGTGGCAGTGATGTATTAAAAATGAAATAATCATCACAATTCATATTCTCATACATGCACCTTTTTAACTGCATAACAGCCTCCATCACCTAGAAGAATATTGTATATTAGATAACAGACAATATTTATCAACGTACAGTACGTGTTTAGTAAAGCACAGTATGTATGTAGATGTGTACATAACTTATAAAATTAGACATTGTGTATGTCTACCTGATTCATGACCATCCCTCCTACTTTGACCAGTTCTTTCAGATCCTTCCGCATAATTATTGCATGTGGAGATCTGAAAACAATTGTATCTTCATCACTCCCTTGACACGTTAGCTGCAAATAGATTTCACAATTAAAAACCAACAAAAAAATACCATATCTATTAAAGTATTATACATAGACTACAAAAAAACCACCAAAGAGAACAATGTGTACATCAATGTATATACCTTTATCAGTGTTTGTTTTTCTTCTTTAGACAAATACTGAACAGCGGTGTTATCAAACTCCCACATTTTTTTGAACGGACCTTTTGATACTTCTTCTTCCAACATTTTAGCCTTTCTTGTCCGTGGTCTATACTTAATATTTTTCACCAGTGAGCTTGGGCTCATTTTCTTCTCAAATTTCTCCATATGGTCAACCAATGCATCAATCCATTGCTGTTTATTGAGTAAATTATTTATCTTGACAAACAAATAAATTTATACAGTGAAGATACAAATACCTACCCATCTTTATGAATTAAATCATCAAATTCATAATGGAGTCTTGTTTTTGAAGATTCTCCAAGTTCCGCCGAACCTTCCGTCATTTTTTGGGATGCATATATAGTTTCAATCTCTTTGTCAAGTATAAATCCAGCTTGAGTCTCCTTTAAATAAGACTTTACATTATTATTGTACGTAGGAAGCTAATAAACAACTGTATATTAGTATTGTACGTAGGAATATAAATATTAATGAGACATTAGTACTGTACGTAGGAATACAAAAAAACAAATGAATTTTAGTACTGTCTGTATGTATACAATAACTTACTTCTTGATGTACACTAGAAATGCCAACACCTGCAACATCTGGAGTTGTATTTACCATTTGCATTTCATCATCTTTATCCTAGCATAACAGAAAATAAATGTTAGATCATTTCGTATAATCTTTTATACGAATCAACTATATATTAGTACTATACGCAGGTGTAGGAATATAAAAATCAATGATAGATTAGTACTGTACGTAGGAATATAAAAATCAACTGTATGTTAGTACTGTATGTATGTATACAATATCTTACTTTTTGTTTTGCACTAGAAATGCCAACATCTGCAACATCTACATCTGTATTTACCATTTCCATTTCATCATCTTTACCCTAACATAACAGAAAATAAATGTTAGATAATTTCGTATAATCTTTCATTCATGCAATTTAAAAGTATATAAAGTACAATACTTAAAAGCATGTAAAGTACAATACTTTATCGCTATTATTCTGTTCATCAACAACAGTTTGCAGATCCACAACTTCATTTGCGTCACCATCATTTTCTTTTTCTTCTACTTTATCATTCGACACAACACACGATATTGACAAATTTTGGGTCTAAAATTTAACAAAAAATCATTTATATCAACTACTCTATATAATAAAGTACTGAAATTAAGTACAATACTTAAAATAAGTACAATAATGAAAATATGTTAACATAAGTACAGTACTGAAAATATTCTAACAATGTATATATACAAATTCATAAGTCGTGTACCTCATCTACCCCTATGACATTATTGTCTTCACCAACCAAAGCTTGTTCAACTTGGATTACACATCCACCTTCACCAGTATCACCACCAATCTCATCCTAATATTATAAAGTTTCATACAGTACAGTAAGAGTACCACATGTTATTCAAGTAATGTACAATAAACGTGTAACATGTATGAACTTACTTCGTTTTGTTGAATTTCAGTTTCAGCTGCCACATCTTTGTTGGCAATGGTTACCTAACAATATATCAACAACCAAATATCGGTGATATTACCACGATGCGTAATATAGAAAATAAGTACTCTATATAATACAGTACTGAAATTAAGTACAATACTTAAAATAAGTACAATGATGAAAATATGTTAACATAAGTATAGTACTGAAAATATTCTAACAATGTATATATACAAATTCATAAGTCGTGTACCTCATCTACCCCTATGACATTATTGTCTTCACCAACCAAAGCTTGTTCAACTTGGATTACACATCCACCTTCACCAGTATCACCACCAATCTCATTGACAATCTCATCCTAATATTATAAAGTTTCGTACAGTACAGTAAGAGTACCACATGTTATTTAAGTAATGTACAATAAATGTGTAACATGTATGAACTTACTTCGTTTTGTTGAATTTCAGTTTCAACTGCCACATCTTTGTTGGCAATGGTTACCTAACAATATATCAACAACCAAATATCGGTGATATTACCACGATGCGTAATACAGAAAAAAAAATTGATAGTCAAACACTGCACTTAAATCACCTCATCGACGACGATCTGTTCCTTAGCAGCACTGTCAATTACTCTTTCACGGACTGGCTCACTTACTGCTACACCTTTTCCACTATCCTTAATAATAATTTTGAGTTTCTTTTTTTTGGGCATTGCTCCCTTGTTCAGCAGTTTGTTTAGTTTCTGTTAAAAAAAAACACATATTAGTTATGTAAAAATAAACATTGCTCCGTGAAAAAATGTCATTCTCACCAATACTCCTTTCTCGTTCTTATTCTCCTTCAACTGCAAAAAATTAAAAACTAACTGCATAAATGATCTTATAAGTTACTGTACAAATGAATTTGTAAAGTACTGTACAAATGAACTTGTACAGTATGTAACTTACTGTACCAATTCAAATATTAAGTACTGTACTCGACACTTTTAATGTAATGTAATATTGCAATTGATCTTACGCTTGTAATGACATCTTGCACGACATCCGCAACAAAGTCTGACGATGCTTCATCATCGTTACTCTTGATTTGCTACGTCCGCGGATCAGTCACAAAATCGTCAAAAGTTGATTCACTAGCTTGCACTGCCAGTTTCTTATCACGAGATACAACGTTTTTATCCGCAACATCCTGAAAAGAGCCAGAATTGTTAACTAATACAGGTTATTGACAATTACAGTATCAAGTATAATATTCTAACAATTTTCTCACATTTGCATCACCATCCAACGTAAGTGTCGGATCAGCAATACCATGCATCCGTAGTTCTTCACGCATATAATTTAATGCGTTCTTTGACCTCTCATAATCGACCTTCACATCATTTATTTCTTTCTTAAGGCCATCTATCTCAACCACTAGAAGTTTTACCTCTTTATTGTGCTTCTTAATACATCTCTTGAGATCCTTCTTCAACCTCTTCTTGTCCGCTTTCAATATTTCCATCTCTTCTTGCAATTCTTCCAACTTACCCGCACTGCTTCCCTCATCAACCTTTCTCTTACCCTTGCATTTTTTTTCTGCATCCAATCCTTCCGAATGTACTCCGCGCTGAAATTCAGCACACTCATTTTTCTCTTATGCAAGAACAAACTCAACTTACTATCATAATTCCATTTATTAATAAATGGAAACACATCGTTGTCCTCTGGAGGAAGTAGAGTCTGACACTCCCTGAACCATGCCTGAAAAGTAATTCCAAGCAATATTAACACAATCATTATCGAAGAAACATATACTTAAGTACTGTACCAAATGCAAGTATTGTACTAATAACAGTACAAAATTATATAAATACATACAGTACGTCAAATTTTACCATTAATACCGCACTGCAACCTTTGAGGTACCCCTTGCTTTTAGCAATTACATCAACAAGTCCATTTTGTAGGAATTGTGTGATGGCTTCTGGCCAATTGTACTTATCCATAGACTGCAAATAATCTACTATATCAAAAAATGTCCTGCATATCGCAAAACTCCCATATGGAAACAAAAAATCAGCTAATAGAACCAAAATCCAGATCTTCACAAAATCATTGAGGCTTTTCTCATCTTTATTCTTCTTTAACATTTGCAATGTCTCCATTGCATCTTTCACTTTTGGATCCGACCCAAAGTACTCCGCTCTGATGACAGAGTTCTTACCAGCAACCTTGTCAGTTGAGTCTAGCACGACCTCTTCACCTGTTTAGTGATTAATAAACTGATCACACAAAGTAGTATATCAAGTACAGTACGTATCCATAATTGTTTGATATGTAGTTGGCTTACCCTCAGAAATTAAGCCAAAGATATCTGACACGTGCTCAATCTTTAGCTTAACCACGACATTGCCAAACACAAATGCATTTATTTCTACATCATAACACCTTACCAAATCTTCTATCAATCCAAGATCTAAACCCTTTGGACACTTCATGTCCAAAAAACCACCAAAAACTGTTTTCTTAAATTTTTTCTTGTGCTCTGTGCCTGCTATTTCACAAATCTTCCTGAATTTCCTGTAACTGCATCTGGTTTGAAAGCCACGCTCGTTCTCCATCTTATAAACAAAAACATGCACTTCATAATCCAGCTTCTACAAAAAGTACTGTACTGATATGTTATTTATCACATAATTCAACATAAGCAAAAGTACAGTACGAACACCCTTATTCTTTATTTCAATTTCTGAACTACCCCATACAGTACAGTACTCACATAATTATTACCCAATTATTTTTTTCATAATAAATATAGTACTTCCATATTAAGTACAATACACAATTACACTTCCATATTTGTATTTATTCAAACTCACAATTACACTTCCATATTTGTATTTATTAATTACAGTACTTCCAAATTTGAGGACAATTACACTTCCATATTAGAATAAGTACAGTACTTATTCATATATAAGTATTGCAAATAATTGACATAATATTTTTTTTAGCATACCTAGAAGTACAGTACTCAGAAAAGTATGACTTATTTTTTAATCTTTATATACAGTACATACAAATTACAAGAAAATATTGGGCATGTCGAAAAAAAAGCATGTATGAATCACCAGGATACTACTCACTGTCTTTGGATTATTGAGATACAATCATTAGTGAAAAGTACAGTATCCAATTATTTTTATTATCATATCAATAAGTACAGTACTTTAATTTTTATTATCGTATCATTAATTACAATTAATCACAATTACAAATAAATACAGTACCCAATTATTTTTTTCATTTTCAGTATCAACCATAATTGCTATGACTATCATTTCAATATGACAAAAAAGTACTGTACTTAGCAAAACATTACGTCAGTTTGCTTTTCAATATTAAGCACAATATTAAATTATTCTTCTAACGTCAGTAACAAATTTTAAACACTAAACTCAAACAGACATAACGTCAGTAACAAATTGTTCTTCTAACGTCAGTAACAAATTTTAAACACTAAACGTCAGTAACTCATGATTTCGATTTATAAGTACAATACCTAAATCTATTCATACACACAATTACACTTCCACATTTGCATTTATTAAGCACAATACTTCTATATTTGTACACAATTACACTTCCATATTAGAATAAGTACAGTACTTATTCATATATGAGTATTGCAAATCATTGACATAATATTTTTTTACCATACCCAGAAGTACAGTACTCAGAAAAGTATGACTTATTTTTTAATCTTTATATACAGTACAAACAAATTACAAGAAAATATTGGGCATGTCGAAAATAAAGCATGTATGAATCATCAGGATACTACTCACTGTCTTAGTTTTCATTTGGATTATTGAGATACAATCATTAGTCAAAAGTACAGTACCCAATTATTTTTATTATTGTATCAATAAGTACAATACTTCTATTTTTATTATCGTATCATTAATTACAATTAATCACAATCACAACTAAGTACAATACCCAATTATTTTTTTCATTTTCAGTATCAACCATAAGTGCTATGACTATCATTTCAGTATGATAAAAAGTACTGTACTTAGCAAAACATTAAGTCAGTTTGCTTTTCAATATTAAGCACAATACTAAATTATTCTTCCGAAGTCAGTAACAAATGTTAAACACTAAACTCAAACAGACCTAACGTCAGTAACAAATTGTTCTTCTAAAGTCAGTAACAAATTTTAAACACTAAACGTCAGTAACTCGTGCATTCGATTCATAAGTACAGTACCTAAACCTATTTGAATGACACAGTAAAAAATAGTGCACCATTATGCAATGCAATATCAAAAACATACACATATGTCATCAAGTGGTACAGTACGTCCTCACGCTTAGGTGATACGTGGCCTAGTACATTACTCGGGGAGATGTATGTCAGAATTTTCTCCTGATTAGGTGCTATGTGCCCTAAGATCGGAGATCGGGGGATGCATGTGGAAATTTTCATGAGAGGCTGAAGTATTTCGGGCAACCGGAGTACCTGGTGAGATCGGATCAGCACGTAGCCGCTGGACGAAGCTGCTTCTGGAGGACGAAGCTGCTGGACGAAGCTGCTGGTGGTGGAGGACGAAGCTGAGGAGGCCCTGCTGCGCCGCCGGAGAAGAAAACGAGAGCGGAGGCGGAGGCGCTGCCGGAAAACTGGACCGGAGAAGAGAGCGCGAGAGCGGAAGAGAGCGCGCAACCGGAAGCTGAAGCGGAATGGGAACCGTTGCGTGAGCGGGAGAGAGGGGTTCTCTCGTTTAGAACCGGGAAGTGTGAAAATATCACGGGACTTGCGCCGGAAACGGCTGGGAATGTTTTTCGCGGTTTACCGGTAAACCGGGTTTGTCACCGGGTCTGAAAGACACTATGTGTAGCGTAGCTCATATATATAAGGATCAGGAAACAACCATAGGCACCCGGATATTCATGAGGGATGGCATTGGGGTGGGTTTCGCTGACCCATACCAAACCCATCATAACCCATATATTGTTGGACCCATACCCATACATACCCATATTATATTAACATAAAGGAAACCCAACCATACCCAACCCATCAGGGAATGAGTCCCCGTTACTACCCATATCATGTGACAAGTGCCTACAAATCAGCGACACAACTAATTTCATATTTTCTGTACATAAACTAAAGGATATATTGCACTTTTTTCAACTTAAGAATTCCAATTACTATTCATAAATATCTGCCGCCAAATGTTTACAAGTCACTTATACCCTTTTGGAAATGACAAAATTGCAGGTAAATATATTAACATAAAGAGTGTGTGCCAATATACATACATGTATACATGCATGCCACATAGACATTTCCACAAACACGATAATGATCATGTCAACTAATGGAATTTGTTTGATGATCGGGGGTATACTCAATCCTCATGCATAAGCAAGGATCTGGATAGAACAAAAAGGTTTCTTTGATCGCTCATCAGATCTCAACTTGCTAAAGATGTCAGATTTTTTCTCACACGTACATATTGTGAATTAATGGTAGTGGTTGTAGAGACCAACATCTCCGGTAGGTGCCTTCACGCCGATGGGTATGCAATCAACTATGGACTTCATCTTCTGAGGTAGTGGTGAGCCAAAGTTCAGGGTATGTCTAAAGATTCTGTCTACTGCATGTGCCTGTTTGTGGATGGGAGTCCAGTGGAAGCTGAAGCTGTGGCACAGTGGTGACGAAGAGGACGGTAATGGCGTCAGAGGATAGAAAAAGGAGGAGGGTATGAAAGGCCACCACAACAGCTGCCGTAGTAGGGGAAGTGATAACGACTACTTGAAGGGCTTCTATAAAGGTGGCAAAGCCGTAGCCTGAAGCAGCTCCTTTCACAAGTGAGGTCGTACCAGTCCTCGTCTTTTCAAACAGGGCGGAGGGGACGGTTCCACTGCCGGGTCAGGAGGCGAGAGATGACAATAAGCAACGACGATGCCATTCAGGACAAGTAATAGATCTAGACAGTAGCTGGGAGAGTCTACAACAAATGACGAGCTCTTGAGGAGACCAGAGATAAGAGAGAAGCAACCGATTACTAAAAGGGGGATGAGGAGGCATTACGGGAGTTAGGGGTTGGGGGCCGCTACTGGCTAGATGGAGATTAGGTCTTGGGTATTATTGGGTCCCAGTAGGTAAATGGATACAAAATCCAAGTCCCCGTTTAGACCCAGTGACTGATAAAGACCCATCAGACTCATTATTATTGGGTCTGGTTATACTGGGTTCCGTGTCCCCATTAAGTTATAGGGATTTTTGTCATCTCTAATGTCATTCATCTATACCTTGCTATTCCTTTTCTTTGGCCATTCTCCAGCCCTGATCCCAGTGATGATGTCTGTTCACCGTTCCACCTCGTCGGGTCCCTTCTAGCGGATCAAGCCAACGCCAAGACCACTACTGAGAACGTCGACGTTCCAAACTATCTCAGTAATGCAAAGAGTGGTTTTTGACTTGTCACTATGTAAGCTATCAATCCTTCAAACTCCCTTCTCATGAATTTTTTTGGCAACAAAGGGTCATCATCCCCTTCACAACATTTTTTGGACTACTCAGTTTGGAGGTCTTCGGCGGAGCAAGCCAGACTGATGTCTAATGTTCTTGTCTTGCACAATTTTGATCTCACTGTTTGGAAATCATGGTTTCTCGCTTTTTTTGCTCTCTTTGTGACCGGTTGCTTGCGATGAATTCAATTCTAATGAGTTTTAGTCCTTCTAATCATAGATGTTTCAGATCAGGTTGCGAGTTTCCAGATTCTCAAGCAATCGGAAAAGCTACTATCAATGATTAGAGAAGGAAAATAGCATGTTTCTCATTTTTGCCCCTGCTTTGATTTTGGTATGTCACACATGGCATGGGTATGTTTGGGTATTTTACAATGGTATCCCACAGTGACAACATGTCGAGTTATGGGCCCCTGGCCAAGTGGGCATTTATCATTCAGCCATGCTTTTTAGTGGGCTATAGTGGCAAAGTATATCGAGATTTTATAAATCTCCTTGGTTTTATCTGATTGACCATATATTTAAAGTTTCCTATTTAAATAACCTAATGTCAGAAAAATTCATATAAGCACTTGTGGGAAAGATAATGAAACAAGGAATAATGCAAAAGTGGTTACAAAGCTTGTTTTGAAACATTCTTCACATCAACCCTTAATGAACCCTAAAACCCTAGAAATCAAGTTTATTATTAATCATTAATGAAGGTTAATTATTTGAACAGGGTAATCATGATTTCCTCAACATCAAGTGACCATTAGGAGTTGCTCCAATATCTGTAAGTGGTCCATGCACTTTGAACATAATTATTAGATGTTTATGTGTTACTATGTACGATGCACATGTTATTATGTGAATGTATTATTCATGCTACAAATTTGTTTATTAAAGTTAAAAGCTATTAGACAAATACAATCTTTCTTACTGTTTATATCTAAGAATCATCATATCACATCATATTCATGTTTAAGAGCAACAGTAAAGAGTATTCAAGAGTGAAAAATAAAGATAATGAATGAACCTTATATAAAATCCTCGTCATGGGCTTTCCTAGCATACAATGCACTTTGGTACAAATCATGGACTTTCCTAGCATACAATGCACTTTGATGTAAATCATGGGCTTTCCTAGCATACATTGTACTTTGGTACAAATCATGAGCTTTCTGAGCTTACAGAACACTTTGGTGCAAAGAAAAGAGACACTTTGGCAAAATTTGAAGATTCTTATATACGTCGGATAAAAGACAATGATAAAATGCAAAATTTATTTTCATGATGTAAATATCTTATTTTCAAAGTATATGCTATTTTAGTTTTATAATATATTCAAATCTGCTTATAAATTGTTTTATGCATGACTGGGGGCACGATGCTTGCAGGAAAGGAGCAACGACAAGGATAGGGCTATTTGAGGACCAGTTGAAGAAAGAAATCAAGGACTTCTGAAGCTAGACCTGGTGGGGTGCCAACTATCAATAGTTTAGATTTTCTTTATGCTTATGAGACATGCGTTCTAGTTAGAGCGTGAGTTATATGTTATGAGTTTGAGATGTGAGAAATAATGCAATGTATCCCGTATTGGTTTATCAAACTTTATTTTTTTGCAGTGATTATCATATTTGTGACATTCCTAATAAGATTATGCTTCCACTTAGTGACTTTTTTGTTATTAAAAATTGGGATACTACATCTTCTCCTTTATTTATCTTGTTATTTTTGCTCAAAATTAAAAAGAGAAAAGTTTAATTACAGTGAAAAAGAAAGCAAACGAGCAACAAGTTGCGTCCCCAACCCTTTTTGAAAAATTTATTTTCACTTTTTTTTCTCACATTCTTTCTTTTCTAGTAGAAATATTGAAAGAGCTACATTGGCTATAAATAAGCCTTTTCTATAATTGGTTTATGGTAGTCATATTGTCACACCCCGATCTCACACTAACCACTAATCACGAGATTAGGGCGCGACGGAGGGATTATCACATAAACAAATTACTGAGAACTTTTTCTTTTTAAAACCTCGTAATGATATCCAGATTATTGCTGTAAACTAAAACATAATAAACTATTGCGGAAGCATTTCAATTAAACTGGATAGAGAACATAAACAGAGTTTACAACATGTAACATTGTTTAATAGAAAGTAAACATAACAGTTAATTTACATCTTTTACACATTCGCCATACATACTCTCTCTCACCCACACCATGTCCCAAGGACCGAGGGGAAAGGACTAAGAGACCTCTAACTAAACTAACTACATATACCTTCTACTGTCAAAATCTAGGATGGAAAGATCCTTCAGATTCTTGATGTTGTTGTTGACCTGAAAATGTTTGAGTAGAGGAGTGAGCCTACTCGCTCAGTGAATAGCATTTCATTTAGCTATCACTAAACAACTCATCAGATATATAAAATTTAAATAAAGCATAAGTGCAGTACTAAGCAGGGCAGTTCTAATGACATAACAGATTTACATATAATAATCACATTTCTAAGCAACAACAGATATTTTAAACAAATAAACAGTTATAGAGAATTGGCACAGAAGTTCAAATCTCTTAACATATTAAATTTACTGTGATCCTATATGATTACATTTTAGTTATTGTTATGCCCTAATCATATGCAGTGTACTCTGCATACAAAGATCTGTAGCAAACTACGATCTCACCGTATAAGACTTAGCGACACACCCAGGAAATGCTAAGTCTAACTTCTCGTCCTGGTCTGCTACAGGACCCACAGGCTCTCTGGCCTCCTCTGCACTCACCATGAGTGCTCTGGACTCCTCCTCTAACCTGAGCACAAAGGCACAGGGAGTCAACGCTGGGTTACCACCAGAATTACTCAACCGGTTGGTGTTGGATAACCCTTTACTTTATTTAATATTTTCCCCAGTGCAACTAAAATTACTCAATCGGTTGGTGTTGGACACTGTCTATCAACCCTCGTGCCACCAGAATTACTCAACCGGTTGATGTTGGACACGAGTTTCACCCCTAAGGTGCAGACCTCTCAAAGGGGTTCTACGGTGTTAGGGCACCTAAGTCTATTAACTTATTAACATATAAACACTTAAACAGGAATATCACATTTCATACTTATTTCATATCCTGAGCATCACTTGAAAACACATATACATCATTTGTCATATTTAAACATGACTCAGTATCAACTTATCCAGTTTCGATGCTAAACATCCATTTTATGCTCAACGTATACATTGCAGTTGTAATACAGGAAATTCTATCATTTTCATCAATCATATTACGTATTTCAAGTTCCAATGAACCATATAAATTCACTGATTCAATCCACACTGATCAGATGCTAAACTAAATCATATAAGGGCATAAGGAAGCAGTTTATGAAATAAAATTCGAGTAACGCCAAATACTTTCCAAAAGCCAAGTATCAGCGAAAAATGCACAGTTTACCGAAAAATTGCAACGAAAGAGTTAAATGATGATAACTAAATGAACTCCTACTCACCATGGTTCGAATCACCCAGATCCGTCCAGAAATGCGTCCAGACACCTATTTGCAGGTGTCCACTGGGTTGTCTTCTACCTCCGGACAGCCCTGGTTTCAACCTATTTCACACGTCAAAGTTATTGGTTGCAAATCTCTGCTCTGGGCACACAGCCGAAGTTGATGCCGCCGTTTGGTGGTGTTTTTACTGCGCCAGGATGCCCTCTGGCCACTGCTTCACGCAGCTGCTGCTGCAGCTAAATGGGGTGTCGTTCTTACTGCTTGGATACAGGTGGGAAGCATTGGGGGAGGTAGGAAAGAAGAAGAAGGAAGGGGAGGTGGACGACATGCTCAAACGAACTGTGGGACCCCAAATCACCCCACCCAAACACCCCTTGCTGCTGCCATCGGGCGCAGCTGTAGGTGCTAGCTGGGGCGTCGCCCTAACTAGTGAAGCGCGGACAAGGTGATGAAGAAGAGGAGAGGTATAAGGAGGCGTCACCCATTCAAAAGCGAAACAAGGTCACCCAACTCCTCCCTGAACCTGTCGTTGCTGCTTGAACACGGCCGGCGCTGCTGCTGGTTGCAGGTTGGAGGCGCCGCCCAAGCACTCCGAGGTGCGATTAGGATGAGGAAGAGGGAGAGGAAGGAGGTATAAGGAGAAGGGGAAAGGTGGGCGCTGCTGGAAGGGGCTACCAAGCCCTAGATCGGCCGCTGGGTGGGCTGCTTTGGGCACCGCTTAGCGGCTGGTTCCTGTTCCATTCAATCGTTTGAGACAAAGAAGATAAAGGAACGGGGTAACCGACCCCCAAGGGAAATAAAAAAAAAATCAATTACTAGAAAAAATTGCACCCAGGTCCAAAAACCTTAAAACCGTCATAACTTTTGCCTCGAATGTTCGATTTGAATGATTTCTCTTGCAACTTTTCAAGCATGGGATTCTCTACAACTGGAGGCATCAAAATCATGCTAATTAACTAGTAACACATGATCAAAACACTAATTGCATTAGTCAGTACTTAACTCAACTCAATTAACTTAACAATCATTATTACTATTATCATTAATTACCTCAGATGATTAAATCTCGACTATTGATTCACATCTTAGCTTATCTTGATTATCCATGATGTTTAACAAAATACTTAGCACTAATCAAGGTGCTTCACGTTATTCGAGGTATTTCTTGACTACCCCAAATATGGGTTGTAACAATCTCCCTCCCTTATAAGAATTTCGTCCCGAAATTCCTAAAAGAGAAAAGGAACTTGTTACGCATCTCAGATTCAAGCTCCCACGTAGCTTCCTCTAAGTTATGTTTCTCCACAAAACCTTCACTAATGGTATCTCACAATTCTTGAGTTTTTTTATCCTCCGATCAACTATCTGTATTGGTCCCTCAATATAGGACACATCTGATCTAAGTTGTGTAGGTTCTGGGTCCACTATCTTCTATGTACCATGATAACATTTCTTCAACATCGATACATGAAACACATCATGTAAATTGGCCAACTCAGATGGCAAATCCAACCTATATGCTACAAGTCCAATCCTCTCAACGATAGGATATGGGCCCATAAACCTAGGAGTCAGTTTGTCTCTCTTACCAAACATTAACACTCCTTTCCATGGTGAAACTTTCATGTACACTTCATCACCAACCTCAAACTCAAGAGGTCTATGTCTCTTCCCAGTGTAACTCTTCTTCCTGTCCTGAGCAGCTTTTAACTGCTTTCTAATCACTGCAATCTTTTCGGTAGTCAAATCCACTAATTATGGTCCAAGAATATACCTTTCACCTACCTCATACCAACATATGGGTGATCTACACTTTCTACCATACAGAGCTTCATACTGAGCCATACCAAGACTGGAATGGTGATTATTGTTGTATGCAAACTCTATAAGGCTCAAGTGTTTTTCCCAACTTCCACTGAAATGCAAGACACATGCTTTCAGCATGTCCTCAAGAGTCTGAATGGTCCTCTCTGACTGACCATCCGTCTGTGGGTGAAAAGTTATATTGAATCTTAACTTTGTGCCCAGAGCACGATGCAACTGATACCAAAACTTGGATGTGAACTTAGGATCTCTATCAGATATAATTGAAACTGGGATACCATACAACCTGACTATCTTATCCACGTATATCTTAACCAACTTTAGGACATCAAAGGTTGACTTAACATGAAGAAAGTGAGCAGACTTAGTCAGTCTATCCACAATCACCATATCGAGTCACAACCTTTAGGTGTCCTAGACAACCCTATCACAAAATCCATTGTGGTATGTTCCCACTTCCACTTTGGTATAGGAAGAGATTGCAAGGTACCTGTAGGTTTCTGATGCTCAGCCTTAACCTGCTGGCACACACTACATCTAGCCACGTACTCAGCTACATCCTTTTTCATACCTGACCACCAGTACAGTTCCTTGAGATTCCTGTACATTTTAGTGTTACCTGGATGTATAGCATACATCGATGCATGTGCCTCCTCAAGAATCTATTCTTTCAAATCACCATCTCCAGGTACACACAACCTGTCATGCAGATATAGCAATCCGTCATCTGAAAACCTGAACCCCGGTCTTTTTTTCCCTTTGTCATATCCTGCATGATCTGTTGTAACTCACTATCATTCTGTTGAAGTTCTTTAATTTGATCATAAAAAGTAGGCTTGACTTGCATCTGTGCAATCAAACCACTCTGTTCTGTCACCCCAAAGTCTATGTTCAACTTCCGCATTTCTACTAGCAGGTCTCTCTTGAAACATGCCATAGAGAATGCATCAGTTGTTGAACTTGACTTCCTGCTGAGGGCATCTGCTACCACATTCACTTTTCCAGGATGATAATCTATCATTATATCATAATCCTTGATCAATTCTAATCATCTCCGCTGTCTAAGATTCAGATCCTTCTGGGTAAAGATATATTTTAAGCTCTTATGATCTATAAACACCTGGAACACCTCACCATAAAGATAGTAACACCATGTCTTATGAGCATGAACTACAACAACTAATTCCAGATCATGTGACGAGTAATTCTCCTCATTCTATGCTACTTACTTCTTATTACTTTTGTAAGAATTTATTTCAAAATTATATCTTACTCTTTTCTCCGAGTCATATTCATATTGTGTATCTACCTTCCAGATTAGCTAACTTTAAACCCTGGATTTTATTAGTGCTAGGTTACCTTTCATAGTGCAAATCGTATGATCTTGTTTTATAGAGATACTAGTATTCAAGGTCAAATCACTAATGACATCCCTTGAACTACTACAACTCTAAACATTCTAGGGTTTGGTCCTTATCAGTAACATAGCATTATTGTGATGTGACTTTGCTTCCTTAGTTTGAAATGAAACTTTAGATCTCATAAGTTCATCCATCTACTTGTAATGAATACAACAGATATGAATAATCATCAATGAACTATAGATATATAACAGAAATGTAACATCAGCCAAGTTCTCTAGCATAACTTATTAACACAAATGCTACAAATAAACATGATACTTGTTACCCAAGCATCACACATGGCTCGCAAGGCCATTCATATCTTGTCACCTCTCACTAGGCAACAACTTATTCACATGGTTCATAAGATCCGTACACATTGTTACTTTTATTAAGCAACAACAACATCAACGCACAAAAAGCCAATCAACATTTATTATATAAATGTCACAGCCCAAACTTGGCTATATTCATCATCTCATCATACCTGCATGGTTATTAGGCATGATAACGGTCATACAAGATATTCATCACATCATGTGATACAATAGTAACACCATCATTCCTTAACCAGGAATTAGGGTTCACTATCAAACATGGCTTATCATTCCCTTTTCCCCAAATTAGGGTTAGGGTTCCCCATTTCTCATTAATTCAGACCCTCTTGAGTTAACCAACTTTATCTTGTATTAAGGTATTTCCCCTCTTAATACATTCCATCACAGAATACTCACCCTTAGCATATAATGCATAGGCCACACATTAGAATTGTCCAGCTATCTCACATGATATGGACTTATCTTAGTTTAAGGCATAACTTTATTATAAAGTTGCCTATAAACAATCGCAATGATACACCCTCAACTAGGGTTTCACAAGGATACACCCTCAATCAGGGTTCACAATGATACACCCTCCACTAGGGTTTACTAATCATGTATTGGATCCATGCATTTGTTATGCATTATTGATTAGTACCATTAAGGGTATTTCTCACCTAATCATTAAATTTAATCTGAACCTTATTGTGTTCCTTTATTTCTAATTAAGGATTGCTCATATTAGGTCCCTATGTTGGGTCTCCGATATTAGTTCCAACTAATTCTTAGTTGTTCTAATCTTTCTCTTATATCTCAACATCTTAGTGTATGTACATTCTTACTATGACGTGAGTCTAAATTATCCAGAGTCTACTCTTATTATACTGTTAATAGAAGTCATTAGATCTCAGTAACGCATCCTGCCAGCCGGACTAGGCCGAACCTGTAGTCCTGAAGCCAAGAGCTACTCAGGATTAACCAACTCCTATTCATCTCAAACATGTGGAAAGAATATCCACTTAGGGCAAACTCATTTAAACATAACTTATGGTATACTTAATACAAAGAATATAAACAATAAATAAATCACTTCATGACACACAACAATATTAAAGAATCATATTTATTCTATAAACTGAAAATCTAAATCCATACATATAGGAGCATTTATAATGATTTCCAATCAAATAAGCAATATAAAGCAAGAGTTGCATCACATCCTATGTTTAATCTCTTACTCCTATATTAATTTCCGATTTCTTAACCCTAAGATTTCTAGGGTTTGTCTCTAGCCCATCCTTCCTCTGCATACCTGGCCAGGGCATCCAGAGAAGAATGGACAGAGTAGCTTGATACTGGTCAATCTAAGTACTCCGATACCTGGCCAGGATACCTAAATACTCAGACTTCCCAGAGATAAAGACACATCACTTCTTATCTTTCTCACTTATAACTCTATCTTTCGACCCTAATGATCCCTGACGATTCAACATAAACTCTTTACTTGGTTCTCGTGACCACGTCCTCTTCCTGCCATCTGCAATAGTATAACAGAACACTTCATGTTAGAAAATTGCATTTAGAAGGAAGACACTTAAGTCCTAATCCTATTGGTCTCTTGTCGTCCCCTGACCTTGACTTAGAGTAACCATGTACTCAACCTATGCTCTGATACCAAGATGTCACACCCCGATCTCACACTAACCACTAATCACGAGATTAGGGCGTGACAGAGGGATTATCACATAAACAAATTACTTAGAAATTTTTCTTTTTAAAACCTCGTAATGATATCTGGATTATTGCTGTAAACTAAAACATAATAAACTATTGCGGAAGCATTTCAATTAAACTGGCTAGAGAACATAAACAGAGTTTACAACATGTAACATTGTTTAATAGAAAGTAAACATAACAGTTAATTTACATCTTTTACACATTCGCCATACATACTCTCTCTCACCCACACCATGTCCCAAGGACCGAGGGGAAAGGACTAAGAGACCTCTAACTAAACTAACTACATATACCTTCTACTGTCAAAATCTAGGATGGAAAGATCCTTCAGATTCTTGTTGTTGTTGTTGACCTGAAAATGTTTGAGTAGAGGAGTGAGCCTACTCGCTCAGTGAATAGCATTTCATTTAGCTATCACTAAACAACTCATCAGATATATAAAATTTAAATAAAGCATAAGTGCAGTACTAAGCAGGGCAGTTCTAATGACATAACAGATTTACAGATAATAATCACATTTCTAAGCAACAACAGATATTTTAAACAAATAAATAGTTATAGAGAATTGGCACAGAAGTTCAAATCTCTTAACATATTAAATTTACTGTGATCCTATATGATTACATTTTAGTTATTATTATGCCCTAATCATATGCAGTGTACTCTGGATACAAAGATCTGTAGCGAACTACGATCCCACCGTACAAGACTTAGCGACACACCCGGGAAATGCTAAGTCTAACTTCTCGTCCTGGTCTGCTACAGGACCCACAGGCTCTCTGGCCTCCTCTGCACTCACCATGAGTGCTCTGGACTCCTCCTCTAACCTAAGCACACAGGCGCAGGGAGTCAACGCTGGGTTACCACCAGAATTACTCAACCGGTTGGTGTTGGATAACCCTTTACTTTCTTTATTATTTTTCCCCAGTGCCACAGAAATTACTCAATCGGTTGGTGTTGGACACTGTCTATCAACCCTCATGCCACCAGAATTACTCAACCGGTTGATGTTGGACACGAGTTTCACCCCTAAGGTGCAGACCTCTCAAAGGGGTTCTACGGTGTTAGGGCACCTAAGTCTATTAACTGATTAACATATAAACACTTAAACAGAAATATCACATTTCATACTTATTTCATATCCTGAGCATCACTTGAAAACACATATACATCATTTGTCATCTTTAAACATGACTCAATATCAACTTATCCAGTTTCGATGCTAAACATCCATTTTATGCTCAACGTATATATTGCAGTTGTAATACAGGAAATTCTATCATTTTCATCAATCATATTACGTATTTCAAGTTCCAATGAACCATATAAATTCATTGATTCAATCCACACTGATCAGATGCTAAACTAAATCATATAACGGCATAAGGAAGCAGTTTATGAAATAAAATTCGAGTAACGCCAAATACTGTCCAAAAGCCAAGTATCAACGAAAAATGCACAGTTTACCGAAAAATTGCAATGAAAGAGTTAAATGATGATAACTAAATGAACTCCTACTCACCATGGTTCGAATCACCCGGATCCGTCCAGAAATGCGTCCAGACACCTATTTCCAGGTATCCACTGGGTTGTCTTCTACCTCCGGACAGCCCTGGTTTCAACCTGTTTGACACGTCGAAGTTATTGGTTGCAAATCTCTGCTCTGGGCACACAACCGAAGTTGATGCCGCCGTTTGGTGGTGTTTTTGCTACGCCAGGATGCCCTCTGGCCACTGCTTCACGTAGCTGCTGCTGCAGCTAAATGGGGTGTCGTTCTTACTGCTTGGGTACAGGTGGGAAGCGTTGGGGGAGGTAGGAAAGAAGAAGAAGGAAGGGGAGGTGGACGACATGCTCAAACGAACTGTGGGACCCCAAATCACCCCGCCCAAACACCCCTTGCTGCTGCCATCGGGCGCAGCTGCAGGTGCTAGCTGGGGCGCCGCCCTAACTAGTGAAGCGCGGACAAGGTGATGAAGAAGAGGAGAGGTACAAGGAGGCGTCACCCATCCAAAAGCGAAACAAGGTCACCCAACTCCGCCCTGAACCTGTCGTTGTTGCTTGAACACGGCCGGCGCTGCTGCTGGTTGCAGGTTGGAGGCGCCTCCCAAGCACTCCGAGGTGCGATTAGGATGAGGAAGAGGGAAGAGGAAGGAGGTATAAGGAGAAGGGGAAAGGTGGGCGCTGCTGGAAGGGGCTACCAAGCCCTAGATCGGCCGCTGGGTGGGCTGCTTTGGGCGCCGCTTAGCGGCTGGTTCCTGTTCCATTCAATCGTTCGAGACAAAGAAGATAAAGGAATGGGGTAACCGACCCCCAAGGGAAATAAATAAAAATAAAAAATCAATTACTAGAAAAAATTGCACCCAGGTCCAAAAACCTTAAAACCGTCATAACTTTTGCCTCGAATGTTTGATTTGAATGATTTCTCTTGCAACTTTTCAAGCACGGGATTCTCTACAACTGGAGGCATCAAAATCATACTAATTAACTAGTAACACATGATCAAAATACTAATTGCATCAGTCAGTACTTAACTCAACTCAATTAACTTAACAATCGTTATTACTATTATCATTAATTACCTCAGATGATTAAATCTCGACTATTGATTCACATCTTAGCTTATCTTGATTATCCATGATGTTTAACAAAATACTTAGCACTAATCAAGGTGCTTCACGTTATTCGAGGTATTTCTTGACTACCCCAAATATGGGTTGTAACACATATATTTCTGTCGGTATAGATTTGCTGAATTCTAAATCGTGGGGGACCTGTCAATGGGGCTTTCCAAAGCCAACTAGGAATTCAGTGAAACAATGCCTTTTTATGCCAACCATGATCATTTACAAACCCTCATTCATGACCAACAACTACCATGTCCCACCGTACTTGTTTCAGTTTACAAATTGGCAATGGACTAATGTTTGAAGCGGTACTACTGGAGCCTAGTAATATGCTTGTTGATATGGAGTTATAGGTAACTAGATTGGCTACATTTTCTAATAGCACACTTTGTCTCAAAATTTTGGAAGATACAGCGCCGTATAGAAGGTGTACATCAAAGTGGTAAACATTAGAGAAGCTCAACATATTAAGCGATGTGTTCAACACACGAGTTCAGATTTGCTGCTTCTGTATGAACGCGGAGTAGGCTATACCATAATTTATCTATTGACATGTGTACAGTGCAATTATAACTGTTGGTTAGGATTAAATGGACGTGATGGTAGGAGTGTATGCTACTATGTGTTCACACATGATTAGTAAATCTTAAGGCTCAACATACAATTTTGATTATATAGAGTTTGCACGACTTTAGATAAATATTTTGCTGTTTCAAATGTCTTGAAAGTACCTGGAGTTTACGGTTTTCTTTCTCAACCTCCTGAGTATGAGGACGGATCTGCTGGTCCTCCTTTTATTAGGTGTAGGCTACTCCATTGATCATCTACTTACACGTGTAGCAGCAGATCAAATAGAAAGGTGTGGATTAAATGCATTTGCCAGGTGGGATCATCTGCTTGGAGGTGTAGCCTGCTCCTGTAACAATGATGTGGAGCTGCCGAAATGGGGTTCATATCATTCAATACACTTGAAGCTAGAGATATAGATACTTTTTTGTCTATGCAATACCCAATGATGCACAGATAGAGGCGAAGGAACGGTTGTATCTTCTCAAGAAAGAGCAGACGTGCATTATATGTACGTTGAAGCGTTACTTACGTTCACACATCTAAAAACCACAACTGCGCTCAACAGTAACATATATATGTATACATATGATAATCTCAGCATCACTAGTACCAAAAGACACACGCGATTGGGAGTTGGAAAGACCCAAGAAAGGAACTTGTACATCCATTCATTAAGAAGCTCTCTCTATATATGAGTGACCAAACACATCCAGATATAAGGTAGCCTAAACTTACGAGACAATGCAAAACAACTAAAGCAGAACAAACAGTTGATGTGGACGATTACAAATGAAGACACTAGCTTGATAATGACGAAAGACACCAACGATAATAATAGTACTGTCTATCTATGACCGGGGTACAACCTGAACGAGACTCTGGAACGATCTACTACTCCGTGGAAGTGTTTGCATGCATGCATGCATGCAGGCGTGCATGTCGGATCCAAGCATGCATGCACGCCTTGAACTCATTCATCCGCAATGAGGGTGGCCGCTGCACCCAGGGTCGAGTCCGTGTCCGTACCCACCACCGAGTCCCAATCCTCCACCCACGCCGCCGCCCAAACCACCAGCTGCGCCACCCAAACCACCTGCACCACCAAGACCACCGAGGCCAGAACCACCTCCAAGACCTCCAAGACCGCCTAGGCCACTAGCACCACCAAGACCTCCCAGCCCACCGAGCCCACTCGCGCCTCCCAGACCACCAATGCCACCCAGCCCGCTCGCACCTCCCAGTCCTCCTAGCCCGCCAAGCCCACTCGCGCCTCCTATCCCGCCGAGCCCGCTCGCGCCTCCTAACCCGCCGAGCCCAAGTCCGCCAACGCCGCCGACACCCGCGCCGACACCGCCGAACGGTATCCCGGCTGCACCCACGCCCGCTACACCGCCGACGCCGCCGTATGTCACGAAGTTCTTCTGCTCTTCGAATGAGGCCGCCTTGTGGGTTGCAGACGGTGCGGGAGCCGGGGCGGAGGCGGGTGAGGAAGCTTGGATCGCGTTCCTGTGGTTCTCCGGGTGCATCCTACCTGCAATGCCGCCTACGGCGACTGCGAACAGTGTGGCCAGAGCCAGCCACGCCGAAACCTGCTTCATCTCTAGACTCCGATCTGCTTCGATCTCCTATGGCGGGTTTGGTCTCTCACCCTAGCTAGATGATAAATCTCTCCCTCCCACTCCTTCCGGTCGATAACTACAAAGCTCGGTGCATGCAGCAGCAGGTGGCCACTGCATGGGTTTTATAGGAGAAAGACTGTGGTAGTGAAGCCGTGCAGTTGGCAGTTCGAGAGGGTACTGCATTGAATGATGAAACCGGAAGCAGCTGGACCTGCTCTTAAGATACTGGAACGAGAGGAAAGCCAGCATCAGGTTTTCAAAGGAGGGCGAGTTAATGCTTCTCTTTGTGCTAGGGCAACGAGTGTACAGGCGTTCGTCCGACCATTAATGGCATCTGGCTGAAGGTCGATGCATGAGAAGGGTTCGTCACTATTGGTGGTGGTGGTGGTAGTGGAATGCATGCTCGCTCACTCGCCTAGGGATCACGCGCGGTCTAAAGATAGAGAAACCTAATTCGTCCAAGTCAAAGACCCACTGGTGATGGTTAGGCAACTAACGATTTGTGCAGCTCATTAAGCACGATGGACACCGTTGAATCTCTAGTAATCGTGACTGGTTGGTTTCAGGTCTTCATTTCGATGTGCTGGCTATTATGCTATGCTACTACATACTTCATCTTGATGTTTACACCCTATATCAACCCCTTGAGTAGGTACACCCTCTCTTTCCATCTACACCAAAACATGAAAACAATACCAATGGTGGCGGGCCTCGGCGGAGTTGTCCACTTGGTTTCCCGGTGGCGCCGGGGGAATGTCAGGACTCGACAGTTGCCCGGCGGAAGGGGTACACATTGCGCCGCGAGGTTATTGATTTCTAACACAAGCTTTCTTCAATGGCCGTTTCTGCAGTCGCAACCCACCGACCCATCTTAACACCTCCATTTATTACGGACCCCTTGCATGCTTGAAGCTTGCCTCAACCTCATTGCCCCGCAAGAGTTTTGTTATGCATCAAATTAAGTTCTTATGGTCATGTCATGTCAATGTTCTCGATCTAATGCAATACACATTGCCAATATTAATTATCCTGGTAAGTTTTTTTTTCCTGAAAAAAAAACCTGTATAGTATATTTTGCTCCGTATAAACGAGAAATCTATGCGGTCCTCAAGAAGATAAAGGAATGACAGAAGATTAAAAAAGCTTTATGTTTAACGATAGCGGACTTTTGTTTTAGTTTAGACAATAGATTTTTTTTTAATTTATCCTACCCTCCTCATGCAAGCAAAAATATCAACTAAGAAACAACAACCATTCAAAAATGCGGATCAAGCCTCTACTCGATGGCCGCAACCTAACGATAGTGGAGTATTGCTTTGCACGGAAATAGATCCCTAACAACATGGCGAACTCCATGCAAGTCTTTGTTAGATAAATGGTTACGTTAGTTACTAGTTACGTAACTGCTAGTTAGTTACTGTAGCAGCTCATTAATGTAGCTAGACTATTGCGGTAATCATTTATTTAGCATTGGTTAAGCCCAATGTAGTGCAGCAAATACATGTGAGAATGTAGTGTTGTTTCTAGTGCAAATGGCAAAGAAGTTTTATCCCATATTGCTCACACCTAGAACTTTTGTGGTCCTCATATGTAGGATCACATGGGGCACTAGTGTCCAAAGGAGTCCTAGGAAGGAGGTATGCTCACCTCCTTGGTGGGTGGGGTTACCACATCACAACGCACGCGCGCGCGCCACGCCACGCCTCGCCTGGCCGGGCCGGGCCGGGCCGGGCTCGGGCTCGGGCTTGTGGATTGTGGATTGTGGAGACTGTCTTCCGTCTTCTTTTTGCACTAGGATACAACTACGTAATTAATTACTCGTGTAATTAATTGTTGCTTTCTTATTCGGATTTCTTAAATCCTAATTAGAAAGTGTTTTTCTTTTACGGTTTATTCCCGTATTGTGTACGAGAGCAACCGAGTGTTGCGTCTAACTGGGAATAGGATTAGGGACGTGCGTGACTATATATATGACTCTGGTCATTAGGGTTAAACACACCGAAAACAGTTTCTGCCGCCGTGTGTTTTGTGAACCCTAATCCCGAGTGCGAGAGTCGTTGTCCCCGGAGTTGCTTTGCGGAGTTGTCCTCCTGTGCGAAGCGAAACTCGTCCTTCCCTTCAGACGCAGCTGTCAGGCGGTGGTACCTGCGGTGGCTGTGCTGCACTGGTAGCAGTGCGAAGTGCGCGAGAAAGACGTGCAATAACTTCCAGGTTCGTGCCGGATCAAGACTGGGAGAACGGTGCCTATCCGCGAGGATTGCCGGGCACTGGTTTCTTTAAGTAACACGTTCGTTTCTCAACGAACGATCTGGTTTGCGAATCTAACCCTTAAATTTTGTTCTCCTGCATTGCTTGTTCTTCGAATCTTATTTTGGATCTGCCTGCACTGTTAATTAATTTGCACCTGACGCTGTTGCATGAACGACAACAAACTATTATTAACAACAGTCTTAAAGAAACCAGTTTCTGTCGTTAATTAACATGGCCGGTCAGGGTGGTTCGGGAAATAAGATTGACACAAGTAGTATGCCTGAAAAATTTACCGGTACGAACTTTGCCCGTTGGCAGAGTTGTATGGAAATTTGGCTGAATATTGCGGGTTATGATCAGTACTTAACTGAAACTGAACCCAAATCTGATGAAACAATTCCTGATAATGAAATTAAAATTGCTAATTGGAAGAAGGGTGACAAAACGTGCCGAGGGTTGATTCTGTTTGGTTTAAATAACAAACTGTATGATTCTTACTCAAAGCCGCCAGTCACTACGTCCAAGGTTTTATGGGAATTGTTAATTAAGAATTTTAGCACTGAAAATCAGGGTGTTGAAAAATACTGTGTGTCTAAATTTCTTAAGTTTCAGATGGTTGAGGGTAAGTCAGTTTCGGATCAAACCCATGATCTGCAACTCCTAGTTCATGAATTAGCAGATGCCAAGATGGTGTTGCCTGATAAATTTGTTGTTATGTCTATCATTGAAAAATTCCCTAAGTCATAGGAATCGTTTGGTATGACCCTGAAGCATCGCAAAGGGACACAATCAATGGATGAATTAATGATGGATATAAATATACAAGAAGAACACCTAAAGGAAAAAGGGGTCAAGGTTCCTACTGAAGCTAACCCGACAGTCAATTTTACTTCTGCGAAAAACACCAAAGATAAGAAATCTAAGAATGCACATAAACCCAAGGCAAAGATCCAAAAGAAACCGAAGAACAAACCTTGTTGGACTTGTGGACAGGTTGGCCACTGGAACAAGGATTGTCCTAATAAGAAGGCAAAGAAAGCTACCGCATCTGCAACTGAGGAGGCTGTGGTCAACATGATGACTACATCCTTGAACCTCAATGATGGGTACGTGTCTATTAAACCTGAAATTCTTTCTATTTTTGAACCGCTTTATTGGATAATTGACACTGGGGCTAATGTACATGTATGTGCTGATAAGTCCCTGTTTGTGTCTTACCAGGCCTCTCGAGGTCGTTCCGTGACTTTGGGCGATTCCAGCTCTGCAGAAGTCAAAGGCGAAGGACGGGTGGACTTGAAGTTCCCTTCAGGGAAGGTTTTTACTCTTAACCGAGTTAGACATGTTCCAACCATTCGACGCAATATCCTTAGTGGCGTCATATTAGTTAGAGAAGGTTATAGAGTAGACTGCAAATGTAATAAGGCTATTATTATACGCCTTCGTGATTCTTTGTTTTTTTGGCAAGGGGTACTTATGTGACGTGGAGAACTTGTTTAAGATTCATGTTGAACCTGTTTCAAATTCCGTTTTAAATTTGAATGATTATAGTTCTGTTTGCATGAATCTTATTTCATTCGATGTATGGCATTCACGTTTGGGACATGTTAATGTTGCCTCAATGAAGCGTATGATGAATCTAGATTTGATCCCTAAATCTGAAGTTAGCAACAATAAATGTGAAATCTGTGTACAAGCTAAATTGCCTAGGAAACCTTTTCATTCTGTGAATAGGAATTCGGAAATTTTGGATTTAGTTCATACAGATATCTGTGAATTTAATGGTGTTGCTACAAGAGATCAAAAACGTTATTTTATAACTTTTATTGACGATGCGAGTGGATACTGTTATGTCTATTTACTTAGAAGTAAAGATGAGGCATTGGATAAATTTCAAATTTATAAGAAAGAAGCTGAAACTCAAACCAATAAAGTACTTAAGCGATTAAGGTCTGATAGGGGAGGAGAGTATACCTCGAATTTGTTTTTGGAATTTTGCCAATTACATGGTATAGTTCATGAGGTAACTGCTCCTTATTCACCACAATCAAATGGAATAGCTGAACGTAAAAACCGAACCTTAATAGATATGGTAAATACCTTACTCCAAACATCTGGATTACCCAACTTTATGTGGGGGGAAGCTTTGAATACGGCTTGCCATATTCTGAATAGAGTTCCCCATAAACATTCAGAGAGTAGTCCGTTTGAGTTATGGAGAGGAAGGAAACCGAGTCTTAAATATCTTCGAGTGTGGGGGTGCCTTGCTAAGGTACTTGTCCCTGAACACAAAAGGAAGAAATTAGGACCGAAAACGGTTGATGCCATATTCTTAGGTTATGTAGAGACAAGTTATGCTTATAGATTCCTGATTGTAAAATCAGATATCTCTGGCATTGAGGTCAATACAATTGTGGAATTACGTGATGCTACATTCTTTGAGGATGTGTTTCCTATGAAAACTGGTGTGCCCAATGAAGTGTCTCAAGAAGATTCATTTACCACAGGTTCCATTCCCGAGCACGTGGAAAGGATGACAAATGTGGGGGGCGACTCAGAACAAGCTATTTCTGAATCTGATGATTCTGAAGAAATAGTTGAACCAAGGAGAAGTAAATGGCCTAGGACATCAAAGGACTTTGGAAGTGAGTTTCTCACTTACAATGTTGAGGATGATCCTGTTACTTTCAAACAAGCTATGGAATCTCCAGAAGCTAAGTTTTGGAAAGAAGCCGTTAATGATGAAATCCAATCAATTCTCTCGAATGGAACTTGGGAATTGGTGGATTTGCCTCCTGGTTGTTCTGCAGTTGGTTGCAAATGGATTTTTAAGAAGAAACTTAATGCAGACGGGACAATCAATAAGTATAAGGCTAGGTTAGTTGCTAAGGGTTACACACAAAGGGAAGGAATAGATTATTTTGATACCTATTCACATGTTTCCCGTATGACCACAATCCGAGTGCTTATAGCATTGGCTTCCATTTATAATCTCTATATCCATCAGATGGATGTGAAGACCGCATTCTTACACGGTGATCTTCAAGAAGAGATATATATGGAACAACCTGAGGGATTTGTGGGTCGTGGGAATGAGTCCAAAGTGTGTAAACTTGTTAAGTCATTATATGGCTTGAAACAAGCCCCTAAGCAATGGCATGAGAAGTTTGATTCTGTGATATCATCGTTTGGCTTTATTTCTAATGAATTTGATAAGTGTCTCTACTGCAAGGTTGTCGATAATGGATTCATTTTGTTATGCTTATACGTCGATGATATCCTGCTTTTTGGTTCCGATATGAAAGTAGTAAAAGAGACAAAGTCATTCTTGTGTAACAAGTTTGAGATGAAGGATATGGGTGTCGCTGATGTGATTTTAGGGCTTAAAATCATAAGGTCTACTGATGGTATAACTCTCTCTCAGTCTCACTATGTTGAGAAGATACTGGAGAGGTTTGAGTACACATCACGTAAACATGTTAAGACTCCATATGATTCATCCAAACCCTTGTTCAAGAATGAGACTGGGGTTCCAGTGTCTCAATTACGATACTCTCAGATTATCAAAAGTTTGATGTATCTTATGAACTGTACACGTCCAGACATTGCGTTTGCCGTGAACAAGTTAAGTAGATACACCAGTTGTCCCGACAAGACCCATTGGGAAGCTCTTGACAGAGTTCTGAGGTATATCAAGGGAACACGTTCCCTTGGGCTGCATTATGGTAAACATCCTTCTGTAGTCGAAGGATATAGTGATGCAAGCTGGATTGCCGTGAATTCTGGGAGCAATGGTGTCTCAGGATATGTATTCCTGTTGGGAGGAGGAGCTGTTTCCTGGAGGTCTAAGAAACAGACCATATTGTCTCGGTCCACTTTTGAGGCAGAGTTGTGTGCTTTAGATGAAACTGGATTGGAAGCTGAATGGCTACATGGACTTATGTCTAGTTTACCTATGGTAATGAAGCCGCTTCCTGCAATTTCAGTTCACTGTGACAGCACTACAACTATTGCTAAGATAAAGAGTTCCAAGTACAATAAAAAACAGCGTAGACACATCCAAGTCAGATTGAAATCTGTAAGGGAGTTAGTGTCTAATGGGGTCATGGCTGTGGACTACGTCGGTACCAAAGATAATACAGCTGATCCTTTCACTAAAGGTCTTACCTTGGCTTTAGTGGAAAAATCCAGGTTGGGAATGGGACTGAAACCCCTATAGATTTGCAGGCAGTAGCAACCCAACCCAAAAGAGTGGAGATCCCACAAATTGGGTTCAATGTGGTAATAACAAGCTGTCGGGTAAATCAGATGACACTATGTATTCTTGTTTGATGCTTCTTGCATCTGTGTGTCTCTTCCCTGGGAAACCTGTTAGTGTCATGACTGCAAGTTAGTAAGAGAGTAGTCTCTTAATGGTGTCAAGTCTTAGGACAGGATGTTAGCAGTACATCCTTGGAGACTCCAGCTAAGTGATTGATGTTGTGTAGGCCGCAACAGGAGAATTGGGTTGTTCTCTGTTATCAATCATGATTTATATTTTGTATGCATGGCCTTAATGCATTGTTTTCTTTCTACCATGTCTTTATTGTGTTGTTACCAACCTATACTCTTGTACCCAAGGTTCAGGTTCAAGACTTTTGTTCACCTAGTTCCTACGAGGGTCACAGTTGGATAACTCAGGTAGATTCAAACCGAAAGGTATCTGCTGAAAGCACAATATGGAGGACTGAATGGTAGGGCACACTACACATTGGACTTTGTGGGGGATTGTTAGATAAATGGTTACGTTAGTTACTAGTTACGTAACTGCTGTAACTAATAGTTAGTTACTGTAGCAGCTCATTAATGTAGCTAGACTATTGTGGTAATCATTTATTTAGCATGGGTTAAGCCCAATGTAGTGCAGCAAGTACATGTGAGAATGTAGTGTTGTTTCTAGTGCAAATGGCAAAGAAGTTTTATCCCATATTTCTCACACCTAGAACTTTTGTGGTCCTCATATGTAGGATCACATGGGGCACTAGTGTCCAAAGGAGTCATAGGAAGGAGGTATGCTCACCTCCTTGGTGGGTGGGGTTACCACATCACAACGCACGCACGCACGCGCGCGCGCGCGCCACGCCACGCCTCGCCTCGCCTGGCCTGGCCGGGCCGGGCTCGGGCTTGGGCTTGTGGCTTGTGGATTGTGGATTGTGGATTGTGGATTGTGGAGAATGTCTTCCATCTTCCGTCTTCTTTTTGCACTAGGATACAACTACATAATTAATTACTCGTGTAATTAATTGTTGCTTTCTTATTCGGATTTCTTAAATCCTAATTAGAAAGTGTTTCTCTTTTACGGTTTATTCCCGTATTGTGTACGAGAGCAACCGAGTGTTGCGTCTAACTGGGAATAGGATTAGGGACGTGCGTGACTATATATATGACTCCGGTCATTAGGGTTAAACACACCGAAAAAAGTTTCTGCCGCCGTGTGTTTTGTGAACCCTAATCCCGAGTGCGAGAGTCGTTGTCCCCGGAGTTGCTTTGCGGAGTTGTCCTCCTGTGCGAAGCGAAACTCATCCTTCCCTTCAGACGCAGCTGTCAGGCGGTGGTACCTGCGGTGGCTGTGCTGCACTGGTAGCAGTGCGAAGTGCACGAGAAAGACGTGCAATAACTTCCAGGTTCGTGCCGGATCAAGACTGGGAGAACGGTGCCTATCCGCGAGGATTGCCGGGCACTGGTTTCTTTAAGTAACACGTTCGTTTCTCAACGAACGATCTGGTTTGCAAATCTAACCCTTAAATTTTGTTCTCCTGCATTGCTTGTTCTTCGAATCTTATTTTGGATCTGCCTGCACTGTTAATTAATTTGCACCTGACGCTGTTGCATGAACGACAACAAACTATTATTAACAACAGTCTTGATCTCCAAGACTGGAATCCCAAAA
Organism: Alisma plantago-aquatica; assembly: GCA_963693085.1. Classification (NCBI taxonomy): domain Eukaryota; kingdom Viridiplantae; phylum Streptophyta; class Magnoliopsida; order Alismatales; family Alismataceae; genus Alisma; species Alisma plantago-aquatica. The sequence continues at coordinate 1,421,717,204 of OY856411.1, forward strand.
ACTTGGCCGCAGCTGCGACCAATTGCTCTGAATAGCATCCGTATAAAGCTAAATGTTAGGCGAAGCCTCAGGACAACTCCTAGCGAAAGACAAGTCAGCAATGTTCTTTTCTAAGAACACTGGTAGACTGACGAGGAGCAGAGTGAGCAAAAAGTTGGGCATCATGATCAGGGACAGGGCCGTTGCAGACAATTTAGAGGCCCCGGGGTGAAGATAAAAAAATGGGCCCTCTATATACTCTTATTTAACAAATTTAAGTAAACACAAGTTTAGTCATAATTGTCAAAATTGTCATATAAAAAAATAGAACATGTTCTTACAAATCAAACTAAAAAGAACGTAAAAATTAAATATAGATATTTCCTTATCAAGTTTCACTCATCATATATAACGACTTCTTCGCGCCTTTCTAGATGCAAAATCTTGAATAACAGTGTCAACATCAATATTTCCCAACATATCATTCTCAATGCATAATATTGCCAAACCGTTCAATCTTTCTTGAGACATTGATGATCTAAGATAGTTTTTCAGCAACTTTAGCTTGGAAAAACTCCTTTCTGCAGATGCTACTGTCACTGGCATTGTCAACATAATACGATAAGCAATTGAAATGTGAGGGAAACAATCTGCATCTTTCACAAATTCAAGAACTTCGATAGCTGACTTTTGCTCTTCTGGCAAACTCGCCTGCAATACTTTCAACTCAGAAAAAAAGTCATCCAAGTTTATATCTGATGAACTTTCATGAGAAAAAGTAGCATGAAACTTAGTGCAACATGCCTTTAGGGTAGCTTCATCCAATGATTTTAAAATTTTTGAGTTATATAAGAATCCAAAAGTATCTTCAAATATCTTCACTTGTTCAAATCTCTCCTTCAAAGAAGAGATTGCCATATCCACAACCACTAGAAAGTAATTCACTCGAAAAGACTCTTTCTCTGATTGAATAATATCATCATCATCATTCTCGTCAAATTTTCTTTTCTTAACAATGCGATGCTTAACTTGAAAAGTTGTCTCAACATTCATCTCAGAGGCAATCTCAGTAGCAACAACAATACTAGAAGCAAATCCTTCATCTCTGTATTTCTCAAGAAAAGACACCATATCTTTCAATAACTTAACTGTAGCATCAATGCAAATAGATTTGGATTGCAACTTCTTACTTACTGTATTAACAATATATAAAATATCATGCCAAATAACAATACCCAATAGAAACTCGAAACTCTCGATTGAGTAAACCAGACTATTTGCTTCACTTTGTGTCTTAGCATCATCACGAGACTTGGATAATTCCAATAGAGCCAACCTAATTTGAGGAGCTTGAAATCTAATAGCTTTGACACTTTTAATACGACTCTCCCAATGAGTATTGGACTGTGATTTAACAGTCAAACCTGAGATATTGTCAAGCAAACACTTCCACCTTTTTGGAGAACTTGCAAATAATGTATATATACGTTGTATAATTCCAAAAAAAGAAACAGCCAGAACACAAGAATGAGCCATATCACTAACAGTGAGATTAAGACTATGACAAGCACATGGCATATATAACGCTCTGGGATTAACCTCGAGTAGCCGCTTTTGCACACCTTGGTGTTTTCCCTTCATATTAGAACCGTTGTCATAACCTTGACCTCTCACATCCTCCACATTAAGATCAAGAGACTCAAGAGCATTTATAAGTTCATTAAAAAGCCCCAATCCAGTTGTATCATCAACTTTCAGAAACTCCAAAAAGAACTCCTCTATTTTTATTTTCTGACCAGACATGTTCACACATCGTACAATGAGAGTCATTTGTTCTTGGTGGTTCACATCAGGAGTACAATCAAGAATTATGGAGAAATATTTAGCCCCTCTAATGATGTCCAATATAGAACTCTTAATATTGTCGGCTAAAAGAGATATCAACTCATTTTGAATTGAATGGCCAAGATAATGATGGTGAATCTCATGATCCTGAATGCGTCAGACATGATCTTGCATTACCAAATCAAATTCTGCAAGCATTTCAATTATCCCCAAAAAGTTTCCATTGCTATCTTGGAAAAGTTTGTCATTTGATCCTCGAAAAGCCAAATTACATTTAGCTAGACACTTAATGACGGATACTATTCTTAATAAAACTTGTCTCCAACGCTCTTTCTCCTTTGAAATTTCTTTCTGCAATTCTTTATCAATAGTTTGCTCATTGCTAAATCTTGCTTTTAATTCATGCCAAGTGCTCATATTAGTGAGATGCTCGATGCTATTCTCATGCTCTTTGAGTCTTTCACTAACATGTTTCCAATCTTTGAACCCATTATGAGCTAGTGTACTTTTATTGTTCTCAGACTTGAACAACTTACAACAAAAACAATAAATTTTATCAACATGTTTTGAGTAAACTAGCCACTTCCTATCACGAGTTTGTCCATTACTTAATTTTTGAGAATAATATGCATATGAGAAGTGTCTCTTATTATCATCTAAAGGAAACACAAGATTCAGTTCTCTTTTAGGACCTTTTTCAACTAAAATATCCCTAACTTTGTTGTCAATATTATCCCAATTTAAGGGATCATAAATATCCAAAGGAGGGAGAAGTTGTTTAACACCGTCTAAGTTGCCAACATTTAAATCAGTGACGTCAGTATCCTCAACCTCATCAACATTTTCATTTCCAATTATATTTTCGACTTCTATAGTAATATGATCATCATCATTCACTTTTTCATTAGATTGATCAGGGTTATCAACATCTTCAGAAGTCTGTGGAATAATGGAAATAAATTTATCAAGCGCACCTTTCTGAGTAGTTAGAAATTGCTCATCTTCCTTCTTCTTTCTTCTTTTCTCACTTCCGGATAGATATTTTTTCAGAGGCATATTGAGTAAACCCCACTACAAACATAGAAGACAACAAAAATAAAAGATTAGTGATGAGTTTATTGTGTCATTTTAAAAACTCATTTAGTATTGTTGCAACATCATTGTTTAAAAAAGAAAACACATGACAAGAAGCAAATATTAGTGATGTAAAATCCAAGAATATAAAGTGTTCTATCTAACACTGAAATTATAATATATTTTGTTAACATAGTATGATTGAATCTACTCACGATAAATAAATAAGACATAGGTCCTGCGTTTTTCTAATTAGTTGATTGAAATAGACTAGTAAGAAAGTAGACAAATGTTTATTCGGAGACAAGTAACATCAAGAGTCCGAAACATCAAGTAGAACTTATTTTCAGAATAAACAAATCCAACAAACCCATTGTAACTGTGAGCACATAATCTTGAAATAAATAGAAGGCATTATAAACTATAGAGAAACTATACATAAAAGCATAACACCACCGTGAAGGAGGACAAATTGTCCAAGTTTAAATTGTCAATTTGGTTGAATTTCGTAACTGGATACAAAGACGGCCTGCGACACATATTTATTTGGTTCCTTGTTGCTTGTTACAACGTTGTCAATGGAAAGGGCATCCATAAAAAATTGAAGGGGATAGCCATCTATTAAAAATTAAATAGGACAAGCATACGCATAAGGAACAATACAGCCGCGTTACTGAGAAGGATTAAAGCTATAGGAGTTAGACAGAAGAAACACATATACACTTGAACAAAAACGTCACGATTCATGTTTAAATCTCCGCAAGAGATGAATAAAATATGGCTACCAGTTAATTTTGATGCCGCGTTTCCGAGAAGCATCAGACTCGCATTGTCGAGAAGGATTTGAGCCACGAGAGTAGCCCTCTATCTCCGCCTCCGGTACACACAGATCTGTTTGGATCACATGTAGAAGGTATCTATGGGCAACAGAAAGAGTTAAGAAACTAGGACTCCAGAATCCAGATCAACGACGGAGACAGGTGCCTACTGCCTAGTCCTAGGCGATTGTTGGTACTCTTCTCCGGTCGTTTGTGGAGGGCTTGAAGGACTGTATTTGTACCGCTATGATGTTATCGCCTTATCGGAGAGGGAGGAGAGGTCCGAGAGGAGGGATGTGCACAGTGAGAGCGTGTCACGGTCGCTGTCGGTGCCGTTGCTGGTGTCGGGGCGACGGGGTCGGTGTCGCGTGTCGGTGTCGGTGGCTCGGTGCCGGCGGGGGCGGGGGGAGTGCTGGGAGTCTGGGACGGACGGACGGTGCCTGGAGACTGGAGTCGTGTTCGACTTCGACCAGACGAGCAAGCGGGAACGCCGAGAAGACGCGTCACGCGCTGAGAGTGGAAGCCGAGGCGTTTTCCAGTTGTTTTGCTGCGAAACGATGTTTACAGTCTGACAGAAGCCTATATATATAGCGGAAGTCACAAATTATGGGCCCCCTTTTTTATCGGGCCCCTGGCCATCGACCAGGTTGGCCCCCCTAATGGGCCGGCCCTGATCAGGGATAATTTGGGCAGACACCTAGGTGTCCCGACACACAAGGCAAAGAAGGCTTTATACTTAGCAACCCTGAATGCTATGGAGTCTAAGATTGCTACTTGGGCAAATATGACTCTTTCATTGGCAGGGAGAGTTATGCTTGCACATTCAATTCTCAACTCAATGCCCACCAATCTAATGCAAACACTCATCTTCCTATGGAAGTGTGTGACAAAATCAATCAAATAACAAGAAATTTTGTATGGGGCAGTAGCTCTGAACAAAGGAGACGAAGCAAAATTTCATGGAGGAAGCTAACTAAAGGAAGGAGGGGGTTTAAACATAAAACCAACTCACTTTCAGAATGAAGCTCTCTTATCCAGAGTTAGCTAGGAGTATGAATCATGTAGAAAAATCCCATGGCAGGATGCCATGACAACTAAATACAACCACCTAAAAATGAAGGTATTACTACTATTTGAGACTGTGGAAATTCATCAAAAAGAAGAGGACAATGTCTGAGGAGTGGGTAGGCGAAGTCATCTTAAGAGGGACCCAAACATCCATTTGGAGGAATAAGTGTGTTGCTTACATGGAGAAACTAGTGTTTAACGAGGGAAGATAACCCCCTCTCCCTAAACTGGTAGATGTCAAAGTGGAAGCTATGGTTGATTTGTAGGGAGAGTGGGATGCCAATTTCATAGCTCCATGGTTTGTGGATAGTTCAAGAACTAAGATTCTAACTATGTTTCCTCCCCATCCTCAAGCATGCTGATGGAGCTTCCACTCACGTGGAATTGCGCACACCACTAAAAATCCTAAAGATAGAAAATCTTTAGGTTTAGCCCTGCTTATACTAGATTGAGAACTCCACCCACGTATGCTAAGATACGTGGAAGCCTTATCGTAGTATAGTTAAGGGTGGAATCCACGGGACAACGGTCTTGTTGGGGGCAACAAGATGGAAAACGTTAGAATTTCACTTAACCTCTTAACAGTCGGTATCTAAATCAAAGGGGTAGATTTGGTTGTTTTAAACTAAGTGCAAATAAAGCAAGGAAGTAAATTTAACGATGTTAACAATGATAAGGATCCACTAGGATGTGATCGGCTTTCACCACCACTACACATGGATCAAAACACGTAACATAAAACATAACCTGCAAAAAGAGTCTAAACAGTTAGTATCTTTGTAGATTTAGCTTCCTTTTGGAGAACTAACTACAAGAAGTGTGGGAATGTTGTAATGCCAGCCATCCCCGAACGAATGGTCACCTACTTTACATCATTCCCTTCGCAAAGTGTGTTCCTCGACTTATCAAGGTTGTACTTTCATACGTCAACTGATTCCATTTCATAGTATGAAAGTACAACGATGGAAGTGAGTTTACTCCACTTCTTGAGAAACACTCCTAGATACTGAAACAGATGCATGGTGGATACATGCATCAAGAACCAACATTCAATCGAGATTCGAATATGATAGTACAAACATAGACAATTCATACTAAAAGATAAAAGATAACATGAGTTGATGATCAAGCAACAAACATTCATTAAACGATTGATGCTGAACTGAAAAGAAAGTATATCTCTATTGCAAACTATGGATTACATTGCATGAAATGAAAACATGGGTAGAGGGGTTACTCCTGGCACCCTAGTGAAATGAGACTACTCGCTCATAGATAGGACAAAGAAGGAGGCAAGAAGAGAGAGAGAGAACGTCATCCCCACAAAGGAGAGAGGAAAGTCAACCCCTTGGAAGGAGAGAGAATGATGATCTTCACACTTCACAGGTTGCTCTATGATGAGATCTCCTCTTCCCACCTTCTTTGGCGAAGAAAGAGAAAGAAGCTTCAGAATGGAGCGTGGATCTTAGACTGGAAGTCTTTGGGCGGAGGATGGAGGTTGGAATAGCTCTGGAGTAGTAGAGGCAGCCTCTGGGTGTCTGAAACTTGATGCTTTTGGGAGGACCCCCTGGGTCTTATTTATAGGCTTTAAGTGAAGTCCAAACGGTTTGGTCAGTTTTGGCTTTGGATTCTGAGACCGTTTGGACTCTAAGACCGTTTAGACTCTGAGACCGTTTGTACTCTGAGACCATTTGGACTCTGAGACCGTTTGGACTCTGAGACTATTTGGCTTCATGCGGTCTTGAGACCGGTTGGCTCCATGCGGTCTCGGGGCCGATTGGCTTCATGCGGTCTTGAGACCATTTGGCTTCATGCGGTCTTGAGACCGTGTGACTCCATGTTGTCTTGGGACCGGTTGGCTTCATGCGGTCTTGGGACCGTGTGACTCCATGCGGTCTTGGGACCGGTTGGCTTCATGCGGTCTCGGGACCGTGTGAGTCCATGCGGTCTTGGGACCGGTTGGATTCATGCGGTCTTAGGACCGTGTGAGTCTTTTATGATTTTTTTGTCTTTTTCTGTAAGTAAAAAGGAGAAAGGTTAATCTAACAGTATATTTGCAATAAGAGGGGATAGTTAGTGATTCTGTCTAATTTATCTAAGAAAGAGTGTGGAAAACTGAAGAAAATTACTAAGATAACATCACAAAATTGGAGGTTATCACCCCCCTAACTTAGAGTCTAGCTTGTCCTCAAGTTAGATAGAGCTGAGGCATACAATGGCGAGGCGATTTTATTTAGTTAAGATTTCCATACTCTTGCTTCAATTCTAAACTTGAGATCTCCTAAGGTTGTATCAGAGCTTTTTGCTTGCCTTAACTCTTTCAGGTATTGAGAGTTGCTTGGATCTCAGGTTTCTTCCATATCTCGTAGCCCGCATTGGGACCACTTTTTATTCGATGCATGTCGTTGACTCTAATCAGTTTTATACTTCTTTGAAAATCCTACCGGAAGCTAGAGTGGGTATGAGAGTTGGCTAAAGGCTTAATGTGTAACTCCCCTTTCAAGTGGGGAAGGGGTTGTCTATGCTTTTAGGATCTCACTACCGGGCATGATATATCTGCCTTCTTGAGGGAAGCTGAATGTACCGGCCGGGCGAGTCCTTTACCAGCCTTTCATATATTTAGATACCTTAGGGTTTCACTACCGGGCACGACACATCTGCCTTTGTGAGGCAGCTGAATGTACCGGCCGGGCGAGACCTTCATTGGTTCTTTATATAGATCCTTATTCATGGCACAACTCTCATAGTTTTATTCAACACTCTGGCTTTTATTCGTAAACACATAATCTTAGGTTTTGTGTTTTTTTAGGGAAATTAATTGGGCGGCCAAACCTCTTTTATTTGAAGAGAAGAAAGTTGTTCTTAGAGTTTCTCGACATGCACTTATATGGTTTCTATTTAGTGGTCCACTTGTGAGACTTCTTGATTTGGATTTCACCTGATGTCTCTCCCATCCTTGAGAGTGGTTGGCTTATTTCGGCCTTGATGTTGACCTACGGAGAGTCAGATGTAGAAATGAAGCAAAAGAATGAAAACCAAGAGTGGAGAGATTTTATTAATTCACCATTACATGTCTAAGTGCTATTCTTGTTATTACTTTTTGAGGACTAACTGGATTTTAAAGTTAGCTGGGGATGACTTTGTTCCAAGAGGGATGTTATTATTTATGTGCGAGGTTTATTTTAATAGGGAAATTACTTTTTAAAACAAAAATTAAATGTGCAAAGAAAGCTGTAAAATTTGTACAGAATTGAAAGAAAATGTAGAGAGGGAAGGATTTGAAAATGATACCTCACCCTTGTCCAGTGTACTCCCCCATAACTTATCACTCACTCTGTCCGCAGAGTGTCAAAGTGATAGTTTGAGAAGTACAAGGATAAGGGCATTAGGCTTCTGTTAGTCCTTTATTGACACCATGTATGCGAAGGAGATTAGCAACGAACTTTCCTTGTAACGCGTGATAATCCACTTCTGTCATGTCCTCTACTGGTCTTTCAAGGACCATGATGGTGTATATCCAGTAGAGGATGTGGAAACCACAGTTGTTCGACTCGCGGAGCTACTATGGGCACTTGTAGCTGAAGGCGGGGCGATGAAAGTTTTCTTTACCGTATGCCCGTGTGTGCTTGCTGAGAAGGTCATGTAGGTGATTGACACACTCCTTCGCCACCTCCTCCGTAGGCATTCTTGGTGTTGTAGTGTATTGTTGCTGATCTGGATTGTACTGGCTGTCGGAACTGTTTTATATGATTGTTGTTCCTTTATGAAGATTTGTTGCCAACAACATCCAGTGTTCTGAATGAAGGAAAGGGAGCATGATAAACTTCAGAGTCATATGTTGTAGGAAGGAAATGAGTGCCTCAGTCGTTCCGAAGTTCTTTAGTTTTAGGAGATCATCCTTCATATACGCAGATGCCATATAGATTGTAGGGTGATTCTGTCCGAGAAGAAATTGATAGGCGGACATCAAACTTACGGATAGAGACCCTTTTGTCTGTACAGTTTCTCGCAACGTGTCTGCCATGACCAAAATGTCATTGGACATGAAAACGAGGTCATCTTTCTCGGCGTAAAGCCTTGACATGATGAGACAAAGTTCATTGTCAGAGAGGCTTTTGCAAGCGCTGAGGTCAAAATTGGGGAATGTTGGTGAAATGGCAGACATGGGGACCATTTGTGAAGATGATTTGTTGATGGTCGGCACGATTAGCAACTCAGTAACTCCTTCATCATCTGCCAGATCGAAAGAGTAAGGGTCCCATTTCTTCTTCTCAGGAACCTTGGCGGGCTGTTATTTCTCCAACTCCTCTATTGTTTGCCTGAATGGCTGTTTTGGAGGACGTTGGATGGCTGAAAAGAGATAGCAAGGAACGTCGGTAGGTACCATAGTTGGGTCCTTGAAGAACCTTCTATCATAGATTAACTCCATGGCGTAACAACCTCACAGAGAATGAAAATCTTATGTGGCCAGTTCAGTGAAAGGGATTTGCTGATTGGGCGCTTGAATATGACGTATAACGTAGAAAGCGCAATCCCTAGAACCCACTTGAGTTTGGGCGTGGGGGTTGATGATTTGGAACCATGGTTGGTTCCAATTATTGCGTAGGGATGGGCAAGCAGCCCAAATCAATTTCAGAAGCCGAAAAGGGATGCATCTGGCCTCCTCGACCTCTGTTCTAGTGAAATTGATTATTCTGGCTCTTAGGTCAGTGGCGCAAACGTTGTACACCTTGGAATCTCGAGCCGCTGTGTCCACGATCATTAGCAGCCATTGACCAGAGACTTGGAAGGGCACGGTAATGTAGCGTGCCTTTCTGGCAATTCCCCTCTGCAACCGTTTGATTGATTTGCTTTGTAGTTTTTTGTATATAAGACTCATAGCTAGGGCAAGTGATGCGTTAAGAACTGGTTGTTGCCGCTTAGAGCTTCTGTAAGTTTCGATAGAGTTGGCAAGGAGGACACATAAGACTTCCATCTTTACCGCTGATTGTGGTCGAAGGATGGAGCGGAAGTCTTCATGTGTCAACTTGCCCTGAGTCTTCGTATTTTGGTTGATAACATTGCCCTTGTCTTTGACATCATCTACGATAGTGTTTAAGATAAAGATAACTTGAGCATCTATGGTAGAGATGGCCGCCAAGTCTAAATCGTGGGTAGAGGTGGTGGTGGGGGGAGCTCTTGCGGAGGGAGAGAAGAAGTCTACTCCAGATTATCTATGTACTGCTACAGATCTTCATCTTTGTCTAAGTCAGAAGCTGATTCCAGATCTTTGTATGTATCCAAACTGACTCTTTCTAGATCTTCTTGCTCTGTGGGAAAGGGCACCGATTGGTCTGGTGCAGAAAGGTGTTGAGATGATGTTGCTTGTTGTTGACTTGTGCTGGTTCCAAGTAAACATTGTTGGAACTCAGCAAAAGCTGCTTCTTTAGCAGATTCCCCCAGAGATCCCATTACTGAATAGTCAAGGAACTGATCCCTGTAAGACATATTAACGTTGTCATTGTGAGTCAGGGATTCGGGATCTTTATCACCATCGTGGTGATCTTTTTGTTGTTTTGATGCAGCTCCTCGACTGGTGCCCTCCCCAGCATTGTCTGGGTCGTCAGATTGGTCGCCTAAGGAGGTGCTATTATTGGAGTTAGTCGAGGAGTCAGAATCGTCATCCTCATCTTCGTCTTCCTCGCCTTCTTCGTCGGCTGCCTTATCTTTGATGTGCTGTTGTGTAGTCTTTTTGCACTGCTGATGGGTTGCTTGTAGCTCATCAAACGCCACTTGTACATGCTCATGGGATTCAAGTAGTACGTCGTGTGTTTCTTTAAGATCTGAGTATCATCCCTCGGCAGAGAGGAGTCACGCTATAAGATCTGTTACTTGAGCTCATAGTTGGTGAAGCTCGTTGTTTGCTGACTCCTCTTGGCGAATATGGAGCTATGTGAGGGTGTTGTCGATGTCATCCAAGCGTGTTCTTAAAGCAGTTTGTTGCTGCTTAAGCTCATACAGGGTCTCAGGCAGAGGTTGAGTCTGCATATAGATCCTATCAATTTTCTTGGCCAATGCTTCTTGCTGGCTTTTTACTCCAAGGACCAGCTTGGGCAAGTTTTTGTAGTGATCATCGATGTGATCGATTTACATGGCCACTACGTCCTGTCGTTGCTGAATACTTTGGAGAATGCTTGGCAAGGCGCTGTTCTACTCGTTGATCTTGGCGACTTGTTTAGAAATACCCTGCACACAAGAAAAGATAGATTGCATTATGTTAGAAGGGTCGGTGAGGAGGTTTCAGATTGCGTCAAATTGACGTTCAAATTCCTCACCGACATTTGTAAAAGGGACCCCAGATGCAGAAGGGTGGTATGGCTGGGGTCGGGGTGGAAGGGTGGTAGTGCCTTGCAAAAGAGACACTGGTGATGGCCCCGCGAACTGCATGGTGACCGTAGATGGAGTCACCAGCGGTGTTGGGGTGGTAGCGGATGAAGAAAATGGTGATTATCTGGGTGAGAATTGTGGGAGAGAAAATGTTGAGGAAAAGAGGGTGGAGATGGGAGTGGAGAATGTGAAGCCGGGTGTTGGAGCGGAAAAGGGGGTGCTCGGGGAGAAAAATGGTGAAGTAGAAGATGTGGGTGGAGGGATTGCTGTGGAGGAAGGTGGGGTGGTGGTAAATGGTGGGAGGGTGGTGGATGGTAATGTGGTGGGGGTGGTGGTGGTGAGATCATCATGTAGGCTCATGATGAAAGAGTCTAAAGAAGAGGTAGTGATTGGTTCCTCTGGAGGGGGGCGTTCTGTCTCCAGTTGTAGCTTTGATGTTGGCGTCCCTGACAGCTGTGGTGGTTGTAGACGTACCTTAGATGGTCGTTTTACTGCTATTTTTATTACCCTAAATGTTGGGGCGGTTATGCTAAGCTCTGTCTGGCCCGCTTTGGTTGTCTTTTCTTGTACTTTGACTGAAGCTAGGAGTTTGGTAATCTCTTCATCAGTAAAGAAAAGTTTGTCATTGTCGTAGTCCACTAGCTCCAGAAGCGGTAGCAGAGTCCTGGAAGATCTGACTGTTGGGCAGAAAATGTAGTGTAATTTCGCATCCTTTTCCTTGATAATATAGGAATTCTTCAAGGTTTGCTCATTGGTAAGGATGTCACCCTTGATCTGTGTGCATTGAGGGAGTAATCTGTCCATATTGAGATATTTGATGATGGAAGTTATGTGCCCACCCATGCAGATTTCTTTTCCTATGGCGTAGGATGAGAATTTTTGTATCATGTGTCGTCCGATGTTAACCAGCTTTCCATGGAGAATGGACCATAGAAGAAAAAGGTCGGCAGTGATAACATTTCCTCCCTCTGTTCTAGGGAACAACACACTAGTAAGGATTTTGTGAAGCGTGCGCACGAACCCAGAGTGAATGTTAGAGGCTTTGCATGTCTTTGCCTCATAAGAGGGGATCCCTGTTAGGGTCTTCCAGAAGCTGTGTCTATTGAATTGTGAGTTCTCTATGCTAACCAGTTTAGCTTGTTTGAGTTTCTTCGGGTTGTCAATGAATATTTCGTTTAAGAGATTTTCTATGATAACAACGTTGTTACCAAAAAGCTTGGTGACCAACCTGCGGTCACCTCCGTCCCTTGCCCTGTGCATAATGTCCACATATTCTTTAGTAAGATGTGTAAAGAATTCTGTTGTGGGTTCGACATATAAAATTTTGGGGACAAAGTACAATCTAGAGAGATTAGCATTGTCTAGCATGGTGAGGATTCTGTCATAGATCCCCATCTTGAGCAGTACGCTGGAACAAATGTACTTTGTTGTTTTTAGTACTTTGTCGATGGATGGGAGGGTGTGGATGTAAAGGTTTTCTGGTGGTGGTGCGGTGGTGGTGAGCACTGATAAGACGGGGGTGGTAGCGGAGGTGGTAGTGGCGGATGTTGGGACAGACTTTGCAAGGGTTTGTTCCCTAGCAGTAGCGGGGCGGACTTGCTTCCTTGCCCATTTCTTTGATGGTTGTTCTTTTGTAGCTTCGTGGGCCTTTCGTTTTCCCTTGGATTTGTCGGTTGGGGTTGCATCTTCAGAGTTAGGCTCGTATTCAGAGCCTTCATCACTGGAAGATATTTCTTCCACTTCTTCTTCAGGTTCCTCAGCTAGACATTTGTTGATGCAGTCAATTTCGCACATGACCGCTATGATGTTGACTTTTGGTGGAATCTTTCTAGTTTCTTTATAGGTATCTACAACCTTATGGAGCTTTACACGGCTTTCCATTAGTTGCTCCATTGTCCAGAAGGGAGCGTCTTCGTTTCTGGTGGGTTGCTTTGCTGGTGAAGCCATTTCTAAAAATGGAAATTCATGTGTTAGAATAACATGTTTATTATAAGAAAAAAATTGATTTTGTATGTGTTTATGTGTTTTTATGTTTTAATGAAATGCAAGCAGTTTTGAAAGGCCAAACGGTTTCAACACCATTTGGCTCCAAACGATTTCAAGGCCGTTTGGCTCCAAACGGTTTCAGGACCGTTTGGCTCCAAACGGTTTCAAGACCGTTTGGATCCAAACGGTCTCGGGACCATTTGGCTCCAAACGGTTTCGGGACCGTTTGGAAGGTGAAACGTCGGGGGTGCAACAGACGATGGTAGAGACGGTCTCGACAGCGATAGCAAAGGTGGCAGTGATAAAGACGATGGTGGTGATAGAAAATGGAGCCGCGACGGCGTCGTAGACGTCGACGATGGTAGAAAATGGCAGTGGTGCAAAGACAGAAGCGCCGATGATGCGGCATGCTAGTCTACCTTGCAGTAATGGGTAGAGATGAGGATGGTGATGCGAGGAGTGGCGATAACTGAGGTGTGATCACCGTGAAGACACACCGAAATGGGAATGACAGCGACGGAGAGAACCTGAGTCGCGTGTTGCGCGATAACACGAGCAGAGATGGAACAGTGCACCAAGGGTTTTTGAAAGCTCGAGAGTCGAAAGAAGGGAGAAGGAGAGGGGGTTATATTTATAGGAATCGGGGGTTGACCCTACAAATTCCCCAGGTCAAACAGGTTTGAGACCGTTTGTACTCCAAATGGTTTTAGGAGCGTTTGGCTCCAAACGGTTTCAGGACCGTTTGGCACCAAACAGTTTCATGACCGTTTGGGAATGCTAAGGTTATTTTGATATTTATATTTTTATGTTTGTTTTGGTTATGTGAATTTTTATATTTTCATATGATAAACCTAAGTTAATGAAAGGAATAGAAAATAAAGATAAAAGATAAACGGTGATACTCAGATCTTGGGTTGCCTCCCAAGTAGCACCTGGGTTTTACGTCGCTGGCTCGACGAGGTTTTGATTTTGTTATGGTGATGTTGTGAGGTCTCTAATCTCAATAGTCTGTCTCAGAATTTTGTCTTCTGGAGTATAATATTTTTTCAATATATGGCCATTGACTATGCTTTCTCCTCCATTGTCGTCAAAAATTATGATGGCTCCAGTCGGGTATATATGTTTGATGGTGAAAGACCTGAACCACTTTGTGCGTAGTTTTCCGGGGAACATTTTGAGCCTGGAGTTGAGAAGAAGGACTTTATTTCCAATGGCGATGTCTTTTATTTTTAGATGACCGTCGTGCCACATCTTGGTTTGTTCTTTGTAAATCCTGGCACTTTGATAAGTGGTCATTCGGAGCTCCTCTAGTTCTTGTAGTTGGAGTTGTCTGTTTCTCCGACGCTTTTAAAATCAAAATTCAGTTGTTTAATGGCCCACCAAGCCTTATGTTCCAGTTCCACTGGAAGATGACATGATTTACCGTATACCAAACGGAACGGGGTTGTTCCAATTGATGTTTTATAAGCTGTTTGGTAGGCCCAAATGGCATCGGGAAGCTTGGTGGACCAGTCAGTACGGTGTCTATTGACTGTTTTTTCTAAGATTTCCTTTAGTTTTCTATTCGAAACTTCAACCTGACTACTGGTTTGTGGATGGTAAGGCGTGTCAAATTTATGGTTGACTCCATATTTCTTTAAGAGGGCTTCAAAGCTTCGTTCCAAAAAATGGGTCCCTCCGTCGTATATGACAGTTCGGGGGACTCCGAATCTGGGAAAAATGATATCTTTAAACATCTTAATGACTGGTTTGGAATCGCTAGAAACTGTGGGTATATCTTCTACCCATTTCGAGACATAATCCACTGCAACCAGTTTGTATGAGAAACCATATGAAAAAGGAAAGGGACCCATGTAGTCTATCCCCCACACGTCGAAAAGTTCGATCTCTTGCCACATAGTGAGGGGCATTTCATTCCTTTTAGATATGCCGCCAGAAAGTTGACATTTGTTGCATGATTTTACAAAATCATGGGAATCTCGTGCTATGAAACCCGATTGCAGAACTTTCATAGCGGTCTTTTTCGCACTCATGTGTCCCCCAGTGGGGCTGGAATGGCAATGTTCTAAGACAAGGGTAATCTCTTCTTCAGGTAAGCAGCGACGGAAGAGTCTGTCTGCGCTTAGGCAAAAAAGGTAAGGTTCGTCCCAGTAGTATTGCTTTACATCGTGGAGAAATTTCTTTTTGTCGTGATGAGAGGCGGAAGGGTGGATGATTCCTGTAGCTAGATAATTTACTATGTCGGCATACCAGGGGAATCCATTGGTAATTTTCATTAGCTGGTCATCTGGAAGGGAGTCTCAGATAGGTACTTTATACTCATCCTTGACTTCAATGCGGCTGAGGTGATCAGTGATGACGTTTTCCACTCCTCTTTTATCTTTGATTTCTAAATCAAATTCTTGAAGCATTAACACCCACCGGATAAGTCTGGGTTTTGCATCTTGCTTCTAAATTAGATATCGTATGGCGGAGTGGTCAGTGTAGACAATGACCTTTGATCCAATCAGGTAGGAGCAAAATTTTTCGAACGCATAGATGACAACTAAGAACTCCTTTTCCATAGTGGTGTAGTTCTTTTGCGCTTCGTCAAGAGTCTTAGACACATAATATATTACATAAGGCTTTTTATCAATTCTTTGTCCTAACAGTGCTCCTATAGCATAGTCGCTGGCATCACACATTATTTCGAAAGGTTACGACCAGTCAGGTGCTCTCAGAATAGGCACAAAGACTAGAGCAGTTTTTAAGGTTGTGAAGCTTTGTAGACATTCTTGATCAAAATTGAACTCGGCGTCTTTTGTCAATAGTTGAGTCATGGGTTTTGTGATTTTCAAGAAATCTTTAATGAATCTTCAATAAAACACATCATGACCCAAGAATGCTCGTACTCCTTTTACATCTTTTGGCGGTGACAATTTTGAGATGACATCAATTTTTGCCTTGTCTACCTCAATCCCTCTGTCACTCACTCTATGTCCGAGGACGACACCTTCAGTTACCATAAAGTGACATTTTCCCCAATTTAAGATAAGGTTTGTTTCCTCGCATCTTTGTAAGACTTGTCCAAGGTTGAGTAGACAGTTGTCAAAGGAATCACCATAAACTGAAAAATCATCCATGAAAACTTCCATTATAGATTTTGTTAACCCTGGAAAAATAGCAGACATGCACCTTTGGAAAGTAGCAGGTGCGTTGCACAGCCTGAATGGCATTCTTCTGAAGGCATAGGTCCCAAAGGGACAAGTAAAAGTAGTTTTATCTTGGTCTTCCGGGTGTATAGGAATTTGGTAGAACCTGAAATAACCATCTAGATAACATAAGAACTTTTGATGGGCTAGGCGTTCAAGGACTTCGTCAAGAAAAGGCAGAGGGTAGTGATATTTTCGTGTTGATTTGTTTAATTTCCTATAGTCGATGCACATCCTCCACCCTGTCACAGTCCTTGTAGGCACTAGCTCAATTTTGTTATTTAGCACGACAGTGGTTCCTCCCTTTTTGGGGACCACTTGGACAGGGTTGACCCATTGGGAATCTGAAATTGGGTAGATGATACCGGCTTTCAGCAGTTTGAGGACCTCGAGGCGAACCATTTCTTTAAGGTTGGGGTTCAGTTTCGTTTGGTGCTCTCTTGAAGGATTAAATTCTTCTACCATGGGCAGTCTATGCATGCATAAGGCTGGGTTTATACCTGTCAGGTCAGTTATTTTGTACCCAATGGCTTTCTTATGTTTCTTTAACTCAACGAGAAGTCATTCTTCATGGTCTTTCGTTAGAGTGGAACTGATGATTACTGGATATAGTTTTTCTTCGTTCAGAAAGATGTGCTTAAGTCCTGTTGGTAGGGTTTTCATCTCGGGAGCCTTATGTACTTCCATTGTTTCTAGAATAGTGACTGATTTGAGCTCCTCAAAAGTGGCTGTTGGTGCTTCTTCAGCTTTCTCTAGATGTTGCAAGCATTGTTGAAATAATTCGTTGGCTGAGAATTTGACTTCTGGATTTATTAGGACATTTTCTAACTCATTAGATGGTTTAGAAATTTCTAATTGGGACATTTGATGTATTGCATATAAGAGAAAGACTTCCTCTTGAATGTTGGGGCCTTTCATGATGTCAAGGACCCGGAACTGAATTGCTTCTTTTCCCAGTCTTAGAATGATCGTGCCAGCTTCAACATCAATAAGTGCCCTGGCTGTGGCAAGGAAAGGTCTGCCGAAGATTATCGGGTATCTTAAATCTTCCTTAATGTCCATAATGACGAAATCACATGGGACATAAGAATCCTTGCCTATCCTGACTAGAATGTCCTCAATAATCCCTAGAGGTGCAGTGATGGTGGAATCAGCTAACTGGATTGTCATCGTTGTGGGTAGCAAGTCAGTGAAACCCAATCTATTACACATGGAGTAGGGCATGATTGATATGCTAGCCCCTAAGTCAGCTAATCCCTTTTTGCTTGAGGCATTTCCAATACAACACTGAATACTAAAGGAACCATGATCCTTCTTTTTCTTTGGCATCTTATTAAGAATGATATCGGAGGTGGTATGAGCTAGTTTGACGGTCTCTTGCTCTTCAGTAATGTACTTCCTTCATAGCAAAGTTTTCAGGTATTTAGCCCAAGCTGGTACTTCGGAGAGAGCATCGAGGAGCGGGATGTCGATATAGAGTTTCTTCATCGCCTCCTTAAATCTTTGGAACCTAGTGTCCATTTTAGTCTCTCTCAATCTTCCCGGGTATGGTATCCTAGGTTTATACTGTGGAATTTCTGGCTCTTCGGAAGCTTATTCTTTTTCTTTGCCTTTTGCGTTCTCTGCGAACTTCTCAGTTCCTAGATTTGGGCTTGCATTTAGAATAAGGACAGGTGTATCATCATCATCATGAGCGATTCTCGTAGTTTCATGAAGGGCATGTCCATATCTTGTAGTGACGACATTCAATTGCTCTGGTCTATTTTGGTCGTGTCTAGGGTTTGACTCATGTTGTCCTGCAAAAGTGCCTGCTGGTGGCTTTAGTTGGGCAGCAATTTGTGCTAGTTGGGCCTCCACCGCCTTCTGCTGAGCTTGCTGATTGGCAAGCATGGTTTGTTGTGACTGTAGCATCTACCTGATCATAGTCATCTCGTCTGTTGGCTGGGAGGGGGCATTTTTCTGAGTGAGTTGTTGTTGACCTTGATGTGGTTGTTGCGGAGGTGGTGCTAACTGAGGTTGCTACAGTTGCTGCAACTGAGGGTGCAATTACGGGTGCAGAGGAGGATGGTTATATTGATAGTAGGTGGAGGGATTTCTAGGGTAGTTAGATCTTGGGAAGTTGTTTATGAGGTTCCCTTGATTTTGGTTAAAGTTACTTTGGAATCCAGGTGGCAACCTATTGGAGGATCCACCTTGTATTTGATGTTGCAGGTTAGCAGTCCCTGTAGGGTTCCCGTATTGAAAACCGGGGTGGTTTCTTGGTTGATTTGGGTTGTAGTAAACTTGTCCCAGTATGGAATGAATAGAATTAACTTGTTCGGGCATCTGATCTTCAGGGTGTTCGATGATTGGTTCATACTGCTGTTGTGGTGGTTGCATATCCATCATCACATTGTAAAGCAGACCACATGACAGAGTAGGGTGATCGGATGCGTGACAGGCTTCACAAGTCCCTGTAGCAGCTTTAACCTATTGGACTTGGGGTTTTTTCTTCTTATCATATTCTCCAAATGAAGTTTCAAGAGCCTGTTGTTTGTGAGCTATAGTCTTTAAAGCTTCAGCAATAGCCTTCATTTCCATTGATTCCTCAGCTTTATAAACTTTGAGGACTCCCTTTCCGGATGATCGTCCCCAATTGGATTGGTTCTTAGCTCCAAGTGTAACGATTTTCCAAGCATCCTCGTAGTTCTTCCTCATAAAATTTCCTCCAGATGAGGAATCTAGAAATTGCTTGATGTCATCACTCACCCCCCTATAGAACGTTTCTATTAATTGATTTTGGGAGATGCCATGATGAGGACACTTTCTTAGAAGCTCCTTGAATCTTTCCCATGCTTATGTGAGTTATTCTCTAGGAAGTTGGGCGAAGTGGTTGATCTGCCCCCTAATTTCGTAAGTTAACGAAGGGGGGAAAAACTTCTCTAGGAACTTTTCTTCCAAGGGAGCCCAGGTGGTGATGATTGGCTCCCTATCAAGCAAATTATACCAACTCAAAGCCCTTCCGGGCAGAGTGAAATGGAAAAGATGTAACATTATTGCGTCAAAGGCAACTCCAGCCTGTGGGACAAGTCAGAAAAGTGCCTTGAATCTCTTCAAGTGATCCATGCAGTCATCTTCAGATCCACCAGAGAATGAGATGCCTTGCATTATTTGAATCCATTGTGTCCGAATTTTGAAGTTGGGTATGTTAATGATCGGTGGCCGAACTGGATGATTGTCTTCATAGTTCTTAGGTACGACATAGTCCCTCAATTGCTTGTTTATTAGCTCTAGCTGGGCAGCTTGGTTAGCTGCTTCATTTTTAGCTCAGATGCGGACCTGTTCTTCAGCTCGGATCTCCGCTTGAATCTGAGCACGGGTGTCAGCAATGAGTTGTGCTCTTTGAGAGGATATGGCGGCATTGACCCTTTCCATTACTAATGCAGCTTGGCATTGATCTTTAGCCATTTGCCTGACTCTTTGGCGGTTAAGTCTAATGCGGCGGTGGAAACTTCTCTCTACCTCAGAGTCATACTCTAGATCAGGGGAGAATCTGAGGTTATGCGATGGTTGCATACACGTCTTTTACCTGAGTAGAGAAAGAAACACACCTTTTAGATGATGTAGGAGATATGATGAATTCAATAAGATATGGACTAATGGTTAAAGGAAAGTGTAAAACCCTAACCAACTAGCAAGATAGTAAATGAAGTTAAAACGTTCCGTTGTCCCCGGCAACGGCGCCAATTTTTGATGGAGCTTCCACTCACGTGGAATTGCGTGCACCACTAAAAATCCTAAAGATAGTAAATCTTTAGGTTTAGCCTTGCTTATACTAGATTGATAAATCCACCCACGTATGCTAAGATACGTGGAAGCCTTATCATAGTATAGTTAAGGGTCGAATCCATGAGACAACAGTCTTGTTGGGGGCAACAAGATGGAAAACGTTAGAATTTCACTTAACCTCTTAACAGTCGATATATAAATCAAAGGGGTAGATTTGGTTGTTTTAAACTAAGTGCAAATAAAGCAAGGAAGTAAATTTAAGGATGTTAACAATGATAAGGATCCACTAGGATGTGATCGGTTTTCACCACCACTACACATGGATCAAACACACAATATAAAACATAACCTGCAAAAAGAGTCTAAACAGTTAGTATCTATGTAGATTTAGCTTCCTTTCGGAGAACTAACTACAAAAAGTGTGGGAATGTTGTAATGCCAGCCATCCCCGAATGAATGGTCACCTACTTTACATCATTCCCTTCGCAAAGTGTGTTCCTCGACTGATCAAGGTTGTACTTTCATACGTCAACTGATTCCATTTCATAGTATGAAAGTACAATGATGGAAGTGAGTTTACTCCACTTCTTAAGAAACACTCCTAGATACCGAAACAGATGCATGGTGGATACATGCATCAAGAACCAACATTCAATCGAGATTTGAATCTGATAGTACAAACATAGACAATTCATACTAAAAGATAAAAGATAACACTAGTTGATGATCAAACAACAAGCATTCATTAAACGATTGATGTTGAACTGAAAAGAAAGTATATCTCTATTGCAAACTATGGATTACATTGCATGAATTGAAAACATGGGTAGCGGGGCTACTTCCCGCACCCTAGTGAAATGAGACTACTCGCTCATAGCTAGGACAAAGAAGGAGGCGAGAAGAGAGAGAGAGAGAGAGAACGTCATCTGTTGGCTAAATGGACATCTGTAAATCCCTTTGTTTTGATAATGACAAACATTTCATTCTTGTTGATCTAACGTGCTACTTGAGTGTTGCAGGAATAAGGTGAATGACAAAGCACTAGGGAATCTATATGCTTGAATGATTGTAAATGTCATGAAATGTAATCAATTGTAAACTTGTACAAATATATAATGTATAAGTACTTAGACTTCATGTAAATCAAGCGTTACATCTTCCCTAGCTAAACACCACATTTAGATAGGTCATCTCCTTCAATAGTGTCACATATGCACACTCATACACACACTTAATGTCTTTATTCGAAACATTGAAACAGGGTCTATCTCGGTCGACAAAATCCTCGACCAAGACACTCTCGGTCGACAAACTTCTCGACCAAGAAAGACCCAAGTAGCCGTTAGACACAACTGACAAGGTAGTTGGCAGTTGGAGATAAACGTTGCAAAACACTTGATCTAGAGAGCCTGTCGGTCGACAAAACTTCGACCGAGTAGGTGTCTCGGTCGACCATTTCTTGACCGAGATGGACTCTGACAGCAACTGCAGAATTAATTAAATAGCCGTTGTTAAAGCAACTAACTTATACCTAACGGCTAGTTAAGCACTTAGAAACCCCTAGAAAGTGTCTAGAACGTCCTTAAGCACTTGTAGGACATTCCTATAAATAGGACATGCCTTAGGACACCTAAAACTCACTTGCTTTTACACTTGAGCAATCTTTGAGCATACACTTACATTGAGCAACCTGTTTGTGAGCAATTGAGCACATTGACAACTGGCTACTTCTTCTCTCAGCTCAAATTTCGTGTCCTATAGGCTAGCATCTCCTATCCACAACAATCACAATTCCATACACATTGGTTAGGAGATCTACACGCTTGATCTAGGCAAATCAAGCCTTGTGCTTCAAAGGATAAGTTGTAATTTCTTTTTTCCTTTCTTGTTCACTATTATTGTTTGTACTCTCCTTGCTACTCCTAGGTTGGAGGCTGCGGATTGGAGAGGTTGGAGATCTTCTTACTGAAGAAGGGGACCTTGAGCTACTTCAAGAAGGCTGGTGCAACGGGAGGTTACTTCTAAAGAGGAAGGCTACTTCAAGGGGGAGCTTGGAGTTACTTCAAGAAGGATACCTCGGGTTGGTGCATCTACTTCAAGTGAAGGCTGTTCAAGGGGTGTAAGAAAGTATTATATTTTGTGTAATTACTTGTAAAGGTAATAAAATTGATACTTTCAAAATCCCGGTTGGGTAAGCAACCGGGTAGTGGACTGACAACCTTAGTATTTGCTAAGGTTGGAACCACTCTAAACCCCTTGTCTCCTTCTTGATTTCTCATTTGTGGTTGTTTGAGTTAAATTATTTTTAAAACCCTATTCACCCCCCTCTAGTGGTTTTTCAATTGGTATCAGAGCAACTCAGACACACATTCGGTCGACAATTATTCGACCAAGCCAATGTCGGTCGACAATTGCTCGACCGAGAATTGACCGTTGGGATATGACCGTTGGAATCTGACCGTTTGAATATAACCGTTGCCGATCAACCGTTGGGCGACCGAGTGGCGCGCCTAGGATATGACCATTGCCGGTCGTCGGTCGACAATTTGTCGACCGACCAGGTTACTGGATTGCTATAAAAAGGACCAAAAATGGGTCATTGTATTACACCTTCACATTCTTACTTCCTTGGCTTCCTTCTAGTGCATTTGTGTGCAACTCTTTAGCCTCTCCATCTCCAAGACTTTCTTGCTTCTTCTCCACCTTAAAGACAAGAAATGGCTTCATCATCAACACGTGGAAAGAAGAAAGTTGCTAGTAGGAAAGAAAGGGAGGCTACTCCACCATTGACGATCATCAACGACATCCCCTTCGTCGACACAGATGCTGGTGATCGCTATCTCAGGCTCTCCTCCAAAACTCCTCTTCCACGACGGCCGGTTGACGTCATGGACTTCCTCAGCATCGTCGACCTGGAGGATCTTTTTGAGGTGCAAAATTTGAAAGAATTTCTTAACCCTTCCTTCCCTTCCTACTCTTCCAAAGTGGTAAATGAGTTCTATGCAAACCTAATCTCCCATTCCGAAAATGAAAATAACTTCTTCTACTCTATGGTCAATGGGCATAGCTTTCGATTTACTGAGGAGGATATTCTTGACATGCTCAACATAGACTCAGAAGAATACCAAGACACTCTTGACCTTACCACTGGAAATCCACTCAATACTCTTTCCCAAGATGACAATACCGTCAATCTTAGTGAGATTAAACGAACCATTTTTCAATCTAATACAACTTGTCATGAAGATAGGGGTACCTACTATGTCATTAACCTCAAACCTGCAGCTAGGATTATCAACCTTATTGTTTCCACAAATATACATCCTAGAGCAAATAAGTTTGAAGTCCCTACCTTTCGCATGTATCTAATCTATGCCATCATCAAACACATTCCCATAAACTTTATCCGCATCATCATTAAGAATATGCTTGAGTTTTCTGGCAATCCCCCATATGTTGATTTCGTATGCCAAATCACTCAACACTTTCTTAAGACACAAATTGAGGACATGGGATACACATGGGAAAGAAGACCACAAAAAATAAGCAAAAACACAGTAGAGAAGATGGGAATTGATTTTGGTCACAAGAGGGCTAGGACGGGAGGTGAGACATCTAGTCAAGACATACCACCACCACCTCCTCCTACTAACCCATCCTATGATCCCATCCAAAACACCCTAACCTATGTTGCTAGGTCACAATATCATCTAAGCAGACAATTAGATTATAGCCACCATGCCATGACCTACCTAAATCAAAGGGTGCAAACTCTCTCTCCAAATCAACCAGATGAATATCCTTATTCTTTAAATCCTGGCATGCTCAACCCATATAATCCCTCTTACAACTACTACCAAACTCCACCTCCACCATCTACAGATCTCACACATACTCAGTTTTCCTCAATACAATTACAAGAGATTGCTGCTCATTTCCGCTTTGATCGTGTTCCTACCTTCTTGGAAGCATATGCCTTCACCAAGACATGTGCTTTGGAGTGGCAAACTTTAGTCAAGTATTATGGAGCTGAGTCGTTTCTTGGAAAAGACCCTGATATTGATGTAATACTTAAGTCTTTCCAGTGAGATTTGGAGTGTCCGTTGTATTAGTTGTAATGAAATGGTTATCTTTGCATGATTGTAATGAAATGGTTATCTTTACATGACTTGGATATCTTTGCATGATTGTAATAATTCCATGATTCTAATGAATTGGTTATCTTTACTGATTATAATGGATATTCCTCTATGGCATCATTTGAACATGGCTTATAAGACTATTCTAGTAGAGCATACAAAGTAAGGGGAGTAATAAATTTGTCATAAATAAAAAAGGATGAAATCTTTGCAAATACCTGAAACTTAAAATTGTGGCTAAATTGACCATCTATTGAAGAGGGATATCTATTTAAGGGGGAGCAATACTTTTCATATAATATTTGTTTTTAAACGTATATCTTTTTGAAATGACAAAGGGGGAGAAATAAATATAAATGCAAAACTCAATCAATGAGTTTCATAAACAAACTCTTGGCTTTACATTGAAAGTTGCTATATTCCCTAAAGAATTGGATTTCATGTTCCATAATTCATGGGGAATAATAAGCACACATTTTATAAACAAGAGAAGAAATTTACAAAGGTAATCTTCAGGTATGAAACTCACATGTTTTATATTTTCTTATTTTATATTTAGGAAATGTTTGTCATCTTCAAAAAGGGGGAGATTGTTGGCTAAATGGACATCTGTAAATCCCTTTGTTTTGATAATGACAAACATTTCATTCTTGTTGATCTAACGTGCTACTTGAGTGTTGAAGGAATAAGGTGAATGACAAAGCACTAGGGAATCTATATGCTTGAATGATTGTAAATGTCATGAAATGTAATCAATTGTAAACTTGTACAAATATATAATGTACAAGTACTTAGACTTCATGTAAATCAAGTGTTAGATCTTCCCTAGCTAAACACCACATTTAGATAGGTCATCTCCTTCAATAGTGTCACATATGCACACTCATACACACACTTAATGTCTTTATTTGAAACATTGAAACATGGTCTATCTCGGTCGACAAAATCCTCGACCGAGACACTCTCGGTCGACAAACTTCTCGACCGAGAAAGACCCAAGTAGCCGTTAGACACAGCTGACAAGGTAGTTGGCAGTTGGAGATAAACGTTGCAAAACACTTGATCCAGAGAGCCTGTCGGTCGACAAAACTTTGACCGAGTAGGTGTCTCGGTCGACCATTTCTCGACCGAGATGGACTCTGACAGCAACTGCAGAATTAATTAAATAGCCGTTGTTAAAGAAACTAACTTATACCTAACGACTAGTTAAGCACTTAGAAACCCCTAGAAAGTGTCTAGAACGTCCTTAAGCACATGTAGGACATTCCTATAAATAAGACATGCCTTAGGACACCTAAAACTCACTTGCTTTTACACTTAAGCAATCTTTGAGCATACACTTACATTGAGCAACCTGTTTGTGAGCAATTGAGCACATTGACAACTGGCTACTTCTTCTCTCAGCTCAAATTTCGTGTCCTATAGGCTAGCATCTCCTATCCACAACAATCACAATTCCATACACATTGGTTAGGAGATCTACACGCTTGATCTAGGCAAATCAAGCCTTGTGCTTCAAAGGATAAGTTGTAATTTCCTTTTTCCTTTCTTGTTCACTATTATTGTTTGTACTCTCCTTGCTACTCCTAGGTTGGAGGCTACGGATTGGAGAGGTTGGAGATCTTCTTGGTGAAGAAGGGGACCTTGAGCTACTTCAAGAAGGCTGGTGCAATGGGAGGTTACTTCTAAAGAGGAAGGCTACTTCAAGGGGGAGCTTGGAGTTACTTCAAGAAGGATACCTCGAGTTGGTGCATCTACTTCAAGTGAAGGCTGTTCAAGGGGTGTAAGAAAGTATTGTATTTTGTGTAATTCCTTGTGAAGGTAATAAAATTGATACTTTCAAAATCCCAGTTGGGTAAGCAACCGGGTAGTGGACTGACAACCTTAGTATTTGCTAAGGTTGGAACCACTCTAAACCCCTTGTCTCCTTCTTGATTTCTCATTTGTGGTTGTTTGAGTTAAATTATTTTTAAAACCCTATTCACCCCCCCTCTAGTGGTTTTTCATCATCCCCACAAAGGAGAGAGGAAAGTCAACCCCTTGGAAGGAGAGAGAATGACGATCTTCACACTTCACAGGTTGCTCTATGATGAGATCTCCTCTTCCCACCTTCTTTGGCGAAGAGAGAGAAAGCAACTTCAGGATGGAGTGTGGATCTCAAACCGACAACCTTTGGGCGGAGGATGGAGGTTGGAATAGCTCTGGAGTAGTAGAGGCAGCCTCTGGGTGTCTGAAACTTGATGCCTTTGGGAGGACCCCCTGGGTCGTATTTATAGGCTTTAAGTGAAGTCCAAATGGTTTGGTCAGTTTTGGCTCCAAACGGTTTTGAAAACCGTTTGGATTCTGAGACCATTTGGACTCTGAGACCGTTTGGACTCTGAGACCATTTGGACTCTGAGACCGTTTGGACTCTGAGACCGTTTGGCTTCATGCGGTCTTGAGACCGGTTGGCTCCATGCGGTCTCGGGGCCGGTTGGCTTCATGCGGTCTTGAGACCGTTTGGCTTCATGCAGTCTTGAGACTGTGTGACTCCATGCGGTCTTGGGACCGGTTGGCTTCATGCAGTCTTGGGACCGATTGGCTTCATGAAGTCTTGGGACCGTGTGACTCCATGCGGTCTTGGGACCGGTTGGCTTCATGCGGTCTCGGGACCGTGTGAGTCCATGCGGTCTTGGGACCGGTTGGATTCATGCGGTCTCAGGACCGTGTGAGTCTTTTGTGATTTTTTTATGTATTTTTCTGTAAGTAAAAAGGAGAAAGGTTAATCTAACAGTATATTTGCAATAAGAGGGGATAGTTAGGGATTCTGTCTAATTTATCTGAGAAAGAGTGTGGAAAACTGAAGAAAATTACTAAGATAACATCACAAAATTGGAGGTTATCACAGGCGAGGATCAATGGTGCTACATAGGTGACCCATAGGGGTGCTTCAATACAAAGTCTATATAAGCAGTTGATCCGAGTATACATAACCCAAGTTGTTGGGAACACTTGTGGAAGATCCCCATAACACAATGAATAAAGAGTACCCTATGTCGAGAAAACCACTAGGAATTGATGATGAACAAGAATAAGTAGATAAGGGGGTTTACTGAAGATGATTGTTGTCTAGGATGCAATGATGGGGTCAAGTCAACTTTACACATACAGAGAGATTGCCGACTTGTAAAAGGAGTATGGAGTAACTTGAAACAAGAACATGGGGACGATTTTATGGAAGCAATTACCTTGGTGGAATGGTTTCAATGAATTTGAAATTGAAATGAGGGATCCCAAACCATCAGACATGGTTCTCTTGTGTTGTGGACTGAATTTGGAAAACTAGGAATGAACATGTCTTTAAAAATAAAATGATGTCTGAAGGGAGTATGGTCAAAATGATAGGTTGATATGTTCTGCTAGCCAGAAATGCATTTGAAAGTAGTAATCAACCCAGATCTCAATCCCTGAGGGCATCTTGATTTCTCCTACCTTCCATGGAAATTAAACTTAATGTTAATGGTGCCTAAATCAAGAAGGTTCGATAAGAAACTGCACATTATGTGGTCTGTGATCCTTGGGGTGACTAAAAAGGAAGAGGAGCCAAAACCCGTGGGCGTTGTCATGTGTTGGAAATCAAATTGCTAGTCATAATGAGAGGGATCTAGGCAGTGTTGCAAGGCCACAAAAAGGTCATTATTGAAACTAATAGTAAAGCTGACCTGCATATTTATTACTGATAGAAGTATTACCCCAACTAAGTACAAGCCTATATGTAGCAAGATCAAGCATTTCATAGAATTGAAATTTAACATATGAAGACTACTAGAGGGGGGGTGAATAGAGTTTTATAAAGATTTTAATAATAATTTAAACTCAAACAACCACAATGAAGATATTGGACAAGGAGACACAGGGTTTAGAGTGGTTCCAACTATAGCAAATACTATAGCCGTCAGTCCACTACCCGGTTGCTTACCCAACCGGGATTTGAAAAGAAATTTATTTTATTACCTCGCAAGGACTTTACATAAAATACAATTTCTTTTCCCAAACCCTTCAAGCAGCCTTCACCTAGAAGTAATCGCCCAACCTTGAAGCAGCCTTCCCTTGAAGTAGATGCACCAACTCCCGTTGCACCAGCCTTCTGAAGTAGCTTCCCTTGCGATAGCCTTCTTGAAGTAGCTTGAAGTCCCCTTCTCCACCTGAGAAGTCAATCCTCTCCAATCCGCAGCCTCCAACCCTAGGAGTAGCAAGGAGAGTACAAATAATAAAAAGGAACAAGAAAGGAAAAGGAAATTACAACTTATCCTTTAAGCCCAAGGCTTGATATGCCTAGATCAAGCGTATAGATCTCCTAGCCAAGTGTGTGAACTTGTGATTGCTGTGGGTAGGAGAATCTAGCCTATAGGACACGAGAATGAGCTAAGGAGAATGTAGACTAATAATCACAGTGCTCAAATTGCTTGCAATAGATTGCTCAAGTATGCTCAAGTGTATTCTCAAGTGTAACAAGTGAAATCTAGTGTCCTATGGATTGTCCTATTTATAGGAATGGCCTAAGTATGCTTAAGGACGTTCTAGACAACTTCTAGGGGTTTCTAAGTGCTTAACTAGCCGTTAGGTACAAAGTTGTTGCTTTAACAACGGCTAATTAATTTATTCTGCAGTTGCTGTCAGAGACCATCTCGGTCGACAAATGGTCGACCGAGACACCTACTCGGTCGAACTTTTGTCGACCGACAGGCTCTCTGGAACAAGTGATTTGCAACGTCTTTCTTCAACTGCCAACTAACTTGTCTGTTGTGTCTAACGGCTACTTTGGATCTTTCTCAGTCGAGAAGATTGTCGACCGAGAGTGTCTCGGTCAAGGAGTTTGTCGACCGAGAATGATTCTGTTTTAAGATTTCAATTTAGGCACTAATTATATGTGTGAGTGTGCATAAATGATCCTATTTAAATGGGATGACATGTCTAACTATGGTGTTTGGCTAGGGAAAATCTAACGCTTGATTTACATGCAATTCTAAGTACTTGTACATTATATATTTGTACAAGTTTTTACAACAATGATTACATTGCATGAAAATATAAACATTTTAGCTTGTGGATTTTCCCTAGTTGCTTTGCCATCCATCTTAGTCCTGCACACTCAAGTAGCTCGTTAGATTAATAAGAATGAAATGTTTGTCATAATCAAAACAAAGGGATTTATAGATGTCCATTTAGCCAACAATCTCCCCCTTTTTGAAGATGACAAACATTTCCAAAATATAAATAAAGGAAATATAAAACATATGAGTTTCATACCTTTAGATTACCTTGTGTAGATTTTTCTCTTGTGTATAAAATGTGTGCTTATTATTCCCCATGAATTATGGAACATGAAATCCAGATCATTTGGGAATATAGCAACTTTCAATGTAAAGCCAAGAGTTTATTTATGAAACTCATTAATTGAGTTTTACATAATTTCTAAATTTTAGTTTTATATTTATCTCTCCCCCTTTGTCATTTCAAAAAGACAACCGTTTAAGAATAAAAACTCCCCCTTAATTAGATATCCCATCAAATCTAATGAAAAGTAAAGATGTCCATTTAAAAGCCAAAAATGTAAACAAGAGTTTTTGTTTAAGTAGCACAAATGTCAAAGAAAACATCCTCCAAAGGAGTGATAAGCAATTTCTTCCTAATGTTGTTAAAATGATCTAGTGGAAGCGGTTTTGTAAAGATATCAGCCAATTGATCTTCCGTATCAACATGATGAAGGGAAACGTGATTTTTTGAGATGTGATCCCATAAAAAATGATGACGGATTTCAATATGTTTAGCTCGGCTGTGTAAAATAGGATTGTGTGCTAAGTTAATGGCGCTCATGTTGTCACAAAAAATAGGTGTAGATGTCAGATTAAAACCATAATCGCTTAACACCTGTTGCATATAAAGCACTTGAGCACAACAAGACCCGGCTGCCATATATTCAGCTTCAGTTGTAGATAGGGCAACCGTATTTTGTTTCTTGCTGAACCAAGATACTAAAGCTCTCCCTAATAAGAAACAGCCACCACTAGTACTCTTGCGATCAAGTCGACAACCAGCATAATCCACATCAGTATAAGCTTTAAAATCTAAGGATTGTCCTTTTGGATACCATAAACCAAAGCAAGTAGTACCGGCTAGATAACGAAGAATTCGTTTGACTGCTAGAAAATGAGAATGCATAGGTTGTGATTGAAATCGAGCACAAAGACCAACAGAAAACATAATGTCCGGTCTAGAATCCGTTAAGTAAAGCAAACTACCAATCATGGCTCTATATAAGGAATCATCAATAGGTTCCCCATTTTCATCCTTATCAATTTTGACAGAAGTAGCCATAGGAGTAGTAGCATGTTTGCATTGATCCATCCCAAAATGTTTTAAGAGTTCTTTAGTATATTTTTCTTGGCTTATGAAAATTCCTGCAGGTGTTTGCTTAATTTGAAAACCAAGAAAGAAAGTTAGTTCACCCATGAGGCTCATTTCAAATTCTTTTTGCATAATATCACTAAATTGTGTGCACAATGAATCATTTGAAGCTCCAAAAATAATGTCATCAACATATATTTGCACAACTAGGAAATCAGATGTATATGTTTTGAAAAATAAAGTAGAATCTGAATTTCCAATAGAAAAGCCATTATCAAAAAGATATGTTTTGAGCCTTTCATACCAATTCCTAGGTGCTTGTTTTAAACCATAAAGTGCTTTCTTAAGTTTATAAACATAGTCACCTTTTTCCGGTATTTCAAAGCCAGGTGGTTGGGCAACATAAACTTCTTCTTGAATAATGCCATTTAGAAATGCACTTTTGACATCCATTTGATAGAGCTTAATGTTTTTATGGGCAACAATAGCTAGTAACATCCTAATAGCTTCAAGTCTAGCTACGGGTGCATATGTTTCATCAAAATCTATTCCTTCTTGTTGATTATATCCTTGTGCTACTAACCGAGCTTTATTCCTTATTACTTCTCCTGACTCATTTAGCTTGTTCCTAAAAACCCATTTAGTTACTATTATGGTTTTATCTTGTGGTTTAGGAACTAAATCCCATACATCATTTTTAGTGAATTGATTCAATTCTTCTTGCATGGCTATTATCCAATAATCATCCTTAAGAGCTTCGGATATCTTTTTAGGTTCAATGATAGAAACAAAAGCCATGTTTGCTACATCTTTGAAGGAAGACCGAGTTTTGACTTTATCATTTGGATCTCCAATAATTAGTTCTTGGGGATGATCCTTGATAAGCCTAGGTGTAGGTTGTGTTTCAACTTGGGGATTGGATGTAGTAGCTTTTTCATTATCATTTGGTATGGTTAAATTTTCGAATTGATTAGTGAGATCAGTAATTTCTAGATTTTCAGATTTTGACTCCTCATGAAAAGAAACATGAATGGATTCTTCAACTTTTCTCGAGATAGTGTTATATACTCTAAAAGCTTTGCTAGAAGTGGAATATCCCAAAAAGAATGCTTTGTGTGATTTAGAATCAAACTTGTCTCTATCATCTTTGGTATTTAAAATGTAGCATGTGGAGCCAAAGGTATGAAAACAGTCAACTCTTGGTTTCTTAGAATGTATGAGTTCATATGGAGTTTTCTTTAAATAAGAGTGAATAGTTACTCTATTTAGCACATAGCATGCAGTGTTTACAGCTTCAGCCCAAAAGGTTTTGGGTGTGTTATGTTCAAGCATCATAGTTCTAGCCATTTCTTGTAGTGATCGATTTTTCCTTTCAACTATACCATTTTGCTGTGGGGTGCGTGGAGCAGAAAAATTATGAGTGTATCCTTGAGATGTAAAAAACTCTTCAAATGTATGATTTTCAAATTCCCCACCATGATCACTTCTAATGGTACATATTTTATTTTGTAAGAGATTTTCAATCTTTGAACAAAATTGCATAAAAACATGAATATTATCATCTTTAGTTGCAATAAAATGTACCCATGTATATCTACTATAATCATCAACAATCATAAAGCAGTATCTCTTACCACCAATTGATTGTGTCCTCATTGGTCCAAATAGATCCATATGAATTAATTCTAATGATCTACTGGTGCTAAGTACATGTTTTGATTTGAAAGATGTTTTGGTTTTCTTTCCCATTGTGCATGGTTCACAGTTTTCACTTTGATCAAAAGATAAAGTAGGCAATCCGCGAACAAGATCATATTTCACTAATTTTTTGATAACATGTGAACTAGCATGTCCTAGCTTTTTATGCCATATTTGTAAGGTATTGTCATTTGCAAGCAAGCATTTTCCTACTACTGTTTTCATAGAGTTAGGTTTAAGAATAT
Source organism: Alisma plantago-aquatica (assembly GCA_963693085.1). Classification (NCBI taxonomy): domain Eukaryota; kingdom Viridiplantae; phylum Streptophyta; class Magnoliopsida; order Alismatales; family Alismataceae; genus Alisma; species Alisma plantago-aquatica. The sequence goes on from OY856411.1 coordinate 1,421,749,768, forward strand.
AAAGATTACCAACTCTATTTCCTTCATAAACAACATTTGTAGTATTTTCTATTAGTAACTTGCAGCAGGTTTTGTTAAATAACACATCATAACCACTATCACATAATTGGCTAACACTTATTAAGTTATGGTGCAAACCATCAACAAGTAGAACATTCTTAATTTCAAGGTTTGTACCAACATTACCTATTCCAACGATTTTGCCCTTACCATTGTCTCCAAAAGTGACTGTTCCACTTTTCTTTTCTTCAAAAGTTTGGAATGCATCCTTGTTTCCGGTCATATGTTTGGAACATCCACTGTCAACCACCCATTCCTGCATTAAAATGTAGATTTTGGTACCCATGTGATGGTCCGATATGGTTAGAATCATTTAAATACAGATTTGTATAAAAGTTCTGAAACAGAAGTCCAGTCAGTCGACAATTGTTCGACCGACATATGTCTCGGTCGACAATTTGTCGATCGAGAAGGTTACTGTGTTACAATCAAAGATACGCAGAACTTTTCTCGGTTGACCAGTTTTCGACCGAAATAGGTGCTGTAAATTTTGATTTGTTAAAGTCATCCAGTCGGTCGACAATACTTCGACCGATCTAAAGCTCGGTCGACAATACTTCGACCGACAAGGTTTCTGTTTCAGTACAACAATGCAGAAAAATAATAACAATATGCATGACACCTTTTGTTTAGTTGAGATAAGACAATGTAAATAGCAAAATAAAGCATTTGGTCATATCTCAACTACATTCCACTCTACTAAGTTTGGGGTTTTGGGATCCAAACTAAGTCGGACTCCTTAGTCTTGTAGGGGCATGAAAAGGAATAGTGTCCAAGACGTAAGCAGAAATGGCAAGTAATAGAATCAACTTCATTTCTCTTTCTAGCCATTGTGTTCTTAGGTACAAACCTAGTTTGAGTTCTTTTGGGTTGATTTTTCTTTGGAGCATATCCCACACCTTTTCTTCCATTGTAAACAGTGCCAACTTTTAGTATGTTATCAAGTATATCTTTTCTTCTTAACTCATATAGTTCTCTTTGTAACATAGCAATGTCATTCATTTTCTTGTGTAGATCTTTTCTTGCTTGATATAAATCAGAAAATAATGAGTCTTTTTCCTTTACAAGATTATCATAGTCCGAATGGTTACACAAAATAGGCTGAGTTTGAAAATCTTGTAGTTTAGCTAACAATTCAGTCTTTTCTTTAGAAAGAAGATCAACATTTGTTTCTAAAGTGAGTAGCTTTCTAGTACAATCATCTAAAGATGTTTTTAAAGATAGATTCTCAAGATTAGTGTTGTTCTTTTCAGAAGAAAGTTCATCTAATTTGGCAATGAGCTCATCATTTGATTTTATAGCCTTCTTTAGTTTCTTCTTGGCATCAATATATTTATCATGAGTTTCTTGTAAATTTGTAACTAACTCTTCTTTAGGAAGATCAATCAGGCTTACCTCTTGAGAGTCTTCATTGTCTTCTCTTGCCATTAGACATTCCACCTCTTCTCCGCTTTCACTCTCACTTGACTCATCCCATGCAGCTTTATAGGCTTTTTCTCCTTTCTTCTTGTGTGAGCTTTTCTTTCCCTTCTTTGCTTTGGGACATTCATTTTTGAAATGCCCTTTCTTCCCACATTCAAAGCACCTAGGAGGGGTAGAAGAACTAGAAATTTTGTTAGTTTTAAACCTTTTGTATTTCTTACCGTTGACGATCAAGGCTTCTTCTCCTTCTTCTTCACTCGACTCCTCACTTTCTTGTGTGACGACTTTTGAAGCTTTGAGAGCCACATCCTTCTTCTTCCCATTTTGACGTTCACGTTCTCTTCTTTCTTCCTCTTCTAGATCTGCTTCATGAGCTTCTAAATTGCCGATGAGTTGCTCCATTTTGAGTCGAGTGAGGTCGTTTGCTTCTTCAATGGCTGTCACCTTTGGCTTGTATTTTGGAGGAAGTGATCGAAGGATTTTTGAGACTTGATCTTCCTCAAGGACAAGTTTTCCTAGGGCACTTAAACCATTAACAATGATAGAGAATTTTGAAAACATTTCACTAATAGATTCATTTGGATCCATACGAAAATGTTCAAGCTTCGTTTTAAGCAAGCTAATTTTAGAATTTTTAACTTGGACTGTACCCTCATAGGTTATGGACAGTCTATGCCAAATATCATAAGCTGTATCACAATTTGATATTCTATTAAATTCTCCTACCGAAATAGAACAATATAATATACTTACAGCTTTTGCATTCATTTGGGCTAGTTTTACCGTGTTTGCATCCCATTCCGCAAATTCATTTTGAGGGAGCATGTATGGAGTAGACACCATTCTCCATAGATCCCAGTTGATTCCTTGGAAATAGAATTGCATCCTTCTCTTCCAATATTGGTAGTTTGTCCCATCGAACACTGGGGGTCTAGCAACAAGTGTCCCTTCAATGTTGAGGTTGTTGAGCACTCCATCACCCATTTCTTCAAGACCTTGTTAGGGTTCCTTGAAGCCTTGCTCTGATACCAACTGAAGACTACTAGAGGGGGGGTGAATAGAGTTTTATAAAGATTTTAATAATAATTTAAACTCAAACAACCACAATGAAGATATTGGACAAGGAGACACAGGGTTTAGAGTGGTTCCAACTATAGCAAATACTATAGCCGTCAGTCCACTACCCGGTTGCTTACCCAACCGGGATTTGAAAAGAAATTTATTTTATTACCTCGCAAGGACTTTACATAAAATACAATTTCTTTTCCCAAACCCTTCAAGCAGCCTTCACCTAGAAGTAATCGCCCAACCTTGAAGCATCCTTCCCTTGAAGTAGATGCACCAACTCCCGTTGCACCAGCCTTCTGAAGTAGCTTCCCTTGCGATAGCCTTCTTGAAGTAGCTTGAAGTCCCCTTCTCCACCTGAGAAGTCAATCCTCTCCAATCCGCAGCCTCCAACCCTAGGAGTAGCAAGGAGAGTACAAATAATAAAAAGGAACAAGAAAGGAAAAGGAAATTACAACTTATCCTTTAAGCCCAAGGCTTGATATGCCTAGATCAAGCATATAGATCTCCTAGCCAAGTGTGTGAACTTGTGATTGCTGTGGGTAGGAGAATCTAGCCTATAGGACACGAGATTGAGCTAAGGAGAATGTAGACTAATAATCACAGTGCTCAAATTGCTTGCAATAGATTGCTCAAGTATGCTCAAGTGTATTCTCAAGTGTAACAAGTGAAATCTAGTGTCCTATGGCTTGTCCTATTTATAGGAATGGCCTAAGTATGCTTAAGGACGTTCTAGACAACTTCTAGGGGTTTCTAAGTGCTTAACTAGCCGTTAGGTACAAAGTTGTTGCTTTAACAACAGCTAATTAATTTATTCTGCAGTTGCTGTCAGAGACCATCTCGGTCGACAAATGGTCGACCGAGACACCTACTCGGTCGAACTTTTTTCGACCGACAGGCTCTCTGGAACAAGTGATTTGCAACGTCTTTCTTCAACTGCCAACTAACTTGTCTGTTGTGTCTAACGGCTACTTTGGATCTTTCTCGGTCGAGAAGATTGTCGACCGAGAGTGTCTCGGTCGAAGAGTTTGTCGACCGAGAATGATTCTGTTTTAAGATTTCAATTTAGGCACTAATTATATGTGTGAGTGTGCATAAATGATCCTATTTAAATGGGATGACATGTCTAACTATGGTGTTTGGCTAGGGAAAATCTAACGCTTGATTTACATGCAATTCTAAGTACTTGTACATTATATATTTGTACAAGTTTTTACAACAATGATTACATTGCATGAAAATATAAACATTTTAGCTTGTGGATTTTCCCTAGTTGCTTTGCCATCCATCTTAGTCCTGCACACTCAAGTAGCTCGTTAGATTAATAAAAATGAAATGTTTGTCATAATCAAAACAAAGGGATTTATAGATGTCCATTTAGCCAACAACATAGAGGTGTCCTATAAGGGAAGAGAGACCAATAGATGTGTGGATGCACTTTCTGGATGGTTTCCTAAACTCGAAGGTGATGAAGGAGTGTGGTGTCAATGCCCTGAATTCATCTCTAACGAGTATCATGAGGATCTTGGGCAACTCCGTGTAAATTATACGCTGAACTCTCTTTTTCCTGCAATCAGGGGGCATGATGAATAATAGCCCATGGGTTACAATAAAAATGTCTAGGGCTATGCATTTACTTTCCAACACTAGCTCACTTTTAGTTAAAAATACCGCTTTGTTGGGTTTTTTTTTCAATTTCTTGGACTGGAAAATGATTATTATTATTTGGTATCACTAGGAGAGATCGAATCCTATTCTATCACAACTAGAAATAAAATGTTCTTTAGATGTATCTATAAAACTCTCCTCATTTGGTTTCTCTAACCAGGTATATACAAAATCTGTAACTTGCAGCTAACAAACTGACAATTGTAAATTTTTTTGGGGACTAAAATTGCCATGAGATGGTACTCTAAATAAAAATTATGTATACTTGATCAACATTTTCTTAGAAAACTTGAGGTGCCCATTGATCATGTGAGGGTTAGTAATATTTTCCCTTTTGTTTGATGCATAAATCTAAGCATAAATGTATATCCGCTTTATAAAACCTTTGGATAGATTGGAGAAATCATTTTTTAAACTAAAATTTATGATCTCAGAGTTAATATTTATTTGATCATTTTAGAATAAAAGGATAGAAAACACTTTTCATTATAGAAATATTGTAATATGAGCTAGGAAATATAAGTAGGAGTAAAAAATTTCTAATAATTATAATAAAATAAAATGTTAGAACTCATAAAATCACTTTTATACCGGTCCAAGCCTCCTATAAGACATTTAGTTCAGTGGCTTAAACATTTGACTATACATCTTACTCACATAATCTAGATGATGTTTTGCATATATGAATACTTAGGATCTGCCACCCTAGAAATTAATGGATGCTTGAGGATAATCAATAGAGCTCAAAGAAGATATATCCTAAGTAGAGTAACTAGTTATACAATGAATGGGACCTAATAGGGCACAACTCATTACTTTGAGTACTAAGAACATACACCCTCATCTTCTACGGAAGATAAAATACATGCTCTAACACATGAGCTCACAGTACATATAATTCATGATCAACATTTCTATCAAAATCTGATTGCAAAGCAATAGTTTTATCCTCCAGGGCAAAACACGAGGTGCATAAATTACCACCACATTCTTATTCATCTTTAGGAGTTCAATTATAAAATTTCAAATATTGGATTAAGTCTTGCATAACTAGGCCAAAATATTTAAAAATAAAGCTTTGCTGATAACATCAACAATAATCATCCATTTTACACCATGGTTATTAATGAAACAAAATGATATATGCATTTCCTTATTTCTTCATTCAAACTAAGAGAAATGATTATGCGATCACTTGAGGTTGTTCATGATATCATATGTCTTGGGAAACATATCTAAAAGGAATAAGTTGTAGAGAACTATATATATCCTATTAAGAGTAATGCATTTCCTTCTTGCCTATCATCATGGAAAATAAATTCCCCTCAAGTAAGAAATCCATAGTATTAGCTTTAGGCTTGATTGTGAGTCTTCCACAGACTCATTTTATGGTGGGTTTCTACCTTTACTTCCCCTGCCAATATATAAGTATTAATGTCACCCAATATACACTAGAGACAAACCATGGGAGCACTTATGGAGACAATCCATTATTAAAGTTCTATGTCCTTATCATCATTCTCACCATAAATGCAAGAATGATCAAAAGACACTGTAATAAAATATGTTAAGGGCTAGGGTTGAATTCTTTACTAGAGATATGTGAATCCCTGATACTAACTTGATGGTCTATTACCTAAGTGGAGATTCAGTGAATAGAAGGTTCTGGTCAGGGCTATCCCTAAGAAGTAAGTTGTAAAAGCCTTGAACCTTTCACCCAAAAGATACATGTGTATGGTCCTAGGGACAAATCTTTAATCAAAGATAAGGCCTTTGAGATAAAATGTATTTTTCCTAGATGTTCTCTTTCATATCATTATATTTACATCGTGAATGTACAGTAAAAAAATACACAAAAATACACACCAATTCTAAAAATAAAGTCATATATATATATATAATTTTCAAACACATACACAATTTTTCACACACAACTCTAAGCATACACAAATGATTCTTGTTTCTTAAAAACAAATATGCTGAACATCCATGTTAAAGAGCATCACACAATGTCAATGGTTTAGTTTACTTCATAAACAATACAATGAAGATCAAAATATTAACTCTGTAGTAGCCTCTAATATTTGTTGTCTTACAAGGTTTATGATTGATGACTTTTTATGTTGCTTCTTTTGATGTTTCCACCATGAGGGTTGTCTCTATTGCCATCATTTTTTACATTAGAAGGACTGCCATGATTATCCTAAATGAAAACCCATATAACTGGTCCATCAAACATAGTTGTTTATGTTAGCATAATTAATGAAGGTTCAAAATTATCAACATACCTAATTACAAGAAGGTATAATCCCTTCATATTAGTATGTGTATCAATTGTTCAAATATCTAAATGGAGTACTTTGTGATTTTTCTCATTCTAAGTGAATATATTATTCATATCAAGGAACAATTAATATTTGTAACGAGATCTTTTTCAAAAACAAAAACTAACACCATCTAAAACTTGAGGAGGTTTTGGTGAGTGTATTAGCCACATTCCCAAGTATGAGACACAAAAATTATGTGGAAGCCATATATTTAATTCGCCCTATAAGAATATTTAATTTGTGAATAAATGGTTATGAAGACGTTAACATAAAATAAAAAATAAACAAAGCTACTTACATAGTATATGTCATTGTAGATTGATATAATTTATTACTATTGGGTCTTCATGTTCCTTGAAAGTTCATTCACAAGTTAAGAAAAATCTATGAAATATAATACTATCAAGAGATTGTTGACTTGGGAGTTATAAATTGCCCATATTTTGATAATGACTTAACCATTCCATTCATATGTATCTAATATGTTTGTTCAAGATTGATTTCAGGCTTTAGGTACATGAAAATGATCAATTTACACAAGCCTTAGCTTGTTCAAGTTCAAATCAAAAGCAATGCAAGTGTGCAATTTGAAAAATCACTCCAAATGACCTTAGATAATTTTTGTAATCAATTATATTGATGATATGACTTGTAATTAAGTTGATAAAAAATTAGGAACACATAATTCCAACATTTGATCACTCAAAATTCAATTTAGAAAAGTTGTCACAGGCTGTTTATCGTTCGAGTTGGAAACTCGACCAATCTAGTGATGGATTTTCTAGAGAGACCAATCAGTCAAGTTGCACACTCACAGTACTCGACCGATCGATCAACTAAGAAAAACTAATTTTTGACTCATCGCTCGAGTTTCCCAGAACAAACTCGACCAATAGTTTGAAAATTGGCTTTATCACTTAGTGGATCAGTCGAGTTATCTTTATTGCAACTCGACCGAATATACTGTATAGAAAATGGAGAAAAGTGATTATAACCATTGATGAGTTGTTTTGAGTGAGAATAGATCCATTGTAACTTGGAAAATGACTATATTTCTCTCTTAAGTGATCCCATACTCAAGGGAACACCCCAGCTACAAATAGGACCCCTTCGAGTTCATTCCAAGTTTGCTCATTCATGCTATTCTAAGTCCTTGCTATAGTTGAGTGTGTTGCAACTCCTTGAGCCCCTTTCTCTCTCTCATTTACAAAGCATTTCATGATTATGAGTGAGTTAGGCCAGTTGTAAGAGAGCTACTTCCTTGTGCTTGTAAAGCTCTCATTCCATTCCATCTGCCCTACCCCCTTTCTCAAAAAAGCAAAGGTGAAGCAAGCTATTCTGAGTGAAGATGAAGTTGTTAGTGTTCTTCTTCAAGGTTGAAGAAGAGGTGAAGATCTTCTTTAGGTGAAGGAGAAGGGCAAGGCCAAGATTCAAGAAGAGTGGGGAAATTCCTTCAAGGCCAAAGACTTGATGCAAGTGTGGATTAGTCCTCGTTGAAGGCTGAAGACATCCTAATCAAGTGGGTAACTCCTTGTGTAGGTTGAAGACTCTTGTCTTTTATAGGTAAGTCCTTGGATGTATGGTGGTCTCTTTGTATCTCTTATGGATGGAATATAACTGTACACAGATTACAAAGTCCTAGAGGTTGACCTCTCTAGGTAGTGGATTGACTCTCTCCTAGTTTGGAGAGTGGAACCACTCTAAACCACCTTGTTTAAGTGCTTGTTTTATTTTCTCTCATCCTTGCTATGATTGTTAGTTAGGACTTCAAATTGCACTTAAGCTATTGGCTTTGATTGATATAATTTGAAGGTATAACTTATCTTGTGAGAATTTTGAAGCTATATTCACCCCCCTTTAGAGCCCTATATCCAACAGAGATACTATATATAATAACTTGTAATATGGAAATGAATGGAGTTAATGCACCCATCATTATTTGGGACATCTCACTTGTCTTATTTGGGACATTTCTTTGATCAAATCTCTTACTTCTTTTCTTGATTCTTGAATCTTTCTCTATAAATTTCAAAAACTTCCTGATACTGTGTAAAATAGTTAAGAAAATTATACTTTTTAGCAAAGATAACCATGTTTTTACCTTATAATTCAAAATATTCACCTTGCCTTTTTTAATTTAGTCCTATAAAATATCATTTCCAACACAAATGACTTTCTAATCTTGGGAGAGCTTATGTCACCTATTGACTAAGATCAACATGATCATGATTACCATGATCACAAATAGTTGCACATCCTCATCAAAGCCAATATGGTCTTCCATCTATATTAAAAATAAAAAACCAAATAAATGTAAAGGAAGTGTTCTATGCAAGAATATGGTAGTAATTTAGGGAAATATGGCGACAGAACATGTAGTGGAAATAAAAATTTAACTGCCATATTCCCCTTGAACCAATGAACCACATCAAAAACTATGTAATGGGAAGGATAGTTTATGAGATATACCTGGTCCTAGAGTAAGTCCAACGACTATTCCCTAGTTGTAGTTGTGCAACTGTCTTCTAGTTTCACTCAAACAACGTCTATGTCAGCCTCTTGGTTGATCACCATGGACAACAGGTTGTTGATGTCCTCCTAGCAGAAAAAGTATCCATGCCTCTAGAGTAGTCCACACGGACCACCCAAAACTCTTGTCATTCTAGTATAATAGACAAGAAGGAGTTGTCCCCTGACATTGTCATACTAGTCACCAACTTGCTCTCCCCCAATTGTTCTCCCTTGCTATCCCTCCCTTTATCAGGTAGGACTTACTCGAGTTCTCTCGGTTACCACAACTACAGAAGACAAACAACTATCAGAGGCAATTGAGTTGTGTCTGAGAAGGTCCCAATACCCCTCTATTTATAGGAGGGTTAGGGTGAGGATTCCCAAGTTGAGTGGGAGCTGAAGGGGCCGGAAGTTTACAAATTTTTGCAAGCCGCAAGAGGTGAACAATTAATTCACAGGTGAATCAATCGGCTGGAATGTGAGCCGATCAGTTCACCTAGTGAACCAGTCGTTTCACCATGTTTTCCAATCGCAATTGTATTGACAATTCTAATCCAATTAATGCACAACATGACGCCAATGATAATCCTTGATGCAATTGAATTGTTCTTGTGAATTGGGTAGTTCATCTAATGAACCAGTCATCTAGAAACCTTGAGCCAATCACTATATTTAGTGAACCAGTTGGTTCATGTCTTGGTTCATCCAGAATTCAACCAATGCAATATCCAATCAACCTGACACTCCAACCAATCAGTTCAGAGTCTAGTCAGTCAATTATTGTTTAAATTGAGTACCTAAACACTTTAGTAATCAATTTAGTTATCATTCATGATTAAACTCCTATTCCAAGTGAATTCATATGTGTGTGACCCTATAGATTCCAATTTACATTAGTAGTGAATGTCCATAACTCTTTAATGGCATAACAAGCAAAGAGTGGTGCCTAGTCACACATCATTTCTATCCAAGTAAATAGAAAGTTGGAGAACAACTTCAACCTACAATTTGTGATAGGTGTTACAATGATTGTATAATTCCTTTGCCTCTGATATCTAGATTTGACTCAAGCCATAGAATTGTCATCCTTTCAATGTTCAATCCATATTCCTTGAACTAGAGCAGAAAGTCTGAGATATATGTGATCTCAATATCATATATTGATTCACATGTGCATGCACATGATTTCTCTCAGCCTCACTTATCAAGTGGCTAGGAAATTGAACATTTGTAAGAGGGGAAAATATCATCTACATCACTCACATTCATCCCCATGTGTCACTGTGCACCCTATCATCACCTTTATGGAAACCCTTATTTAGGGTCACAGTGGATGATGTCAAAACACACCGAACGACATGTGATGAGTGTATTGATTTCAAGTTTAAGAACCACAATCACCACCTTCACTATGATAGATGAATATGACCACCAAGTATTGTTTCCATGTATCACTCTCAAGGTCGGTCTATCTGATACACTATTCTTTAACAAGTATCTATGTGCTTGGTTTGATATCACATATCATGATTAATGAGATTATGTCATCAACCAACCCACACTCTAGTCTTATGTGTTATTGCTATCTATCTACCTTCCACAATAACATCCGACTAGGGACATAACAAGAATGTACATACTCTTAAAATATGTATGATATCATTGTTTAAGTCATGAACTTGAAGACATACATCATTGAGTGATGTTATTCTTTAGATATTCATTATATTTCCTCATTATTCATAACTAAGTGAAACGGAATGAATAGAAAGATTGCCTTTATTATTATTAATCAAATCCTTTATAACATGCCATCACTATCATCATATGATTGGCTCTCTAGGCATACATACCAACAAGTAAATACTATGACCATGATTAAATATGAGAGATAATATATTTGAGATGACAGTTGACTAGACAACCATGTAAAACCCCATTTTGTCAACATTGGCCAATAAGGAAAGTATTGAAATGTACATTTGATTGAAAAAAGATCATTAATGACATTAGATAATTTGGCATAGGATATGTAATTGCATTGAATCTAATGTGTATGAATAAAGAATTTAAGACATGACTATGTTGTAGATGGGTTGTAGGGAAAAAGTGAGCATCATAATGGACAAAAACATTTGATTACTATTATTAAATCATTATAAGTAATAAAATGAACACATGGATTCCATTTTCACATTGTCTTTTATTGATGTCAATAGGGACTATATTGTCCAAATAAAACTTGTAGTGATGAATAAAACTTTAAAGAACATTGCCAATAGAAAGAGCATGATTTGAAAATGATGTTGGTTGGTACTTTGAGCAATTAGCAGTACATTTGGTTGGCTATGCATGAGCAAGTTTCCATCAATCCTATTGTGGTGGATGATAATTTAGATGAGGGGACCAATAGTGTTGTAGTAGATGAGATCACCTCACATTTTGGCAAGATAGATTGCAGATCTGAGATCCATGCTTGGAGCTTCCAAGACAAAGAAGAAAGGTGGGGAGCGAGAAGTATGGGCATGAAGCTCAGATCCACCACTAATGTGAGTGCCTTGTACTATTATCAAATAGAGAAGAAGGGGGGATATTTGGGTTTATGGATAAAAATAAATAGAGATTGTTAGGTTTTTAGAAAAAAATAATCTGAGAAGAGAATAAAACTAATGATAAGGAATAGTTGGGAAACATGACCAGAGGTGGAAGAACATAGAACGAATAGATGGAAAAACATAGTAGACCACGAACCAAGAAGCATTAATCATAGAAAATAAGATGGATAGAGGATTGAGGTGTCAATGATAGCAATAACCAACAACAATGGGGCACTTTAAGGTCGGGGGGTGGTGGTGGACGAGGTTGAGAAAAAAATAGTTTTTTTCTGAAATGACTGCGCTAGGGTATATGGGGAGGGAATATTGAGAGATGGAAATCTTATTTACCTAGGGATTCAAAGTACCATATGGTTAGTCATAGGCCTTTGGTAATAAATCAAATATGGTCAAGGCATTAATGCTTGACCAGTCTTCCCTAATACTTATTGTGTTTTGACGTATTGAGAGATCTTACCATATGCAACATGATAATAGATTATTATCTTTTTGAGAATACTTTAAAGATGATAAGAATATCATTATGAAAATTTCTACCAATATGCTGAGATTTATGGTATGAAATCTATAAATAATCAGGCCAAACATAATCAAAATACTGGATATGTTATTTTCATTGACTTTTGTTGCAACAAGAATAAGAATATATGGCATAATCACCATGTTTATCCAAGATACTTAGGATTCTTTAGTAATCATTAATGCCTCTTTAATTGTATAAAATGATACTTATGGATATATCCATAAATAAGGTGAGTCACATACATAGTGAAAACAACATCAATGTAGTGGTCGTCTACCAAGTCTGCCAGACACTAGAATTGGATTCCACTTATAACAATGTCTTCCTTCTTACTCTTATATGTATTAGTTTTAGGTTAAAGGACTACTTTTAAATTGGAATTGGATTTGAGACAACTACGTTCAGTAAACTATACCTTACTTGTAGATAGCTGATCTAGTTCACCCATAATTAGAGTGAAGGACCCTTCTTATTTACTAAAATAGGAAATTAAAATGAGCTTTTCAATATTTTTTTTGAGGACAAATGATATAGAATATGGAGCATCTCGAAGTTAATAAGTCATTATAAACACACTTATTTTATTTATTTTTTTAAAAAAGTATTATTCAGGAATCCAAATTTCCCCTATCTAAGGTTCTATAGATTTTAATCAAAACATGATTTCACCAAAAAATCAACACATAATTGAGTATTAGGTCCAAATGTTCCATGATGATCACATCTAGATGATATTCATTCATATTTTGGTATGAAAATATATTGAATCCTATATTATCATAACTTATTTACTTTAGAGAGGGAACTTATAAGCAATAGGGTTAAGTATCCAATGATTACATGATCAAGCTTATGTAGACATCGAGTTAATTTGTTTTTCTTAAGCATTTACCACATAAAGTATCTTATTAAATGATACATGTCATTTAGCATACCAATTCACTAAGATAAATTATCTTAGAGTTTAACCCTTTTTACTTTTTGATTAAGGCTAGTATAGAAGGGTCGATCCCATTGGACAACTTTTTTTAAGATCATTTCTTTTATCTTGATTGATTTTTTTGAACTTTATTTCTTTTTGGAGTCTTTGAATATTTGAACAAGAAGGTAAATTCTAAGTTTCGGAGGGTGATTACACTAGAACAAGAATGTAAAATTGCAAATGATAAAATATTACACTAACAAGGAACTGAAAAGATTACACCAGCATAATGAAAGGAAGAAGATTGTTAACAGAATGAAAAGATTATCTAAGGACAAGAATTAAAATACAAGTAATAAAAGAAAGCAATTGAAAACAAGCCTTTGAAGGAAATGAATTGAATCAAATAGGAAAATCATAAAGGCTTAGGGGTTTCACCACTATAACCAAAGTGTCTCACAGAGCCGTACATGGACGTTACCGCTCATACAACTCCCAACCACCAAGTAGTGGGCTGAGGAAGAACCTGAGATCATGGAGTTGGCACACGATCAAAGAAACACATGACAAGCAAGATAAAAGAAGTGTAAATGAAACACAAGAGACAAACTTCATATGAATCCATTGGTCTTGACATTCACATATCCTAGTCCATCATCCTAATGGAAACTTTTCTATAGTCACATCCATATACCCATGTGATTGGTTTAGTCATTCTAAATAATAGTTTCCACGATCGCATCTACTGAGATTAACCCATGATAAAAATGATTAATTACTTTGTGAAAATTGATGATCTATAAATGAAAAACCATCTACCTAAAAATTCATATAGAACCTCGGTCTGATCAACACATGGCTAAGGGGCTACTCCCCTCGCCTCGATAGGAAACTACTCACTAATCATAATGAAGAAAGGAAGACAATAGAAGAAAGTGAGGAGGTCATAGACTAGAGAGTAGAATCCCAAATGACCATTTGATAGTGACAATCAAACAACCACGACTCTTAGTTCATTGCTTCCCAAGAAGAACAAGAAGAAAGAATAAGTAGAAAAATGAGATCTAGAGACTACGAATGGAATTTTATTGCATATTGAATATTACACACTATGAATTGAAATGACACAACTGAATGAAAAGAGGAAATTACAAAATCCATGATCCCCTTCTTAGTGGAGTCCCCCCTCCTTTTATAAGGGAAGGATGGGTGGAAACCCTAAAAGGGGGAGAAACAAATGGGAGAGGCGGCTGCTAACTTGTGTTGTTTGGGAACCGCGAGACATCCGACTTGTTTAGCCAAAAGTCTCGTCTCACTTATGATGTAGCGTGTCTAAAGGGGAAGTGGTCAAAACCCTAATCAATGGGGGTGGCGACGTCCTTTGATTCAATTTCTTGGTCTCAAAGGATTGTCTGAATAGATTGTCTGAGGCCGAGATGCCTGTCTCATGCCACAATGTGCATTGATCAAGGGTTGAAAACCCCTATATTTTTGGTGAAGCTTCTCTTTGTCTGACTTGGATGGCCGTATGGGCTCCGTGAGCCGAGCATCTGGTGCTGCGAGATGGTCGCCTAGTAAGTGGAGTGCTTTAGTTGATTTATTAGAGTGAGGGTTGAGATGAGGACCCATCACGATCGTCTGGATTTGGGGTTGGAACTTATTGAACATGAACCAACCATCTGGTACTGTGGGACGGTCATCTCATATGCTCAGAAGGTCAACATTTTGTTTTGAAGGGAAAACCTACAAAAGTGTGACATATAAGATCAATACTTACACAAAATAATCGAAAAATGGATAAATTACAAATTGTCCTAGAAATTACTAAAAAAGAGATAAATTCTAATTAAAAAGACTATGAAATTTATGAAAAAGATAGATGAATATGCATTCATCAAAATACCCCAGACTTGAACCTTTTCTTGTCCTAAAGCAAACAAAATCACAAATACATCCAATTTATACTAGCAACATGTCTATCCTCACCCTTATAACATCACTTTATTCCTTACCTCCGAATTTGGCCAAACAAACTAATCTCCTAAAACCAAGAAACACAAATTCTATATTATTTATCAAAAATAATTTCATAGCTTATTTCTAAATCAAGATTTTGTATAAAAATAGGTTACATCTTACTTCTGCTTTGACACTTTCACTTTTTTCTTTTATTTTTGTGAGTTATTGCATAAGAACAAGAAAAATGGGGGTGCAGAAGATGGTGGTTACTCCTCTATTTGACTCAGGACATATTTAATTTATAGAGTTGTGGCTACATTGGTCACAATAATTTCTTATTCTCTATAGCATCTTTTGATGATACACCCCTTTGAGGGGTATGGAATTTTGATACGTGAAGCAGGCCACCATAGACTTGATTTTTTTTTTCTTCTGAAGGTGATTCTTTGCTTGTCTTTTGAGAGAAAGAAAATAGGGGGTGGGGGAGAAAAGGTATCCTTGTGCTTATAACTTCAACAATTTTTTTTCTTTTTTTGAAAGTGTCATTGCTTCAGATAGAGTATTCATGTTAATCACATTATACGAAATTTATATCAATTTAATCCATTGTTTAAAATAGAGAAAAAATTTGTTTTGTTTTGATTGATTTCATATGACTTGCCAACTTTTCCAAGGAGTGATGCTATTTTGTGGTCCTAGATGACATGGTGGTTTTAGACATGGCAATTTGTAATTTTTTTTGCAAAAGATTTACTAAGTTTAGATAGGTGTACAAAGATAGACATCTATTCAACTTGGCCGATTAGATAATGGTCATTTTGCAACTAAGGAAAATAAAAGCATGACTGACTAGACAAAGGCCATGAACAAATCAACTACATGTAAAACAAATAAAAGGAAAAAAATAATGCAAAGAAAGGAAAAGATAAGGGGGTGGAATAGAATCATACCACCCACCTCCACACCAAACTTGGATTTTTTCTTGTCCCGAGCAAAACATAAATTGGAGATGGAGGAAAGAAGATCACTCTTGTGGTGGGTAGTGTGAGGAAGATGGAGGATTGTAGTAGTAATTTCCCAGTATTAGGAGTTGGGGTCAGGGTAGGCCTGATGGGCCCTGTACTCCTCAAACTAAGGCCAACTGGAAGCATAGTGGTCCTCATACACATGCCAAGACTCGTGGAAGCACTACATCATGTACATATGGTTGAGCTGTTGGCCCTGGTGTGCTGCTCACATTGGATCTCATCCAACTGATCCCAAATCTCAGAAAACCCATAACACTCCTCGGGTCCTTCTTCAGTGTTCATGTGTCTCCTAGTGCAATGTCGAGAAGGATTAGGTGGAGGTCCAGCACGTCATCATGTGCCGCTAAAAAGACACTCCTACTATCAGCCGTAGGCTCGAGGATGTCAGCTTGATCGGGATGCTCCTGAAGGACACACTGAATGTGCCATGGAATGTTTGTCAGATCGAATACCAGGTTTGCACCTACAATCTTGGCATGCTGAGGAAGCTCGAGGACAAGGGTTATGCCTTTAAACATCAAGTAATAGACATCCCTTACTTCTCTGTGGTGGATGAACTTGTAGTCATTCAAATACGCAGGACCGATCAGGTGTTGTACATGCTCCAGTGGTGGAAAAGCGATATGAGTGAAGCCTAAGAATGTTGCCAAAGAGGTAACAACATGGCCAATATAAAGTGAGGAAGAGGTGTTGTAGCTGGCTTGACAGTTGAGATGTGATATCATAGCATTGCCCCAGATAAATGGTTCACCGTGCAACAGACACCATAGAGTTTAGAGGTCGAGGTGGGTAAATGATCCTTATGTGCCTTCCCTACTGAAGATTGTGCATGATAAGATACAATGAAGATAAAACACTACAAGATTACTGATGCTGGAAGCCTTAGAGCCACTAGGTAACTTGGGTGGAAGTCACGTGATGTCCTCCTAGAGCTTCTCCATGTTGTAGTTGTGAGGGTAGCCATCATGGTTGTGGCTCATACATAGAGATAGCCAATCAAACTCTACCTCATCAAGGATGATGAAGGTAAGCTACCAGGATGAGATCTCCAAGCGTTCCCTAAAGATCCCGACTTTATAGCTAGAGTTCCCTTAAGAAGAGAGGAAACACCAAAAAGTGGACATAAACTAAAGGGTGAGGTCACTATACACTGGATGAACGTGGTAGACAAAGATCAAAATATGGCAGCCTCAGAAAATGTTTTCGACTATGGTTTTGATGTCGAGTGCAGTGAGAGTGGAGCTCCATGCCCATCTAGGGAGTGAGACCTTGACAAAAGATAAATACTCGAATCTCATGGAGTATTCATCACTGGAAAATTGGGCATAAGTGCTAGAATGCAGAGCTATGTGGGGTGGGTGAGGTGTGATAGAATCAGGGTCATGTCAAAATAGACCTGCCTCCACCTAATGGATGTACTCGTCTGCCTCCTCAAGGTCATAGTCCATATCCTATGGAATCTTTGGTGAATACTCACCTGTAGGCTCCTGATTGCAAATGTTGTAGCCTGTGGTGGAAGGATGAGGTGGCTCCCGGGAGGAGGAAGCGGGGGCCTTGCCCTTATTCTTTTAGAACTATCCGAACATGACTAGAAAGGTGCAATACGGGCAACTCGGGTCTGAGATGGTCATTTCACAGGTGTTGAGGAGATTGTTTTGAATTCAAAATGGTAGGCTGACAACACCGAGACACTCTTTTAACCAGAATCAAACGATCATTTTACATGGAAGGTGCGACAGAGTAGAATTCTTGCGACGAATGAGACAACCGACTGGGCTGTTGAGTCGCTCGTCTAGCCTTAGGGATGTGGGAAACTTAGCCAACATGTGTTGAAGAGAAGGGGTGAGAGATGATCTTCAATGGACATTTTGAGAATGGTACGACCCTCTGGGCCTACTGGAAGAGGGACGCAAGTGGTCTAAACGACCATTGCAGCCTGAAAAGATGGTCGGATGGGGGAAGTTTGTGAACATCATTCGCTTTGAATAGATGTCTCAAAGGTGATACAATCTTCAGCGTAGGGTGGGACAACCATCTATTACATGTCATTTAGCACACCAATTCACTAGGATAAATTATCCTAGAGTTTAACCTTTTTTACTTTCTGATTAAGGTTAGTATAGAAGGGTCGATCCCACATGACAACTTTTTAAGATTGTTTCTTTTATCCCGATTGATTTTTTTAACTTATTTCCTTTTGGAGTTTTTGAATATTTGAACAAGAAGGTAAATTCTGAGTCTTGGAGGGTGATTACACTAGAACAAGAATGTAAAATTGAAAATGAATAAAAGATGGCACTAAGAAGGAACTGAAAAGATTACACTAGCACATTGAAAGGAAGAAGATTGTTAGCACAATGAAAATATTATCTAAGGACAAGAATTAAAATGCAAGTAATAAAAGAAAGTGACTAAAAATAAGTGCTTGAAGGAAACAAATCGAATCATATGGGAAAAGCATCGAGGCTTAGGGGTTTCACCACCACAGCCAAAGTGAAAACAATATCCAAGACACACATGACAAGCAAGATAGAATAAGGTATGCGAATCATTCATAAATGAAACATAAGAGATGAACCCCACATGAACCCATTGATCCTGACATTCACATATCCTAGTCCATAATGAATTTTTCTACGGTCACATCTAAATTTCCATGTGATTGGTTTAGTCATTCTAAATCTGGATTTCCACAATCGCACCCGTCGAGATTAACTGATGATAAAACTGATTAATAATTTGTTAAAATTGAAGATATCTAAACCAAAAACCATATACCTAAGAAGTCATATAAAACATCGATCTGATCAACACATGGCTAAGGGGATACTCCCCTCACCTCGATAGTGAAACTAATCACTAATCATAATGAAGAAAATGAAGACAATGGAAGAAAATGAGGAGGCCATAGACTAGAGCATAAAATCCCAAAGGACCATATGCTAGTGACAATTAAACAACCACAACTCATAGTTCCTTGCTTCCCAAGAAGAACAAGAAGAAAGAACAAGTAGAAAAATGAGATCCAAAGACGAAGAACATAATTTTATTGCAGAATGAAGATTACACACTATAAATTGAAATGACAAAACTTAATTAAAAGATGTAAGAACAAAATCCAGGATCCCCTTCTTAGTGGAGTCCCCCTCCTTTTATAAGGAAAGGAGGGGTGGAAGCCCTGAAAGGGGGGATAAATAGATGGGAGAGGTGTGTTGGGTTATAGGGAAGGCAGAGAAGGCAGCGGAAACAAACATTTTCTCCTCCAAACCCGGAACAAGAAAATGTGTCAACATCTATATAATAGAAATGGATGGTTTGTGGAATCATACCTTGTCCCGAGGCTTGCTCAGCGACAATACCTCGCGGCTTGCATGGTCTTCACCTCTGGTCTTGGACGGTGTCTGTGCAGCTCCTGCTCGCACCGAGACTGACGACTCCTGGTCTCACCGGAACTGTAGGGATTGACAATTGTCCTCCGAGCGGCAGAAACCTCCCGCCTCTGAAGTAATCCACACGGACCACCTGGAACTCCAATCTCCTTGTCCCACAAGGAATTGGAAGGAGTCGCACCCTCCTGTCAGCGTACTAGTCACCGACACGCTCTCCTGCCACCAGTCGCTTTCTGCAGTTGTCTTTCCCTTGTTGTGCCTCCCTTATCGGGTAGCACTTGCTCGGGCTCTCTCTCGGTTACCAAAACCAGAGAGAACGACAACTTCACAGAGCAACTGGTTGCACTGAGTTGTACTTTGAGAAGCCCCCAATACCCCTATATATAGGAGGGTCATGGGATAGGGTTCTCTATCTCGGGCAATGCGGGACTAAAAGTAGGAGTAGAAGGGTTCGAGATTTTCCACAAAACAACCAACTCGCAACCTGAACCGATCGTTTCATTTCTGAAACGGTCAGTTGGGGACCTGAGCCGGTCGGTTGAAACCTCAACCGATCGGTTGGGACACCTCAACCGGTCGGTTCGTGGTCCTGGTTAGTTCCCGATAGACTTTCCATCTTTTATTTCTAATTGGTATCAAATACCAATCCTTGTTCCAATCAAATTGGGCAAGTGAAACGAAAGGAAATTTCTCACCAATCCTACTTTCCCAACTTGCTCGGTTGCACCAGTTGAACTGATCGTTTCAATACTTGAAGCGATTGTTTCATCCTGTCCTTGAACCGATCGACTCACGACCTGAGCCGATCGGTTCACCAAGCTGAGCCGATCGGTTCATCACATGAGCCGATCGGTTGGGAGTGCAGATTGTGCAGAAACAGTCAATTGTAGCTTCAATCAATCTGTTACTCTAATCAATCTGTCCAACACCTTGAACACTATGATTTTGAGCTATCAATCAATTGAGTGTTTAATTGAACTACTAAACTCCTTTAGCAATCAATCTAAACATTGTTTATGGACAAAACTCCTCTTCCAGGTTAAATCCTATGTGTGTGACCCTACATGTCTGTTTCACATTGGCAGTGAAAGTCCATAACACTTATGACTTCACAAGCAAAGAGCGGTGCCTAGTCACACATCAGTGCTACCCAAGTGAAATAGAAAGTTGGAGAACAACTTTCAATCCTACAATCCGTGAATGGTGTTACAGTGAATGTATAATTCCTTTGTCACTGATATCCCGAATGAACTCGAGGCATGGAGCAGTCATCCTGTCAACATTCATTCACTTTCTTGATCTCAGAGCAGATTGGAAGAGATATGTATGACATCAATATCACATACTGATTCACACATGCGTGCACACGCCTATTTCAATCCTACTCATCAAGTGGCCTTGGATATCAAACTCCCTCAGGAGGGACAAATCCCATATCTATCCCTCACCCCTCAAAAGCCCCATGTGTCAAAGCCACCCAATCATCACCTTTATAACAACCCATGTTTCAGGACTGCATTTGATGATGTCAAAGTGTGCCCAACGACATGTGTTGAGTGTAGTGATTTTAGGTCAAAGAATCACACTCACCACCATCACTTTGAGTACTGACTGTGACTACCATGTCATGGTTCCATGTGTCAAACTCACGGTGGGTATGTCCGGTACACTTGTTCTCTAACAAGTACCTATGTGTTTGGTTTGATATCTCTATATCATGACTAATGAGATTCTGTCATCAACCAACACCACAATCTAGTCTTTTGTGTCATTGTTTTCTATCTACCTTCCACAATGACATCCGACTAGGGACATAACAAGAATGTACAAGCTCTTAGCATCCGTATGATCTCATTGTTCAGGTCCTGAACCTGAAGGCATACGTCATTGAGTACTGTCATTCTATAGACATTCAATCTATTCTATCACTATCTCATACGACTGAACCAGAAAGAATTGGAAGCTTGACTTTGATGTTTATCAAATCAATCTTAATGTATCCCACCAATCATCCCATGATTGGCTCTCAGGGCATACATACCAACAAACTCCCACTTGCACTGCGAGCCAATCACGCTTGAATCATATTCATGGTGATCTTCAAACATGTCCCACATGTTACTGTGCTCTAGTGCAAACATAGTGAGTAATGGCAACACCTTGCCAAAGTCAGTATAAATTGCATGTCTCACATGTCTTCGTTGTATGTCATACGTATGAGATGGAGCTGCCGTAATATGCGATCCACTATTCCTTTGCTAACCTTTAGCCACATTGTATGATCAAGGATTCCATACTTGTCATCTGTGACCGGAATATCTCTAAGTTCATTTCATGAACTTCCAGATCCATATAGTATCCAGTGTTGTTCTCTAACACACGGATACTCGACATTTCCCTTTTAAATGGCTTTATTGGAACACTTCCAATTATCAACAAACTTTCACTTTTATATATCCTATATATTTTGTGAATAATTTTCTATCCTTTCGAAAGTTTGCATCAATGTAACCCTTTACATTGAACTCTTCCTTATCTCCATAGAACTAGTACTTACCAAGTACTTATCAAGTTCTCATGGTATTCCTGTAACCCTTACTGGAAGTAGATAGACATCCACCCGTCATGTCCCACATACGAGTTATCAGGATGAGCAAATCATATTGTCATGTCCTACATACAAGATGATGAATGCATTTTGATCTTGCCATGTCGATACATGCAAGATAATGGGATGATTACATACATGATAGATCCATATGTATTCTTAGTGTTCCCATTCTTCATAAGAATTGGACACTTGGCCTTGGGATACTAACTCCATGTAACATGGACAAGTTTTCTCCCACTGAATCTGTGTACACTAAACTCTTCAGTACAGATTGCCAATGTATGCTCTCTCTTTTCCAGGTCAAGAGGTTTTCGAGAACTATCTCTATAGATCTCTATTCATATCTCATATGAAACATCTCTATCTTCCTTAAAGATAATTTCCACTTTGGATATCCATTCTAGAACATTTCCATTTCACATCAATATGTGGAATGTGAATACGCTCCCACAAAATCACAGATCCCTTCTTTATCTTTGACATATAAGTCAAACCCTTTGACTATATCATCAAAGTAAAGATCCAATTCTGAGTTGCTTGTACTCAATCAATCACATTGATTAGTCCATTGCAACTTATAGACTTCCGTTGCATTAGTGGATTCATAAACCTTATAGGTTGTGTCACATACACATCCTTGTTTTATTCCTCATAGGAATGCGGTTTTAGTATCCATATTCCAAATGTCTTAGTCATTAAGTTGCAATCAACAAGCATCATCCTTCTCAAAATGTTATCCATGTGTCTTAACACTTAAGACTTATTCGTACTTATGGATTTTATTCCAATGGGTGCTACCATCAAGATCATACCTTATGGTTCACATGGATGTCATTTAGGATGTAATGGTAATAAACCATAACTCAAAATTCAGTTCCTCATATTCATCTAGATAGTTGACTCATCACATGAACAACTCATCACATAGATAATTGAGATGTATCTGTCAAGGATATAAGAACTCACAACTCCTTGTGATTCTCAATGTCCTTTATTAGTGTGGGGTATTTTTTTATTAAGAAGAATTCAATTATTTGATAATCATTCTCTAACTCCTTAGAGTATGATTCCTTCTTGATTTAGACAACACCATGGCTTAATCATGAGTTCACTATGATACACTATCATAATCACTCAAAAGGATCTCAAACATTTGGTCCAAGTATTTCATTCATTGATCTCATCAAGAATTAACACTTTACCACATTTGCACTTCATCTATGATAATCTTGAACACTTCAAGATATTAATATTGGTATTTCTCTAAACACAATTTGAAGTATTAGCATTTGTTCCAATAGGTATGTAAATACATCACATGTATTATACCTAATAGGACAATCATTCTCCCACTACCTTTAGTGAAGATTGATTAATCATGTCCAAGATATTCATGTCTCTTACTGGTTCTCTAACCAAAAGAGTCTAGATTTATCCATCATATGGACACTAGAAATGAATTTCTCATGATTGATGCTAATTTGTTCGTTTGAGTTATCAATAACTTTAGGTATCATTTTATCTTATGCATACCATGTATCACAAGATAAACAAGGCATTGCCACAAAGATCATATCTTTAATATTGAAACATCAACTTTATTAATTTCCATCATTGTCATACAATATGAAAAAATAAAGTGTTTCTATCTATTGGCAATATATGAAATAACAGTTCTCAACTCTATTTCGTGCCCTTTAGGATGAAATAAACTGAAAGATACTCCTATCTATGGCAGCAACACTTGCTCCAATGATGGGTACTTCTTTCTTGGTCCTTTCACAAAGGCCATCACTTCTTTGCGGATCTTGCATATCATATATGATAGATCCATATCTTGGTATCATATACCTCAGATAAAGAAGTGATTCATCTCATGATACCTTAGGTGGAGATCTCCATCCCCTCCTTCATCTTCTTTTGTTCTTCCATATATAGAGGGCAATTCCCTCATACACCCTTTCCCCATGTGCCTTGAGGCTGAAGACGGCTTGGATTGCTGGAAAGCATCAGAACACTTCTTTGCTTTGCCCTTGTCCTTGCCCTTAAGAATTACCTTTTCTTTGATCACATCAAAGATTATGGTTTGTCTTTCTTCATCTTTGCCTCTACTATCCTCAACATGTCCAACAACTCTATCAACGCTTGTCAAAGTTGTCCATGTTGTAGCTTACCATGAATTGTATGATTCTCACAACATTTGTAGTATCATACCAATAGCCAACTCTTGGCTCAGAGGGAATCCATCTTAGTCAGGTTTTTCCATATACCCAATCATATTGAGTGTGTGAATACCTTACTGGATCTCCTTCTGTCATGACATACTAGGACAGTGTCCTTGAGACATCATATGTCTCATGTTGTCTCTGCAACTCATAGTTCAGAGAACACAACATCAAACACTCCTCATCAATGTCATCCTCGGTATGCTTCCATAAGCATACTTTTAGCCATTGATGTGGTGGGATCGAGTTCATCTGGTTCTGGTATAACTAGGACTTAGAGCTTTTTCTCTTTGATTGAGAACACTTCTCATCATCCTAACCATTCGTGGAATTATTCCCATTTAATTTGTTGGTCTCAAAGACCGATCGCAAATAAAGTGATTATTGTTTGTTGCCATTTGTACTACAAAAGGAAATATGCAATTTTAGTCCAAAACTCAATTTTGACTTATTTGATTGATTTGAAAAGTTGACGATATAATTAGGCCTTTAATTAATTATCGCTCCCACTATTTTACTACAAATTGATAGACCTCACCATCAATTCGGAAGATTGCAGCGTACAACCTTCTAGTGGGCAAGATCCTGAAATCCTCTAAGTCATGGACCAGCTAGGGCTGTCACCCACAACTTAGATCTCTCAGGTAGGTAACTCTTGATAATTTCATCATATGCAACTCTTGATAAGATGTCATATGCAACTCCTTGCCATGATCATCTCCATGCCTCAAGGTACTAGATCCCATCTAGATCACCTTGTTAAGTCCGACCTAAAGAAAACACGATGAACATGCACCCTGCTAGGGCAGACCCACACATTCATCCTTCACGCTTCCCCGAGATAGACGGTGCACCATGCTAGGGCGTGCCCACACTTGGTTGATCAAGCTTTTCATGTGTGTCACATTTGGAAGGCATCTAAAACTTAATATTTAATGAGGGATTTGGTTTTTATATACATATACATATCCAATCACCACAATATATAGTACATATCATATACATGCTATATCCCACAGAAAAAATGCGAAACGATAAAAGCGATGATTATGACCATCCTAACGTGATTCCTCGAGCCAAGAGGAATCACGGTCATCTAGGTCTACATCACATGCAGCCTGTACAAGATGAACTATGTGCTTTGTCTTTCTGGGTTTGATCAACTCATCTCATGAATGATCGGCTCGCCATCAGACTGGTTTGCTGGGTGCCACCAGCCGATCGATTGGCTCCTCCAATCGATCGGTTCGCCTGGTCGTCATGCATCTCATCATGGCCGCCACCCGCTCGTCTCACTCCTCGAATCGGTCATCAACCGATCGGCTCACTCCTTGAACCGATCGTCTGGAACGTCAACCGATCGGTTCACGCCTTGAACCGATCGTCTCAGTTGTCTTCAGGATGTCCTCCGTTCTTTGACATAATAGGAAATAAAATTCTATCCTATTTTACATTGTAAAAAGAGAAACCTCAATTTACATTCGAGGGGAGTAAAGGTAGGAAAGAAATCTCGAATTATTTTGAGTTACATCAGGAATAGGAGAAGAAAGATCGGTGCGTAGACCAAGATGCAAGCAACCACATACAACCATACACAGATAGGGTTTATTGGCCATAACCATGCTATACATCCACCACAAAACTCGTTTAAGGGCGACGTGTATCGAGTGCATTAATAATACATATCATATATGCAAATTGGGATTTGTGGATTTAGGATTGGACATGCATAAAGCCAATTTTATTCGCATCGTATGCAATAAATAAAGGCGACAAACCAAAATCATCATATCGATAATCCCTAAAGTATAGAGAAGTTGACATGGCTCTGATACCACTGTTGGGTTATAGGGGAGGCAGAGAAGGCAACAGAAACAAAAATTTTCTCCCCCAAACCCGGAACAAGGAAACACGTCAACGTCTATACAATAGGAAATGATGGTTTGTGGAATCATACCTTGTCCCGAGGCTTGCTCGGCGACAATACCTCGCGGCTTGCGTGGTCTTCACCTCCAGTCTTGGACGGTGTCTGTGCAGCTCCTGGTCGCACCGGGACTGACGACTCCTGGTCTCACTGGGACTGTCGGGATTGATAGTTGTCCTCCGAGCAGCAGAAACCTCCCGCCTCTGAAGTAGTCCACACAGACCACCTAGAACTCCAATATCCTTGTCCCACAAGGAATTGGAAGGAGTCACACCCTCCTGTCAGCGTACTAGTCGCCGACACGCTCTCCTGCCACCAGTCACTTTCTGCAGTTGTCTTTCCCTTACTGAGCCTCCCTTATCGGGTAGCACTTGCTCGGGCTCTCTCTCGGTTACCAAAACCAGAGAGAATGACAACTTCACAGAGCAAATGGTTGCACTGAGTTGTACTTTGAGAAGCCCCCAATACCCCTATATATAGGAGGGTCATGGGATAGGGTTCTCTATCCCGGGCAATGCGGGACTAAAAGCAGGAGTAGAAGGGTTCGAGTTTTTCCACAAAACAACCAACTCGCAACCTGAACGGATCATTTCATTTCTAAAATGGTCGGTTGGGGACCTGAGCCGGTCGGTTGACACCTCAACTGATCGGTTGGGACACCTCAACCGGTCAGTTTGTGGTCCTGGTCAGTTCCCGATTGACTTTCCATCTTTTGTTTCTAATTGGTATCAAATACCAATCCTTGTTCCAATCAAATTGGGCAAGTGAAATGAAAGGAAATTTCTCACCAATCCTACTTTCCCAACTTGCTCGGTTGCACCAGTTGAACCGATCGTTTCAACACTTGAAGCGTTTATTTCATCCTGTCCTTGAGCCGATCGACTCACGACCTGAGCCGATCGGTTCACCAAGCTGAGCCGATCGGTTGGGAGTGCAGATTGTGCAGAAATAGTCAATTGCAGTTTCAATCAATCCGATACTCTAATCAATCTGTCCAACATCTTGAACACTATGATTTTGAGCTATCAATCAATTGAGTGTTTAATTGAACTACTAAACTGCTTTAATGATCAACCTAAACATTGTTTGTGCACAAAACTCCTCTTCCAGGTTAAATCCTATGTGTGTGACCCTGCAAGTCCTTTTCACATTGGCAGTGAAAGTCCAGAACACTTATGACTTCACAAGCAAAGAGCGGTGCCTAGTCACACATCAATGCTACCCAAGTGAAATAGAAAGTTGGAGAACAACTTTCAATACTACAATCCGTGAATGGTGTTACAACGAATGTATAATTCCTTTGTCACTAATATCCTGAATGAACTCGAGGCATGGAGCAGTCATCCTATGAATGTTCATTCACTTTCTTGATCTCAGAGAAGATTGGAAGAGATATGTATGACATCAATATCACATACTGATTCACACATGCGTGCGCACGCCTATTTCAATCCTACTCATCAAGTGGCCTTGGATATCAAACTCCCTCAGGAGGGACAAATCCCATATCTATCACTCACCCCTCAAAATCCCCATGTGTCAAAGCCACCCAATCATCACCTTTATAACAACCCATGTTTCAGGATTGCGTTTGATGATGTCAAAGTGTGCCCAATGACATGTGTTGAGTGTAGTGATTTCAGGTCAAAGAATCACACTCACCACCATCACTGTGAGTACTGACTGTGACTACCATGTCATGGTTCCATGTGTCAAACTCACGGTGGGTATGTCCGGTACACTTGTTCTCTAACAAGTACCTATGTGTTTGGTTTGATATCTCTATATCATGACTAATGAGATTCTGTCATCAACCAACACCACAATCTAGTCTTGTGTGTCATTGCTGTCTATCTACCTTCCACAATGACATCTGACTAGGGACATAACAAGAATGTACAAGCTCTTAGCATCCGTATGATCTCATTATTCAGGTCCTGAACCTGAAGTCATACATGTTTGAGTACTATCATTCTCTAGACATTCAATCTGTTCTATCACTATCTCATATGACTGAACCAAAAAGAATTGGAAGCTTGCCTTTGATGTTTATCAAATCAATCTTATTGTATCCTACCAATCATCCCATGATTGGCTCTCAGGGCATACATACCAACAGACTCCCACTTGCATTGCGAGCCAATCACCCTTGAATCATATTCATAGTGATCTTTAAACATGTCCCACATGTTACTGTGCTCTAGTGCGAACATAGTGAGTAATGGCAACACCTTGCCAAAGTCAGTATAAATTGCATGTCTCACATCTCTTCGTTGTACGTCATACGTATGAGATGGATCTACTGTAATATGCGATCCAGTATTCCTTTGCTAACCTTTAGCCACATTGTATGATCAAGGATTCCATACTTGTCATCACTGACCGGAATATCTCTAAGTTCATTTCATGAACTTCCAGATCCATATAGTATCCACTGCTGTTCTCTAACACACGGATACTCGGCATTTCCCTTTTAAATGGCTTTATTGGAACACTTCCAATTATCAACAAACTTTCACTTTTATATATCCTATATATATTTTGCGATTAATTTTCTGTCCTTTTGGAAGTTCGCATTAATGTAACCCTTTACATTGAACTCTTCCTTATCTCCATAGAACTAGTACTTCCCAAGTACTTATCAAGTTCTCATGGTATTCCTGTAACCCTTACTGGAAGTAGACATAAATCCACCCATCATGTCCTACATATGAGTTATCAGGATGAGCACATCATATTGTCATGTCCTACATACAAGATGATGAATGCATTTTGATCTTTCCATGTCGATACATGCAAGATAATGGGATGATTACATACATGATAGATCCATATCTATTCTTAGTGTTCCCATTCTTCATAAGAATTGGACACTTGGCCTTGGGATACTAACTCCATGTAACATGGACAAGTTTTCTCCCACTGAATCTATGTACACTAAACTCTTCAGTACAGATTGCCAATGTATGCTCTCTCTTTTCCAGGTCAAGAGGTTTTCGAGAACTATCTCTATAGATCTCTATTCCTATCTCATAGGAAACATCTCTATCTTCCTTAAAGATAATTTCCACTTTGGATTTCCATTATAGAACATTTCCATTTCACATCAATATGTGGAATGTGAATACGCTCCCACTAAATCACAAATCCCTTCTTTATCTTTGACATATCAGTCAAATCCTTTGACTATATCATCAAAGTAAAGATCCAATTCTGAGTTGCTTGTAATCAATCAATCACATTGATTAGTCCATTGTAACTTATAGACTTCATTTGTATTAGTGGATTCATAAACCTTATAGGTTGTGTCACGTACACATCCTTGTTTATTCCTCATAGGAATGCGGTTTTAGTATCCATATGCCAAATGTCTTAGTCATTAAGTTGTAATCAACAAGCATCATCCTTCTCAAAATGTTATCCATGTGTCTTAACACTTAAGACTTATTCGTACTTATGGATTTTATTCCAATGGGTGCTACCATCAAGGTGATACCTTATGGTTCACATGGATGTCATTTTGGATGTAATGGTCATAAACCATAACTCAAAATTCAGTTCCTCATATTCATCTAGATAGTTGACTCATCACATGAACAACTCATCACATAGATAATTGAGATGTATCTGTCAAGGATATAAGAACTCACAACTCCTTGTGATTCTCAATGTCCTTTATTAGTGTGGGGTATTCTTTTATTAAGAAGAATTCAGTTATTTGATAATCATTCTCTAACTCCTTAGAGTATATTCCTTCTTGATTTAGACATCACCATGCCTTAATCATGAGTTCACTATGATACACTATCATAATCACTCAAAAGGATCTCAAACATTTGGTCCAAGTATTTCATTCATTGATCTCATCAAGAATTAACACTTTACCACATTTGCACTTCATCTATGATAATCTTGAACACTTCAAGATATTCATATTGGTATTTCTCTAAACATCATTTGAAGTATTAACATTTGTTCCAATAGGTATGTAAATACATCACATGTATTATACCTAATAGGATAATCATTCTCCCACTACCTTTAGTGAAGATTGATTAATCATGTCCAAGATATTCATGTGTCTTACTGGTTCTCTAACCAAAAGAGTCTAGATTTATCCATCATATGGACACTAGAAATGAATTTCTCATGATTGATGCTAATTTGGTCATTTGAGTTATCAATAACTTTAGGTATCATTTTATCTTATGCATACCATGTATCACAAGATAAACAAGGCATTGCCACAAAGATCATATCTTTAAGATTGAAACATCAACTTTATTAATTGCCATGATTGTCATACAATATGCAAAAATAAAGTGTTTCTATCTATTGGCAATATATGAAATAGCAGTTCTCAACTCTATTTCGTGCCCTTTAGGATGAAATAAACTGAAAGATACTCCTATCTATGGCAACAACACTTGCTCCAATGATGGGTACTTCTTTCTTGGTCCTTTCACAAAGGCCATCACTTCTTTGCGGATCTTGCATATCATATATGATAGATCCATATCTTGGTATCATATACCTCAGATAAAGAAGTGATTCATCTCATGATACCTTAGGTGGAGATCTCCATCCCCTCCTTCATCTTCTTTTATTCTTCCATATATAGAGGGCAATTCCCTCATACACCCTTTCCCCATGTGACTTGAGGCTGAAGACGGCTTGGATTGCTGGCTAGCATCAGAACACTTCTTTGCTTTGCCCTTGTCCTTACCCTTAAGAATTACCTTTTCTTTGATCACATCAAAGATTATGGTTTGTCTTTCTTCATCTTTGCCTCTACTATCCTCAACATGTCCAAAAACTCAGTCAACTCTTGTCAAAGTTGTTCATGTTGTAGCTTACCATGAATTGTATGATTCTCACAACATTTGCAGTATCATACCAATAGCCAACTCTTGGCTCAGAGGGAATCCATCTTAGTCAGATTTTTCCATATACCCAATCATATTGAGTGTGTGAATACCTTACTGGATCTCCTTCTGTCATGACATACTAGGACAGTGTCCTTGAGACATCATATGTCTCATGTTGTCTCTGCAACTCTTAGTTCAGAGAACACAACATCAAGCACTCCTCATCAATGTCATCCTCGGTATGCTTCCATAAGCATACTTTTAGCCATTGATGTGGTGGGATCGAGTTCATCTGGTTCTGGTATTACTAGGACTTAGAGCTTTCACTCTTTGATTGAGAACAATTCTCATCATCCTAACCATTCGTGGAATTATTCCCATTTAATTTGTTGGTCTCAAAGACCGATCGCAAATAAAGTGATTATTGTTTGTTGCCATTTGTACTACAAAAGGAAATATGCAATTTTAGTCCAAAACTCATTTTTGACTTATTTGATTGATTTGAAAAGTTGACGATATAATTAGGCCTTTAATTAATTATCGCTCCCACTATTTTACTACAAATTGATAGCCCTCACCATCAATTCGGAAGATTGCAACGTACAACCTTCTAGTGGGCAAGATCCTGAAATCCTCTAAGTCATGGACCAGCTAGGGCTGTCACCCACAACTTAGATCTCTCAGGTAGGCACCTCTTGATAAGATGTCATATGCAACTCCTTGCCATGATCATCTCCATGCCTGAGGGTACTAGATCCCATCTAGATCACCTTGTTAAGTCCGACCCAAAGCAAACACGATGAACATGCACCCTTCTAGGGCAGACCCACACATTCATCCTTCACGCTTCCCCGAGATAGACGGTGCACCATGCTAGGGCGTGCCCACACTTGGTCGATCAAGCTTTTCACGTGTGTCGCATTTGGAAGGCATCTAAAACTTAATATTTAATGAGGGATTTGGTTTTTATATACATATACATATCCAATCACCACAATATATAGTACGTATCATATACATGCTATATCCCACAGAAAACATGCAAAACGATAAAATCGATGATTATGGCCATCCTAATGTGATTCCTCGAGCCAAGAGGAATCACAGTCATCTAGGTCTACATCACATGCAACCTGTACAAGATGAACAATGTGCTTTGTCTTTCTGGGTTTGATCAACTCATCTCATGAATGATTGGCTCGCCATCAGACTGGTCGGCTGGGTGCCACCAGCCTATCGGATGGCTCCTCCAACCGATCGGTTCGCCTGGTCATCATGCATCTCATCATTGCTGCCACCCGCTCGTCTCGATCCTCGAACCGGTCATTAACCGATCAGCTCACTCCTTGAACCGATCATCTGGAATGTCAACCGATCGGTTCACGCCTTCAATCGATCATCTCAGATGTCATCAGGATGTCCTCCGTTCTTTGACATAACATGAAATAAAATTCTATCCTATTTTACATTGTAAAAAGAGAAACCTCGAGTTACATTCGAGGGGAGTAAAGGTAGGAAAGAAATCTCAAATTA
Source organism: Alisma plantago-aquatica (assembly GCA_963693085.1). Lineage (NCBI taxonomy): Eukaryota > Viridiplantae > Streptophyta > Magnoliopsida > Alismatales > Alismataceae > Alisma > Alisma plantago-aquatica. The sequence goes on from OY856411.1 coordinate 1,421,782,418, forward strand.
TTTCGAGTTACATCAGGAATATGAGAAGGAAGATTGGTGCACAGATCGAGATGCAAGTAACCACATACAACCATACACAGATAGGGTTTATTGGCCATAACCACGTTATACATCCACCACAAAACTCATTTAAGGGTGACACGTATTGAGTGCATTAATAATACATATCATATATGCATATTGGGATTTGTGGATTTAGGATTGGACATGCATAAAGCCAAATTTATTCGCATCGTATGCAATAAATAAAGGCGACAAACCAAAATCGATCATATCGATAATCCCTAAAGTATAGAGAAGTTGACGTGGCTCTGATACCACTGTTGGGTTATAGGGGAGGTAGAGAAGGCAGCAGAAACAAAGATTTTCTCCCCTAAACCCGGTACAAGGAAACACGTCAACGTCTATACAATAGGAAAGGTTGGTTTGTGGAATCATACCTTGTCCCGAGGCTTGCTCGACGAAAATACCTCGCGGCTTGCGTGGTCTTCACCTCCGGTCTTGGACAGTGTCTGTGCATTTCCTGGTCGCACCGGGACTGACGGCTCCTGGTCTCACCGGGACTGTCAGGATTGACAGTTGTCCTCCGAGCGGCAAAAACCTCCCGCCTCTGAAGTAGTCCACACGGACCACCTGGAACTCCAATCTCCTTATCCCACAAGGAATTGGAAGGAGTCGCACCCTCCTGTCAATGTACTAGTCGCCGACACGCTCTCCTACCACCAATCACTTTCTGTAGTTGTCTTTCCCTTACTGTGCCTCCCTTATCGGGTAGCACTTGCTCAGGCTCTCTCTCAGTTACCAAAACCAGAGAGAATGACAACTTCACAGAGCAACTGGTTGCACTGAGTTGTACTTTGAGAAGCCCCCAATACCCCTATATATAGAAGGGTCATGGGACATGGTTCTTTATCCCGGGCAATGCGGGACTAAAAGCAGGAGTAGAAGGGTTCGAGATTTTCCACAAAACAACCAACTCGCAACCTGAATCGATCGTTTCATTTATGAAATGGTCGGTTGGAGACCTGAGCCGGTTGTTTGACACCTCAACTAATCGGTTGGGACACCTCAACCGGTCGGTTCATTTATGAACCGGTCGGTTCGTGGTCCTGGTCAGTTCCCGAGTGAATTTCCATCTTTTGTTTCTAATTGGTATCAAATACCAATCCTTGTTCCAATCAAATTGGGCAAGTGAAATGAAAGGAAATTTCTCACCAATCCTACTTTCCCAACTTGATCGGTTGCACCAGTTGAACTGATCGTTTCAACACTTGAAGCGATTGTTTCATCCTGTCCTTGAGCCGATCGACTCACGACCTAAGCCGATCGACTCACGACCTGAGCCGATCAACTCACGACCTGAGCCGATCTGTTCACCAAGCTGAGCCGATCGGTTCATCACATGAGCCGATCGGTTGGGAGTGTAGATTGTGTAGAAATAGTCAATTGTAGTTTCAATCAATCTGATACTCTAATCAATCTATCCAACACCTTGAACACTATGATTTTGAGCTATCAATCAATTGAGTGTTTAATTGAACTACTAAACTCCTTTAGCAATCAATCTAAATATTGTTTGTGGACAAAACTCCTCTTCCAAGTTAAATCCTATGTGTGTGACCCTACAGGTCCTTTTCACGTTGGCAGTGAAAGTCCATAACACTTATGACTTCACAAGCAAAGAGCGGTGCCTAGTCACACATCAGTGCTACCCAAGTGAAATAGAAAGTTGGAGAACAACTTTGAATCCTACAATCCATGAATGGTGTTACAGGGAATGTATAGTTCCTTTGTCACTGATATCCCGAATGAACTCGAGGCATGGAGCAGTCATCCTTTCAACGTTCATTCACTTTCTTGATCTCAGAGCAGATTGGAAGAGATATGTATGACATCAATATCACATACTAATTCACACATGCGTGCACATGCCTATTTCAATCCTACTCATCAAGTGGCCTTGGATATCAAAATCCCTCAGGAGGGACAAATCCCATATCTATCACTCACCCATCAAAAGCCCCATGTGTCAAAGCCACCCAATCATCACCTTTATAACAATCCATGTTTTAGGACAACATTTGATGATGTCAAAGTGTGCCCAATGACATGTGTTGAGTGTAGTGATTTCATGTCAAAGAATCACACTCACCACCATCACTGTGAGTACTGACTGTGACTACCATGTCATGGTTACATGTGTCAAACTCACGGTGGGTCTGTCCGGTACACTTGTTCTCTAACAAGTACCTATGTGTTTGGTTTGATATCTCTATATCATGACTCATGAGATTTTATCATCAACCAACACCACAATCTAGTCTTGTGTGTCATTGTTGTCTATCTACCTTCCACAATGACATCCGACTAGGGACATAACAAGAATGTACAAGATCTTAGCATCCGTATGATCTCATCGTTCATATCCTGAACCTGAAGGCATACGTCATTTAGTACTGTCATGCTCTAGACATTCAATCTGTTCTATCACTATCTCATATGACCGAACCAGAAAGAATTGGGAGCTTGCCTTTGATGTTTATCAAATAAATCTTAATGTATCCCACCAATCATCCCATGATTGGCTCTCAGGGCATACATACCAACAAGGTGACTGTTGATTTGTGCTATTTATCCCCGTCTCGTTTGATCGAAACACCCGTCTCGCTTGTGACGTGACGTAGTTGGTGGGAAAGTTGTAAAAACCCTAATCAGGGGGGGTAGCCGTGCCCTTTGATTCAATTTCTTAGTCTCGAAGGATTTTCTGAATCGATTGTATGAGGGAAGGATGCCTGTCTTGTGCTGCTGCGTGCGTTGACCAAGGGTTGATAGTCCTAATATGATTGGCGATGCTTATATTTGTCTAACTTAGTATTTAGGTTGACTTGAGATGGCTGTCTGGGATCCGTGAGCTGAGCATCTGGTTCTACAAGATGGTCGCCTGGTAAGTGGAGTGCTTTAGTTGATTTATTAGAGTGAGGGTTGAGCTTAGGACCCATCACAATCATCTGGCTACGGGGTTGGAACTTATTGGAGATGAACCGACCATCTGATACTGTGAGATAGTTGTCTCATGTTCTCAGAAGGTCAACATTTTGCTTTGAATGAAAAACCTACAAAAGTGTGACAGATAAGAGCAATATTTGCACAAATAATAAAAAAGTGGGTAAATTACGAATTGTCCTAAACATTACTAAAAAAGAGATAAATTTTAATAAAAAGACTATGAAATGTATGCAAAAAGATAGATGAATATGCATTCATCATTAGACTAAAGATAAGTTCATTCCATATTTTAAGAGAGAGATTGCCAAACTTAATCCAAATAAGAATGTTAGTTAGCTTGTACTTCTTCAAAGGCTCATCTCTTTCCAAATGCTTGATGGTGAACAGTTTTCCAACGATCCTTCAAAGTCTTCATTCACAATTGTTTACATATCATTTGATCATACAAATCTTGTAATAAATACATCGTTCCATCTAAACATGATTTTAATAGGAGATTTCATATCCTATATGAGTTGTAATTGTGACACCTAGGATGGAAACTGCATTTTTAGGTTGCGTGAAATATTTTTGGTGATAGAGAATGTGAAACTCATAAGATATAAACATAGGGATGGATCTCTTACAAATTATTCCTAACCACTCCAAAAATTAATGAAAGTGTAAGCTCGAGAAGGATTAAGAAATCTTTGGGCACTATCCAACTTTATATCATTTTGGTGTTTGGGAAACCTTTGGATGTCACCAAATGGTTCTATATATATTTTAGGGTGCCTAATATCAAGTAGAAATGATTAGGATGAAATATAGTCATATATTGGGGACTAAGTGAAGTCCAAAAGTATCTATTTGATTTGCTCTAGAGGGACGGGGTAAATAGAGATAATATATATCTTATGTAATTTCAAACACCAAGGAGGTTAATTTTCAACTTTCTTAAAAGATAATGCAACAAAAATTAAATCAAGTAATTGGATAATGAAAGCAAACCACAAGAGACACTCAATTTAGAGTGGTTCTATAAAAAAATTCATCCCATTACTTGGTTGTTTCCAACTAGGATTTGTAACAATCAACTTTTATTAACTTCACAAGGAATAATACAAAGTACAATTATTACCCTTTTCTTTCATGGCCAAGGAAGAGCACCAAACCTTCACCTCTTCTTTAACGGATTTAAAGAGCACCAAAAATCTTCTTTAATGGATAAGGAAGAGCACCGAACCTTCATCTCTTTGTAATGGCTTTGAATAGCACCGAACCTTCACCTCTTCTTTGAAGGCTAAGGAAGAGCACCAACGAGAAGACTCCTTCTCTAGCAAGTCCATGAATAGACTTCTCACAAGAAGTAGTACAAGAACACTTGAAAAATATTGTTGAACAAGATTGGAGAGAGAGAACACCAATTCTCACAATATACATGTACCAATTCTTCAAAAGATTTACAATATGAATATCTTTACAAAAAAGTGATGATCACCTTACACAAGGATAGGAAAGGCTATATTTTATGGAGTATGACACTATTATTGAGCTATGGGTTAGATATGAATACTGCACTATAGAATTCTAAGCTTGGAGAAAGATAATATGTAATAAATTTTCTCAAGTGTATCTTTGAAGTGATCATAGACACTCGTATATGTAGGAAACACTCAAGAATCGTCAATATAGATGTTGGGAGGGTTTTGACCAAGTTAAATGCTAAACTAGCCATTGAGATGTCAAAAGTTGAGTTTACAATGGATAGAAAATTAATGTTTATTAACTATAATTCGATGGAGACCCATCTCACTCAAAATATAATTTGGCTGTGATTCAATCTCCTCTCAAATTTCACAATATTGATTTTCTATAATGGCTCATTTTTAGCAAACAATCTTTCTCAGTTGAAGTGTAGTTTGACCAAAATGTGTCTATAATATCTTTTCTAAGATTTTGGAGAACATATTAAATGATTTCTCTACTGACAATTATCTATCCTAAAGACTTGATATAACTGTTTAAAAGGGTTTAGGATGGGATAGGTGTGATCATCGCTTGTTGTTACATCATTCCTAACAAGTTTTACAAAATGTACTTGTAAAAAGTATATACATGGTATAAATTGTCCTACAAGCATTCATACACATATAATATTGCGTATTCTTTCATTTTTGGATCTTGTCTAAGTTCCCCGATCACATGAAATACTAAATGCACATTATAGTAACACAAAAGAGAAATATTTGCATCATTGAAATTAGAGTGTGGCTTATCCATATTAAAAGTAGAAAGTATAGGTCATCATACCTTTAAATTGCTGCTGATAGTCAAAATTATCTTCATGGACTTTTCTCCCCCTTTTGAAGTCAAAAAAGGGGATATACTTACCAATGTCCCCCCTCAAGGAGACACTCCCCCTCGACAAGATAGTCATTTTGGAGAGGGAATATATACCCAAGGAAAATTAAGTATGTACCAATTTGAAACGTGTAAATTTTATAGACAAAAATTCATATTTGATTAAAGAACATTAAAAAAAGTTTTCTAATTTTCAATGAAAGGAATGTAAAATCCTTCATGATAAAAAGATCCCATTAAGCACAAAATATCAAAAGATACTATGTTGGGAAATATGGCAACATATATGATAGCAGAAACAATTTTTTTGCCATATTCCCCTTAGATAGTAGATCACGTCAACAACTATATAATGGAAAAGAGGATTGGCAAGACATATACTTGGTCCTAGTGCAAGTCCGACGATAATGCTTACTGCAACATGCTTCTTTCTTGAGTCACACCTACACTGCTGTTGGCAACGACCTCCTGGTTGATCACCATAGATGGCAATCGACTGCGTCCTCCTAAAGGGTGGAAAAAGCCTCCTTGCCTTTGAAGTAGTCCACACAGACCACCAAAAACTCCTATCATTCTAGATGAGAAAACAAGAAGGAGTTGTCCCTTCTAGTCAGCGTGCTAGCACCGACCTACTCTTCCAATTGTCTCTCCCTTGCTATCCTTCCCTTTGATAGGTAGGACTTGATCAGGTTCTCATGTTACCACAATTGTGAGAATAAAACAATGGTCAAACCTTATTGTTGTATCCCTGGAAGGCCTCCACTACCCCTCTATTTATAGGAGGGCCATGGTCAAGATTTCTAATTTGAGTGGGAGTTGAAGAGACATATTTTCATAATTTTTCAAGAACCTTTGAATGTTGAACCAGTCAGTTCACTACTGAACCAATCAATTCACATGTGAGCCGATCAGTTCAACCTTGAACCAGTCATTTCACTATGTTTCCTAATCACAATTGTATTGAAAATGTTAATGTAAAACATCACATCTACATCAATCCTTAATCCAATCATATTGATCAACCAAATAATCAGCTCACAGCTTGAACCAGTCGGTTCACTGACCTGAGCTGATCGGTTCACCTACTGAATCAATCATTTTAGAGTTCTAACTACCAATACGGGTTCCAAATTTGACCTGACACTTTAATCGACTGATTTAATACTAGAATTAGTCAGTTCACATTCCTGTCAGCCAACTTCCAACCGTTGTTGTTTAAATTGAATACCTAACACCTTAGTATTCAAGTTAAACATCATTCATGAATAAACTCCTATTCCAGGTGCATCCTGTGCATGTAAACCTATAGGCCCCAATTTATGTTGATAGTGAATGTCCATAACCAACTTATGACATCACATGCAATCAGAGGTATCTAGAAACACATCATTGCTACCCAAGTAATTTGGAAAGTTGGAGAACAACTTCAACCTACAACCGTTATTAGTGTTACCATGATCGTGTAGTTCCTTTGTCTCTAATACCTATATTGAACTCATGGAATGGTCTAGCCATCCTCTCAAGGTTCAATCCTTGTTCCTTGAACTAGAGCAGACTATTTGAGATGCATGTGAGCTTACATGTCACATATTCAGTCATAGGAGTATGCCCATACATTTCTCAGTCTCACTTATCAAGTATCCAGGATTATAATCTCATATAGGAGGGGAAAATCCCATCTACATCACTTACACTCAATCCTTATATGTCATAATGCAATTGAGCATCACCTTTATGGCAACCCTTACTCAAGGTAACATTGGATGATGCCAGAATACATCATACAACATGCGATGAGTGTAGGGACTTTAGGTCTACGAACCACAATCACCACCATCAATATGAGAGATGATTTTGAGTACCATTCCATGTTCTCCATGTATCACTCTCAAGGTGGGTCTATTTGATAGACTATTCTCTAACACGTACCTATATGTTTGGTTTGATGTCACATATCTTGACGGATGAAATTCTGTGATCAACCAACACGATTCTAGATTTATGTATTATTTTTGTCTATTTTTCTTCCATAGTAATATCCGACTAGGGACATAACAAGAATGTATATGCTCTTATCATACATATGATCTCATAGTTTAGGTCCTCAACCTGAAGACATATGTCATTGAGTAACATCATTATTTAGACATCCACTATGTTTGTGTCATCATCTCATGATCGAGACAAACATAATAGACAAGATTACCTTTGTAATTATCAAATCAGGTATCTAATGCCTCATTCTAATCATCATATGATTGGATCTGAGGGCATAGATGCCAACATACTCTAAGTCAATGGTAAGGAATGTTAAGTACACCATGAATCGTTTCCAAGGAATGATAATCTCAAAATGATATAGAGAATCCATTAAGCACAAAATGAGGTTAGAAAAGAATCTCTATACCAAATATACAGCATATTAATCCCATATTAACATAAAGAAACAATTAAGAACAAAAATGATATATATATGCAAGTTTATAACAAATATTCTGAGCTCCCCCTTAATCTCATACTCATAAGAATTGATCTCAATTAAAGAATTGAACCACTAAAATAGATATATCCATTATGAAACAAAAACTTCATTTAAATCATGTAATAAACTATTTCTAAATAGCAATAGTAAGATAGAAAATTAAAACTTAACATACAATATTCCGGTTGAACTATATTTCATTCAAACTTTCCCTTGGTCGAGTTATTCTTCTATTGAGAGGTATTCTGCCAAATTTTTTATCCCTTGTCAACCAATTTAAAGAAAATGAACAATACAATATTATTTATATATTCATCATTTTGCTCACCAACTTCTATATTAAAAGAATTAACAATAGTAACCAATTTCTTTTTCTTTTTCTTATATTTTCAACCATTTGAGACTTAAATTCAACAAGTCCATCCTTAGACAAAGCTGAAAGAGACACATAACTATCATCACTGTGTGTAGTTTCTTCATTTTTTTCATCATTTTAGGCGTTAGACATTCAACTATATCATGACAATTTTCCTCCTCATCTTCTATCTCACATTCTTGAATATTCTTTGCAAGAGATTTTATGGTATTTATAATAGAGGTAAAACTAGAAATTATTTAAGATATAGCTTCATGTTTTTTCATGTGACATAATTCTAGCATATCAATTTTAGAATCATTAACTTGATTGGTTCCTTCATAAATAATATATAATTTCCTCTAAAAATCATAAGCAATTTCATAAAATGAAATATCCTTAAGTTCATCAATAGAAAGAAAATCATATAGCACGTCTAAAACTCTAGCATTTAGAGTAGTGTCTCTTACCATAGTCACATCCCATTCCTCCAAATATGATATTGGAGGCACATATAGATGGATATTCATACTCCAAAGATTAGGGCTAACACCTTGAATAAAGAATTGTATATCCTGCTTCCAAAGAGTGTAGTTGGTTTCATGAAAGATAGTTAGCTAGTTGATGTGGTTCTCCTTGGTTGAGTTGTCTCAATAGACTTTCCCCCATCTTCAAGTCATGTTGAAGTTTCTTGAAGCCTACTCTGATACCAACTTATGTTCTCTAGGGGCGGTGGATAGAGCTAATATAAATCTTATGTAATTTAAAAATTAAGGAGATTAGATTGCAACTTGCTTAAAAGATAATGTAGGGGAAATGTAAAGCAAGTAATTGGATAGTGAAAGCAAACCACAAGAGGAACTCGATGTTGAGTGGTTTCGTCAAAAGATATCAGTCCGCTACCTGGTTGTTCCCACCAGGATTTGTAATAATCAATTTTTATTAACCTCATAAGGAATAATACAAAGTACAATTGTTACCCTCTTCTTTCATGGTCAAGGAAGAGAAACAGACCTTCACCTCTTCTTTAACGACTTTGAAGAGCACCAAACCTCTTCTTTAATAGAAAAGGAGGAGAACCAAACCTTCACCTCTTCTTTATCGACCAAGGAAGAACATTGACAAGAAGACTCCTTCTCTAACAACTCCAAACAGCCTTCTAGAAAGAAGTAGTCTAAGAACACTCAAACAATGTTGTTGAACAAGATCTGAGAGAGATCACCAATGCTCATAATATATAACTACTAATTATTCAGAAGATTTACAATATGACACCCTCTAAGAATGAGTGATGATAAACTTTCACTAGGATAGGAAAGTCTATATTAGTATGGCACTATTGTTGAGATACATCTTAGATCTGAAGGTAGCAATGTAGAATTCTAAGCTTGGGGAAAGATAACATGTAATAGATTTGTTCAAGTGTGTCTTATAAATGTTCATAGACACTCCTATATATATGAAACACTTAGGAATGATCAATGTATCTATTGGGAATGCTAAACTAGCATTGATATGTCAAAAATTGAGTTTACAATGGATACAAAATTAATTTTGATTTTGACTGCGGACCAATTCTCAGTTGAATAGTACTTCAATCGAGATCCATTTGTCTTCATTGTAGTTTGACTGATAGTCATTCTCCTCTGAAATTTTGTAATGGCTATTTTTTTACAATGGTTCTTTCTTAGTTGAAGTGTAGTTCATTAAAAAATATGTTTATAAAAACTTTTCTAAACTTTTAAAAAACATATCAAATGATTTTTCTAATGACACTTAGACTTTATATAATTGCAAAAAAGGGTTTATGACATGATAGGATAGGACTGAGCATCACTTTATCTTACACCATTCCTAGCAAGTTGCACGAAATGCACTTATACAAAGTATATACATGGTACAACTTGTCATACAAGCATCCAAACACATATAATATTGCATACTCTATATTGTGGGATCTTGTCTAAGTTTCGTAATCACTTGAATTACTAAATTCACATCGAAAACTTTAAAGGTAAATATTTGCATCATCGAATTAAAGTAAATAATGAGGGTCATATTTTTAGACAAAACCATAAAACACTACATCTTATTCCATAAGCATATAAGTTTTGATAGAAATAAGATCAATTTTCTTGCCAAGTGGTGCCAACCACTAAGCTAGAAGTAAGATGATTGTATGTTACATATAAACTATTGTTTGGAGTATAAAGACTAATTTCACTAAATCCCCCCTAAAGAAAATATTTCTCTTCTTTTTCACAGACATATCTCGTTTCTGAACTAGATCAACAACTTAATCTAAAATTGATGAAAAATTGGACCCCAAAAACTAAGTTTGTTGGCATGTTGACATATAAACTAATAAAATATTTGGAGTATATAATATGAAGGAATAGTCAATTGAGGAAAAACTCAATATTTTAATGCATACATTTTCCCTAGTTATGATCATTACTTGGTGAATCTTTATGATATTTGATACAATTTTTACTCACACAATGTATACATAGTTCATGATAAACAGCATATACAAACTCTACATGTACTTATAGATACTAGAAAAGAGATAATGCCAATATGTATTCCATAGGAGCGAGAACCCTAATTTTACAAAATCATCATCATATCCTCCTCATCTAGAGGCCATATCCTCTCTTGATTGAGGGTAGAAGGATCCAACCAAGTCTTGATTGTTGCACCTCCTACAGATGAGTCGAGCTTCTGTTGGAAGGTCAATAAATGAAATATATATAATTTTTAGACTTGCTCATGTTGATATTTAAAATGGTATGACCCTCTATTCTACAAAAGTTCCTAGCTAGAATCTCGATAATTGGAAGAATTCAATACTAGGTTTCACGTTTGGGTTTCTCTCTCTCTCTCTCTCTCTCTCTCTCTCTCTCTCTCTCTCTCTTGGTGAAGAGAGATTGAAGGTTTGGTGACCCTTAAAAAAAGAAGACATCCCTTGGCAAGAGGAGTTCAAAGACATGTGGTATGTAGAAAGGGAATGCCTCCTTTGGTGATTGAAATGATTCTATGGTGAAGGAAGGATCTAGGATAGGTGGCCCTTAGTAAGGGTGGGCCAGACCCTTACTTTAGGTTGTTGTATCCTTACCGAAAAAAGTAAGCATGTTACTCTTGATATGAAAAGAGAGCCGTTCATAGTGTATGCTCTTGGTGGTTAATAAAATATGGTACTCAAGGTCTAAAAAACCTAGAGGTTGATCTCTCTAGGTAGTGAATCTATAACCTTTTGAGCTGGGACCACTCTAAGAATTTGCCTTAAATTTTTGTCTTCTCAATCGCTCTCTCCCTCACTTTATATACTTGTTTTACTTATCTTGTTATAAAATTTGAAGGTCTACAAAATATGGTTTATGTTTATAATATATTAAATCGTCCTCCCCTCTTAGACCATGCACCCTACAAGTGGTTTCAGAGCATGATATTCTCCAAGAAATACTCCCACAAGTAGGAGAATATGGAGACATTCTACATAGTCATATCAACATCTAAGGATGCAATACCATCTAATCACCAGATATTCTATGGAAGAAACTATCAATATTGGAAGAGAAAAATGAATTCTATATCCAATATCATAGCTTTGAAGTGTGGAAAATGGCGGTCCTTCAATACAAGCAACCCAAAGAAGATCTAGAAAATGGTGTCCTTTCATTCAAGAAACCCAAAGGAGAATAAAGACCCATTGACGTAAGTGAATAGAAGGGAAAACAAGTACAAGTGGAAGGATGTGAGAGAAATCTTGCAAAGCCACTTGGGACTCCATTGACACTAAATTTTGACTTTAATTTGAAACTCTAGAATCTTCCAAAGCTTAGTTACAAGAAAAATAATTAAGTATAATGTACTGTATAGAATTCATTGAAAAGTTGAGATAAATGAATTAATTGAATGATAAAACACGAAATGTCTTCAAACAAAGAATTGGATGATAAAACCATATGATCCATAGATTAAGTATAATACATATAAATTTCTTGTCATTTGAACAATAGTTGATCCCGAAAATTAAATTGGAAAGAAAGACATTAAATTGACCTAGGCTTAGTTGAACGAATTTTACTCCAATCACAGGGGCTAATTATTTTCTTATGATGATTTTTTTGCAATCAAATGACTTATATTTTGTGTCCATACAATTGACCCATAGATCCATCATCTACCTTCCTCTTCCTTCTCCTTTGGTTCCATATCAGTTGGTGTTTCCTTTTGCCACTCTGTTATCCCTATCTAGTACATCTTTTCTTCCATTTTCTTTCTCTTTTGTTTCCTCTCATCTCCTAGAAGCCAATAAACCCTAAGGGGAATCCAAAACCTAACTTCCATATGGCCTCATCTATCACTTAACATTTTAGAAGCCTCATTTCCCTTCTACCCTAAATTTCAACATTATACCTACTCATAAATCTTGCCCTACTCCTTTTCAAACTCCTATGACTCGTAATTTTCTTGATGTATCATGTTGTTAATAATTTGTACTCGATCTTCTTCTTTGACAACCTGAGTTCTATCACACCTATAGGATACCACAATCCAATTAACTATAGGGTAAGAACCAATACACCACTCATTTTTCTACTTTTTTATTCTCATGTTAAATGTTCATGTTTTCTCCCAAGATTTCCCCCTAGTACCATTATCGAGACTCTAGACATGAGATTTAGAAGCTCTTAAGTTAGAAAGTTTGTGTTTAGATGCTATATGAACCTTTATTAATCTTTCTCGCCTACCAATTTTCTCCACCTAGACCTTTCCCTTGAGTTTTGATTTTTAGGTCATGGAAAAGGATGTTTGTGCCAAGGAATGGTGTATCAACCTATAGACATATTTCTTGTGAGTTTGTGACCCCAAAGCTTTTCCCTGATGTTGTATGACTACCTAGGAGATTGATATTATTGCATATTGAGAATGATATAGTATCTAACATCATTTTCCCTTCTAATAGCTTGGTAAGGGTCGGGCTTCTTACCCTCAAGGCATATAAATCAACTCAAGACTTGGTGTGTCTATGACGGTTCCAAAAACACACTGGAATTAATATTCAACTGCAAGGATGAGTGAGGCTCGAGTTGGCTTAGGAGGTGAGCTCCTAAAGATCTAACCATGGTGAGCAAAGAAGGATAACAATCACCCCAATGAGATCTCTTATTTACTCGTGCATAGACTCGGGCCAATGCCTTTTGAATGAGGGTAATTGCATCTTTTCAACTTTATTTTTGTCTTTTTCTTGATGTAAGACAATCAAATTGCCAAGATGAAAATATTATCCTGTCATGGCTTATTAGTTCATAATAAGATGTGGAAGAATATTAGTCATTTAATCATATTTTTTCTTATTAAATAGTCATTAAATGGTTTTAGTTATAAAAAAGCATAGTATATTAATTTATCAAATAAATAAAATATATGTTTTTGAAGAAAAAGAAATACGTCCCATTAATTGATGTCAATTTTTGATCCTGATTTCAAATATTCTAGAAAGGTTTTTTGGTTAATCAAATGAATTATTATTTACCCAAATACATACACACATATCTATATACATATATATAAATATATGCAAACATATATATATATATATATATATATATATATTGTTATTAGGTGTTTTAAATCCCTAATCATTGACTATAGAAGTGAATCAAATATATCTAGGATACCCTTTGGAGGTATATGGACTGAAACCCTAATTTATTATCTATGAGTCATGACCATCTTTACAACTCTATTTTGAATTTTTTGAATCCTTGCTAGAAAATACTTATCATTCTTTCATTTTTCCTTGTTGGACACTAATATTATTATCTCATGTACATGGGTTCTAATGCAATTGTAAGAATTATTGGTATGTATGCCCATAGAACCAATCATATGATGATTGTAATAGGGCATCATATATTTGATTTGATAATTATAAATGTAATATGTCTACATATTTGCCTCAATCATGACATGATGACACAAACATAGTAGAAGTCTAAATAATGATGTTACTCGATGACATATGTCTTCAGGTGAACAATGAGATCATATGTATGGTAAGACTACATACATTCTTGTTACTTCCCTTGTCAGATATTACAGTGGAAGCAAAATAGATGACAATAATAAATAAGACTAGATATTGTGTTTACTAATGAGAGAGTCTTATTAGTCATGATATGTGATGTCAAGTCAATCACACATGTACATGTTAGAGAATAGTGTACTGGATAGACCCACCTTGAGAGCGATACACAAATACCATGGAATGGCAGTCAAAATTAGATCTCATAGTGATAATGGTGATAGTTATTCTTAGACCTAAAGTCACTGTACTCATCACATGTTAATTGATGTATTTTTACATAATACAATGTGACCTTGAATAATGGTTTCCATAAAGGTGATGCTTGGGTGCATTGTGACAAATGGGGATTGAGTGTGAGTGATGTAGATGGGATTTGTCCCTCATACATGAGATTAAAATCCTAGCCACTTGATAAGAGAGAATGAGAAATGTATGGCCATACTTGTGTGACTTAAAATGTGATATGTGAGCTCACATGCATCTCAAATAGTCTGCTGTAGTTCAAGGAACATAGATCGAATGTTGAAGAGGATGACGATTCCTTGCCTCGACTTCAATCCAGATATTCGAGACAAAGGAACTATATGATCACTATAACACTGATCACACATTATAGGTTGAAGTTGTTCTCAAGATTTCCAATTAATTGAGTAGAAATGATGTGTTTCTAGATACCGATCATTGTTTATGATGTCTTAAATTGGTTATGGACATTCACTGCCAACGTAATTTACAACCTATAGGGTCAAATGCATAGGATTCACTAGGAATAGGAGTTTATTCATGAATTACATTTAACTTGATTACCAAAGTGTTTAGGTATTCAATTTAAACAACAATGGTTGAATATTGGCTGATTGTACTATGAACTGATCGATCCAAGTGTTGAATTGATTGATTCAAGTATTAGGTCAATTGGAAACAACATTGGATGAATAATACCTAAACCAGAGTGTGAACCAATGAGTTCACTTAGTGAACTAACTGGTTCAGGTTCTCTAAAGATTGATTCAAGTGTTGAACCTCCTGGTTCAATGATCAATAGGATTGGATCAAGGATTGATGCTAATATCATATTCTGCATTAATTGTATATTGAATGCCAATGTGGTTTGAAAAAGGTAGATCTACTAAACCGATAGGTTCAACAGTGAACTGACTAGTTCACCATTCGTAGGTTCCAAAAAATTAAAAT
Organism: Alisma plantago-aquatica; assembly: GCA_963693085.1. Lineage (NCBI taxonomy): Eukaryota > Viridiplantae > Streptophyta > Magnoliopsida > Alismatales > Alismataceae > Alisma > Alisma plantago-aquatica. The sequence goes on from OY856411.1 coordinate 1,421,797,895, forward strand.
TCTATCTCTTCAACTCCCGGATGACCTGGAAACTCTGATCTGGTCGTCCTATATAAAAAGGGTAGTCTAGGGTTATAGAGATACGAAAATAAGTGTTGACAGTTCTTGTCCTCTCTGGTTGTGATAAACAGGAGATCCTAAGCATGTCTTACCCATAAAAGGGAGGGACATCAAGGGAGAGGCAACATCATAGAGTGAATCAACCCTAGTAGGTTGACGTTCGAAGGGACAACTCCTTCTCGTTGGCTCTAGTAGCGCAACATGGAGTTGCATTGGTCTACGTGGACTACTCTAGAGGTGAGGATGCTTTTTCCACATTCTAGGAGGACGTCGTAAACCGCCGTCCATGGTGCAAAAATAGGAGGTCATCTTTTTTTTTAACAGGACTTCATCTCTGAAAACCTATAAATTTGATTAAATAAATTTTTTTGATTATTTCTTTGAAATTTGAATTTTCAATTTTGTCCGTGTGCAACTTAAATAAAGAACCACGCTAAAACAAGAGTTGTCGCTAGACTTTCTCTAGGACTAGGTATATCTCTTGTTGTTATCTTTCCTATGTACATTGTTATTGACACGAACTGCTGGTTTCGTAATCGAGCATTAAATTTTTTCTTTCTGTTACCTTATTTGTTGCCCCGATTTGCCAATGGTGGTATTAGAGGCATGTCAATTTATGGTGTATCTTGATTTAAATGGTTATGATCAGATTTATTTTATTGCATGTGATGCAAATATTAAATGATTAATCTAAATATACAATTAAATAACATATACAATCCCACAAATATAAATATATATATGATATGATATATGTGTAATCATTACATGTTGTCCTAAAAGTGTTTCGATGGTGGATTTAAGCATGGTTATGGCCCAAAACCCATGTGGATTGTGTGGTTGGTTGTTTGATTTTTTTCCTTTTGTTATTTGGTTTGCATACTAAGCCTCTCATATCCTTTCCAAATGTAAATTAATGCTCCTCTTCCTATATTCCCCTTAAAAGTAACTCAATGTTTTCTGTTATATCCTTAAATTTTGGTAAAATTGAATTATTGAAATAAATGCATGATTTGATAAGTAGCTTCACCAATGGTATTATTGGTAGAATGATAATGTTACTTATAAGACTATTTGCATTACAAATATGTTCTTAGAGCATAAGACAAAGGAATAAGAGTTTTTTTGTACAAATAAATATTAATGCTTGTGAATTGTTAGATAATATAAATATAAGATAATATGCAAGTTTCCTAAAGAAAATAACATGTGTAATGTCTTGGATAATTTGAAGAATAATTATCTGGTCAAGAGTGGAAATACAATATTGAGGCACCAAATAACATTATCTCGATTTAACCTTTGTATATTTGATAATGGAAAGAAGAGAATTTTATAAATTGTGAGAAAAAATACCATGAGATGATGATATTCTTTTAAGTAATGTCTAAAAGGAGCAGTTTTGCATATGGAAAATATCCCAATAAAACCCTAAAATGTGGATATAGAGGAAAACATTAATGGGTTCCTATATTTGATTTAAGGAATATACCAGAGAGAGAGAGAGAGAGAGGAAAAGAATAATCCAGAATCCATGATCAAATTAGCTAATAAAGTGCAACATATTAATACATTTCCCTTTATGGCTTTTTGTGTGTCAGTCAAGTAATGTGAATATATCTTTAAGAAATGTCATAATGAAAGATAAAGAGAGAGAAAGGGTTATGGGGTGGTTGTGTCTCGTGGAAAATATGTCATGATCCTATTTTTATTAATTAAACAACAAGTGAATATCGTGGACAAAAATAGGAAGGAATTGACAAGTGTTTAAGGATTTAGAAAAGAAAGTAAAACCCAAAGAGGCAAGACTAGAGGAAAGGTTTCCATAAGCATAGTATATAAGGGTGTGCGTCCCAAACCTCTCATGGAACACCTCACTCCCCTTCTTCTTCATCATATTCTTCCTCACCTTCCTCATTTAGGTTTCTTCCTAGAGCATTCAAAGGACTGCAATATCTTCCTCTAAAATCTCCTTCCTTTCCTTTCTGGGTTATTGGCAGACCTTGGGGTGGTCTTGTTGATACTCTAGCCTACACCTATAGCCCTAGTTACTCAAGGATAGCATGGGTGACCGGAAGGCTCTTTGGAAGGTTTTAACAAGAGTAGGGGCATAGAGAAGAGGGTGGAGGTATAGGAGGGATGACATAGACTGGGGGAAGAAAGTAGTTGTCGACACCCTGACAAAACCTACACAAGCTTCACAGTCCCAATGACCCTGAGTGTAAGGGGACACGCCGCAGGACCGGCCTAAACCATGACACTTCTAGGGAAAGCAAGTTTCCCTTTTGGATGCGCCTATGTCTCTAGTATCCTCTGTGGTCACCCATCCCCAATACATAAATGCGGTTGTGCTTGGGAGGGCCTATAGGTGTGTTTGCACTTTGCGTGCGACTCCTCGATGGCCAAAAACACAGTACTAGCTTCCCTGATCGACATGCCGCGACGCTAGGAACAAGTTTGGGATGCGTTGTGAGGAAGGAGGAGGATATAGTCAAAATACTCATCTGCCCCTCCTCACACGTACAAGACCCAAGGGTTGCCGAGTCTTTTTCCCTTTTTTCTGAGCCAAATTTTTGGTAAGTCAATAGGATAGTATAATGCTAACATTGCAATGTTTTATTGGATGATGTCTAACAATCTTGAATAAATCATAACTAATTACTGGTATCTCTGATTATGATGATCTTTATATGAAAATTGATCAGGAGAATGAGAGGATTCCAAATAGAATATAGGTATGACCTAATTATCATTCCATTTCCAAAAGTAGTACAAATATGGATTTAAGTGGTGATTAATGCTTTTAAACCCTAAATTTATGTAATAGGTTGTTTGAATATGCTAAAAATGCTTTCTTTGACACAACAACTGATGTTGTTGAATAAGTTGACAAATCAAGATGACTATGATAATGATTATGATAATTAGAGAATATAATGGTCATAATCATGATTATGAATAATTAAGATTAAAGATCCTAATTTTCTATGTCATTAAGGAACATAATGGAATATAGTGCTCGTGATAAATAATATGGTAGATTTAATAATCATGATTACGCTTAACATGAATTTGGGTTATTGACTCATTGAATTAATGAACATGGAAATTGGAGTATCAAACATGACCCTAATGGTAACTCGATTCTAAGGAAAGCTAAAACCTAGATTAGGACTGAGTAGGGTTTAATCTAATTGATGTGATGGTGACACTTTAGGATCTACATACATGCATAGTAAAGTTGCTTACTTGATTTGCTTGCTTGATTGGACAATAATGTGTGAAGTATAATTACATGATAATTTGCATGTCTCACAATTAAGGTACATGGCTATGCCTATGACTATCCACATTAGTTTGGTGGTGTTTTCCAAGTGTTTCTTGAGGAATTGAACAACTAAATTGTTGAATGTTTATTTAGAAATATTTAATTGTAGTGCCAATATGAGTATCACATAAATAAAGATTATGTGAAGAAAATGACAGTTCTTATTTGCAAGTAGTTGATTGTTATATGTTGTTATGTACTTGCACACTTTTACATGCACCCCACGTACACAACATAATTTATTATACTGATCCATGCTTTTGTTTGTCAGCAATTTAGGTACACGCTAAAGGAAAATATGTTCAGAGACATGATAAACCAGATGAAGTGACATGAAGGCATTAATCTAAGTAAGGAGGGTTTTGATAGATACTTCTTCTCTATGTATAGTTCTGGTAATGGAATTTTATGATAAATAATCTTGGAAACAATATTTGAAATAAATGAAATGATTTGATAATATTTATTGTTTGAATAAAATCTGGATCCTTGGGAATTGTTTTAGGTATTGGATCTTTTCATTTTGGCCTTCCTTAACTGGGGGTTGCTGGAAAGCGAGGCCGTTACATTTGGTATCAGAGCCTTAGATTTTTCAAAAAATATTTAATAGTTTATAATTTAAAGTAATCTATAGAAATTATGAGGGAATTATTAGGGAAATTTCTTAAGACAATGGTGTCTAGAAGGGACTACGACCTGGGGGCTGGAATTTTTTTCCTCTACATCACTAATCAGCTTATGAGGACTCCCATGCTTATGCATCCTGCCTGGACAAAGTCAAAAATATTTTTTCCGTAGTAAAATACTTTAGATTTTCTTCTCATCTTGATTCCACATCTCATTCTGTTGCTTAATAAACCCTAAAAGGAACTTCCCTTCTCATCTGAAGTTAGGGTTTTTGAGAAGAAGTAAGGTTAAGGCATCCTCTGCCAATTAATTTACATGTAAATGTGGAAATAATAATGTACATGTAAAAATGAAAATAACAAAGTACATGCAAATGTAGAAATAATAATGTACATGTAAATGTAGAAATAATAATGTACATGTAATGTGGAAATAATGATAAAGAAGAATATTTTATGGGTTTTAAGGGTAAATCCTAGATGGAGCTAGGGTTGGTTAGGAAACCCTAGTAGGTCGAGGGAAATTAAAACCCTAGTAGGTCTAGGGAAATGGAAACCCTAAGATGTAGGGTGTAGATTGTGTAATCCCCAACCCGAACCCTAAAATGTAATCCTAGGAAATGGGAGTGTTGTGGGTGATAGAGTAACCCTACCCATATGAACCCAAATTACGGTAAGAGTAAGGATAAATAAGAAAACTATAAATGCATTTACATGTGAATGTGGAGAAATTCATGTATGATGCATGTGAAAGAATTTGAATACACATGAGAAACATAAATAACCAAGGGTTATACAGAAAAACATGAATATAAATTGCTCATCACCCTGATAATATATCTGGAGGAATGGAGGAATATAGAATACCCCCAGTGAGTGGGTATGCTACCCCCATCAAATGGGTATACAATTGGGACTACCCCAAGTGAGTGGGTATGTCATTGAGATTACCTCTAGAGAATAAGTATGCTACCCCCAACGAGTGGGTATGCTATGGACACTACCCCCAGAGAGTGGGTATGTGGGTGACATACTCCCAACAAGTGAGTATGATAATATGGACATCCCCAACAAGTGGGTATAATTGGAGGTTACCCCCACTGAGTGGGTGCATCATTGAAATACTTCTAGAGAGTGAGTATGACTACTCTCAGTGAGCGGGTATACCACATAGATTGGGAAAATAAATGTTGAGAAGTTATAATATAAATTGTATGTTCGACATATCATGATTACTTTAAAAAACGTGTTAGGTGACTGTATCTCCCATGCATATGTGCATGTGGAATAAGGCATTAATGAGAAAACTTTTATGAAACATAAGAAACCTATGAATAATGCATTTGTGGATGTAGCATGATCCAACCCTATATTGATATCTTCTGAGTTAAAGAGCATGGGATGAATAAAGTCATCATGAAGATGACTAGTGATCATGCTTACAAAGGAAAGTCTATGTATGATTATGAAATCACTTTAGGCCAAGAGAGGAAGGCCTATGTATGAAATGTCTACAACAGGTACCAAACCATTAGAGAGGGTTCCCCATAAAGATGCTTCCCTAAAGAGAGGGCACACCATTGAGAAAAGAGAATAAGGGTGGCGAGGTTAAAACAAGAAATGCTTATCTGGGTTGCTTAAAAAGATGAAAATATGTAACCTTTAGGGATGGTGTCCTGTCCTGGGGTGGGTCAACCCAAGAGTGGGAGAAGGACCTATGGGTGAGGAAAAATCCTAGACCTTGGGTTCAGTTTGTGGCTTGAGAGCCGAACCTCCTCCAATGAGCCAAGAGGGCACCCTAGGTTAGGACCTTCCCTAATAGGGTGAGATAATACGTCAATTTCAAGATTGAGGTAACCATGAATGTCACCTAAAGTATTAAGGAATAAGGATATAAAATATGAAAGCACATATATTGAGTATGATTATTTGAACCCAAGTATGACATCTCTAAGGAATATGCAGATAAGTCACTATGGAAATGGATGACAATATGAGATCGAGCCCATCAAAGAAAGTCACCATGAGTCCAATGAGGGGATATAAAGTAAATAATGAGCATCACAAGAGATGGAGGAAATATGGTTCAAAGAATTACATATGCAAATAATGTTCTCTCGTTAAACCCTTGGGAAGGGTAGAACCCTAAGTCAATCCTAAGGACAAGTAGGGAGTATTAAAGGTGCATGGGACCGATGGGATTATGAGTTGATTGATCCCTGAATGCACAAAACAAACTGGTCAGGAGGTAACAATTATGTTTTCCCGAGGCACATGTCTCAAGAAATTGGCCACATTCAACAGTTCATGTGGCCAAATGGGTGAATGTGACAGACACTTCCTAGATGCATAAGGATGAGATCACTCTCAAAAGTACATATGCCCCTAAAGACATCAAGGAAGTGTCTAAGGCTCATAATGCCTGAGGTGTATATATAAAAGATATAAAGAAGTCATATAATTATGAAAGGAGTTGTATACAACAGAAGAGTGAAAAAGACACTTAACTTCATGAAGTATAAGAATATTGGAATAAAAAAGGCATGTATGATATAAAAAGTCATGTTGTGAATGGTTCAACCTATAGGGAGAAATTTTAAGATAGTGTGTTGACACACCATCTCTACTCTTGGAATGGGATGAACTTTATATTTGGATTATAGTCAAATACTTATTGCCTTTTATTCAACTACGACGCCGCGGTGAAGGGGCAAGAAGCGGTCAGCACGGTCGTGATCAGAGACAACACTGGAAGATGGGTTGGAGGAGCTACGTAACATCTTAACACAACTGATGTAGTCGAAGAGGAATTGCTGAGCATTACTTTAGCGATGGAAATTGCATACTGGAATAGGCTCCATAACGTTATCATCGAATCTGACTCCAGAATCATGGTGGGGTTAATTGTTGGGTCGGCAGAGGCGTACCCGAGGTATGCTAAGACAATCTGGAGGCCACGCAAGTTGAAGAAAGACAACTGGAGAGTGAGGCACATTGGTAGAGAAGGTAATCAGGCCGCGGATGGCTTGGCTAAACTCAACAAACCCAGCCGTAATGGCTATAGGAGTTTCTCTGATCCTCCTAATAGTATTTTTAATATCCTTATTATGGATAAGTGTAAGGGTAGTAGTACTACCTTATTTAATTATGCAGACTTGATTAGTGAATGTAAGATTGATATGAATTGGCTCGCAAGGGGAGGGCGGGATGAATAAGATTGCCTCCCGACTTACCTAAAAAAATACTTATTGCCTCCTATTATGTGGGAGAGAGATTGGATAGACACATGTTATATTTAAAAAAAATGAATATATGAGAATGAATACATAAATTTGAGTATTAATTGCATGACCTAGGGTTATAGGTGTTACCTCACCCTTATATGGAAATAAATGAACAATAGGTGGGAAACCTTGGTGAAAAGGTAGTCACCAAGTGAAATTGAAATCACACATGAAAATGTAATTACCAGGAGATGATATCATGTAAATACTAATGATGTGGATATACCTTGAATTGGGTTCAAGTACCAATTCTAGTGATAGTGTGAGGAACTTGCGTATCGTTAAAATTTATTAAAGATACCTAAGAAGGGGTACTAATCCTATGATTTAAAACTAATATAGTTACCATTCACATTAAGATTATTAACTTAGAATTTTTGGGACAAAATTCCTTTTAAGGAGGGGTGAATGTTATATCCTGAAATTTTAGTAAATTGAATTATTGCATGATTTGATAAGTAGCTTCACCAATGGTATTATTGGTAGAATGATAATGTTACTTATATTGCAAATATGTCCTTGGAGCACAAGACAAAGAAATAAGTGATTTTTTGTACAAATAAACATTAATGATTGTGAATTATTAGATAATAGAAATACAAGATAATATGCAAGTTTCCAAAAGAAAATAAGATATGTGATGTGTTAGATAATTAGAAGAATAATTATCTATCCAAGAGTGGCAAAATAATATTCAGGCACCAAATAACATTATCTCAATTTAACCTTTGTATATTTGAAAGTAATAATGGAAAGAAGAAAATTCTAGAAACTGTGAGAAAAAGGATATACCAGGAGATGATGGTATTGTTTTAAATAATGTCTAAAAGGTGCAATTTTGCATATGGAAAACTTCCCAATAAAACCTTAGAATGTGGATAAAGGAGACAAATATTAACGAGTTCCTATATTTGATTTAAGAAATATATCAGAGAGAGAGAGGAAAAGAATAATCTAGAATCCATGGTCAAATAATCCAATAATGTGTAATGTATTAATACATATTCCTTTTTGGCTTTTTGTGTTTCAACCAAGTAATATGAATATGTTTCTAAGAAATGTCTTAGTGAAAGATAAAGAGAGATAAAGGGTTTTGGAGTGGTTGTGTCTCATGGACAATATGTCTTGACCCCCTTTTTCTTAATTAAACAACAAGGGAATATTGTGAAGAAAAAGAGGAAGGAATTGGCAGTGTTTAAGGATTAGGAAAAGACACGAGACAAGACTAGAGGAAAGGCTTCCATAAGCATACTATATAAGGGTGTGGGTACCAACATCTCCTGGAACACCTACCTACCCTTCTTCTTTGTATTCTTCCTCACCTTCCTCATTAGGGTTGTTCCTAAAGCATTTAAAGGGCTGTGATATCTTGATCTCAAATCTCCTTCCATTCCTTTCTGGGTTACTGGCAAACCCTAGGGTGGTCTTGTTGATACTCTATCGTGCACTCGTAGCCCTACTTACCCAAGGGTAGCGTGGGAGATAGGAAGACTATTTGGAAGGTCTTGATAAGAGCATGGGCATAGAGAAGCAGGTGGAGGTATAGGAAGGATGATGCAAACCGATGGAAGAAAGTAGTTGGCGACACCCTAAAAAAATCTACACGAGCTTCACACTCCTCGAAGCCCTTGAGCGCAAGGTGACACACCGATGGACCGACCTAAACCATGACCCCTCCAGGGAGAGTAGGCTCCCCTTTTGGATGTGCTGATGTCTCTAGTATTCTCCACAGTCACCCATCCCTCCTATGGTGCCCACAATTAGTTCCAGTTCTAATGACCTAACATTGGGGACTATACTCCACTGATGAATAGAATCCTCTATCTCCTTTTACTATCTTCTCTAACCAATCCATAAACACCGCCACGCTTGAGGAGAGCCTGCGAAGGTAGTTGCATCATTGTGCATGACTCCCTGATGGCCAGAGATGCAGTACCAGCCTCCCTGATCGACGTGCCATGGCTCCAGGTGCAAATTAGGGCTGCGCCACGAGGAAGGAGGAGGACAAAGTCAAAAGACTCATCTGCCCCTTCTCGCACGTACAAGACCCAAGGGCTATCGAGTCTTTTTCCCCTTTTTTGAGCCAAATATTTGGTAAGTCAATAAGATAGTATAATGTGATGTGGCAATGTTTTATTGACTGAGGAATAACAATTTTGAATAAATCATAACTAATTACTGGTAACTCCAATCATGATGATATTTATATGAAAATTGATCATGAATACGAGAGGAATGTAAATAAAATATAGGTGAGACCTAATTATGGTTCCAATTCCAAAATTAGTGCAAAGATGTGTTTACATGGTGATAAATGATCATTTTAAGTGGTCATTAATGCTTTTAAACCCTACATTTATGTAATAGGATGTTTGAATATGCTAAAAATGCTTTCTTTGACATAATAACTTATAGTGTTGAACAAGATGAGAAATAAAGATTACCATGATAATGATGATGATAATTAGAGAAACTAATTGGCATAATCGTGCTTATGAAGAGTTAAGATTAAAGATCCTAATTTGCTATGTCATTAAGGAACATAATGGTATCTCGTACTCATTATACAATAATATGGTAAATTTATAATCATGATAATGGTCAAAATGAATTCAGGTACTTGGGTCATTAAATTAATGAGCATGGGAATCATAGAATCAAACATGACCCTAATGATAACTCAATGCCAAGGAAACCTAAAACCTAGATTAGGACCAAGTTGGGTTTAAGCTAACTAGTGTGATGGTGGCAATTTAGGATTTACATACACACAGAGTAAAGTTTCTTACTTGATTGGAAAATATACTTGAAGTATAATTACATGATAATTTGCATGGCTCACCATCAAGGTATGTTGTTACACCTATGACTACTTGCATTAGTTTGTCGATGATTTTAGAGTGTTTCTCGAGGATTGTATTACTAAATTAATGGATGTTTATTTAGTTCTATTCAATTATAATGCCACTATGAGTATCACATTAATAAAGATTATGTAAAGAAAATGATAGTTCTTGTTTGCAAGTAATTGATTGTTATATGTTGTTGTGTACTTGCACACTTTTGCATGCACCCCACGTACACAACATAACTTGTTATACTGATCTGTGCTTTTGTTTGTTGGCAATTTAGGTACATGCTAATGAAAATATGTTTAGAGACATGATAGACCAAATGAAGTGAAATGAAGGCATTAATATATGTAAGGAGGGTTTAGATAGACACGTTTTCTCTATGTACAATGCTAGTAATGAGATTTTATGTAAAAGCATCTTGTAAACAATATTTGAAATAAATGAAATTATTTGCTAATATTTATTGTTTGATTAAAATATGGATCCTTGGGAATTTTTTTAGGTAATGGCCCTCACATTTTTAGCCTTCCTTAACTATGGGTTGTTGGAAATTGAGGTCGTTATATTTTCCCTTTTATAATGTAATAGGGAATTGGATAGTTTAAATTTATGTTTCATCATGAGAAGGCATTCTGCAACAGATGAATCGACCAGATCAAATGTTGAACCAATCAACTGAAGGACCAAGGAGGCCAGAAGATAGGAGGAACCCCATCGACTGGTGGCCCAATCGAACGGCTAGAGGAGTCCAGACATTGCTTGAACCAAAAACTAGATGAACAATTCAAGAGACCAACGACCAATAAGAGGCTAACCGATTGGATCAAGAGTTGAACTGATCAACCCAGACTGGTTGCAACACAAATTTCTGATATATAGGTTGTACACATGATGTGGACCTTAGGTGGTAGAAATTCCTTGTGACTCCAAGGAATTTATTTAGTATGGCCATAACCATCACTCATATATTTGTAATTGTATGTCTTTTGTTTGTGGTTATAGTATGTATGTGATACATATTATATGTATGCGGTGATTGGATATGTATATGTACTTCTATAAAATCCCTCAATATATATTAAGTCTTAGATGCTTTCCATGACTAGCATAGATGAAAATCTTTATCAACCAAGCATGGGTACGCCCTAGCATGGTGAACCATCTATCTCATGGAAGTGTGATGGTAGATATCTGGGTCTACCCTAGCAGGGTGAATATTCTATCATATTGACTTTTGGGTCAGGCTTAACTAGGTGATATTAATAGGATTAAGTGCCTAGAAGCATGTAGATGGACTTTCGAAAGGATGTGTGCATACCATCTATCTGAGAATTGCTTGAAATATAATTGGAAAATGTTACCTACTTTAAAAATTGGTTATGAGTGCCAATGTTGGTTGGGTACTTAATTATATGAACAAGACTCAAAATAGGTCAGACGAGGAGGCTTTTTCCTCCTCATCATCATAAAATGTTGTGATTCTCCCACAAGTGCATTACTTTGTCCATATTCGTCAAGTGAGGTACTCTACAACATCTCAACCCGATTGGAAAGAGTAATCCTAAGGTAAATGCTAAACATTATTTTTGTCATCTCCATTCTTCCTTTTCGTCTTCTTCTTGGATTCCATTAAATCATCATTGCACTATACTTTCTTCCCCACAAGCCCACATCTAATAGAGGATGATGTAAAATTTTGTTGGTTAAGAACAATTTTATTTCTTATATTTAGGGTGCATTGTCTTCCTCAACTATTATTGTCATATAGAAGAAGAGGATGATGGATTTTGAAGACCTTTCTTTGAGAAATATTTTTTGTAGAACAATTTTCTCCCTATTCTTCCGTGTTACAATGTTGGAGTTTATTCTCATATATCTCAAACATCCTCATAATATCTTGAATATGAAAAGTACTAAATTCCAACAAACCTTCTCTAGAAATAATGTTTTTCTACACAATATTTTAGCTCCATTTCATGAATAACCTTGTAACGACCCCGCCTCTCGGTAACCCCCAATTAAGGGAGACCCGAAGGTCAGAGCCGTTATTCAATTAACAAGATCAAAGGTTCGACAAATAATCAGTAATAATTAATAAACTTTACCAACTAAACTGAAAACGGGTATATAATAAAACTTTGTTTACCTTTTATAATTTGGGATTTCTAATCTTCTATCCATGAAGATACTAATCTAACTAATCCTCCTGCGCACGTTACTTCTCATTTAATTCCACATATGCCACTTTACTGTTTGTTCTTTTCATTTGTACCTAAAACGCCGACAAACAAAACACCGGTCAGCTGAAGCTGGTATGTGGGGGAAACAATAATTGTGCAACTATGTTAACAATGTAATCAACCAAATATCATTTAACAACCAAGATTACTTTTTAAGCAATACTACTCAATCCTTGCCTATCCCCTTTCTCTGTAACGTCCCTGTAGTGGACATGGATACCACCTCTCTCATATGGTAGATCCTTACCCCCATGGCCCTACCACACAGGTAGCCAATACCTAGGGTTATGGAGTCGCATGGTCCTACCCAAAGGTAGACCAATCCCTGTCTCATGATGACTTGATGGACCTACCCCATTGGTAGCCATTTACTAAGTCATTTAATGACCTGATGGACCTACCCTCATTGGTAGCCATTTACTAGGTCAATCTATAAAGCTACAGAGGGGACTAGGATCTGAGCTAGTAGGCACATATCTTAGATGATAGTCATATTCACATTATAATTTGCAATAATTAAATGTATCCAACAGTTTATTTCAAGCCACGATGGAAACATCGATAAAATCCCGGAAAACTAATTCGGGTAGTCATAAGCATAACCACATACCTGTCAATTTGATGCGAGACAGAAACAATCCAATCAACCAATAGGCAAGCAAGCATTCAATAAGATCCTGAAACAATTATACAATTTCCTTTTATTACTCATGTCATTTAAGATCTATTAAATCTAGCTCGCTTCCTAGGGTTTCTAGTCGACTTTTAGGTTTCCATTGCAATTAGGGTTTCCCTTCATCGTTTATTATTTTAAACCCTAATTTAACACAACTGATCATAAACCCTAATTATTTCCACATCTAATTATCAAGCCCGGATTAAAGACATAATTAACCATTAATTAAGCTCATTAAGTCTCTTTTTAATAAAGCTACTATTTTAATCCTCTTATTCCATGACAATATCATTATATGTGTTTGTCATTGATTCATAGTTCATTACAGTCCAAATCACATATGAACTCGATTTGCCATTAATCCACCTTTTTATTCATGAGAAAACCTTGATTACTTCATTTAGGGTATTTATCCATCAATTAAGAACTTTAATGCTCGAAATAACTTAAACTTAGCATATTCCAATTTTAATCATGAAATTAATCAATTACAGCCATTAATAGTCGAATTAGTCAACATTAGGGTTTCAAGGCCCATTAAAACATAGTTATGCACAAGAAACTCTAAATTAAACTAATTACATGCAAATTCATCCTTTTTCAATCTTTAATGATCCTTTTTATCATTAACAGGCTAAGATCAACTTTAATCATCTATTAAACCCTACTCATCACTTTAATCATACCAAAATAGGGTTCTTTAACCATTAACACATTAAAGTTAATAACTTCCATTACTTTTCGAATTGCAATAAGAATCAGGCTTTAATTTTATTTTTATTAGATTCTCCTCATTTTTCTAAGCAACTTTCATATTTTATGTGTGCTAATCCGAGCTACAAATAAATAGATATAATTTTAGCAAAATTACCTATTTCGGGCCAATCCAGGAGCGCCACGTGGTCAATCCCTTGCAAGGTCGTCCGATTAGGAAAATATAACCAAATTACCAATTTACCCTCCACTTAAGTAGCCCTTCCTTTGATACGTCGAGGGTAGAATTGTCCAATGCATATCTAACCTTCTTCAACCTCGAGCAACAGACCTGCGGCCGCCCTAGCCGCCGATCTGCAGCTTCGGCGCTCTCCTCCTCGCCTCCCTTGGCCTCGGCGGCCACCACGGAGGGTTCTCCTGCCCCCGCCATGCCCTGGAGCACACAAAGCTCCTCCAAGTTGTGGCTTCACTACCGTTTGTGAGTGCAATTCCATCTGCGGTTGCTGCTGCACGTGCAACACCTTTGCAGACCTATGGACGGAGTTGTTCCAAGCCCAGGACGTCGGTGATGGTCCCAATGCTTCCGCCTCCCTCCGTCATACCTATAGCAGCTCAAAGATAGAGCCACGGTGGGTGGGATTGGGCGTGACGATCTGCAACCCATGGCGGTCCTGTGCAGTCATACTACTGCAGCGGCGCACAGCTAGGAGGAAGGGACGTCTACTGAGCGTCCCCATGATGTCGTGGGAGCAGCACGGCCCCAACGTAACTCTTCCACATCTTCTCTTCTCCATGGATCGATCATGCTTTCGACTAGGGTTTGAACGTGGAAGAACATGAAGAAAAGAAGAAGAGATACGTGTGAGATCTCTTTGGAACTCGAACCAGCAGGCCAACCCCTTATATAGGGGAGGGTTTTCACACCCCAAGATGTGCATCCACAAAGATGCAAGGTCTTTTCCAATTAGGAAACTAATTCCTTCATTAGGAAGCCAACTTTCTCTCTCCTTACTATCCCTTTGGTATTTCTCTTTTCTTGGGTGATTAAGAATTTGAGACTCATCTCATGATTATCTTTATGATTTGATTTTAATTCATTGATCACGAAATCCCATCTTCCTTTATTGGAAAATACTTTCTTTTTAACAATACCACATACTTATTAATAATGTATCACATTATTTTCTTATTTTGCTTTATATGTATTTTCTCTTTCCTCTTTCTTCATTGGGACTCCTTGGATCCCAAGAAAATCTTTTATTTCGAAATCCTTTTTATTGGACACTCATTATCCTCCTAGATGCATCTAAATGCATTATTCTTCATTATTTCCCATTCTCTTGTTTATTCTTTATTAAAATAGTTCTTTTTGAGAATCTTTCTTTATTTCTCTTTTATTTTCCTCATTGATATTCCCTTTAACATTAGAAATCCTTGGGATACGAAATTCCTCAAAGGATAACTCAATTATACATCTTCTCACATATTTTCCACATTTCATCAATGTTTTCAATTTCTTTCTTAATAAAGAAATACTTATTGGATCTTTTCTTTTATTATTGCCCTTTACTTGCAATATTGGATTCCTTGGCACCCAAGGAACCTAAAGGTATGAAATCCATCCTTGGATTCCATTCTTTTGCCTTCTAGAGGTTTCCACACTTTTCCTTTTTCTCTATTTTCTTATTTACTCGATAATAGTGGAATTTCTTTTATCCTTTCCTGTTATTGGGCCCAATAGCCAATAAAGCCCACAAACAAATCAACAAGGCTATTTTAAACGAAAATCATGCATTCATTCATTATTTGTTCATTTATCTTTAATATGAGAAATTACATTTCTCAGCAAATGAACCCAAAATTGGGGTTGTAACATCTTGTCTAGGTATTAAAAGTCATAGTAAGCAAAGTAAGTCTAGACTACATATATCTAGTTCATGGGAAAGTATATTAATCCTTATATCCTTTAGTTTCTCAGTTTACTCATGAGTATTATAGAGTTTTCTCCATATTCTATTACTTGTTTCACACTTAGAGACAACTCCCTATAAGAAAGGAACATATAAAGTATGCTAATGACCATAGCTTGAAGAGTATAAACATCAAACCATATCTTCATTGCAATCATTAGCTACACCATTGGAAGCAACTATGTACATATGATCATCTTCCAATGATCAAAGCCACTTGGAAGAAGAAGAAAATATGTTTCTTCCAAGACATGTAGTTGGAACCATCTAAGAGACGTGAATGGTAGATGTTCTCTCGTTCAACCCTAGAAGGTTGACGTTAGAAGGGGAATCTCCTTTCCATTGGCTCTGGTAGAACAACATGGAGTTCTAGTGGTCCGTGTGGACTACTCTAGAGGCGAGGAGGCTTTTTTATCCGCTAGGAGGACGTCGTCAACCACCGTCCGTGGTGGAACACCATGAGGCCACCACCGACAACTGTCCATGTGCAAGTTGAAGAAAGAAGCATGTTGCATCAAGATTTATCATTGGACTTGCTCTAGGACTAGGTATATCTCTATCTATCCTATTTCCTAGATACATTGTTCTTGACACGATCTACTAGTTTAATAATCAGGTACTACAATTTTTGTTTCTGCATCTTTATTTGTTGTCCTAATTTTCCAACAATGGTATCAGAACCACATCAATTTATAGTGTGTCTGGATTTAAATTGATGTGATCCAATTTATTTATTACATGCGACGTGAATATTAAATGATTAATGTGAATATCTGATTAAATACCATATCCAATCCTGTAATTATCAATATATACATGATATGATATATATGTAATCATTACGCGTCACCCTAAAAGTTTTGATGGTGGATGTAAGCATGGTTATGGCACGAATCAATGTGGACTAAGTTCTTTATTATTTGGTTTATTTCCTATTGTTATATTGGTTTGCATACTGAGCCTCTACCCTCCATTCCAAATGTAAACTAATGCTTCTCTTCCTATATTCCCCTCAAATGTAAGTTGAGATTTTTCCTTTTACAATGTAATATGGAATAAGATAGTTTTAATTTATGTTTCATCATGAGAACGCATTCTACACTAGACGAATCGACTGACTCATATGTAAGTGAGGTCCAATGACAAAGGCAATGATAATAAGTGTTCTAAGGTATGTTGAAGTCCAAGTCTTCTGCACTCAAAATGAGGAGAAGGGGTAAGTGCAAAAGGAATCTATCCTTTTCACTTAAAGGAACAAACAAAGAAGATAGAGATAGAGATCTCTACTCCAGGACCCAAGAAGAAGCAAACTAGAACCATGTGGAGCAAGAGTTTCTTCCAATATAATTGAAATCTATTATTCATGGGCTTGTAACAAAATTAGTGAATTGCTATTATGTACCTACCATTAATGAAAACATCATGTATCTTGTATGGACAAGAATATCATGAATATATTGATGTCTCATTTTAAAATATAAGATCTTATATGGAGGTACCCTATGTTTCATAATCTATGCTCGATGGTTATAGAGACAAATGTGTATGACATATATACTGAATGCCTTGATGACTCAAACAATGAATACCTATAGCATTTTCATCACACATAAATGAGAAATGCATTTCTAGAATCCATAATGATGGTCATCTAGACTCTTTTGGTTATTGAACCAATACATACATGAAAGTCTTATTTATTGGGCAATATGACAAAAGTATCTTCACTACATGTAGTGGGAGAGTGACTATTGTATTAGGGGTTATACATACTGATGTATATAAACCTTTTAGAATGAATGCTAGAGGTGGTTAATATTACCTAATTATATTTATTGATGATCTTTGTAGATATCTTATATTGTATTTAATGAAATACATGTCTAAATATATTTAAGTGTTCAAGGAGAGCATGAACAAAGTATGTAACTGGCTTGGTAAAGGTATTAAGACACTTTGATATGATCGATGTTGAAATATTTCAAACCAAGAGTTTGAGGACCTTCTACCATATTGTGATAGTGTATCACAATAAAATCCACCTAAAACATAATGATGTATCAGAAAGAAGGAACCACACCCTATTATTCATGGTGTGACTATCAATAAAATCTAGTTGATCTTCCAATTTCTTTTTGGGCACATGCTTTACACTAAAGAATGTACTATCGAAATTTGTTCAAAAAGACACCATATGAGATATGACATGGGAGGTGTCGTGATATGTGTTTTATACCAATTAGTATTGAAAGATTATGTAAGAAAATAGATTCTTTAAAAGCTTTGTCCACAAATCACATAAATGTTATTTTGGTGAATACTACTTTTATATTTCAATCCGACAACAAAAATGTTAGTTGTCGGGATGGCTGAATTGCTGAATTGGAATTTAATTTTAAAGGAATTTGTGGGAGTAAAGTAGAGCTCAAAAATTTTGAGACCAACAAAAAAACATTGAACCAAAAGTGGTACAATAGAAACAATGAGAATCACAAGTTGTTGTGAAATCTCAAGTTCCTTATGTAACACAAAACCTCATAGATTTAGTAGAACACACTTTTAGTTTGAAAGATTATGATATCTTATACTCAAGAAGGAGGTGATTTGATCATAGATGATGAGACAATAACCTACCTAGAAGCTATTGAGGGACCAGAGTCTGATCAATGGCTTGAGGCCATGGGATCCAAGATGGAGTCCATGTCCAACAAGATATGACCTTGGTGGAACCACCTGAAGGGGTATCACCCATAGGATTCAATGGAGTCTTCAAAAGAAGACCAACATGGATAGTAGTGTACAAACCTATAAGAGCTTATCATTTGTAAAGGTTTCAAACAAGTTCAAGATGTTGAACATGAACAAATCTTTACCATTTGACATGGTTAAATCCACCAGGATCATGCTTTCCATTGCAACTTAGTATGACTATGAGATTTGGCAAAATGGATGTTACAACCACATTCCTTAACATGAATAGTGTAGAGGATGTGTACGTGACACAGGATAAAGGTTTTATAAATACAAGTTTGCAAACAAAGTCTGTAAGCTACAAAGGTCAATCTATGATTCAAGCAAGCATCTAGAATCTTCTGTTTGACAAGATAGTCAAAGAGTTTGACTTTAGTCCGAATGAAGATGAAATTTGTGATTACAAGAATTTAGTGGGAGAATATTATTATTCCACATGATGATGGGGAATAACATCCTTATACTACAAATATTAAAACCTAAATGGGAAGCATCTTCTCTATGAAGAGTTTAGGTGAAGCATCCTATGTGATAGGATTTGAGATCTATAGAGATAGATCTGGAAAGCTTCTTGACCTAAGTAAGAACACATACATTGGCAAGATACTGAGGGGTTCAAAATGTAGGACTCAATGAGAGAAAAATTCTCCATGTTCCATGGAGTAAGTCTCTCAAGAGCCCAGTGTCCCAGTTCTTGTAAAGAATGGTAAAACATGAGTGAGATGTCATATGCATTCACAATTGGAACGATCATGTATGCAATGTAATATACTCATCCCATTGTTTCATATGTATTGAACGTAATTAGTTGATATTTGTCAGATCCCAATGAAATGAAAAGATTTAGAGGGGAGGGGGTGAATAGAGCTTTATGATAGTTTTAATCAAATGAAATTACTCAACTTAAAGTGTAGTGGAAATATAAAACAAAAGAGGCAACCACAAAAGGACACATAGATTTATAGGGATTCCATTTAAGACATTAGTACACTACCTAGTTGTCACCAATAAGGATTTGTAAAACATGGATTTTTTTCCTTTTGTATACCAATACACAATACAAAAAAATTATCGGTGCCTTTTTTGGTCAAGACAAACCCTCATTTTCAGCTCAAGAAGAACTACCACTTTCTTTGATGGGCTGCCGGAAGGTCACCCTCATGGAGAGGATCACAATCCACCCCACCACCTTAGTTTCAACCTTCAACCTTGAAGTAGAACCAATATCGCTTCACCACAGCTTCTTTGTTGAAGTAGTGAGAAGTAGCAACACACCGTTGTACAAAAACAAGAGAGGAATAAGGAGATTACAATGCTCTTTTCACAAGATGTACAAATTAGCACTATGGACAAGTGATGATGATCTACTTACACAAAGTTGTATTGGGTGGAGAGAACACTTAAACCAATGAAGACACTTAGTCAAGATTGGTGGAAATATGAAATGTAGGGACAAATCACTTTTTAGAAGGATGCTAGATCAAGTGTATGTCAATGTATATGTAGTTATTACTCAATGGATGTGTCTAAGTGTCCTAAGACTGCTACTATTTATAAGAATGGTTTACAAGTGGCTAGGACAACTTTGAGAGAGTCTATAGGGTTCTAGGTGATCAACTATCCATTGGAACAAAGTTAATTGAGGTGAAATGACTAGTTTGATCGTTATTAATTTCCATTCCAGAATGTTCCTCCGTCAAGAATTTTCAACGAAACTGTCTAGGCGGAGTAATATTTTGATTGAGCATGTGCTAATTGCAAAAAAGATCCAACGACTATATCTTGATAACAAATCAAAAATATGTCTCAACGGCTCTTTGTCAGATGAGAAAATTTTTCACCAAAGGTGTATCCGATTGATAATAAGTTTGACCGAGCGTGTCTTGATCCAAAAAGTTCCTAGACTGAAAAACTATAAAAGATGTATAAATAATAGGTACACCTATCTATTGGCCTTCTAATGAAGGATAACAACCCTAAAAACTTCATATGAGTATGGAATAGGGTTTAGGATAGCATCTGGATGAACATTAATTGTCCTTACATCATGCCTATCAAGTTGTACAAAAACACATGTGTACAAACAAATACATAAATACATGGAACAACTTGAATTGCAAGTACCCAAACACATAGACACACACACACACACACACACACACACATATATATATATATATGCAAGGTCTTTGTAGTTCGATGTTGACTGAGTTACTTGATCACCTGAAATACTTAATAAAAATGTTAGTAATAATATTTGGGAAATATTTGCAGCATCAAAATATGAGTGTGGCCTATCCAAAAAGCCAACAATCTCCTCCTTTTTTATGATGACAAATATTTCCAAAAGATAAATTGAATGTAGCAAATTAAGAACTTCATACCTTTGAATTGCTTTGTTGATAACCGATTTATCTCATGGGTTATTTTCCCCCCTTCTCTTGAAGTAAAAAAGGGTCAATACTTACCAACGCTCCCATCAACACGATAGTCATTTTGGAGAGGAAAAACTTATACTCGATGTTTTAATTGAAAAAGAACACCAATATATGGAAAATCTAAAAAGATAAACATTAAGGCATAGTCAAAAATCCATATGATCAAGGAACATTAAAAGGTTGTCTAATTGCCAATGAAAGAAATGTAAAGTCCAACATGACAAAAAGATCCCATAAAGAACAAATATAACAAAAATACTCTAAACCAATGGTCAGGAATGTTAAGTCCGATGTAGAGATGCCAACAAAAAGCAAAAACCAAAACTGATTTCTTAGCCATTTCCAAAAGATGTTAAGCCCGAAAATGATTAGAGAATCTTTTTAGCACAAAAAAAAGGTCAACAAGAGTATCTAGAGATCAAATATAAGGTATGTTAAGCCTATATTAATATAAAGAATCCATTAGAGAAAAAATTGAGAACAATAAAAGTATCTTTAGACCCAATATAAGGGATGTTATGCCCATATTGATGTAGAGAATCCATTAAAAGAAAAAAGATATGCAAGTTATATCAAGAGATTTTCAACTCCCCCTTAATCCCATGCCAAGTAAAAAGATCTTAAAGTAAAGGATTTACTAAAAGATAGACATTTAAGATCCCAAAATTTCATGATAACACATTTATGTCAAATATAAAAGCCAAGATATGTATGGTGCTATCAACATTTAATTCAAGTATTGTAAGTTAAATCCAATTTTTCTTAAGGAATAAAACATCTTTTCTTTTCATACAAAAAATAAGCAGTTTAATATATATGTAAAAGATAAGAAAAGTTCGCCTCAAAATTAGGTTGAGATAAGAGACAAATAATTTTATCAAATTAAGAATGGGTTCAATCTCAACATTCCTCTTTTAATTCAATGTTGGGGTTTTAGGGACCTAAGCCATGTCAAGGGCTCCTTTCTTTCAATAGTCACATGAAAATGAATAGTGACCAAAAAGTTGAAAATAATGACATGAGATATAAGATATTTCATTTCTCTTTTCTATGACATCATTTTTGGGCACATATATAGTTTTAATCTTGGGAGTATATGTGTTACAACCCCAAATTTTTGGATTCTTTTTGGTGAGAAATGTAATTTCTCATATTAAAGATATTTAAACAAATAATGATATAATTTGTTTTGAATAAATGGATTTCGTTTACAATAGCCTTGATTGGTTGTTTTGTGGGCTTTATTGGCTATTGGGCCCAATAATAAGGAAAAGACAAAGGAAACTTCATTAACAAATTAGTAAATAAGAAAATGGAGAAAATAAAGATGTAGAAACCTCTAGAAGGTAAAGGAATATTATCCAAAGGAGGATTTCATGCTTCTTGTGTTCGAAGTCCAAATTGCAAAGATAATACAACAAGAAAGAGAAATGATTAATTAAATATTGCTTTATTAAGAAGAAATGTGAGATAATGATGAAAATATAAGAAATATGTGGAAAAATGGATACTGGAATAATTATAAATGATATTTTGACTCCACATGATTTTTAATGGTAAATAGAGTCACAATAAAGAAAATAAAAGATTAAGGTAGAGAAAATATGCTTTATTATAGGATAACTTGCACATGAAGGTAATGCCCATTTTACTTTGGAATTTGGGACTCAAATTTTTAATGTGAGTAGATAAAGACAAGAGGAAGTTTTCCTTAAAATTTGGTTGAAAAAGGATAAACGGATTGGGAGATATGATTTTTCAAAGTTTCCTAAAGTGAATGGAAGATCATTAAATGTCACAATTCACATTCAAAATAGATTTGCTTATATTGGGCATGTGCAATGTGAACCGTTGATCTGAGATCCAACAATGATCTACTTATCTTCCACCTCTAACCCATTTTGGGAAGCAGTAATAGTAATGCAGGGAAATCGGTCCACACATCCTCTCTCCCTAATCAACAAGGAGTCCTGAAAATTTGATATTTGGAATCGGGAGAGAATTGCGATCCTTTCTAACTCCTAAGTCGTTTCTATTAATGATATTCTGAAAAACCCCTAAAATCCAATCACTGCCGATAGGGAGGCAACTCTTGTTTTCCCTCAACCATGATGCCTATATAAAGTGAACATATCCCTCTCGTGTTTTCAGGCTCTTTCCGCGAGTTTGTATCCTTACAAGAAGGATCAACCTGTTATGAAGGGACGTTGTTCCCTGACCCAACGTCTTCCCCAACCTAGAGTGGCGGTGGCTCGATGAGCAGCCAACCTCGACCACCAGTGAGGGGGGTTATCGAGGGGAACTCTGCGACTCCTGACCATAAGTAAGAGGAACCAGAGGTATAGGGACGGTGATCGACAACTAGAAGGAGGTAGGAAGGTGGATCCTATGGGCGGAAGCAACCCTCCTCCGCGACACTTTGTTTTCTAGAGGAAATAGAGTCATGCGCACAGAGAAGGAGACACGGGTGCGGGTCAGCCAGGTCACATGGGAGCTGGATCCTGGAAGAGGGTCTACGATCCAGGGAAAGGAAAAGGAAAATATAGAAGGGACATGTGGCAGCCAACGATTGGTCAAAGGTAATTTTCTTGTGGAAATCGTAATCAATTATTGGTAGCTCAGATTGATACATATAAAATATGAAAGTTTCTTAGAAAAATGAGAGGAATCCATTAAAAATAGTTTTACAAGCTAATTCCTCTTGCAATTTGAAAAGTAGTGGAAGTTATCAACTTTAATGCTTTAATGATTAAGAAAACCTAATTTGAGATGATTAATGTATTAAGAAGGGTTTTATGGATGATTAAAGTTGATATTAACTTGTTAATCATAAAAAGATACATTAATATAAAAAAGGATGAACTTTGCACATGATTCGTTTAATTTAAAGTTCCATGTACATAAATGAACTTTAATGGGCCTTGAAACCCTAATGTTAGTCATTGTGACTCTTAATGACTTTAATTGTTCAAATTCACGAATAAGCTCAGATACGATAGTTCTATGCTATTTCAAGTATAAAAGTTCCTAATTGAGGATAAATACCTTTAATATGGTAATTAGGGTTTGCTAATGGATAAAAGTGGAATTAGTGATAAATAGAGTTCATAAAAGATAAGTTGCTAATTTGAAAGGAACCAAAGATGATAATTGGTCCTAATGATCTTCTCATGGTAGTTTTAATGTAAAAGAGGCATAATGGACTTAATTAATGTGTAATTGTGCCTTTAATAAAAAATTAAGGTTATATGTTGTTAAAAGGTAACCTTAATATCTTTCATGAAGAGTAGATGAGATAATTAGGGTTTGAGAGTAATTGTATAAAATTAGGGTTTAAAATAGTAAAAATGAAGTGAAACCCTAATTGCAATGGAAACCCTAAAAGTGGACTAGAAACCCTAGGAAGCAAGCTAGGTTTAATAGATCTTGATGACATGATCAATGATAGGAAATTATATGCATATTTCAGGATCACTTTGTGTGCTTGTTTGCCTTTTGGATTTCTTGCATTGATTGGATTAATTTTGTCTCAAATCAACCTGACATGTAAGTGGTTAATTATAGTTAATCACATTAGTTTCCCGAAGGTTTTTCGGATGATTCATCGCATTGAATGCAACCTATGAGTTTGGATGTTCATACTTGCAAATCATAAAGTCACTATGATTATCACAATAATAATATAAGTGTGTATTCTCACACCTACATGCCACCCTAATGGATGATGCCAAAAGGTCAAGCCCAGGAGGGAAGACCCATGGGCACCATGAGTGGTGACCCCAGATACCAAGCTCGGGATTGAGAAGGTGGTCTTCATTGCATGACTAATGGGCACCATGAGGTGACCCCAGGCACCAAGCTCGGGATTGAGAAGGTGGCCTTAAGTCATTGGCAAAAGAGAAACCCTAAGGTGGGTATGCCAGGGTTAGGGCAAAAGCGGTGGAGAATGTCACATTGAAAGTGTAAATTGGCTTGTTAATTAACTTGATTGTGATATTTAGATTGTTAGCCATATTTGCAAAATTTTGGTTGTCCCCACATATCGACATATTCATTTATGCTGACTGACATTTTGTTTGTCGGCATTTTAGGTACAAGTTTGAAAAGGACAAACAATAAAGTGGCATATGTGGAATTAAATAAGAATTAAAGTACAAAGGAGGATTAGTTAAAATAAGAATCCAGATGTGGATAGAAGTAGATATCCAAGTTTTTGAAAAAGGTATGCAAAAAGTTTATTTTATTATAGCTTTTTAGTATAGTTGGTAGAATTTGATAATTATTATTGATTATTTGTCGAACCTTTGATCTGGAAATTGGGATAATGGCTCTGACCTCTTGGACTCCCTTAATTGGGGGTTACCGGGAGGCGGGGTCGTTACATTTGGTATTAGAGCGTAGGTTCCTCATTTAATCTTTAATAATTATTAAATTTTACAAACTCTATAGAACCCAAGGGAGTTATTAGAGGATTTTCCGAAAGATAGATGTGTCAACAAAAGGATCACGTCCGGGTGCTGGCAAGATTTTCCTCCGCACCTCTAGTCGGAATACGAGGACTCCTGGATTGGTGTGACTACCTGGCCAATGTCTCAAGATTTGACTCGAAATAAGATACCTTTAGGACTCTCTCATCTTGTTCATCCCTTCTCAACTCAAATGATGTTAAGGATTTTAAAGATTAGGGATTTCTCTCTTTTCCTCACCCTCTTGAGGTATGGGTAAAGTTGATAAGGTTTAAGGAATCCTCCACCAAATTAATGAAAAGCATGTAAATAAGATGTCATGGACATAAGCTTAATAGTTTAAGCGTAAACTAAAGAATAGATACATGCTTAGGTCATATGACATGTGTTGTCATGCCCTCAGGAGAGACCTAAGGCTAGACCTCCTTGCCAAGATGATGAGTGGAGAAAGTTAGTCTAGGAGGTAGAGACCTCCATTATAAGTAGAGACCTGGCACATCCTTTGAGGATGATGCTAACCCTAACCCTAAGTAAAGGTTAGAGAGAGAGATGACACAATGAGTTAGATGTCATGGTAGACCAGGTGTGTGGGTGGACATGCTTTTGGATACCCATATGAGCCATATGAGGTTGGATGACCTGGTGCCTTTGGCGACCCAACCCTGGGAAGGGTCGTGCATGTTAGGGTGAAGGATAGCTCCTTCAATGATGAGGTTAGTGAATAACCTATAGAAACCCTATGGGCTTATGCAAGTACAGCATAACATACACCCAGAGTACATCAGTAGTACTGACTGTAGGTTAAAACCCTAGCCAGGAGAGTATGTGGGATAGCTTATGAGATAAGCAAGAAGAGCTATGGATAATCTTGAGTGAACATAAGTTGAACAGAGGCTTCACCCATGTAGGGGTATGCTTGTGAGCTTGATCCACCTGAATGGAGAGAGGACCTCTAGTAGTTAGGCTGGTTGTGGAGTTAGCTCTAGAGAGAGAGAGCAAGACCCAAGAAAGAAGGTTGGAAGCTTAGACTCTGAGATATGAGGAACAGTGGGGAGTTGGGGATGATGCGACCTAAGTGGATGGTTGTGGTTGACTCATGCATTATCCCTGGAGGTTGAGGATATCTTGGTTGCCTTTGGAGAAACTAAAACCTAGAGAGAAGGTGAGGCTGCTGGTACCTATGAGCCTATGGTATAGATGTTCACCATCTAGGGTTAGGAAGAAGAGTTCCTTAGACCCTAAAGAGGTTTAGTAACAAGTTGTGAGGCCTTATACATTGTTGGTTGTCTTTGAGGAGGACTCCACTCTGAAGTGTTTCTTGAGTAGAAGGATGACAGGAAGTTCATGTCATACCTTGTACATGTTTGGTTCGTGATTAAGAGGTTGAGCATGCAGTTGGACACCCAAAAAGTGAACCTAGGCCTAAGAGGGGAAGTGGTGTACCTGATGCTCATGATGAGATTTGAGTTTCTATAGAGTTGAACACGACACTCCTCATGTTTAGAGGAAAGGGAAACCCCATAAGTCTAAGGTATGTTTGATGAACCTCTCACCTATAGGTTGGTGACATATGTTCTTGGTTCAATGATGAGGAATGAGAACAAGTATGACCTAGCGTGGTTTAGTAGGTGGTCTGCTTGTGCCTTGGTAGCTTGCTAGGGTTAAGAATGCTCATGTGGATGTGAACCCTAGACATAAGGATGTTTGTGACCTTTGTTATTAAGATGTAGTTTCCTCCCATCCTGGGAGAGGGACCCTTTTGTAGGGTGTATACCAGTTTTTGAGGTAACCTAAAGAGGTCTCATTGGATCTTGAGAAGCTAAGTGAAAAGTACATAGTATGAGAATGAACTTGTAGACCCATAGATAA
This sequence comes from Alisma plantago-aquatica, assembly GCA_963693085.1. Lineage (NCBI taxonomy): Eukaryota > Viridiplantae > Streptophyta > Magnoliopsida > Alismatales > Alismataceae > Alisma > Alisma plantago-aquatica. Next base: position 1,421,825,172 of record OY856411.1, read on the forward strand.
CCATCTCTAAGTGCATTTGGATGTGTTACCATGGAGGTAACTGGTATGAGGCCTGACCAAGGTAGGCAGGTCGCCATGACCCCTATGAAAGGATGAAAGTCAGTCCAGGAATGCAGAGAGAGATGATGGAGACTTGGGTAAGGTTCTAAGTTGGACATGTACTATAATAGAATCCCAAGTCTATCCTAGGGCCAGGTAGGGATAAGACCAATGGAATTAGGAGTTGCCTAATTCCCTAGTTGCACATGACCATAGGGTCAGGAGGTAACAACTATCATTATATGAGGGCCATGGGTTAGGAGATTGATCACCTTCATGAACTTAGGGGACCCAAAGGGTAGATGAGTAGGACACTCTTTGGATGCATAAGGGAAGAGGGATGACCACAAAAGTGTCAACACCCTACAGACCTAGAGGAGATGACCAAGGATTGCATGGTGACCCAAGTAGGTTCGAGACCAGTTTTCCATGGAAGTAACTTTGATATAGAGATGATTGTGATGTAGAGACATGTTGCACGTTTCAACTAATATTTGAAGGTGCACTGGCAAGGTGGGATGTACCATCTCTACTCTTGGAATGGCAAGAACTTGGTATTTGGACTTCAGCCAAATGCTTATTTCCTCTTGTTATGGGAGTGAGAGATAGGACAGTACGCATGCCACACACCAAGGATAAAGATGATGTGAGTTGGAACGTTGCTATGAGGTATGATGACAGAGATGATAACATACCCTTATGGAGTGAATGATATGTGGATGGTTTACAAACATCAAGAGAACTAAGGTAGTCATCTTATGAGGATGCTTTTATCATGAGCTATGTGGAATTTGCAAGTTATACAAGGTTGCGTTTGATAACCAAGAAGATGAGCTCAGAGTTTTCTTGATGAAGATAGACTTAGAGTTTGAGATGAGATGATAAAGTGGAATACATGGAGGTGTATGTTTTCAATATTACCTAATACATATGGATGTGAGGCGGTAATGGATGTTCTGGTTGAGATGCAACTACCTAGTTTATCTAGAGGATAAAAGAGGTTGTTGGGTTGGCCCTAAGTTTGAAAAAGGAGATATGTTTGGGCTAACACTCAGATGTAACATGATCGTTGATCAAGTTAGTGGTTTCTTAGTGAGCCAGCCTAGGCCTTGATGCAATAAAAGGATGGTTGTAGAACCTCAGATGCACTTCTCTGGAAAAGAAGGTGATGAACCTCGACTAGAGTGGTTTAGGGTTTCCGAGGAATCAATCTTGAGGAATCATGACATATAGGAGATCATGATTTAAGATCACCATACACTGTGGTACTACTAAGATAGTAAGTGACAATAGTACTTTGATGCTTAAGTTGCACGTGGCTTGTCGCCATGCATGTTAGGTGAAAGACGAACACTAGTAACCCATTGAGTTGATATAAAGGATAAAGAGTCCTCAAAAGGGAATGGGAGTTCATCACTATGGATGTTGTTGTAAGTCTCCCCTAGACCAAGGAAGGTTAAGATGCAATATGTGTTATGGTAGATCGCCTTACCCAGATGACATGAGAAAGAAAGAATACTGTAAAGGGACGGATCCAGTTGAACTACAAGTAAGAGAGATGGTTCAACTACACCATGATGCGAGTTCAAAAGTTCTTGAGAATAACCTAAAGATTCACTTCCATGCGGTGGAAGTAGGTACATGAAGAACTCGATATTAGTACAATTTATCACCCCTAACTAATGGTTAGTATGATACATACTAGAGGGTCTGATGAGAGCATGTGTGCTTGTTCAGGGTGATACATGGAGACAGTTCTTATCCTCTGTAAGATGTAATGATAACCACCATAGCTAGTGTCGGGATATAAAGAAGCTCTGTTAGGGAGGTTGTGTCGGTCACCACTTCATTAAGATGATGTTGGTGAAGGGACCTCACAAAGGTCAAAAAAGAACCACAGTGTGTGCAGATGAAGTCGCTTTGATCGTGCAATGGCTGAGAAAGAGCCCAGGGGTGACATGTGTCGTGAGCTGATGCAAAGCAGACTGACATGCAACTCACTGTGGGACAGTATGTGACGTGAAATCTGACCCCTCTAAGTTATAGCTATGAGAGCTGAGTCCCGGCTGCATGGTCCATTTGAGATGGATTGGTGGAGATGGCTATGTTTAGCCTTACCCCTCAGGATAACATGATGTATAATGTGTTCCATGAGTCCGATATAGAGCACTATATGAGGTACCCAAGCCATGTGCTGAGCCCTGAACCTATTCATCTTTATGAGAGGCTAAAATGTCCTGAGTCACCTATGAGGGTACGATATACCAAGGTGAGAAAGAACTTAGATGAAAGAATATGAGATGATAAAGGTTCTTGGGAAGCACCATGGAAAGGGTGAGGCCACATGGGAGCCGTTATGGACATAAGAAAGGATTATCCTATTTGTTTGTGTGCCTGGCGGAATTTTGAGGGTAAAATTCCTATAAGAGGGGAAGGATGTTACAACCCCAATTTTTTGGATTCTTTTTGGTGAGAAATGTAATTTCTCCTATTAAAGATATTTGAACAACTAATGATATAATTTGTTTTGAATAAATGGATTTCGTTTATAATAGCCTTGATTGGTTATTTTATGGGCTTTATTGGCTATTGGGCCCAATAACAAGGAAAAGACAAAGGAAACTCCATTAACAAATTAGTAAATAAGAAAATGGAGAAAAGAAAGATGTAGAAAACTCTAGAAGGCAAAGTAATATTATCCAAAGGAGGATTTTGTGCCTCTTGGTTTCCAAGGAGTCCAAATTGCAAAGATAATGCAACAAGAAAGAGAAAGGATTAATTAAATATTGCTTTATTCAGAAGAAATGTGAGATAATGATGAAAATATAAGAAATATGAGGAAATATGGATAAAGGAATAATTATAAATGATATTTTGACTCCACATGGTTTTTAATGGTAAATGGAGTCACAATAAAGAAAATAAAAGATTAAGGGAGAGAGAGTATGCTTTATTAAAGGATAACTTGCACATGAAGGTAATGCCATTTTTCGTTTGGAATTTGGGACTCAAATTTTGTATGCGAGTAGATAAAGCCAAGAGGAAGTTTCCCTTAAAATTTGGTTGAAAAAGGATAAACAGATTGGGAGATACGATTTTTCAAATTTTCCTAAAGTGAATGGAATATCATTAAATGTCACAATTCACATTGAAAATAGAATTGCTTATATTGGGCGCGTGCAATGTGAACCGTTGATCTGAGATCCAATAGTGATCTTCTTGTCTTCCACCTCCAACCCATTTTGGGAAGCAGTAATAGTAATGCAAGGAAATTGGTCCACACATCCTCTCTCCCTAATCAACAAGGAGTCCTAAAAATTAGATATTTGGAATCGGGAGAGAATTGTGATTCTTTCTAACTCCTAAGTTGTTTCTATTAATGATATTCTGAAAAACCCCTAAAATCCAGTAACTGCCGATAGGGAGGCCACTCTTGTTTTCCCTCAACCATGATGCCTATATAAAGTGAACCTATCCCTCTCGTGTTTTCAGGCTCTTTCTGCGAGTTTGTATCCTTACAAGAAGGATCAACGTGTTATGAAGGGACGTTGTTCCCTGACCCAACGTTTTCCCCAACCTAGAGTGGCGGCAGCTCAAGGAGCAGCCAACCCCGACCACTAGTGAGGGGGGTTATCGAGGGGAAGTCTATGACTCCTGATCAGAAGGAAGAGGAATAAGAGGTATAGGGGCGGCGATCGACGACTAGAAGGAGGTAGGAAGGTGGAGCCTGTGAGCGGAAGCAACCCTCCTCCACGACACTCTATTTTCCAGAGGAAACAAAGTCATGTGCAGGAGAAGGAGACATGGGTGTGGGTCATCTGGGTCACATGGGAGCTGGAGCCAGGAACATGGTCCGCGAGCCAGGGAAAAGAAAAGGAAAATATAGAAGGGACATGTGGCAACCAACGATTGGTCAAAGGTAATTTTCTTGTGGAAATCATAATCAATTATTGGTAGCTCGGATCGATACATATAAAATATGAAATTTGCTCAGAAAAATGAGAGGAATCTATTAAAAATAGTTTTACAAGCTAATTCCTCTTGCAAATTCGAAAAGTAGTGGAAGTTATCAACTTTAATAATTTAATGATTAAGAAAACCTAATTTGAGATGATTAATGTATTAAGAAGGGTTTTATGGATGATTAAAGTTGATATTAATATGTTAATCATAAAAAGATACATTAAGATCGAAAAGGATGAATTTTGCACGTGATTGGTTTCATTTAAAGTTCCATGTACATAAATGAGCTTTAATGGGCCTTGAAACCCTAATGTTGGTCATTGTGACTCTTAATGACTTTAATTGTTCAAATTCATGAATAAGCTGAGATATGATAGTTATAAGCTATTTTGAGTATAAAAGTTCCTAATTGAGGATAAATACCTTTAATATGGTACTTAGGATTTTCTAATGGATAAAGGTGGAATGAGTGATAAATAGAGTTCATAAAAGATAAGTTGCTAATTTGAAAGGAACCAAAGATGATAATTGGTCCTAATGATCTTCTCATGGTAGTTTTAATGTAAAAGAGGCATAATGGACTTAATTAATGTGTAATTGTGCCTTTAATAAAAAATTAAGGTTATATGTTGTTAAAAGGTAACCTTAATATCTTTCATGAAGAGTAGATGAGATAATTAGGGTTTGAGAGTAATTGTATAAAATTAGGGTTTAAAATAGTAAAAATGAAGTGAAACCCTAATTGCAATGGAAACCCTAAAAGTGGACTAGAAACCCTAGGAAGCAAGCTAGGTTTAATAGATCTTGATGACATGATCAATGATAGGAAATTATATGCATATTTCAGGATCACTTTGTGTGCTTGTTTGCCTTTTGGATTTCTTGCATTGATTGGATTAATTTTTTCTCAAATCAGCCTGACATGTATGTGGTTAATTATAGTTAATCACATTAGTTTCCCGAAGGTTTTTCGGATGATTCATCGCATTGAATGCAACCTATGAGTTTGGATGTTCATACTTGCAAATCATAAAGTCACTATGATTATCACAATAATAATATAAGTGTGTATTCTCACACCTACATGCCACCCTAATGGATGATGCCAAAAGGTCAAGCCCAGGAGGGAAGACCCATGGGCACCATGAGTGGTGACCCCAGACACCAAGCTTGGGATTGAGAAGGTGGTATTTATTGCATGACTAATGGGCACCATGAGAGGTGACCCCAGGCACCAAGCTCAGGATTGAGAAGGTGGCCTTAAGTTATTGGCAAAAGAGAAACCCTAAGGTGGGTATGCCAAGGTTAGGGCAAAATCGGTGGAGAATGTCACATTGAAAGCGTAAATTGGTTTGTTAATTAACTTGATTGTGATATTTAGATTGTTAGCCATATTTTCAAAATTTTGGTTGTCCCCGCATATCGACATATTCATTTATGCTGACTGACATTTCGTTTGTCGGCGTTTTAGGTACAAGTTTGAAAAGGACAAACAGTAAAGTGGCATATGTGGAATTAAATAAGAATTAAAGTACAAAGGAGGATTAGTTAGAATAAGACTCCAGATGTGGATAGAAGTAGATATCCAAGTTTTTGAAAAAGGTATGCAAAAAGTTTATTTTATTACAACGTTTTAGTATAGTTGGTAGAATTTGATAATTATTATTTATTATTTGTCAAACCTTTGATCCATAAATTGGGATAACGACTCTGACCTCTTGGTCTCCCTTAATTGGGGGTTACCGGGAGGTGAGGTCGTTACAATATGTCTTTTTGCTTCTAGGCATATGTGAGGATTGCTTCTTTGGCGCATAGCCTAAACCTCTACTTCCTATTTGTTTAGAAGTATTAACTAAGATGTTATCAAAATTTTTGTTTCTTTGCATTCATATTGAAACTTGTTTTGCAACTCCACATTTTCAACAATCTTTTTAGTAACACCTAAATTTACTTGAGAAAGATTTGAAAGTAAAGTATCTCTATCTTTTAGCAAAGTATCATAATCTACATGATTGCACAAAATGGGTTGAGTTTGATAATCATTTAGTTTAACAAGCATACCAACCTTTTTATGAGCGAGAATACTATTGTTATTTTCAAGAACATGCATTTTAGTCTAAATAATTTCAACACATTCTTTTAGTGCATTATTCGAATATTTTAGAGTATCATTTTTAGAGCTAATATTATCCATATTAACGTGAAGTTCATCAATTATTTTAGCAAGTTTCCTATTTTGTATTTTGCAATCAATATATTTATCATGAATTTCTTCAAGACTACTAACTAATTCTTCTTTAGATAAATAAAAAATACTTACCTCATTATTTTCTTCTTTATCTATTATTACAATGAGACATTCTACCTTCTTCTCTTTACAACTTTTACTATCATTAGTTGATTGCTCCAATGCAACTTTGCAGGAATTCTTACCTTTCTTGATCTTTAGACATTCAAAAGTCAAGTGGCCTCTCTTTCCACATTCAAAACACCATTTACAATCAAGGTCAGGTTGTCCCATTTTGTTGTCCCCTCTCTTGAAGACCGGTTAAGGCTCCTTGAAGTCCTGCTCTGGTACCAAATGAAAAGATATAGAGGGGGTGAATAGAGATTTATGATAATTTTAATTAAATGAAATTACTCATCTTAAAGTGCAACAAAAATATAAAATAAAAGAGGCAACCACAAAAGGATACAAAGATTTAGAGTGGTTCTGTCTAAGACATCAGTCCACTACCTGGTTATCAACAATTAAGATTTGCAAAACATGTATTTATTCCTTTTGTATACGATTCACAATACACAAAATTTAGCGGTGCCTTTTGTGGGTCAATACAGATCCTCCTTTTCTGCTCAAGGAGAACTACTATCTTCTTTGACAGGTCACCGGAAGGTCACCCTCTTGGAATGGAAATTAATTGTGATCAAACTAGTTGTTGCACCTCAATCAATTTTGTTCCAACAACTAGTTGACCACTTAGAACCCTCTAGACTCTCCTCAAAGTTGTCCTAGCCACTTGTAAACCATTGCTATAAATAGTAGTGTTCTTAAGACACTTAGACATATCCATTGAGCAACATGAAAGTCAGTAGACTGCCATAAAGAACATCCTAAAGTATTTGAGAAGTAGTAAAAGGATCGGTTCTTTAACTATGGTAATGCGGAAGAGTTGGTTGTAAAGGGTTACACTGATGTAAGATTCTAAAATAACAAAGTACATCACAATCTAAAATTGTGTTTGACCTTGTCATGGAACTGTAAGTTGGAAATTTTTTGAGGAAGATACAGTTTCTAATTCTACATTACAAGCCAAGTATCTTTATGTTTGAAAACAACAGAGGATACTGTATGGATCTAGAAGTTCTTATAAATGAACACGTGGTAGGTTCCAACCATTAATGACATTGTAGACATATTGTGACAACAGTGAAGCTACTCGTTAGGCAAGGGATCTCAGATAGCATATTGTGACACCTCCATCACATACGAGAAGTCGTACAATGAGGATATGTGAAAACATGCATAATACCAACTTGAAGCAAATGTTGCTAACCGCTATAAAAACACCAATGCAACAAAAACATGATGACCATGTTAAGATCACTTAAAATAAGATTTGTAAGTGATTTGATCTAAGTGGAAGAGGGAGTCTCTTAGTATGCATGCCCATAGAGCTAATTATATGATGATTGTAATGGGGCATTATATACTTAATTTGATAATTGTAAAGGTAATTATGCATATTATGTTTATCTCAATCATGAGATGAATATAGAAACATATTAGATGCCTGAAGAATGATGTTACTCGATGACATATGTCTTTAGGTTGAGGACTTGAATAATGAGATCATATGTATGATAAGAGTACATACATTCTTATTATGTCCCAAGTAAGATATTAATGTGGAAGCAAAAAAGACAATAATAATACATAAGAATAGAATGTGTGTTGACTGATGATATGATCTCATTAGTCATGATCTGTGATATCAAGTTAAGCACACAGGTACATGTTAGAGAACAGTGTATCAGACATATCCACCTTGAGAGTGATACATGGATACCATGGAATGGTAGTCGGAATCAACTCTCATAGTGATAGTGGTGATAGTGGTTCTTAGCCCTAAAGTCACTACACTTGTTACATGTCGTTCGGTGTATTTTGACATCATACAACGTGACCTTGAATAAGGGTTTCCATATAGGTGATGCTCATGTGCATTGTAACACATGGGGATTGAGTGTGAGTGATGTATATGGGATTTGTCCCTCCCACAAGAGATTGATATCCTAGCCACATGTAAGTGAGAGTAATAAATATATGGACATACTCCTGTGACTCTATATGTGATATGTGAGCTCACAAGCATCTCAAATAGTATGCTCTAGTTCAAGGAACATGGATTGAATGTTCAAGAGGATGATAATTCCATGTCTTAAGATCAATCCAGACATTACAAACAAACAAAATATACAATCACTATAACACTGATCATGGATTGTAGGTTGAAGTTGTTCTCCAACTTCCCAATGACTTGGGTGGAAATGATGTGTTGCTAGATACTGCTCATTATTTTGTGATGTCCTAAATTAGTTGTGAAATGTTATTTCCAATGTAATTTGGGACCTACATGGTCACATGCATAGGATGCACATGGAATAAGAATTTATTAATGAATGATGTTTGACTTCATTACTAAATTGTTTAGGTATTCAATTTAAACAACAATAGTGAAAAATTGGATGACTGGTCTATGATACGGCCGATTCAAGTATTGAACCAATCGATTCAAGTGTCAGGTCAATTGGAAACAACATTGGTTCAAAATTACTTGATCTAGGGCATGATTTAACCAGTTCACTTAGTAAAATGATCAATTCAAGATCTCAAATGACCGATTCAAGTATTGAACCACCTGGTTCAATGATCAATATGATTGGATCAAGGATTGATGCATCAATCATATATTAGATGTCAATGTGATTTGGAAAAAGGAAAATCTATTGAACTGACCAGTTCAAGGCTAGAACCAACTGATTGACCTATGAACCGACCAATTCAGTAGTGAATTGACCGGTTCATCATTTCTGGCTTCTAGAAAATTCATAAAATTCCAACTCTTTGACTCCCAGATGAACTGGAAACCCTAACCATGGCCATCCTATATAATAGGGGGGGTCTAATCGTTTAGAGACACAACAATAAGCTATGACAATTATTGTCCTCTCTGGTTGTGGTAACCAAGAGAGTATGAGCAAGTACTACCTGTAAAAGGGAGGGATAACAAGGGAGAGACAACAAGGGAGAGCAAATCAACCCTAATAGGTTGATGTTAAAAAGGGAAAATCCTTCCCATTGGCTCCAGTAGCGTACTTGGAGTTCCAGTGGTTCGTATGGACTATTCTAAAGGTGAGGAGGCTTTTTCCCCCTTTAGAGAACATCGTCAACCGCCGTCCGTGGTGCAACGCCAGGAGGCTACTGCCGACAACCGTCCATGTGCAACTTGAAGAAATAAGCTTGCTACAACAAGAGTTGTAATTGGACTTGCTCTAGGACCAAGTATATCTTGTTATCCTCTTTCCTAGATATATTGTTTTTGAAACAATCTATTGGTTTGGGAATCAGACATTAACATTTTTTTTTCTACTACCTTATCTGTTATCCCTATTTCCCAACAATGATATGATCCCTTTATATTCTTTTGTTGAGCATCATGTAGTGATACACTTGTATAATGTCTTATATATTTGTGTAAGTGCATACATGCCATTTCCTACACTATAACGTAAGTGAATACATGCAATAAGTTCCAACACCACCTATATTATTAACGTAGATGTGATTATTTCCTATAATGTTTTAATAGAGTGGTGTGAACCATAACATGCTTGACTCTACATTTTATGGTAAATCTGTATTTCCCACCAAAATTATATGCATATTTTATGTTGTCGTAGATTGTGTCCTTTTTACATGAATGCTTTATAAATGATTGCTTTTGGCATGCATTATTCTCAAGACTCATTAACTTGAAATGCATGCCTCATTCTTTTGATGTTCTCTTTTTTGAATAATCCTAAATGTTTATAGCCCTCTCTTGTCTAAACTATTGCACTTAAATCATTAAAATGCCCAAATATATCCTTAATGCATATTCATCATTGATTTTGGATGCATACTTTTCTTGTCTCCGTCTGGATGTTGTTCCAACTCACCAACAGTTGAGCATCCTATAGATCAGGATTTCGGGGAGTCACTCAAGTATCATTTGTGGAGGGTTTTCCTAATATGTTGAGGTTCTCACTACAACCGATCTCATTAGTATATTTTTCTTTTTCCTTTTAGTTTTTACCCTTATGGTTAATGTAGATGAGACACATTTTAAGTTTTGTAATAGCTTAGTTCAATTCTGCTGTTACATACTATCTCCTCTATATACATACTCATTAGAAATTTAATATGTGCCCCTACTCCCTTTACGTATATTTTTGTGGAAGAGTGGATGCAGTTGCTAGTTTGTTTTATCCAATAAAAGAAAGGAGTGGATCCCCTTCCAGTTCCACAATTTTAACTCTTAAGCTATATTTCAACCTAGACACATTCAACGTAGTAACCTGAAATTTTAAGTTTTTTTCTCCTAAAAATGTACTTCGATGGACAAATACTAAAATTTCACTAGTAAAGATTTCTGAACAATGTCTTGAAATCCTTTTGAGTATATGACTTCCAAATAGTGAGCAATGGTTTTATTTGGAAATATTTTTGAAAATTTTCAAGTTTATACAAGTTTTGGATGTATTATAGTGTATTCATTCATATACTTACAATTATGAGATTTTTTGGTACTTGGTTGACCAATTAAATAATTTGTAGCGATGATATAGTTGAAGATCATTGAGAGGTATACTAACAAGTATGTGCTCTTTGGAGATCTATTGAACAGTTTCAATAGTTTATTTGTGAACATTGAGTTTGAAGACATGCCTTGTTGTGATAATTAGTTATGCCCAAACACCATAAGTGAACAATTGAGTCAAGTAGGTGATATGGTGAATGTTGGTCAGAGGTGATTGTGACTCACTCATCACATTAATTTTACCCATTTTTAGTTTTGCATCAAAATGTTTTCCATTGAGAAATTATTTTCTTTATACTACTATATGTAAAAAATGATTTTACGGAATTTTATCATTGATTTCTTGAACTAATACACAATCAAGGAGGTATTGAAAATCCTAGTATAGAGTCACCTAGAGTTGGTTGAAAGCAAGTGAAGGATACTACACCATAGTTGACCTGCCTATTTAGATTCCTAGTTGGATCCTTTTAAGGGGTGGATAATAATATCTGACAAGATCATGATCGTGTCGATTTCAAGGATGAAATCATTTTTAAGGGGTGGAGAGTTGTAACATACTGGGTTTTGACACTAAATTCGATCTTGAGATATTATACATATTCCTCCAAAATTGATAGCCTCTTTTACAAAAATTGCATTCATATTTGTACTTTGCTGGAATATCTTGATATTTGGGCAAACAATTGCAAATTGTCCTCATTTAATTTGATCATCCAATTTCATACCCAAAATTGGATAATTGAACTCAAGTATCAATTCTTGGCATTGGAATCACATAAAAATGTAATCTTATAATTGCATAATTATATTAGTATTAAGTAGGGGAGTATATTTATCAGCCAAGAAATTGTAATTGAAAGAGTTATTATTTTTAGAATTTAGTTTAATACAAACTAAAGACAGGGCAAGAATTTTAGGTTGAATGAATGGGTAACATAGGAGATATACGTTTTTAAAGTTAACATGATTATGGTATTAAATGAGGGAAAATTGATTTCATTTCCATATCAATCTGGCATTGACCGGGCCAAGCAAATGTTGCACGCGGGGTCTCCCTCTTCCTCACGTCGCGACTGTTACAGGGTTAACGGCGAGCGTTTCCCCATCATCCTTACTTTTCTTCTCTGTTTCAATCCGATCGCCGACGCCACTCAACGCCTCATCCTCGCACTCATCTACAAAACTCTATAACCTCAGTGACGAGAGGCATCCTGCACGATCAATGCCTGCAGCACCCCGCCGCGCGCCGACCACTCGCATCCCCCAATCTGCTATGCCGCTGGTCTGGGCGGGACTGCAGACCGCTATTGCCACCCCAAGACGCAACCACTTCCATGTAGAACCCAATCGCAGGCTCTAGAAAGCCATTGCTAAACCCGGTCCGAGTCTCGTCGCCCCCTCAGCTCCCCGGCCTTTAGCCTGCGTTTGGCACGGGACCGAAAGGCTATTTGGTGTTGTCTTTTAGTGCCAACCCTGCCAAACAAGTGTCGGTTTGAGGCTGATTTGTGTTTGGTTCGCAACCTTGAAAAACCTCCGTTATGGGAAAATGGAACCCCCTAACCAGGGTTCTCCCAGTCCCACGAGGGACGGGATTCCGGTTCACAAACCGGTTTTTGCGATCTGATCCTCTCCTCGCCCCATACCCATCCCGACATTCTTCGTCTTTCCCCTCTACCTGCTCTATCTTCTGCTATGTGGTCTGTGCTCTCGTCTCTCCCGAGACCTCGTTCTCTCCCGAGACCTCGAGACGACCTCACCATTACTATTATCCGTGAGTTAAAGCTGACCCATCGTTTCCAGCGGCAAAGCCATGGCAGACGACTGGCGTACGTCAAACCCTGCCCAGTGGAGTAGGCGGAATACCAGGTCAATCAAGCGGATGTATGTGTATGGTGGCTCGTCTGCAAGCTCCGAGCTACACCGGCAGTCTACACGCGGACGAGGAACCCTCCTGAGTTGTCATCTCCCATCAAAGCGCCCCATTTCACCGTGTACAAGCCGTGCAGTAAACCCTAGCAAGGGCAAGCACTGTCGCGGCTACTATATAGTTCTGCACTTCATGAGCGGTCTCCTCGCTTTTCACCTTCAAACCCTCCACACAGTCTTCTGTTCCGCCGCCGCTGCCGAGCCCCTTTTCTGGGAAGTCGCCGACCTGCTTGCAAGGTTTGTCTCCACCGACCCTTTTCTTTCTTTCTGTTTGCTAGCCTCCTATCTTTACTCTTGTAACGATAGATGATTTAATCAGTAAACTAATGTGTATTTCTCTCTCGATTTCTTGTCACATGTTTCGTCCCTGGCAATGTCTGGCCGTGCTCCTATTTTCGTCATCTCGGCTGAATAGGTATTTGTTCTTATCAAACAACAACACACATTTTCTCCTATTCTGGTTGCCTGCTTGCTTGATTCAGACAATATTGTTGTTGTATTATGTCCACGAGTAACATGTGTTATTGGGATGTTGTATAATCACATGGTTGCTGGCTATTGTATTATCGCCATGATATTGTTGTTGTATTGTACACGAGTAACAAGTAGGGCTCAGCTTTGTTGGTCAGTTATCAGGAAAACACGAATTATTGTTTGTATGCCCCTTGTATTTGAACTCTCTATTCTTGTAACATTTTCGACACTCCAAGTACTGCACAGGAGACCATCGTGCTCTTTTCTTCTGTTGGCCTAATGTTAAATATTATTGATAACATACTAAAGAACAACAATAATTATTGATTCTTTTTTATGTGTCACCAATAAACAACATTACAAGAGGCAAGCATCCAATTAATGGGGTTTGTCAATAATATTCTCAAGACAAATTTGTATGCATTATCTAGGTCAAATTTTATAAGGGAGTTTTTTGTGTGCTTATTCTACCACATTGTAACACACTAGGCCAAATTTTTGTGTGCTTATTCTAGCATCTTGTTCCTATTGTTGTTGACCTTGTCACAATATCACTGCATGTCATGAGATGAATGGTTACTTTTAACAAATCCATCAATATGTAATCTACATATACTACACTTGCAAGGCTGATGATTCATAACACATTTATTTCATGTATTCTCAATGATGCCTGTTTTGGTTCTGAGATGGAAAGATGGTTCTTCTAGTCATCTACTTGGGCTATCCTTGATGTGGTTTCTTTCATTTCCATCAACCCCCAAGAGTCACACTAAATTTGGCTCTAGAATGACAGACATAATGACCTCATTATATTTGTGTTTGAAGATACCTCAAACACTACAATGGTGGATGTGCTATTTTCACTTATTTCAATCATAAAGTCCATTCCAATGACTATGGCATAGTCTCGTTAAAATTATCATATACTATATTTATAATGATCTTCTTCATTCCATATGCACTTCAACACATCTTCCTCAAAGCTCAAGTATTCACAACCTACAGAACATAATTTCAAAGGTGGCCTTGTCACATGTTTTATTAGTTAGGGAGTTAAGGGAGTACACATATTTTTAGTTTCAATAAAAGAAGAATAAGAACTGGGGTTGGAGTCTGCAAAATGATGTGTGCATTCCAATCTGATCCATGTGTGTGCCACTATTAATCCGTCTACATGATTGGCCAACGTCTGCAGTGTTGTATTTGCAATTATCCACTAGAATCTCCATATTTGGAAAATAATCATTCACTATGTTAAGTAGAAAATATTTTGTCTTATCCATGTCACATATTCACTAGATTTAATTCATATCCTTCCCGAATTGAAAAAATTCTTGTGAACGTCATCTGCCACAACTCATACATGTGGCTCACATTTAAGCAAATATTTTTTTTGCAACATTCAATGTAGTTGTGCATAAGGAAATGATGGTAAGAAAACTTGGTTGATTTATTCTAAAACGCCACTCCACATAAATCCGTACCCTCCCTCCTATACAAATTGTTCAGTGAAGTCAGTTTTCATCACGAAATGACATCAACATGTCCTTTCATTTCTCTAAATATGAGTAGCACATACAGAAAGAAACTGCAATGCTGTCTGCATTATACGTACATGAATTATGGTTACTTGGTACAAAAAGGCTTGTGAGGAAGAGCAATATTGCGAATGTAGAAGGGCTTTTCATAACAAATGATAAACTACCGTTGTGTTTTCAGCAACAATATTTGTAATACAAATATGATGTTTGTGTCAAGGATTTTCCCCTATTTATGAGGTGATGTTTCTGAAGATATCTGATGATAATGTTCATATCCAATCCAAAAAAGAGACAAAAGAAAAAATGTTTACTTTGTGCAAGATGGACTTTATGAGGTGGTTTTTGTTATTTTACTTTCTGTTCAGCTTACCCACATATTATATCCCTTTTCTATTGTACACACATCCTCTTAAGCTCAAATACTTTTACGTGATTGATATAGCAGACATATATCAATATTTTTTCCATGTTACTATTGTACACACTATTGATATAGCAAACATATATCAATATTTTCTAATTCTTACATATAATTGTACCTGTAAATATTTTAATTTGTGAAAGATGGACTTGTGGTCAATTGCACAAACTTCATTCATCCCACCACCTGGGACATAGATAGACTGGTGGAACAAACATACAATTCGAACCAATAAGCACATACACAACTTGTTGAAATGTGGTCATTACCACATACTGAAAGACATGTGAAAATTTAGTCGAGTCTCTGTCAACCAGGTTTGGGTCAAATTTATGAGGTTATGTCATGAATCGTATCATCTCTATTTCCAAGAAAAAATCATGATCATCTTTATAATAAAAATATATATGCAACTGAAATTATAGTTAGTATGGGTAATTTTGTGATATATGTTAGTGTAGGGATATATGTTAGTATAGGGATATATAGTTAGTATAGGGATATATACTTCAAATGCCAGTTATGTTGTGAGGTTAGAAATTTTTTACCATTTAGTATAGGAATTTTGTGATATATGTTAGTATAGAGATATATACTTCAAATGTCAGTTCTGTTGTGAAACAATTATGCTTTGTGATATATGTTAGCCTGAATGAATGATTTTAATGTTAGCTTGAATGAATGATTTTATTTTTCATGTAGACCAAAATGTACACCCATTAGTATTCTGCTGATTATATTACAAATAATCCAACTATTTCGACTAATCTGTATTCCCTCTGAATTTCTTGTATGTACCGTCCCTGACCCTGTCGCTGGCCGTGCAACTCTCTTCAACCTTCAATTCGGCTTACAAGGTATATCTCATGAGAAATACAAACACGATTAATGTTAATGCCATGCTGAATGCTTGCTATTTATGTAGTTTTCCTGTAATGAACATATTGGATGATGCATTTGCTACAACCATTTCAAATTTAACAACAATTTCAAATTTGTTGTACACATTTTGGATCTTATGTCTAGTCTGGCTAATGGATCTTTTCTTAGCCTACTTCAATACAAGTCATTGGTTTCAACTGTGTAGTCTCATACTAGGTTCGTATAACGGTTTCGTTTAAACACTCATACTAAAGTGATATATTGCAGTGTCATTGCTATTATGGTTGCACTCGACCCGAGGTTCTGTATTGTATGGTCGAAAGAGTTGAATGAGGCTCTGGTTGCGGCATTGAGGAGACAATATGACATGGGTAGGTGCGTCGATGGAATATTTACTAGGGACGCGTGGAGGGAGACGCTATGCGATTGGCATATCAGGATGGGGAGGAACAAGGGTACATTGGATCAGTTAAAAACTCGGTGGAAGAACCTCAGGAGAGACTATACAAAGATAAAACTGGTGGCTAAAAAAAGTGGTGTTGGATGGGATGACAGTAGGCACAAGCCAATATTGCCTGACACCCCGGAGTGGAGGGAGGAACTTGCGGTATGTCTAATAATATATACTCCCCTGACTATTATATATTAAATTAAACTTGTTAATATTGACCTAATCAGTAGTTGTCCCCTATTTTAGGCAAACAGGGAACTAGCAAGATTGATCAAAAGACCATTCTACCACTACCACGACGTCGAGATGATGGGGGGGAGGAACAAAGCTAGGGGCCATCATGTAATGTCCTCAACCGATAGACAACCTCCTTCTGATGTTGTATCTGAAGATGATGTTGCTGTTGACCTAGATGCATATGATTCATCTGTCATCCTAGAACCGACCGGTCCAACCGGTCCAACCGGTTTCACTGAAGACATGGTTAATTCTGGGATGCAAAGTGAGGACACCAATGGCGGATCACACAACCAAGGTGTTGGTGCAAGGACTCCCACCACGATCAGACATAGGAAGCGAGCGTCAAGCTCACATGACAGTTGTGTCCTATCTAATTATATCGTGTCCGAATTCACAAAGGTGTTTTCTAAGGTACATGAGATGGGCAGCGGAATTGCTGCTAGATCTAATGATAAAGATGAATACCAAACCATTTTGCACCACTTTGATGCAAGCTATCCTGATGCCCCTATCCCAATTTTTACCACTCTTGTACACTCCATAAAAGATCCAATTAACTGTAACATTTACCTAAGCCTTATGGACACCCAAAAAAAAATTACCATTTGGTTGCAGGACTTGTGGGAAATGAAGAACACAACTTCTGCATCACAATCACCCTTCACGCCACAATCTCCACTATACTTTTGAGGTGTCTAATTTAAGAAGTATATCAGTATCCTGCCTTTTATTTGATGTACTTTATCAAAACTTGTTGTTGTACTATTTTATTTCATTGGGAACAATCTCTGAACTATGGTACTATGTAATGGTTTATCTTGTTATTTGCTATTTGGTCAATATTTGCTATTTTGTCGCTATAGCCCTAATTTCAATTATGCAATATCTCGATATTTCTCTGATGCGGATAATCACTTTTAATTCTAGACGTGATGGCCAATATTCATCCATATGAAACAACTGATGACATTCTACAACTACTGGATCTTATGTCTGGTCCGGCTAATGACATTGCTAACGCAATATCCTACAAAATAGCTGAATAAATATCCCATAATATCATGCAAAATACAGACGCCGCAACCACACACCAACCAATACCGAGTTCGATTAGTATTACGAGTGGCCATCAAAAGTTTTAGAAATAATAACCGGCCATGAAAGGAGGGCGTACGATCTGTACCGTATGCTACCCACCACGGTTTTAGCCTTTGTTGACAAACTTGAGGATCGAGGTTTGTTGAAAAGTACCAGAGGTGTGTCATCAGTGGAGGCAGTTTGCTACTTCCTTCAAATGGTTGGCCATGGCCATACCAACCGTGTTCTAGCTGAGGACTACATTCACAACGGTGAGACCATACGTAGAAAGTTTAACGAGGTGTTGGATGCAGTGTGTGCTTTGTGCAACGAATATATTGTCATGCCAACTGCATCCACAACTCTGCACCGCCGCATCGCCGAGAGTTCAAGATTTTATCCTTACTTCAAGGTATGACCATCACTTAGTTGACCATTATCCATTCCATTATTAATATAACCACTATCGTCATCGCTGAGTTTGGTATTTACTTGCGTATTTCTTATATACTTGTCTTAGGATGCCTTTGGGGCAATTGACGGGACACACATCCCCATTTTGGTGAAGCGCGATAAGTAGAACTGATATAGGAATAGAAAAGGGAATGTTTCCATGAATGTCATGGCTGTAGTAGACTTCTCAATGGAGTTTACATATATCATGACTGGTTAGGAGGGATCTGCTGCTGACCAAAGGGTACTTCACGCAACTACAACCACATGCGGGTTCAAAGTACCCACTAGGAAGTACTATCTTGTTGATGCAGGGTACACTAACACCAGCCAATTTCTTGCACCATATCGAAACGTTGCTTACCATATAGCAGAGTATCGGGGTAACAAAGGCTCATACACAAGCAAAAAGGAAATGTTCAACCACCGACATGCTCAACTACGTAACGTTGTTGAGCGAGCCTTTGGTGTGTTGAAGAAGAGGTTTTCCTACTTTCATAAAGGAGCGACTTTTCCCGTGCAGTCTCAGTCTCGGATTGTAATGGCTTGTTGTATCGTTCACAATTTTATCCGGTGCCAAAATGATGGTGATCCTTTGATGGACAAAAACTTGGATGAGCCTCATACTACCACTCACATCTCGAACAAATTGAGTTCTCTCCAACAAACAAGCCAGGCCGATGCTAGAGAGGGAGATGTTTTGTGTGAAACTGTTGCCAATTCTATGTGGGCAAATCAGTGATTTATACATTTGTTTTCTAACTTGCAGACATTGAAACATGTTCTACAACATGTTTCACTTACTCCCTTTTCCAATTTATTTTTGTAACTTAATGGCCAACTTTTGTTCTCAAACTCTATTGTTGACTACAATTTTGCCTACTTATAAACAATGTGAAATTATGTCTCATTAGGTTTTCTGTCTAGAAATGGACAATGACATGCCGTCGTGCCCATGTGGTCTGTAGTGCACCGTACGAGTGTACATGGATGCCACAGATGCGGAAAATGGACGGTTTGAAGACAACAATCCCCACAGGCCATATTTTACATGTGGTAGGGGTCTTGTACCAACCAGATGCCATATGAGGTTGCTTGCGCAGCAAGTACAACCTACAGTGGCTACGCTGACTGCAATTAGGGATGCAATGGTATCACAGCTCGCATATGCACATAGCGAACGCAAGTTCTGGTCAGAACATTGTGCCTTTGTCTGTTCAACAAGAGCAGACACCGATAGGTTACAAGAAGAAATTTCAAGTATGCGGGAGAGGTGCCAATATCTTCGCCACCGACTTCAAATAACGAGCGATAATGACTCTTCAACAGAAAAAGATGGATACAATACGTCATAGATATACTATATTATTATATGTCCAAATGAACTGCACTTGTCTATTGCAACAATTAGCTACTCCTGAATAAATGGTCTTCATATTATCTTTGAAAACTATGTCATGAACCTGACATTTTTCTATTAATCGTCAATTTTGTTTTATTAGATGTCGATGACTCCATCTGAGGTTCCGAGGTGTGATTGTGGGCTAAATGCAGCCTGACGGATTAACACAGAGGATGCAGGGTTATATGCCTTTGCCATTCTGAGTCAAAGGTCGGGTGAAATGTATTACATATCATGTGGTGACCGAATCACCAAAACACGAGATACGAATGCGAAAGCGATTAACTAGCAGCGGAGTTATTAAAAATCACTAAAAATTAAAAATGTTTAGGAAGAGATCTTTAAACAACAAAACGTTTTTATAAATAAACAAGATAAGTTATTTACAACATGATCCATCATTACATCTCTGTAAAATCTCATCTCGAGTGATTACCACATCAATTTTCTCTGTTATCTGTACAAAGCAAGATACAAAAATCTCGAGGAATTAAGCCAAATTCTCAGATCTACTTTAAACATCTACTGACTCCTAGGACGCGAGAGTACACAAACGACACATAGGACATACTATCTACAAGACTTGACATACAGTGTCTCCACCTGAGAATCACTACTGTCCCTGATGTTGCTGCTGCTGCTCACCCTCAGATGGGTTCCTTCGTCCTCGGCGTCTACCTAAAAAGTCAAATTCCACGGGGGTGAGACAATTTGAATAATTGTCCCAGCGAGAGTTATAACTCTCTGCCAGAAGCTTTGTTATTGCAATAAAGGAATAACAATAAGAAGTAAAACTATAAACATTTAACAGCAGGTTTAATATTAAGTAAAGAAACATTCTCTTAGGCAATCATTTCAATTATAACTTAACTTAATTGAATATCAAGGCATATCTCAATAAGGAATATGAAGAACATGTATACTAGTTATTTAACTAGAATATTCTAAACAATGTATCATCAATCATTGTTTCTCGTAGTTCAACCTAAGCAGTTATGCTACACGGCTGATTATGTTTTTCAAACATTATTATGCCCTGAGGAGATGAGTTACACCTCTCATACTCCAACTGACCATTATTAAATCGCAATCGGTACCATACATAGGTCATCAGAAGAGCCGGATTCCTATGACCTCATCTTCCTCAGTCAGTATGAGGATCAACATGCATGACATCTCGTGTCTCTTCCATAATAGCTTTCCAGGGTATTCTGGGAACTTCACTATTAGAGTTACAGTGGCATTCTGTACTCTCTTCTCCATCGAGGGATTTCTTGTTTATCTCACACCGATGCGATATTAAAAACATCATCGGGAGATTAGTGATACATTATCCCGACATAAACATATAATGAAGGATTGATGGATTAAAGGTACATCTCACATCACATCCTACATTAGGACGTAAGGATATTCACGTCCATAACCCCAACATACTCAAAAGTATGCTCTCCAGGAGTTCCCTTAGGAAAACCTATTTCACCATCATTTAACTTCTGACATTGATGGATCTATGGTCAGGGCTCTACATGATACCATTAAACTTGATTATTTAAGTACATTATGGCATTCTTTTAGCATCAGGCATGTTTCCAAACACAAACCATTTAAAACAATTGCTATAAAAGAAGAATACTAAGTGTATCAAGTTTATGTCACATATTATTAATACTGGGATATCAACCCCTAACCATTTCATCATTATGATTTAGGAACATGGGTGTTCAAACCCTTAGATCATCATAAGTCATTTAATAGCATGACCTTGATTGTAACAATACAGATGGTCTTCATGGCTCATACAACCTATCCATCTCAAAAGTTACCTTTTAATAGGCAACATAACATATCACTGTTTTCAAAGCTTAAAGAATACTTTCAATAAATGTGGCATCATAACCCTTACCTGGCTATGATTACCTCTTGATAACAACCTGCATGACTAACATAATTGAAAACATGCACATTATATCTGTATCAGCACAATAAAAGTTCTTTTCAATTTAATCATAGAACACCAAGGCCGTGCTACCTTGCACGGTCGTGCAAGAGTAAGCCACCACGGCCGTGCTACCTTACACGGTCGTGCTACATAAGTTCACCACGACCGTGTCACATTACCACAACTGGTTTCTAGGGTTAGGGTTTCTTATTCAATTTAATAAGGGTTATTTATCCCCTTTAACTTTCAAAGACATAATGATAATTCATTTCTTACTCAAACATAGAATATCATGCTTAAGAGCATAACCCAAAATTAGGGTTTACTGCTCACATCATCACATTACCCTAGATTAGGGTTTACTATTCACATTACGTCTTATTACCCAAGATTAGGGTTTACTATTCACATTATTGTGAATTAAGATCATACCATCATCATGTATGAGGATCACTTCCATTAATGCCCTCAAATTAGGTTAAGATTCATTATCCATCATAATTAGGGTTTCCATGATCTCACTATGAAGGATCATACCCTAATTGGATACATTTATACATGTAAGAAGTTTATTACTTGATTCCCTTTCATATTAGGAGTCTTCTCTCTCCTCTTACTATTAGGTGATGTTTACATCACTCTTGATTAGATTAAGTCAAATCAACCTTGACAATATAAGTCATGTCATCACCATTATGATCATTAGGGTTTACTTGATCAAGGGGTATAAGTCATACTATCCCATCAAGGGTACTTTGGTAATGTTCACTATTGACCTTATCATGCATCAATCCACTAATTACTTTAGGTATCATTAAGGTTTAGGTTAATCAACCATTAAACCATCTTGACCACTAAGGCATCAAACGTTCTTGACCTTAATAGACCCCAAACGGTTTTGCACTTTCAACCTCCAAACGGTTTTTTAACCGTTTGGAGTTGTTGACCGTTTGGTCCCTTTGAGTTTTGAAACCGCATGGCAAGGTACACCCTCAAGATCATTTGCCCAAGGTGGGGTGAAGACCGTTTGGCCAACTTTGACTTTGAAACCCTATGGGCAAATTGATCTTGAAACCGCATGGTCACCAAACGGTTTGGGATTGTTTGGTCCCAAATGGTCTTGAGACTGTTTGGTCCAAACACCCTCAAAACCGCATGGACCAAAAAGTGTTTCAATTGTTCCAATTGAGTTAGGGTTTCCAATGTTGGACCCATCAAATGTTCATGCAAAGGTTAGTCGCTCTTCAATTGAGTCAATTAGGTCAACCCTCAACTGATTTGACCCTCAATTGAACCTCAATTGATCACCAATTAGGGCTTGGATCGTTTGAATTAGGGTTTGGAAACGATCACCCTTCAACATGTATCAACATGAGTCTAATTGACCTTGAGACCATTGAACCATCATTCAATTGGGTCATGACCTGACTCCAAACGGTCTTAGGATCATTTGGACATCCTCCAAACAGTATTGAGACCGTTTGCTCAAGTCAACACCAAAATATAACTCAACTTATTAAGGTTTGGTTCATTGATTTGATCATTAGGTCACTAATCGATTATACTTCAACTTGTTGGCTTTCAATCTTCAACCACATAACCATGGTCAACCCTAGACCTCCAAACGGTCTTGGGTGACCCCAAAATGGTCTTGAGATCATTTGGACATCCTCCAAACGGTCTTGAGGCCGTTTGCCCATTATTTCCTCAAAACCCAAGTCATTCACTTAAGGGTTGAACCATAGATTAGGCCACAAAATCAGCACTTAATTGCTCAACAACTTGATATGATTGGACCCTCAATTGAAAAACCCTACTTAACCCTAGACCTCCAAACGGTCTTGGGTGATCACCAAACGGTCTTGAGACCGTTTGGGTGATCCTCAAACGGTTTTGAAACCATTTGGGCCACTCAACTCAAACTTCAACAAGATTGCATTATTAAAATCAGCAATAAACCCGATTAGGGTTTAGGTGACTAATATGCCTTCAATTGGTGATTATCTTGGAATTAGATGATGATTTTTGGTGGGTGATTAGTCCATAATGTGTTTCAACAGATCTCCAAATGGTCAACGCCTGGTCAACCCATCCAAACGGTCTTGGACCAGTTGCTCCCAAACGTTCTTGTGAAACCGTTTGCTCTTCAAACGGTTTTGAAAACCGTTTAGCAAGAGGTGCGAGACCGTTTGCTAAAGCAAGATTAGGATAAACTTTGGAAATAACGTCATCATCTTCTACCTCAAGAACAAGGACTGTTCTTCACGGAAAAGTTTGCAAGAACACTTAGAAGTGTCTAAAGAAGGAGAATAAGCAACGATTCTAGAAGGAGAAGATGCTTTTAACAAAACTTAAAGGTTAGAGTTATAAAACCCACCTCTAGGACTGATCCAGAGCTCCAAGCTTCATAGATTTAATGGTGGCTTGAGCTCCATAGGTCATCCAAGGTCCGTTCTTCAAGATTTGGATGGAGAAGAAGGCTAGAAAGAAGAATTGTGTAAGGAAAGCTAACAAACCAACCTTGTGTTAGGATTTTCTCCATGAATTCGAGCTAGGTGATGGTCAAAACTTACCCAAACCAGCTTGGTCATCTTCCTCTGCTGCTGAGCTTCTCCTTAGTCGGCCAAGGAAAGAGGATAAGTGAAGGAATGAAGGGAAACGATCCCTTGCTTGTGGAAAAAGAGTTGCTTATATATTTTTGGGTATTTTCAAGGCAAATAGGATTATTTCCTTTATTTGTCAACTATATCCACTAAGCCTTTCTCCACTTTCTTGGCCACGTTTCTCCCTTATTATCCCATGCAAAACCCCTTTCTCAACCAAGGTTAAAGGAAAGAGGAACCAAACACCTTACTAAGTTGCATATATAAAAGGGTCATTTTGCCTAAAACTTGGCTATTTAGATATAAATGTTATCTTTCTTATTTGATTACTTAAATGAGGCGCCCTCCTCATTTTCATTGCTTTACTTAATGCCAAGATTCATGAGAGATACTCTAAAGGGTATATTGTACATGTTGCACCCTAAGTTTTGGGTAAATTGCACTTTACACCAAAACTAGGTTTTAAAGAACAAGGTTTACTCTACAAGCTATATATTGGTGCCCAAACTTGTGGAATTCATATCACTACATCATATTCATTCTCATGATGTCTTAACATCAGAGGAACATCTTAACATGTTCAATTTTCAAGTTAACCCCTTTAATTGAGTAATTTTCACATTAGTCCATATTTAACAAAACAATATTACAACATTGTTCAAAAAGGTCTGAAATGGAAAATATATATTCCTCAGAAGCTTAATTACATATGAAAAGATAATCACAAGCATATAATTACATTTTAAAGAAAAACACCTAGGGTTAGTTCATAACCCAGGTGAGGGATGTTACATATGCCCTACTCGTGAGGTGCGATAGTACATCAATAAATAATAGACTGCCCTTGTCGAGGCTCTGCATTCTTTGCCATTAACTTGAACTTGGTACTACATTTTAGGGAAAAGTCCGTTGCAGATACTTCCATTGGGTAGTCGACCCCCCCAACAATTGATTCATTGAAAGCGGAGATTATGTTACTAACTGTTGAGTGCAGGTCAGTGTGGGGTCAGGCGATGAACATGAAGGACTTCATTGAAATTCATCACAACTATGATGAATTATACGCTAACAAAAAGTATGAGCATGAGGTTTTAGAACGTAATGTTGCCACTCTGGAGGAAGATTGTCATCTGCTTCTGGACATCCCTTCACCTCAAATGACTCCATAACGTTGAATGGAAAATACATTTACATTGCCTTCTCTGTTTAGAATGACTATCAATGGATGTTATGAACATCATACACTTGTTTAATTTAGGCACTTTTATAAACGTCGTATTACATTATAAGTGCTATGAAATTTTTCTTCATGTTGGTGAATGTTTTATTAATGATGTATGTTATTAATTGAAATTTTGCTTAACGTTAGGTCAAACCAAATAATACAATTAATTGTGATATACACCCTTACTTTTGAAAAATATATTACTTACAGAATCTGTTATATGGCTGGCTAACCATCGACACCGTCTTTTATCTGGTCTACCAAGCTTGATATGCTTCTTAGGGGTTTGATGAGAACCCAATATCACGTGGGTAGATGTGTAAATGGAGTATACTCTACACAGACTTGGATGGAGGTATGACACCAGTTCCTATACATAACAGGAGGCCCTTATATTTCATTGGCTGAGTTGCAAATGCGATGGCAATACATCAAGAAAGAGTTTGTAAGAGACAATATGTTCATATTGGGAGATTTATTGCCTCCCCCCACATTGGCCGCACAACAAGGCATTGAACGCAACTTTTTGACGACGCATAACACTTACCCACCAGGGATTTTTTTTGACACTTACGATTAAAATAAACAAATGAACTTGTAACATATGTGCTAAATGTTGTAGTTGTGTTTTTTGAGTCGCAACATTTTACATGCTCTACTTATGTGTTAAATATTATATGTTGCTATCATAATGTGATCAAATTTCCTACTTCATTATAATGTTATTGCCACAGTTACTTTACGAATTCTGTTATTTGTTCATACCTTTGTTTTTATTAATTTTAGATGTCGACATCGCGTGCAAAGGCAAGTGCAAGGGCAACATTTGAAAAACTGTTGATGTCACCGAAAAAAATTCAAAAATATGTTGAAGATAACCTTTTATGCACAAAACCATGTTGCAATCACACAAACGAGGAGGAGGGCAAAATTGGGACCGATGATCAAGTCAAGGGCCGAGTCAGTCAGCATGTTCCTCATTTGCCATTGTTGTTTGATTGGCTAAAAGACGACATCAAACAACAAAACAAGCAGCCGGTGCAGGAACAATGCCCAGTGTCATGGGACGAGTACGATGAGGCCATAACGTTGGCCAATTTTAATCAAGAACCACATCCAACCATGTCCCCCCAAAGTGCCTTGTCAAAATCTTAGCTTTTGTTTGACTGTTTATTGCTCCCATTTTTTGTGCTTCTCTCCGTAAACAATTATTTTATTATCAATGATCGTTTATGTTTAACTAATGACGACAATATGATTATTATCAGTTGCTTTTACTGACGATAACGTAATTTGTTACACTAATGACGAAAATTAACTATGTGTGTTGGCTGCTCACTGGAGCACAACAACGGACGGTGGCAAGCTATCCTGGATGGAGATCAAGAGAGGTGAGGTTGCATCTGTGAAGCTCCAGGCCAGTGTGAAAATGAGCAGGAGGATCCCTTGGTCGAGACGGACCTTGGAGGAAGAGCCCTCCTCCTAAATATACAAAATAACACCCACACAATACAAATAAAATATTTTTTTTGTATATTCTAAACTTAGGTTGAAGTGGCATCACAAATACACATTCTACGTACTTGTTCAGACAGTGCTGCAAGAACATGACAGAATAAACAAATACAGACTACGCTGCCAAACAGAATTAGACTTGCAGTCAAACAGATTCAGACTGCACACAGACTCAAATCAGACCAACTGACCAGAAACCGACTACGTTGCCAAATAAAATCAGACTGTGACGGCCCCAACACCGGAATCTAGACTAACCCTACTAACCCAGTCGAGATTCCAGAATCCCTG
This sequence comes from Alisma plantago-aquatica, assembly GCA_963693085.1. Classification (NCBI taxonomy): domain Eukaryota; kingdom Viridiplantae; phylum Streptophyta; class Magnoliopsida; order Alismatales; family Alismataceae; genus Alisma; species Alisma plantago-aquatica. The sequence continues at coordinate 1,421,852,483 of OY856411.1, forward strand.
CCAAATGCAGGCCTAGGGTCCCGTAGCCTGGATCTGGCAACTTGTAGCGCCGCCACTGCCCCGCCGATCTGCTACACCAATCTGCAGGCCAGAGTTGCGATCTGCAACACCTTCCACCACCTCCTCCCTGTTTTCTTGCACAACCTCGCCAAACTCGGCCCCCTATATCCGACTTTCTCCACTCTGGCACCCATCGGATCGTCCCTCAACAGAACTGCGATGCAGCATCGAGCCCTGCAATCTACAACCTACCCTGACCTTTCCTCGATCATGAAGGAAGGTGACAACTGACAAACTGCAGACGACCCCAACATCAACCATGAATCTCTGGCTTCTCAGGCCTCGACCCAGGTCCAAGCACCGGCGGTAGTGGCATTACCACCATGTATTGATGCCCATAACCTCGTGATGCAGAAGTCAATTTGTAGCCTACGTCCTGGGAACCGTAGCACCGTTTGAGAAGGGGACTATGCAGATCAATTCGCCGCCAACCATTTCCAGTCATGCTAACCCTGTCTATATTATAAGGCTACCTCCAGACGGACCAGACCCCAATGTCCTTCTTTGATTCCTCCGCCACCATGGATGATCGACCCATCATTTCCTCCAAACATTCATGATCTCAAGTCAAAATCTGTGGTGGAGGCGATTTGAGATGGTCACGGACTCCTGGACAGTAAGACCCCTCAATTCATACAGGCAGCCACGCCACCTCACCATTGAGATGAGGCCTGAAGTTGAAAACTTTTTCCTGCCTGCCATGTGACCAAACCAAGACGAAGTGGACTGATCTTTGAAGGTCTAAAAATTCACAAGGGTCAATAGAGAGTGTGTGTGTGTCACAAGGGTCAATAGAGTTGTATGTGTGTGTCACAAGGGTCAATAGTGTGTGTGTGTGTGTGTGTGTGTGTGTGTGTGTGTGTGTGTGTGTGTGTGTGTGTGTGTGTGTGTGTGTGTGTGTGTGTGTGTGTGTGTGTGTGTGTGTGTGTGTGTTCATTGAATACCCGTGCGGGTAGTCTGGATTTTCGCTACTCGTCAGTCCCGAATGTAACCATATTGCAAACAAAGTAACTGGAAGGACCAAAAAGTAAAAATGTTGATAACAAAGTAAGTATATGATTAAAAAAATAAAACCGGACATAATAAATATGAAATATATATGTAATTGTATTTTACAATTTGTTGTTGCAAATGGAACTATCTATGCATGAAAAATAACAGTTTGCAAGGTAAAGTAACCATGTACATGTTGAAAGTAAGAAACTTGAAAAAAAAAAACCAAAATAGGGGGCGGATAGCTACCCGCACAGGTATTAAAGATGAGCCATATATATATGTATATATATATATATATATATATATATATATATATATTGAAAACAGCTCAATCTCATTAAAAGTAAGCCATATGGCATCTACAAGATAGACATCTCTCATCAAGTAACCAAGCAACAACTCCTTTTGCGGAAAGACATAGCACAAGCCTCAAATTGGGATGTGATATGTACGTTTCTGCATCGTCTACCTCTTGTAGTGGTTGTGTCAAACAACTATCCGAGATGGAATTCATCAATCTACAAGAGCCTATGAGTACATCGGGCGAGGAGTTTGCATAGCCGCTGAAAGATGTTACCATCATGAAGACAACGAATGATCACCTGAAAAAGAGCTCGAGCACAAAGAAACAACACAAACACAACACCACACAAACAAGACTAGAAACACAACTACCTGCAAAGAAACAAAAATAAAAACAAACTGGCCAAGGAGCCACCCAACAACACAACGTTAACACAGAAAAAACATCAAGCACTAAAGGTGTACCAACCAGGAGATGCGAGAAGGAGGCCAAACCCCAGCGATGCAAATACAGAGGAAGGATGGCTCATGCAGATACAACGGTGGGGAGTAGAGGGTGCCGGGAACCCCACCACCACTCCCGACCACCACTGCGAGCAGGGGGCGGAAGACCCGTACGAAGCACAAACCCATCTTAAACCTCCTCTGCCTGAAGCACCTAGGGCGCCCGAGCTCACCGTCCGTCCAAGAAGGAACCCAAGACACGACAAAAAAAAGAGACAGACTGACAAAAAGACTAGGAAGAACAAAGAAAGAAAAAGAGGGAAAACACGCCCCCGCTGGATCTGACGACTGGAGACCTCCAAAAAGCTACTCCGCTCAGCCCGGAGGCAGATATGAGAAGAAAGACACCAAATAAGAGAATGCTACATCCCCCCTCGAGCCACGCACCGCCAGAACACACGCCACTTGCCAAGGGAGGACGAGAGGGGAAGCTCGGAGAAGCACCTTCAAACAGACCCAGAACAAAGAGGCAAGTCGATGAAGATGCCCGAGGGGAGACGGTGGCGGCTTCAGACTAACGCCGGACCCCCTCCCCCAGGCTGGAGGGTCGCGTGCAGAGGGAGCCCTAGATCGCGGATGCGATCGCCATTTCGTTCACATGCAGAGGGAGCCCTATATATATATATATAGACACACACACACAAATATATATATATATATATATATATATATATATATATATATATATATATATATATATATATATATATATAGGGTGTTCATTCATTGCCCGCGCGGGTAGCATGGATTTTCTCTACCCTGCAGCCAAAAAAGTAACTCTCCTAGCTAAGAAAGTAACTCTGCTGGCCAAAAAAGTAACTCTGTACAAAATATACAGCATATATATATAAGGACGGGTTTTTTTTATTTTGGAGGGGCAAATGATATTATTTTTGGCTCAATTTTTTTGGAGAACTAGACTAAATAGTCCTCTACGATTTCGAATTTTTTTTTTGAAAAAAAGTGATCGGAAGGGTGGGCGGGTAGCTACCCGCTCGGGCAATAAAGATGGGCCCATATATATATATATATATATATATATATATATGGGTGTTCATTCATTGCCCGCGTGGGTAGCATGGATTTTCGCTACCCTGCAGCCAAAAAAGTAATTCTCCTAGCTAAGAAAGTAACTCTACTGCAAAAAAAGTAACTATGATGTCAAAAAAGTAACTCTACTGGCCAAAAAAGTAACTCTGTACAAAATATACAACAGATATATATAAGCACGGGTTTTTTGATTTTGGAGGGGCAAATGATATTATTTTTGGCTCAATTTTTTTGGAGAACTAGACAAAATAGTCCTCTACAATTTCAAATTTTTTTTAAAAAAAAAATGATCGAAAGGGTGGGTGGGTAGTTACCCACGCGGGCAATAAATATGGGCCATATATATATATATATATATATATATATATATATATATATATATATATATATGGGTATATCTTCGCTACCCGTGCGGGTAACGAAGATTCGCTACCTGTGCATCAATTTTGTAATGGGATGACACATATATGTAATGAGACAACCAAATTTGTAATGAGACAACCGAAATTGTAATACAAAAACTCATTTTGTATTACAACGCTATTATAGTAATAAATATATATTTATTACTGTAATACAAAATGAGTCTTTATATTACAATTTCGGTCGTCTCATTACAAACTTAGATTGTCTCATTACAAATGCATACCTTCCCATTACAAAACTGATGCACGGGTAGCGAATCTTCGTTACCCGCACGGGTAGCGAAGATATACCCTATATATATATATATATATATATATAGTCAGGCTAGAATACACTCGAGTGTATCCGGGGCTGAATAGACTCAAGTAGTTTTTTATGATGCAATATTTTTTTGAATATCTAATACATTGATCTTCTTAAGCATCTCATGAACAACTCATATATAAAATTTTAGCCCATTTGGATATGTATAACTCATGTTATGAAGACCACAAAAATTATACATTTCAAATTAGTTTTGTGCGTCGATTTTGTTGCCCTTAGATGAGTGACTTACACTAATCCAAACGAGCTCAAAATTTGTATGTTGCCTAATTATAGTATGACAATGAAGATAAACAGTTTACATTTTGCTAAAAAATAGTCTTGATATGAAAACACCACTTGAGTGTAGCATGTGATCCGTACACTCAAGTGTATTCTAGCCTGACTCTCTCTCCAAACACACACACACACACACACACACACACACATATATATATATATATATATATATATATATATATATATATATATAGGCTAAAAGAATTGTGTACCCGAGTACATGTAGCTTGCATGTACCCACCTTCATTTATGATAATTGTAAAATTAAACTACACTATCCAACCTTATGGATGTGGTGTATACCACTTAGATAAGATGTGTATCAAAAATCACCAACATATGATATTCATAGATCATCCAATGAAGCAATTTGTGTCTTACCTAATCAATGGTAAGTTGCAGAAATTACAGAAACCGTTCGATGATATATTGCTATATCTCATGATCTATGTGAGATATTGGTATGATTTTTTAAACACATGTAATCTATATAATTATGTGTCAATCCATATGGTTGGATTCTATTAACATGCTCCACATATGTCATTTTAATGGCTGGTATACATAACTTACATGTACCGGCCGGTACACACTTCCTAACATATATATATATATATATATATATATATATATATATATATATATATATATATATATATATATATATGAAGTTATATGTATATAGTAGAATACTACTACCTGTATCTTATAAACTAGTAATGTACTATCAATAAGTCAGGTAATAAGATAATGATAATCCCTATATATATCATTTTATTATGGATTATATGGAATGGTACAAGTATGTCTTGCTACCTTCATAAGATTTACATATTTGCACTTAATGACAATCGTGGGGAAATTGAATCCAATTTTGTTACTATTTTGCAATCCATAATGGTAAGGAAACCAATTCCTAGAAATTATTTTCACAATACAACATGTACACAATATGTATTTGCATATGGTTTATATTAGTGTGTTACATAATAGAAATAATACATGGATCATGAGAGTGAGTGACGATTTGTATATTACATATGACTACACGTATAAAGATGGCTACTATATTACTAAACTCAATATGAGATAACATAAAAACCAAAAGTGATTATTCAATTTAACAATCCCTAAGGGGAAAAATATCAATTTCACCTAATAACAACTTAAGAAGTGATTTTCAAGCCAAGAAATATTAAATAACCCAAGTACATTATCTTTTTCTAGATTCATGATAAATTACCATCTTGATCCTTGCACACACATTCATCTGGAAATGCTTGATTTGGGACATGTACTAAATTCTCTATTCTTTTATTTGCCTCCCTCTTGAATTTTATACATACAATTTTGCAAAGTGGTGAACAAATGTTGTTATTATCCTTTCCCTCTTGTTGAAATACCTCGACTAATTTAAATGTTGAATATTGTTGAGAAATTGAAAATATTGGTTGATTTTGATATTGGAACAAAAATTTGAAGAATTATTTAAGAGATTTGGCTCACTAGAATCAATAGGTCATATCCCCCAACCCTATGCAGTGGATAATGGACAATTAGAAGTCTCTCAATACTAGTTACCCCCACAGATGAAAGTGTCATTGTCTCATAGAGGGGAGAACACTAGGCACCTAGATACCGGCGAAGAAAAAATATTAGATGATTGTGCCAATGGATAAATAAGTTTATTATGGATAATTTGATATCTTGATACTAGTTTTGGGAAAAAACTTTTATTTTGAAATCTTGATATTGATTTTGATAATCTCTTTGTTATTCTGAATATTGTTTGAATTAGTGTACCTTCTTGAAACAAGCATGATATGTAGATTATATCCTCTTGTTAATTCCATAGTCTACTAGGAAATCTTACCTAGATTTTATCTCATAAGATGCCTAGGAAAACATTATCTATCATTTTACATATAAAACATATTTACAGTAAAAGTAGACTATACCAAAGGATGACCCCATTCATACATGGAACTTAATTTGGTCGTAAAAATATTATACGTACACATTTAATGCATGTTTGTTTTATACGCTTTATTTAGGTTTTATCAAGCTAAGTGTATCCAAAATTATTTAGAAATCTCAGTCAAGTGCATGTGAATGATCTCTTAATGACTGTATAATCCATTTGGAACAGAGGCAAAATATGGATCGCATTGGATATGTCTGATATTATATAGAAAAATTTGTCATATTCCACTGGTTGAAATACTTCTTCCCTATGGTTATTTTTTTTATTTGTATACGTACAATGAAAAACCTAAACATAAGTGATGTTTCCATTGTATAACATGGGTGCACTTGCTACAAAACAAGGACATAAACTCATACAAGTTTCTTGGTACATAGACCTTTGGAGTTATAGTGATGGAATTCAAGGTTCATACACCATTAGTATTGTTATACCACAATCCTCAATTCATACACCGTTGACCTATTTTGTTGAGCCTCTCCTTTTGCTTTGTGTTTTTAGGACTCAAATAACCCCAAGAATAAATGCATACTCAAAATTTGCTTAAAATACAATTTTCTTTTATTAGTGAAACTAATATGATAACTACTGTATTTTATAATATAACACTTCCAAGATGTGTTTTTGTATTGAAAAATTATCTCTCCACATTTTGACAGCTACATCCTTATGGGAAGCACATACTCAATAAAATTGTGTTGACTGCATCTACGCATGTGATGTTTTGAAGTTCATGTATAACAAGGATACATGAATAAATATATGTGTGAAGTGAGAAACTATTAGGTGGAAGATATTGTAGACGATTCATAATTTTTCTACATATTGTTTTCACAAAATTTACTAGAAATATGTAATCAAGTTTTTAATAAAGTTATGTAGGTTATATATATCAACATGGAAATATTATTTAGCAATTTTTTGTGATTGGTTCATGTGCATGTCTCCCTCTTATGTGTGCACACTTTTGTCTCCCTATGTAGCATTCTTCGGTCCTTGTGCAAAAATCTAGGGTTGTGACAGTCATGACGAACAAGAGGTGTAAAGGCTATATCTAAGTCAAATATTGTTTATCACACATGCTTTCCAGTCAAACTCATTTTTTTTACCAAAAATCAAATTAAAAGTAAATAAATTTTAAAAAGTGGCTAAATTAGTATTTGAATAAGATATACATATCCTAATGGGTGTATACAAGTGTAAACATAGGTTTTGAGTGGTTCTTGGCAAAATATCAGTAGTTCATACAAGCAAATAACTAAACATGTATCAACAAAGAAAACTAGTTATAACTTAATTTACAAGCATCCTTTGGTAAAATTACAGTCAAAAAATAAATTATGAGTCTTATTTAAATTTCTTTTTTATTCCTTATCACTAATGACTAATACACATGCTATTAATACAAATTGAGAAATATTTTCTTCATCAAATAGAGTGAGTCAATCTCTTAAAATCCAACAATATCTAGGTGCGGCTAGATAATGAGCTACTCCACTTTGAATTTCAATCCTTTTAGGGTATTCTTACTGGTCCCTCTTCTTGACTTCATTTGTGAGATCTTATATTGGTGACTATTTTTCAAGAGGATGGGATGGGGTGGAGAATGCAACGACAAACTAAGAATTAGCATTGACCCAGATGGTGCCTCTGGATTCCTCTTTGGATTTGGTCTTTTGGTTTTCCACTTGATGCAACTTTTGGATTTTGTCTGTTCTTCTTTGTACTATTTTCTTACCCCCAAAATTATTGCTTGTCCCTACAAGACTTCTTTTGTCGACAAAGTACTACATTATTACATAATAGAAATTTGGCAAAAATGATTTCACACTGATTGGAGAAGGATTGAACCTCTAGGTTGTGAAGGTTTTTAGGGGACTCAACAAAAGAAGTGATGCAAAAGGAAGGAGTAGAAATGATGTTTTCCTATGTTAGTGTGTGGAAAATTTAGAAATCAAGTTTCAGTAGAAACATTACAAATAATGGGGTCATTACCACAAATTTTAGTCAAGCAAGCCAACCCTTAATGTACCTAATGAATGCATATTCATATCCTTTTATTGTACATTTTAGACATTTCTTTAGGAATATTTTCTTATTATTTCCTAATTTTAAGATTTAATTGCTTTCATTTTTCTTTTCTATCCTAAATTATTTTTTTATTATATTTACTCGTTTATTGGAGGAATATAGCTCAATTATATCCATTTACTTCAAAGATTAAGAATTTCCAAAAATATTTTGGGAAGATGCTTGTACAACTTCCCGCAATGCCTGTATATATATATATATATATATATATATATATATATATATATATATATATATATATATAGATAGATAGATAGATAGATAGATAGATAGATAGAGAAAGAGTCATGCTAGAATACACTCGAGTGTATAGATTACACCATACATCTCAATGGTGCTTGCCTATGTAGACATTGTGTTTTCATAATCCAATCCATTGATTTTCATGGTTACAACAATAATAGGCCACATACAAAATTTGAGCTCATTTGGATGAGTCTAAGTCACTCATCCAAGGACAACAAAATCGACACACAAAACTAATTTGAAATGCATGATTCTTTCCTCCTTTAGATGCATGACCTATAAGTATCGAAATGAGCTAAAATTTATTATATAGTATGTTCTTAAGATATTTAAGAAGATCAATGGTTTAGAATTTTCAAAAAGTTACTACATCTTTAAAAATGACTGAGGTGTACGGTGCCTCTAGTACACTCGAGTGTACACTAGCCTGACTCTCTCTCTCTCCCTCTCTCTCTCTCTCTATATATATATATATAACTTCCCACAATGCCTGACACACACACACACACATATATATACATATATATATACATACATACATATATATATATATATATATATATATATATATATATATATATATATATATATATATATATATATATATGACACCAAAATAGTCATAACTTTTATATACAAATTTAAATATGTCTTGGAAAAGAAATTTCATTATCTATAAGAAAAACACATTCTGAATTTCCCAATCGATCGAATTAAATTTTCTAATTGGTCAATTGACTTGTAGATCTTCCAGTAGTGCCATATATATATATGTGTATATATATATATATATATATATATATATATATATATATATATATATATATATATATATATATATATATATATACACCAAAACGCCCATATCTTTTACATTCAAACTCAAAATTTAATTTTTAAATATTACTTAAAAAGTATTCTTCATTATTCAAAGGAAAAATATATTTTCATACCGCTTTGGAACTTGTAACCAGTCCAAAATTTTCTTGCAACTCCTGTAATACAAATCTACACCAAAGAGAGTCAAAGAAGTTAACGAGTGGTCAAAATAATTAAAGGAAGGAAATGCAATAATTTTCTTTATGGTCTATTTGAGTAAGTAATCAAAATTGTAAAGATTACTCCCTTAATCAGGTTTTAAACAAGTAACCATTGAGTTTTCTTATGTGTAAAAAGTTGAGCAAACAATTAAAAGATGAGTTGGCAAATATAAGCAATAATCCATGAGCATGCACTTTTATATGGAGGACACATGTAATTAAAGCCATTGACTTAGCGCAATTGAGAGGGTGTCTCACCTATTTTTCTTCATATGATCATGATCCAAAAGTTAAGCATATGCCATTAATTGCATACATGAATTGTGATAGCCAAGATCAACAATAACGGTCCTTCTATCTCCACAATTATCTCTATAGTCAAACTCTTAAATATTCTCTCCATGATTGATTCTCGTTGAAAATGAATCAGGTGTTGTTGATTGGCACTATTAAACAATACTTCTCTCTTAATATCTCTTTGCATTAGCATCTGACAAACTAAAGGCTTTATATCTTTCATTATAAAGATAAGCCATCCGCCACATTTAAAGGGGATCATACTCAATCATCTTAGTTTCTCCCTTGGTTGCACAAAGCAAGTAAAAGAGAGGAGCCATCATCTTTCTGATGGAGACTGTCAAATTGCTACTAGATTTTAGCAATATGACTCCTTCCCACTTTATTTGTTCTTTTGTTTCTACTATGAGCAAGTAGACCTTTTTATCGGGGCATACAGGATGTAGCCCCAGAGCCCGTACCTGGCTCTAGTTTATATGAGCTCAAAGAATTTCATTTGTTAAATGTGTTTTTTTTAATTTACAAATCTATTCTATGGTTCAATCAATTATAATCTTGTGGTTATAATCTTGGGTGAAGATATCACAAATCCCAAGGTTAAGAATCTTGAATGAACCCTAAGAAATCTGTATGAGATCCCAGATGGAGTTCTCTATTTGATCTATCATTTTTCTTGTTTGTTATAATCCTAGGTGATGAGATTTTGGATCCTATTATTAGAACACTGGATGCAATACACAAAACTCAAGAATAAATCCTGAGTGGAGTTTGATTGGATGAAGAACCACAAACACGGAGATCTCGGATTTGTAGGAACTTTGATCCTTGCAGAATTTATGTTCCTTTAGAATACAAATCTGCTTGGTCCTAACTTAAGATATTCAATTCAAGGAGTTAATTATATTAGGATAATTGTGGAGACTATGGTGGTGAACCCTAGAACCTCAATACCTTTTATGAATTGAATTAAATCTTAACTTAATTAGTTTTGCTTCTGCAATCTTAATTTCTACTTTAGTTATAATCTGTCAATAATCATATTTTTAATAATATTTTTAGTAATAGGTTCAAAGTAATTTTTTAATCACGTAGTCTCATGGGTTTGATCATTTTTTGTACTAAATTAACTCGTTCTCTTGCAAATGAGTTGATTGTCATTGTTAAAGTTAAGCTCTAGAGAATTATATTCTTTAATGAATTTTCTTGTATAAATGACATACATTAATACCCATGCATGTTTTTTCTCTATTCATCTCTCACACAGTATATATATATATATATATATATATATATATATATATATATATATATATATATATATATATATAGTTTTTCTTTGCTTCCCGCGTGGGTAGTATTCGTTAGTTACCCGTGTGATTAAGTGCATCTGGTATTTACCTTTCCTATCACCATGTCCAGTCTCTGTGATAATGCCAGTTTGGTGCATCTATTTTTTCTTATGCATCACGTGCTACTCAGTGTGACCATACTCTATGCAAGTTGTTGATGAATAATGTGGAAATGGAAAGCAAATAAACAGTGGATAGAAAAATTACGATAACGTGCATGAAAGATCCATTGGTAATGATACACTTATACACCATTTTAATATAGAATGTGTACATTTAACTCAACAATTATCTATTTTTAACTCAACAATCAGAACTGGAGATTATTTTATGTTGTCTCTTAGTCGGTGCCAGTTAGCCTCTTGTAACATATTATGATTTCTGTACGTATATTACAAAGTATCCACTATCTTTACAAGTCATTTCTGTATATTACAATATAATCAATCACATTACAATTTATTTATGTCTAACACAAAGTGTTCACAATCTTTATAATTTGCTCGTGCATATTCAGTATATCCAACCACATTGTAGTTTATTAATATATCTTACAAACTTCACGACCCACTATCTTCCTGCCAAATTGGGATGATTTTATTTTCCTTCTTAGCAAGTGCAATCAACCTCTTCTCTTTTGTCAAAAAGAATCAACCTTTTCTCACATATTATGAAATCTATACGTATATTACAAAGTGTCCACCATCTTTACAATTTGCTCTTGCATATTTTAATCTATATGTATATTACAAAGTATTTTATGCTTTCCATTACATGATTAACATTACAGAATGCTCCTTCTCATTTTAAATTTATTCATGTCTGTTACAGTTTTAGTTAGAGAGATTATCTATGTATTGGATAACTGTATATTTCTTCTTCTTCTTGGTAATGGTTATTGGTGTCTTTGTGTATACACTCTATTTTGATAATTTGTATTGTAATAAGCAAGTGTCACCTGTAATATGGACAATCACATTGTAATAGATAAGAGCCAATTGTAATGTAGATGATAGTTTTATAATATGGATAGTCATATTATAATAAGCAAGTGTCATATGTAATATGGGCAGTCACATTGTAATAGGCAAGAGCCAACCGTAATGTAGGTGACAGTTTTGTAATATAGATACTCATATTGTAATAAGCAAGAGTCATATGTAATATGGACAGTCACATTGTAATAGGAAAGAGCCAACTATAATGTAGGTGACAATTTGTAATATAGATAGTCATATTGTAATAAGCAAGTGTCATCTGTAATATGGACATTCACATTGTAATAGGCAAGTGTCGTCCTTTTTGTGTAGGCTGAAGCCATGGCATTCACTTGTAATTATGACAAATATTTCTTGTACGTTTGGGAGGAAGGAACGATGGTGAGTGGATATCATGAGGGTTGAATAATTAAAATTCTTAGTTCATGACACTTCCACATTATGGTTTGGAAATCTAGGAGGTAATATGTAGTGGATGGATAAAATAATATATAAACGACATGTGTGATTGATGTGGGTGGAAGAAATTACAGACAAAGAGAAAAATGAAGTCTTTGAACATAAAAAAATTACAATACCGTAATGTAATATGAAAGTGTCATATGTAATATGGACAGTCACATTGTAATATGCAAGAACCAACCGTAATGTAGGTGACAATTTTGTAATATGAATACTCATATTGTAATAAGAAGTGTCATCTATAATATGGACAGTCACATTGTAATAGGCAAGAGCCAACCGTAATGTAGGTGACAATTTTGTAATATGGATACTCATATTGTAATAAGCAAGTGTCATCTGTAATATGGATAGTCACATTGTAATAGGCAAGAGCCAACCATAATGAAGGTGATAGTTTTGTAATATGGATACTCATATTATAATAAGCAAGTGTCATATGTAATATGGACAGTCACATTGTAATAGGCAAGAGCCAACCATAATGTAGGTGACAATTTGTAATATGGATAGTCATATTGTAATAAGCAAGTGTCATCTATAATATGGACATTCACATTGTAATAAGCAAGAACTGACTGTAATGTAAGTGATAGTTTTATAATATGGATAGTCATATTGTAATAAGCAAGTGTCATATGTCATATGGATTCCATGCCCATCCGGGGACATGGATGACAGACTGTGGGCAACCCCAATCCACATGTCTCTCCTATAAAAATTCTCATGATCTACACTCCTTTGTGTTCATTCATGCAACTTTTATAGATTTTGCCGACAACACATTCTTTTAGTGAACAACAGTAACAACAATTTCATGTATGCAATCTGTTCATCAGATGGCTCTTAGAAGGCACTTCTTTTCTTTCTTTCCCTGCATCATTTATGACAAGGTACTCATTGAGGCCGAAGAGTCTCTCGAATTGTAACAGACCCAACGTCGAACAACTATACTGTAACATCTTATCTGAACACCCCGACACAGGTAGCCACACATTTGTTGCATCCATCTAGTTTTTTCTTCTTTTCTACAAATAAATAAACTACCCCCTCTCTACCAGTCCATCATTGGTAGGTCCTTGTGCAACAAATCCAACTCAAACACCTTCCTAGACTTTGCAAAAGAATTGTGCGTCCTCCTTTACCACCTCCTAAAGTGCACCATCATGATCGCAATGTCACTGCAGATGACATCCCAAAGCATCCAAATTAGCTTGTCAATGAGGTGATTGTAGTAGACGATGTCAGAACCAAACACAAGGTTGAACCCCTCACCATCATCCCCACCTCCCACCCCTTCAACAGTTACCGCGTTAGCATCCTGCTTCCTTGGGCGATGACTGCTGTGGCATTGTCTAGCAAGTTGGCGACGACAAGGGGTAGGTCCATTAGGGTAACACATGCACCAAGGGTTGCGACACCCATGATATCGATGATCCCCGTGTCAGATTGGAGCTCCAGGATGTAGAGAGGCCGAGTCTGAGTGGGGTTTAGCAGGGGACGAAGAGGGCCGAGTCATAGACTTGAAGGGGCCACCATGGTGGCGGAGATGCACTCACTCTGGCTGGTGTTGGATCGTAAGGTCCTCCTCCCTTCTCAGTGTCGTGAGGCTCATAAGATGTTCAACTATCCTCGTGAATTTGGGACCACCACTCCCACCAATTGACGATGGGATCTCTAGGAAGGAAAACAAATCTAAGAAGTTGGCAAACGACATTGGAACTGCAAATCTGACCTGTTCCCTCCTCCATGGACTTATCGACTATGTTGCTCTACGGGTCTAATCGGGTAAGCGAGGAAGAAGAAGAGGACACAACAAGGCTATGTGTCCCTCGATTTTGTGTTGTAGGCCTGAGAATAGTGGGAGAAGTATATGGACGAAGTTGGGACTGTGGATAACATAGACGAGGTTGCTTGCGCTATTACATTAATTACAACAAGTGTCAATGTGTTTTCAAAGCACGGGTAGAGACACCAAAATACCCACGCGGGCATTGAATTAACACACACACACATACACACACACACACACAGATATATATATATATATATATATATATATATATATATATATATATATATATATATATAATCTTTGTAGACTCTTTTGGTTTTATACTTATGCTTATCATAAGAAGAATTATGCGCACTAGTTGAAGAAGGAAATACTTGACTAAAATAAAAAATTAATTGGACTAATGCTAAAGCTAATCATACACATGTTTGAAGTCCTTTAGATATTTAGGTAGGCCATCGTTGCCGACCCTGATTGTGCAATGAGAGAAAAGCTGAAACTCGTAAGAGTGGGTTGATTCTATGAAAGTATCAATGAGAGTCCTTTAAACCTCTAGACAACTAGTAAGACAGACCCTCTGATCTAGCAACTCCTCAATAAGATATCCTATTATCCACACTTTGACTATTCTATTAGTTTTCTTCCAGGCAAGAAAATTTATGTTGAGTTTTATTCCACCATCATCACAGAAGATGAGAGTTGGAGGAGTTTCTTCTTTTCCATCTATGAGTGCCTACAAACTATAAATTCAATGATGACTAAGACCTAAGTTTTCAAATACAAAAAGTTGAGATGATTGAGCTTCTTATATGTGATGGTGATGAAATTAGCGTTCATTATACAGGGATAAATCAAGCAGATAATATTTGCGGAAGCTTTCTGCTGAGCTGATCTCAAGACCATCGATAGTTTGGTCGATGGTATCGACTTGGATGCTTTCCCTCTGGCTTGGTTACTATTTCCATGTCGACAGTATCGACGGACCTGTCGATGGTATCGACAGATTCTAGAATACAAAGTACCTGAATCAGAGAGAAAAACACAAGTCAATCAATGAAATTTCGTAATTCACTCAAAATAGGATAAAATAAGATATATTTTATGCATACAATGATTATAGGCTAAAGGAAATGAATCATGCCATTATAGTCACAAAGGTGACAAATGAACACATAAAACAAGTACAAAATTAGCCTATAAATGCGACTCAAAAACCTTGCATCATTATCAAAGATGTTTTCTATGCCCCTGGCGTGAAGTACAATTTAATTTATGTTCCCAAACTTCTAAAAAATTGCTAAGAAGTTCCTTTTTATAATAAGAGGGCATTCATAGGGAAAGACAAGAAGGCTCTTGTTGTAGGAAAATTTGTACCCACGTATGATATTTTTTGCATTTTTGTAATCGGTAGTGATGTAAATAATATCAAAGTTATCTATGATTGCTCTTTGTGTACTTTGTCTAAATATGATTTATGGCATTATAAATTATATCATCTTAGAAAATCTAAAAGGAAACAATTTATAAAATTAAATTTGCTTCCTAATGTAAAAAGATAATTTTAACCTCATGTGAACATTGTTTGGTTGGAAAAATGACTAAGAAACCTTTTGGAATAGGACATAGACCCATGGAATTATTAGGTCTAGTCCATTCATATATTTGTGGACCACTAAGTGTGAAAAAATATAATAATAAGGAATACTTCATAAATTAATAGCTGATCATTAAAGATTTGTCTATACCTACCTAATTGCTTTGAAATCAAAATAATATAATGTTCTAAAAAGTATAAAAAGGAAGTAGACATGAAACTTGGAAGATACATTATGGTTATAAGAACAAATAAGGTTGGCAATATAATTCAAGATAGTTTGAATCATGTTGTCAAGAACTTGGAATTAAAAGACATCTAACATGAACACAGTGAGATGCATGCTATCTCATTCACATCTCCCTAGAAATTTTTAGGGTGAAACATTACAAATTGCAAACTACATATTGAGTAAAATGTTCACTAAATCTGTAGTATCTACACCTTATGAAATATGGAATTGGAGGAAACTAGATCTAAGTGATCTCAAGAAATGAGGGTGCATTTCCCATGTCCTAATACCTAGTAAACTTAGAAGTAAGTTGGAACGTAGAACATTAAAGTGTAGATTTATTGGATATTTAGAAAAATCTACGGGATATAGTTTTTATCATAAAGAAAAAGGGATCATTGAATATAAAGATACAACATTTCTAGAAAACTTTGAGGAAAGGGAATCTCAAAACAAACAAATGGAACCTTTACAAATAATGAATGATGATTATTTTCATAATACCCAAGAAAAGGATGTAGTTAATGATCCAGAATGCCAACAATAAATGGAAAATCAAAATATTGAAAATTAAATTATGGAAAACAAAAATATGGAAAATAAGGATATATAGAAACTGACAATATAGAAAATGAGAATATACATGTGGAAATTGAAGTAAAAAATGAACCCATTATTGGCAATAAAAGACAAAGATCCTCACAGACATAGATGTGTGACTATCATTTGTATTCATATGAGCCTTCATGTTTATTAGTAGACATGGAAGAGGAAAATCACATAGATATCATGACATATAAAGAATAAAAAAATAAACATGGAAAAGAATCATGGTATGAAGCCATGAAGGAAGAAATTGATTCCATGAAAACGAATAATATTTGGGAATTATGTGATTTGCCTAGAAATAGAAAGGCCATTGGATGCAAAAGGGTATTTAAGAAAAACCTTCAAGCTGATGAGTCTACTAATAAATTTTAGGCTTGATCAGTTTCCAAGGAGTTTATAGAGAAATTTAGAATTGATTCCCAGAAAGCATATTCTCATGTAGCTAAATTTACATAGATAAGAATGAGTTTATCAATTGTTGCATATCTTGATTTGGAATTACATCAAATGGATGTAAAAACTACTTCCATAAAAGGGGAAATAAAAGAAGAAATTTATATGAATCAACCTGAGAGATTTTAGGTTGAAGAAATGAACATAAAGTATGTAAGTTAAATAAGTCAATATATGATTTAAAGCAGTCTTCTAGATATCGATATCTCAAATTTCTTGATGTAATGGTTCAATTGTTATTTGTCTTGAACACATTAGATAGTTGTGCTTATGCCAAAAAGTGGGAGCAAGTTTATAATATTATCCTTATATGTGGATGACATTTTGCTTGCTGGAAATGATATAAACATGATAAACAACATAGAAATTGAATTTAGTAGAAAATTTGAGATGAAGGACATGGGTGAAGCAACCTATGTACTTAAAATTTAGATTCTTAAGAATCGGGAGTCTAGAATACTTAGTATAAACCAAGAAAAGTACTTATGTACAGTTCTAATGAAGTTTGGAATGCAAAATTATAACCTGACGCCTAAACCATATGTGTATGGGAAACGGATGTGCAAGGAACAATGTCCTGGTAAGGGACAAGAACCTTTACAAATGGCATATGCTCAGGTGGTTTGAAGTTTAATGTATGTCATGTTGTGTACAAGATCGGACCTAGAATTTTTAGTTGGTATAGTGAGTAGATATTAAAATAACCCTGGTCCAAGGCATTTGCAAGTTGTTAATTTTTTTTTTGAAATGTATAAAAGGTATATTGCACCACAAAGAAATATTCTAAGAAGAATCACTTGAGGTACTAGGTTACTCCGATGCAGACTTTGGGGGTGGTAAAGACGATGGAAAGTCCACATTGGGACACTTATTCATCTTTGGTGGTGTAGCCGTATTATGGAGAAGTAAAAAAACAAGGAAGTGTTTCTAGATACACACAAGAAGCTGAGTATGTTGTTTGTAGCTCAACCACTATCTATGCGGTATAGATTAGAAGATTTTTTATTGATTTGGATCTTAATTTGATAGATGGTCTAATTTGAATACAGTATGACAATACAAAAGATAAGTTTGATTAACAACCGTATTAATAGTTCTAAAGGAAGGCACGTTGAAGTATAATATCATTGTATATGTGTCATTGTACAAAAAGGTGAAATAGAAGTCACATATATCCCCACAAGTGATATGATTGTTGATTCATTAACCAAAAGAATTTCAGCAAAATTCTTTGTCAAGCATGTTAGCTTGATGGGATTAGAGAATCATAGTTTACAATGAATATTTATAGGTCCCATGAATAGTTGGAGCATATGTAAGTGGAAAAGAGAAAAGGTATGTAAATGCATTCAAATGAGTACTTTCCACAAATAGTGAAATGAATTATATTTGATTACTTCACACGGTACAGTGGAAGGAATGTTATTTGATTCTTTGATCAAGTGGGAGATGTTGGGATATGATCAAATGACCAAAATTGACTCCCCTAGATAATAGCAATGTGAGTCAAAGTATACCAAGTCCTCAGAATATGGAGAACCAAAACAGAAGTGGTTGGTTATTACCTAAACCAAGGAGGTGATTTTGGGGGCAGAGTGAGTTGCTTGGGGAGTGCCTCCCACCACAATGATAGAATCTACCTCCAGGAAACAACAACTAGAGCCAACAAGGACATCGACCACCTACGGAAAGGTAGAATAGAAGAGTGTTTGCTCTGTATGCTAAAGAAGCTAGAGAGGACAATGAACTTATTGAAGGTACTTTCCATATTAATATGGATCCTATCAAGGTTCTTTTCAATTTTGGATTGTCGCATACATTCACATCAACCTGACTTGCTTCGATGTTAGAATTAGGATCAGAATACATGAATCCTGTGTTAGATGTTAAAACCCCTAGTGGTAGAATCTGTTTAGCTCATCTCAAAATCCCAACCTTGGAACTTTGTATCTAATTGATGATATGGACAAACCAACACATGTCTGGTTGAATGGTATGCCTACTAAAAAGGAAGAAAGTCGAGTTTTATAGCCTATGATAGGGAAGCATGAGAATTTCTTAATACATTCAACGTTTCCTACTTTTGAAACATTATGTCATCGATCTCAGAGAACAACAAAGATCAACACTTTTGTTGGAAGGACTTAGCTATAGTGTCAGACACATCCTTGTTCCCCAACTACCTCTTACTTTTCAACAAGCAATGGACAAGACACTTGTGATTGAGTCCTATCCCAAATTTTAGTCTTTTAGACACAACAACAATAACAAGTAGAAGAAGTCAGTTGGAAATCAAGGACGTGACAAATGCAACTGATGTTCTTGAACGCATCCATCTAGGAAGTGCCACAGGAAATGTTCTACCCCATAGAGATGATCGAACTCCACATAAACATGAACTCTGAACTCTCCATCCTTGATGGACATATCAAAAAGTAGAAAGCAACAGCCCGTGGAGCCCCAATAACCCTAATCATGTTTTCTCTCGTGTAGCCCTAAAAAAAGGCAACAATATATATGCAAGATGTGTTTATGAATATTTTGACTTCTGTACAGAACTCTCCACGCACCCAACCGAACCTGCTGCTAGATCCGAATATTTCAGAAAGAATATCTCGTCACTCATCTTGTCTGATTCGATGAGCCTCTATCAACTTGCTCTTTAATTATTAAACTTGTATTGATTCGCAAAGTTATTGCCACCTCCCCCTGTTGCCGCCATTGCTGCGTGTGTTGCTGTCCAGTAATTGCAAGCTCTCAGGATATGATACAGTCGTTCAAGGATATAATCGCAGCATCCTGCATGCTCCACGATGGCTCATGATATTTCCGATCTATCCACCCGTTGGGTTGTTCCAACTGTCTGCACACTCTTAATGGCTGTTTCTAAGGACTGTCAGCCGTTTGTCTTGCTCTTTACGGTGCAATTCTCCAGAATATATCTCTGAAAGAATAAAAATTGTACAATATAGCCAATATGCAACTGGTGAATCCAACGTTGATAAGTCAGTCCCATCAGTGACGTCTTCAGCAACAATCCGGACGCACACACTAAAAAGCGAGGAAGGTTTTTTTTTTTTTGAGGAAAGGTCATAGCATATATTTAAAACACATCGAAGCAAGCAAACACCTGCTTATGTGAGTTTCATACAAGATGAGGAATAAAGCAACGTAAAAGAAAATAACGTTTGTGCCTAGTGGAGATAAAGGCAAAGTTCTGATGAAGTGGGGGAGGCACCCCTTAAAACAAGCCTCTTTAAGTAAATTAAGAGGATAAAATCCAAGTCTATTAAAAAAAACAAGCATCTCCCCGAGAAGTGTAGTCATAGTTGTTGCTGGACTATACTAACTCCTGTTTCGTCATCAACCATAGCTTTAAGGTCGCATAGAAATTTTGCTTCCGAATCACCTTCATCAGAATCGTCTTATCCTCCTTCTGCATGATTACCTGGCTTTGTCCTGTTGACGATGATTTTATTTTTTATTTCTTTTTGACTTGGCTTCATAATCTTCTGGAGGTAGCTGCTTTCATGCCTTTTTGAGGACTCTCCTGATCCGAACTCTGCAAAAAGTTGTCATCCTTAAGCTGAGAAATGTTTTGATCTTTTATGGCGATTTGGTTATGATTTTGTGAGGGGTAACTCTCCTTTGTTGAGGTTGGAGAAGGGAAGGTGGAACCTACTCGCATGTATGTGTATTCGTGAAAAGATGGTTCAGATGATCTGGTTCTTTTCTTATTTATGTGGAGGTAAGTGTTATCGGAGGAGGTGGAGTTTTTTCTGATCCAAACATGATTGCGATCACCAGAAGATCGGGTATTCAAGTTAGTCATTTTGTCTTTGTTTGGGCAAAGCCAAGAGGGAGGATGTTTTGAGAGATCTGAGAAAGCTGTCCTGTTATCAGAGGGATGTTCAGCAGACAGTTTGATATTATAGATAGATTCACCGATTCTAATATTGATGGTAGGCGGTAATGAAATGGCAGCTTTGACGGAGAAGAGGCAAAAAGCTTTGATATATTGGGTAGGGTGCAAGTTTTCAGGGCTGATATATTGGAGTGTAGCCCCAATAGAATGAGCTATACCTCTGAAAATCTAAACTTCCCAGAGGTGGGGAGGGAGATTTGTGATTGCAACCCAGTCAGAACCACCAACAGGAGCTGGAAAAGAACCTAAGTCAGCAGACCATTTAGATAATCTGGCAGTAATGAAGCTCGATCCACAGGGAATAGTGAGAATTTGATTGAAGAGGTGGTTTATTTTTGTTCCTTCAGGGACAGTGTAGATGAGTTGGGTAGGAGAGAAGATTTTTGGTTTTAAGATGGTTTGTCTGGGGATGAGAAGTGCTAAGGCACGAGTGATGTCTAGGACATTGATGGGGTTGTTGTCAAGATTGTTTTCAATTGAGATGAGGATGCTTCTCAAGGTGAGGACCTTGAGAAGACGCATAGCGTTTGCAGGAAGGTCAAGTGCAATCACATACTCCAGGTGGTCTGGTGTTTTCATGTTTGCAGCAGCAGGTGGGTTGTTTGTGTTATGTGTTGGAGATGGGGTTGAATGGTGAGGGTTTGGGAGATGGGGTTTTGGTGTTGAAACTGTATGATTTTTCGATTTGTGGTAGGGTTTAGATATAGGAAGAGTCCTGGGGTTTGTGTTCTGGAAACATGAAGGGGTAGAGTCTGCATGTTTAGGCGGGAGATTTGTGAGGCATGCAAAGGTATTTTTTGTGAGGAGATGATGTGGAGGGGGTTGTTTTATGCGCCTGTGATCTGAGATGAACTTTTTTGGGACTCTAAAGTTTTTGTGAAAAGGCGATTTTATATCTGAGAAAGAGTGTGTGGAGAAGAAAGCTGGGTCTGCATGGGATCTACTCTGGTTTGGGAGATGGGTGCATTACAGTATCTTTTTATGTGGCCTTTTTGTTGACATCCAAAGCAGGTGAGGAGGGAATAGCATCTAGAAGTCGAGTGGTTGTTTCTGAGGCAAAGTGAACAGTGTAGCGCCCGAAAAGGTTTTTTTTTGGGGGGGGACCATTCTCCAGGTTTGGGCGGTGGGTTTTTTTTCTAGGAGTTTGTTAACGAGGAAAGACGATTGTGCTTGTCCTAATACGGGGAAAGTAGGGTTTAGGAGATCTAAGTCTTTTGGGATGATATCTACCACATGGAGGGATCAGGGTTTTAGGGTTTTGTGAAGTGAAGACAAATTGGGAAGATTTTTCTTCTTAACCATGGAGGAAGGGAAAAGTTTGTACCTTTCTGCAATGGAACTTTTTTGTTGTTGCATTGTGGATGTGCCAGCGTCGTCTACCTCCTCTAAGCCTGAGGAGACATAGATGGGCCATGATCTTGAACCCAAAGGGGGTTGGTACTCGTCCCGAATGAAGAGCTGGTCCGCAGAGTTTGATGATGAAGAGATTACTTGGTTGTGTCTTTTGTAAAGATATGATAACTCAGGAGGTGTATCGTTGATGAAATCACGCACCCAGGCAAGGAAAGTACAATTTTCAATCGGTTTTATGAAGATCGACCACTCCGGTTTGAGTTTTAGTTCGGCGATCATGTCGCTCCTGCCCTCAGAGATGAGAAGGATAAGGTTTTTTTCCCCAGGTTTGTTTGGAAGGGGGGGACCATGAAACCGTCACCTGGAAGGAGCGGTGACCAATATTGATCATGCAAGTTCCCAAAGAGATATCGAACTTATGGTAGATCCAAGCTCGCGGTAAGGGAATGCTAGAGGAAAAGGAGGGGTTTGAGAGTTGGAATTCCATGAAGGTGAAGTGGGAGTTCATATCGGTGTGAGCGGCAGGAGTTCTTGAACCTCTGTCAGGCGCTGTAACATCCCTGACCTGGGTTATAACCTAACCCTAGATGTTTTGCCTAAATATGTAATTATATACTTGTGATTACTTCCTGGCATGTAATTAAGTTCCTCAGAAACATATACTTTCAATTTTTCTCTTTCTAAACAAAGTTGTAATATTGTTTTGTAATACAGGGGCCTATGTGCAAATTACCAGTTAAGGGGTTTAACTTGCAAATTTCAGAGATTAAGATGTTTCTATGATAATGAGTCATCATATAAGTGAGTATGATGAGGTATGATGGATTTCCCAAGCTTGGGCATCAAGATGCAGCTTGTGGAATGATCCTTGTGCTTAAAAACCCTAATTTAGAGTAAAGTGCAATTTACCAAAATTGTGGGGTGCAATTTATAAAATACACCATCTAGAACATCTTTTATGACTCTTGACATCATTTAGAGTAAAAATAATGAAAGGGACACATTAATGAGTAACCAGATAAGAAAAATGATCTTTGTGCATAAAATTGACCTAGTATGAGAATGGAGACCTTTCATATATGTACTCTAGTTGAAAGTTGGTTTTCTTTACCCTTAGATCTTGAGTTTTGATGAGATTTACATAAGTTTTGATAGCTTGGGCATGCCTTAGAGACAAGGAGGGACTTAGATGAGAATTCCATGTTTTAGAGGTCCTTATGATGGAAAATAGCCTAAACTATATAAGCTAAAACCCTTGCAAACCAACTCAACGTATCACTTATTCTCTTCACTTATCATCTTTCTCAAATGGCCAAGGCAGAGCTCTGGACTTCAGGGAGACGACCAAGTAGTTCTAAGGTGAGAAAGAACCATCTTCTAGCTCAGATTCTTGGATGGATTCATCATATAAGGTTGGTTCTATGGTTAACTCACTTAGATTCTTTGTTCTAGCCGACCATCCCCATCTTTTCCTTGGAGAATCACCTCTGGTCGAGTTGTGGAGCTCAATACGCCATTAGAGGCTTGAATCTTGGAAGCTTGGAGCTCTAGGAACAACGTTTGAGGTGGGTTTTATAACTCTAAACTTCTTGCTTTTTATGCATATCTTTATTCTTGCAATTTGTACTTAGTTCTTTTTCTACCTCCCTTCTTCCTTGCACTTTTGCAAGTAAAACGGTGGAGTAGCCGACCTGAACAGAGGTTGAAGATGATGGACGTGAATTCCTAGGCAACTTTATCAACCGACCTTGGACCCTTTTGGTCCAAATGGTTGCAAACCATTTGAGGTCAAACGGTCTCAAACCGTTTGATCTCATGCGGTCTTTTAAGACTGTTTGGATCAAAACAGTCTCAAGACCATTTGATAGTGTTGACCAAGGGACGACCATTTGAGGGTCTGTTTCTAATATATTGAATTTCATTCCTACAAAGAATCATAATCTAATTCTTAACCAATTGAGAGTTGAAGGCACTTCAACATCCTAACCCTAATCGGGTTGAAATTGCTGATTTCAAGTATAGATCCTGTTGAGTTTTGGGTTGAAGGACCCAAACGGTCTCAAGACCATTTGTGGATTCATCCAAACGGTCTCAAGACCGTTTGGTGACAACCCAAGACCATTTGGAGGTCTAGGGTTGAGCTAATTTGATGGATTGAGGATCCAATTGCAACAAGTTGAAGAATTGATAAAAATGCTGATTTTAGACCTAATTAGGGTTCAACCCTTATCCAACTGACTTGTTTGTTTTATCAAACTTTGGGAAAACGGTCTCAAGACCGTTTGGAGGATGTACAAACGACCTCAAGACCATTTGGGCCAATTTTGGGCCCAATTGGAGGTCAATTGATAGGTTCAACCTCGAATTGATTCACATTGTTGAACATTGATGACTATCCGATTGAAAACCCTAATTGAATTGGATTTAACCCTAATTGGCTTTCAATTGAGGGTCAATTTGGTGTCCAATTGATTAAGGAAAATCCTAGTTGACTCAATTTGTAAGTGGTTAACATGGATTTGGCCAATTGAAGGCTTCAACATACATAACCATAATCGATTGTAAACTTTTGAATCATGTTTGAGGTCCAAACGGTTTGAGCCCATTTGGACCAAACGGTCTCAAGACCGTTTAAGGTCAAACAGTCTCAAGACCGTTTGGATCCAAACGGTCTCAAGATCGTTTGAGGTCAAACAGTCTCAAGACCGTTTGGGTTCAAACGATCTCAAGGTCGTTTGGGCCAATCGATCTCAAGGTCAATTTTGATCAAACAGTTTCAAACCGCATAAGCTTCAAACGTTTTGAAGGTCAACTTTCCCCAAATGGTCAACACACCCCAAACGGTCTCAAGACCATTTGAGGTCAAATGGTCTCAAGACCGTTTGACCGTTTGAGACCAAACGGTCTCCAGACCGTTTGGTGGTTAGAGGTTGAAACCGTTTGGAGATGTTCAAGGTTGTTTGTACTTAATCAATTGAAGGTGTAATTAGTTCGATGATGGTTTAATCTAAACCCTAATGGTAACCTAGGACATTAAGGGACTATGTGACTAATGAATTGACCTATGATGATGATTAATAGTGTAATTTACCAAAATACCCCTAAAGTGGTCAATTGAAGGATACCTTGTTTTAATCAAACCCTAATCACTTGATAGTGGTGATTTGGCTTATGTTAGTCAATGAGGACTTAACCTAACCTAATCTTGAGTGGTGTAATCACCATCTACTAATGAGAGGAGAGAGAAAGTACCTTTTATGGTTGAAACTCAAGTAAAGTACCTTCAATACACATGAATGTGCATGATCAGGGTATGATCCACCTATGTGAGATCATGGAAACCCTAGTTATGATAATTGATGAATCTTAATCTTATCTGAGGGCTTTAATGATGATGTTTCTCATACATGATGATGTTATGAGTTCAATTCACCATGAGTTGAATAGTAAACCCTAATTTTGGGGTGATGACATGTAATGTGAATAGTAAACCCTAATTGATGAAAATCAGGGAACCTAACTCTTGTAAGAGTAGGAAGGTATAACTTCTTTGAAATGAATTGTTTACTGTTATCAGTTGAATTGACCATGCAGGTTCTTATGGGAAGATAATCATACCCAGGTAAGGATGATGATACCATATTCATTCAAAGCATGTTATTAGCTTTGTGAATAGTGAAATACCCTGTTGCCTAGTAAGTGGCATCTAATGAGATTGTTAGGTTGTGAGAGCCATGAGTATCATCAAGGTCATGCTTAACAGATGACTTGTGATGAGATGATTGAGAAATGATAATTGATGTGAGTTAGACTTGTTACATTTAAGTATTCTACTTTCATATCTACTATGTTAATGATTAATGTTTGAGAACATGTATGATGTTAAAAGAATACTGAAATGTACCTAACTAATCAAGTATAATCATACCATGTAGAGCCCTGATCATAGATCCATCATTGTCAGAAAGCAAAATGATGGTGAAATAGGTTTTCCTAAGGGAACTCCTGGATCGCATACTTTTGAGTATGTGGGGGAATATGGATGTGTAAATCCTTACATCCTAGTGTAGGAATTGATGTAGATGTATCTTAATCCATCAACCCTTCACTATATGTTTATGTTGTAACACTCAAGGAAATCCTTATACCGCATCGATCAGAGATAAACAAGAAATCTCTCGATGACGAAGAGAGTACAGAATGCCACTGTAACTCTAAAAATAGTGAAGCACCAGATTACCCTGGTGAGATATATTAGTAGAGACACAAGATGTCCTGCAAGTTATCCTCACTCTGACTGAGGAAGATGAGGTCATAAGAATCTGACTCTTTTGATGACCTAGGTATGATACCGATGCGACTTAACAAGTGATCGGTTGGAGGATGAGCGGTATACCTCATCTCCACATGGCATAATAATGAATGTAAAACATAATCAACAGCGTAGTATATCTGTTAGGGTTAACTACGAGATACTTGATTGATGTTACACTGAATAGTACACATGTCCTTCATATTTCTTAAATGATGAACATCTGCTTATTACCAAACTACTGTTGAATACTTTGAGAGCTTTTATTGCTTAAGTTATTCTTTGATTTGCTATATAAAGCTTCTAGTGGAGAGTTATAACTCTTGCTGGGACAATTATTTAAAATTGTCTCACCCCGTAGATTTCAACTTTTTAGGTGGTCGTCGAAGACGGAGGAACCAGCCCACAGGTGACCAATCCCAACAGCAGCAGCACCAGGAGCAGCAGTGAATCTCAGGTGGAGATACTGACTGCTGAGTTAGTAGTTAGATAGTCCTATGCCGTCTCTGTACTCTCAGGTCCTTGGAGTTAGTGGTCTGAGATTTTGGTTTTGACTCTTGAGATTTTGAATCATGTTGTGTATAATTACTCAAGAAGTAATTCAACAGAGATGTAAATAGTTTATCTCCTTTTTATGAAAGAAGTTTTATGGTTTCAAGCTCTTATCTCAAAAAGTTTTAATTTCCCGTGATTTTTGTCTTCCGCTGTTAATCAAATGCTTCCGCTGAGTTTAAATCGTGTTTATATCGTGGTTTGGAGATCGGAGCGTCTCAATTAAGTGGTATCAGAGCTCTAGGTTCATTGAGTCTACAGAGACATAGGACTTAGGATGTTGAGTCTAACCTAAGTGTTCTTCCTTATCTAATAGAATCATCTTCTCCTCAGGAGAAGAAGATATATAAGGATGTCTAAGCCACATGAGGAGTACGTGGCAGAGAGTAGTGTAGCTGCACCACAAGGCGGTGCAAGGGTTCCAGAGATAGAGCAACCCATACCCGAGCAACCTTTACCTGAGCAGCCTAGGAAGTCACCTCAGTTTGACCCAGCCGACATGGGTAACCCAGCTGTGCAAACAATGTTCTGGCAGTTTATGACTTCCATGACGCACATTACCGACAGGATGCCTATGCCTGCACCCAGGGCACCTATCCAGCCTGAAGGTTAAGGTATCGGGAAGATGTTCGAGCGACTACGTCGTGTCGGAGCTACCGAGTACTTTGGGACAGCCGACCCCACAGATGCTGATCTATAGTTAACAGAGTTGGAGAAGGCTTTTAGAATCCTCAACATCCCTGAAGTTGAGAAGGTCAGACACGCTGTCTATCTTCTCAAAGGAAGCGCTGGTCACTGGTGGACAATGGAAGAGCAGAAGAGACCTGGAATGGAGATCTCGTGGGAAGACTTTCAGCTGGAATTTGTCCACATATATTTTCCAAAGACCTTCCTAGACGAGAAGATCTCTCAGTTTGAGAGATTGAGGCAGGGCATGATGAACATTAGCGAGTATTAAGCTAAGTTCATGGAGCTGTTGCGGTTCTATCCGCACATGGATGCCACAGAAGAAGAAAGGATCAGAAGGTTTGAGAAGGGTTTGAATGTCGACATGACTACTCTTGTGTCTGCTTTAGAGAACCGGGAGAGGTTCGCTACCTTCGTTGAGTCAGTCCGAAGGATAGAGAGATCCATAGTCGAGAAAAGGCAAACCCAAAAGAGATATCCATAGTTTCAGGGTTCTTCATCTAGGGACTTTAAGAAGCCTAGATCCTCTACACCTAACCCTCCACCACCTAGATCTAGTCCTCAGACTCAGTGGTCTCCAAGTAGAGGTAGAGGACGAGGTCTACCACCTCAAGAGACTCATAGTTCTGCATCAATGTCAGTTACTGGACCACCAAGACCACAACAACGGGAAAGAAGCTGCTACAACTGTGGGAAGGTGGGACATTTGATGAAGGACTGCCGGTCTAGGCCTGTCAGTGTGATACAGCCTCCGAGACAGAATCAACAGGGATCACAGAGAAGGCAATCTCAAGGAGCAGCTCAAGGACGTGGACAAGCGTCTCAAGCTGGATCATCAACACCACCTCAACACCAGGCGACAGCGAGGTTCTATGCTATGAACCCACCAGATGCAATGGTCAATCCACGGGTTGTGGCAGGTCAGATGGAACTTTTATATTCTGATATGTCTAAATCCTGTGTTGTATCTGTTCTGATTGACCCAGGTGCTACGCACTCCTTTGTCACTCGGAGAGTGATTCACAACTGCAATATGACAGTTAGTCATAGGGCAGATAGCTTGTTTTTGGAGACTCCGTTGAGTGGGTCTGCTGTTTTGCAGGAGGTATGCTCTCCTTGTATCCTCTACTTTTCTGATCATCGCATTCAAGTGGACCTTATACCACTTTATATGCAAGGGTTTGATATAATCCTCGGTATGGATACCTTATAAAGGTATCGAGTTGTCTTGGATTGTGAATCCAAGTTGGATGTGTTTGCTGATGAAAGCAACACATGGATCTTTCAAGGAGAAAGAAAGATTCTGCCCACCTGTCTTGTGTCAGCTATGGTTGCTGATAAGCTGATGAGGTAAGGATGTTATGCATTCTTGGCCCATGTGGTAGATACTACCATAGAGAGTCCCAACCTTGTTGAAGTTCCTGTAGTCAGAGAATTCGAAGACGTGTTTCCTGAAGAACTTCCAAGTATCCCACCGCCTCGAGAAATTGATTTTAAAATCAATTTAGTCCCAGATACACAACCCATAGCTCAGACACCGTATAGGATGGCGCCTGCCGAAATGGCAAAACTCAAGAAACAACTTCATATGAGAGCTTCCACTATGTTTGTCTTTAGAGAACTTCTATACTGATCAAGAACTCTTCCACATGTGCTAAATGTTGCCTTAGATGCAACTGTGGAGACAGGAATAACTAAAATATATCGTGCCATTCTTGCAACAACTGGGTACTTTGCACAATTGTGCTTCCACCATTGTAAAATATCAAAATTGTGAACCAAACTATCTGCTCACTTGTGTTTAGGGTGAATAATCTCTTCAAGATACAAGTCTAAGTCATTCTTTGTTGGTTGTGTGGCTTGTACCTTTTGTAGATGGTTATCAAATCTTCCTAAAAACTTCAACAAACCCCTACTACTCGACTTTTGATCTCCTAATGTATCATTTAAGCTTCCAGACCTGTGACTAGTGCTATCAATGTATTCAAAGTTTGTTCCACCTATTTGCAATCTATACTCATTGTAAAGATCCACTAAACACCCTTGAATTTGATCAATTTTCTTTTGAGCAACATTACCACCATCATTATGATCACTATCATCATTGCCATTGTCATAGACCTCTCTCAGATTATATTCCACATTTTTCATCTTAAGACATGGATCAACAACAGAAGCAATAGAAAGAATCATACAACTCACATCCCAATACTTCTTGAATTTAGACATCATTTCTTTCCCCATCTTGGAAATAAAGTCTACTTCACTATTACACAACTCTTTAAGATGAAAATGAAAAACACATATATTATTGAAATAATAGTTGGCAGATGGATATAAAGTTGAGGAAAAGATATCTGTGACTTCATAAAATATTTCCAAACAATCACAAGTCATTTTAGCATTATTCCATTCAACATCATTTGGAAAATACTTATATGAAGCATCTCTATCAGCAAATCTAATAAATGCATCTTTGAATTCTAAGGCATGTTTTATCATCAAAAACGTTGAGTTCCATCTAGTAGACACGTCAAGAATCAATGCTTTTCGAGGAGATTTCACTTGAGAATCCACTTCTTGAAACAATTGTGAGCGCAAACACTACAAAAAATTTGGCCTTTATTGAAGAGCATTTGTGAGGAATCGAAAATCGTGAATAATGATGTCTATTTGTGAGGGATCATCCTTCAAACATGGGACCAAATCCCTCAACCATGTTTTTTACATCCTTAGACCTTTTATGTGAACACTAATCCCTCACAAATACATTACTCACTAATCACCCTGTGAAAAATACCATGCCAAATATTTCCCTCCATCTCATAACCCTTCCCTCCATTCTAAAATACAACATTTGCAAATCAAAAATAAAAAAAAGATAAACCCTCCCCTCTCATTCCGTGCTCCCGTGCTCCCTCCCCTCTCACGCCGTGCTCCCTCCCGCGCCGTTCCTCTGCCTAGCCGATCGCGGGGTGCTTCCCTTCCTTCCTCTCCCTAGCCGCCGACGCCCCCAACACCTCTACGGTAGCCGCCGACAGGTGCCCTCGCCAACATCCTCTCACCCTTACGATTATTCATATCCGCGGGTTGGCGGGCAGCCGTTCTCCTCATCAAAGGTCTGCCTGTTTTCTACCAGTAAAGCCCCAAATCCCCTCGAAAAAAAAGTGTTCCAGTCAGTCCCCTTGTTGTACTCTCGGCGGGCAGACGACCATACCCCCAAACCAAGAACCACAACCTCCACCAGGGCCAAGACCAAGAAGTCTCCCCATTCCTCCGACACCCTTGCCGCCACCACGCTCACCGTCCTGCTGGCCTCCCTCCTTGTCGTCTCCGCCGTCGTGTTCTTCTCCGACCGTGCGGGCCACGCACCACCGCTCTACAGCTGGCCCTCCTCTACCTCATCCTCCCTCACCTCTACTGCACTTGGCAGGGAAGAATTTCCCTCCTCAGATTATGCGGTGCTGCGTCCACCTACTACTGTCGTGCGGGAAGGAAGCCGTGGCGGCGACGCCGCCAGCGCCAGCCCAGGCGATGCTCCTGCCGGTAGTGATGGCTATCTGACTCTGCCGCATGTCACTGCACCGACGGCTGCTCCTGCCCCGACACCTAATGCGCCGGTCCCGGTAAGAATCCTCGCCGCATCTCTATACCTCAATAGTCTGTTTGTCAAACCCCTTGAATTTTCTTAAAATTGCCCATTATAACCATTGTCAATTCATCAAAGGGTCTAAAATCACGGTGCATGAGACCGATAACCAAGCATTTTATCATCACATATCTTGGTTTTCTTCAATCACCAGCTAATTAGTAATTACCCAACCGTTCAGTAGTCAAATTGCCTTCGGGAGTATAGACGGTCCACCTTTCTCAATTGATCTGATTAAACCAGATTGTGTTGTTCATTCGGTTGGGAATTTGATGTGAAATATACATGTGTACTTGTGGCATTTTCTGAAGGAAAAAAAAACAATACCTAGCCCTTACCCCAAACATAAGGAACAATGATTTTCAATGCTACCGTTCGATTGTGCCAGGATTTGTTATGGAAATTCTACTCGGCGAATAAATCATGTGCTTAATCGACCATGGCCTTCTCATGCTTATGTTTATGTGCTTTCATCCTACTAGCATACACCGACAACTTATCCCTCGACCAGCATTTCCCGTCTCTCGTTCCCGTGCCTATCCCCGCTCTCCTTCACCGTGAAAATCCCCGTTGTACTTAAGCCTTAAATATAATCACTCGCCCCGATCTGTTCAAAACCCTCCACTACATCCCTCTCTCAAAGCACTGAAGTTTCACTTCCTCACTTCCCCTAAACGCTAAGTATCGCACGCCTCTATCAAGCGATGAAAGACACAGACGACGATGAAGCTCCGTCGGACCAGGTAAAACTGGTTTCATACGCCACAGACGATGGTAAATCTCAATGCCAGACTAGTAATACCTCCAATGAAGTAAGCTTCTCAGATTCGATTATTTGTTCATCATAATGGTAGTTTTATCTGGAATTTACCCTAAACCCTGACATTCACCCTCCCTTCACTGGAAAACAACACCAGATGGTGATCATAGACGGTGGATCTCCAACCCGCTATACAGCCAACACTGATGGTATGGAAGCAACTTCAGAGTGCGTTACGGTTACTGAAGATCAGACTAATCACGGTGTTCCAAATACTGATGTAACCTCCTCTCACCCTATACACTCTTTAACTTAACAATATTGCTACTTCTTTTCTCAAAACCCTAGTATTCACCTTCCTCAAAAGCAGAAATTGAGAAAAGATTACGTGGCACCATTGGAGCAGATGATTCTTTCTCAAGGCAAATTGGGCAGAAATGGTTTGGACTTCACTACTAATAGAATCTCAGCTTCTCAATGGAAGATCAACTTCCCTAAGTTGGATACTGATGTAAGTTTTTTCTGCCATAATTTAGTTGTCTAATATCTTAACCAATTCTTATGCCCCCTTCTAGCTGGGAACTCTCATGCATCTGTCAATGTAATTTTTTTTGATCTTTTGCCTGTTTACCTATGAATTACATTGTAGCATGTTTGTTCATCACACAGATACCTGCTCCTTTGAGTTGACTATTCTTTAGCTTGCTACTTATTGTTTCACTTATGAAATGCTATGTATTGTTATGATAATGTATATCTCTGATTAGATCACCTCACTTTTAAATAAATGAATTATTAATTCATAAATTTCCTGTCCTTCATTGTTTTTATTATAATGTTTGTGTTGTTTCTTGTAAGAGATTGAGGAATCTTTAAGGAACTGTCTGCAGAAAGGGATTTAAGATTTATACTGACACATTATAATGCTGATGCCACTGTCAATGTATGTTTTTTTGCTCACTATTATTTTAGCTGTTGTTAACCTGATATGCAATTTTGGCTGATGTAAACTTTTGTATCGCAATTGCACAATAGTTGCTGATCTAAAACATTTTTTGATTAGGATTCTATGATGGCCTATCTACAGAAAGTGTCAAAAGATACACCACTCCCACATGTTGAACAAGACCTCCAATCGACTGATGTATGTTTTTTGTCCTGTTACCTCGCAACTTCATTATTTTCATGTTTTTAATGTTGTTTTTGAGCTTGATACATATTGATTTTTAATTTTAACCCTTTTCTTATATAGTTGAAAGTAGTTAGAATATTTAAACTTATCTTTTTATTTTATTTTCCGTACTTCAGAATTCCTTAAGTGACGGGAATTTACCTCCTATTTTTGATATTGAACAAAATCAGGTAAGTCCCTTGCTATTTTTTATTTAAATTTCTAGTATTACACCTAATATTGTACTGCCTCTGTATAAAACAAAACTAATATCTTTAGTTTTAGATAAAAAGGCAAACATTGTAATTTATCTATATAAATGAAGCTAGTATCTTAGTGTCTTATCAGTGATCTGATTAGGTATACATGTTTGTGAGTGGTGCGTGTCCGCTGGTTCTCCCCTCTCGGCGCTGGTCATTTTCTCTTTGCTCTCGGCACCAGTCGTTTCCTCTCCGCCCTCCGTTGCTCCGCGTGCAAGCGCCTATCCAACAATCTGACGCCCTCGCAAGCCCGACGCCCTCGGCCGGCACTCTGACGCAAGCCCTCGGCCGGAGACGCGTTTAGTTTAGTGACTCCACGCTGGTGCGCGGCGTGACAGTTCGGCGCGAGCAGAGATGGCCTTCACCAGAAGGTGTACCGTGGCTTCCACAGCTCCATGCTTCAGCTTCACAGCTCCACCGTGGCAAGCTACTTCAGCACCTATACCTGATGCTCCAGGGCCTCTACTGCTCCATGCGTCAGCTCTTGCAGGTCCACAATCAGGTAGTGGTAAACGGCTTTGCCCAGAACAGCCCTTTCATGCACAAGTTGGTGTCTAGATGCGTCGACCTTGGGGATCTCTCCCACGCGTGCCTGGCCTTCGAAAATGCAAAAGAACCGAGTCTGACCGTCTGGAACCAGATGCTCAGGGGCATGTCGAAGAGTTCGCTCCCCTCGGAGGCTGTTCTTCTGTACATTCAACTCAGTAGGAGCGGTGGTATCGCGCGCCCCAACGGATACACCTTCTCGTTTGTGCTCAATGCATGTTCCAGGTGCACGCTGTCGATGGTTGGGCACCAGGTCCATGGCCAGGTCATCACAACGGGGTTCACGTCTAGTACCTTTGTGTAGACCAGTTTGATCGACATGTATAGCTGATCTTCTTGGGGAGATTGCACGTGTGGATTGTTAGTGGCATAGAAGGTATTCGACGAAATGCCCCACAAGAATGTTGAGGCATGGAATTCTATGCTGGCTGCACATGTAAGGCTGGGGAACACTATTATGGCGTTGACGTTGTTTGATGAAATGTTTGACAAGGATGTTTTCTCGTGGACGACAATGATTACTGGCTGTGCACAGGCCGGGTGGTCCAAGAAAGCAATTGTTCTCTTCTACAGGATGTAGGTAGTTGGGTTGCAGGCCGATCAGGTAACCTTGACTGCCACATTATCCACATGTGTTGTACTCGGAGACTTGGAGCTGGGATGCCAAATCCATGCTAGGAGCATGAATGCCATTCTCATTGATAGACAGCGACATGGTCGCCTGGTGTCTCTGGAAAACTCGCTCATCAACATGTACACCAAGTGCGGGGAAATTGAGGATGCTCTGAGGGTTTTTGAGAGCATGCCCCACAGAACTACCGAGTCTTGGACAACTTTGATCATGGGATTGGCAACGCACGGCTGTGGTGCCGACGCATTGTGTCTTTTCCACCAGATGCTGGGAAGAATTGCCTACTCCAGGCATGGTAGTAGCGAGAGGCCTGATGGGTTTATCTATGTCGCTGTTCTGTGTGCTTGCAGTGGCATAGGAAGGATCCAGGAGGGACGTTATTACTTCGATCAGATGACGAGCGTCTTCCGGATCCAACCGAGCATCCAACACTATTGTTGCTTGGTTGACATGATGAGCCGAGCCGGAAATCTTGAGGATGCAGCATGATAATGAGGAGTATCATATACTATTTATGTTAAGACAAAATAAACCTGAGATACATTCTAAAGGCAATTATTATCTTTACAAAGTATAGGTTGTGTTTTTTTAGTGCAGGGAATATGTTAAACCAATGGGTTGGCAGACTTTCTTGAAAATATCCTACATAAATAGGAGAAGAGTAACACATTGACACTTGTCAAATGTAGGATATGGTGTTGTGTAACCAATAAAAAGAAAAAAGAAGAGGGTGAAAAACTAAATACAATGGGCTTTTAGGTTGAATGCAACATCCATGCCTTAGAAAGAACATAAGAGGTTTTAAGCTATGGCTCCATGCACAAATTCATTCCAAACTCCAACGACAGCAATTACATTAGAGTCTAATGCCAATTTTCACTAACTTCTTCTCGTTTCCCATTCTCTGTTTTCAAAAAACAAAACAGCTAGAAGAGGATCTATATTACCATGCATCAGCTGCCAACTGGTAATAAAAATTCATCTCGAGCAACAAGTCTGATTCAAACTAGAGTTTGGTATGATTCTCCATCATTTTAACTAATGTTTGGAACTTGTTCTAGCACTAGAACTTGCAGCAGCTTCCAATAACTACTTGTGGATTCTAATGCGTTGGGGGTTGGTGGTGTCAATAGCTTCAGGAGCTCTGAAGAGGGCGTGATATTGGTGTTTATTCTACTACAAAGTGGGTCTCACAAAACCCTTGATCCAGGGAAGAATCATTCCACATGAAGGAGGTGTCATCAATTTAAGGAGGTAAAGAAAAGTGAAACCCTATATTATACAAATAGATAGAGAGGTATGGGAATGTGGAAGGAGACAAGGATCCAAATAATAAGCTCCTTCATAAAAATGATTACCTCTTCAACATATAAGTATATGATATCATGTATAACATCTCATAAAATTATGAACTGAAATACTTAAAATAAGTCAGCTGCATAAGACTTAACACCAACCAAGATAGAACATATGACATGCAAACCAGGACAACAGGGACAATTTCATTGTTTGGTATCTTGTTAATAACACAACACTCAAATTATGATAGTAGGAGACTGTAAACCAGCAGAACAATAGACTAGCAGAAGAAAACATTTCATATATACCAACCACTACAGAAGAAAAGAAGTTTCCTCCCAAGAGAAACAACATGTAGGTACCTAAGCAAGAAAAAAGGCAATAAAAGAATATATCTGATCTCTAGTAAGGTATTTGATTTCATAGCTCAGATATCAAACCTTTCTTGCGTCAGTCATTCTCCAACATCTAATCCAGTAATGTCAATGTGAATATTACTGGTGGAAGTTTTTACAATAATCCCATTATGTAAAGACATAGATATAACAAACTGCTGATACATTCAAGCTGCATGGAAATCATCAATCTTCACCATTATACAGTCCTAAATGCTAAATAAATATACATGCACCCATTAGAAATAGAGATACATGTACACTAATTCTGTGATAAACATACTCCCTTTTGTGAATTAAACACAGGGTCAAGATTTAACCCCTTCTTCAATCAAAATATTTCTGACAACCAATATTATAGTAAAATTTTTATATTTAAAACTTGACCTTAGGATAATACAAGTGTACAACAAAGAATATTCCCTACAGAGTACTATTTGGTATCAAAGACATTAAGGAAAAAACATACAAGTAATTTGGGGCTAGAATTCCTCAATCTTAAATAGAGGCTTGAACTGACATATAAATACTAATAGTGGTGGTAGTGTTGAAGCAAACGAGCATGTTACACAACATGTAGATTAGACTAAAGAGGATGTTATATAGCATACATGTCAGCTTTGAAACAGATTCGCTAGAACATCATCTTAGAGTCAATTCAAATTGAGATAACTTTAATAAGAAAGAGAAGAAGGAAGTATCCTATTAGGGCTACAATTGGTGAAGAATCCAGATGCTGTAATAAAAAACATTCACTGCAAATTACCAATCAGCACCAGAAACACCAAAAATAGAATGATATAGATATAATTTTCAGTTCCAAATGTGGAATTGTCAAGATATTGGCAGTACATTGTAGTTGGTAGTCGAAAACAAGAATTTCACTGCCAAAATTCCATATAGTTGCCATAAACCCGCATATTCATAGTAACACTTTGGAGCTTGAGGCCTCCATGGTAGATTATGATGTGCCAACAGGGAAAAGGATAACCATCCTTTCAAGTGCATTATGAGCATAATTGATAATAATGTAGCAAAGACAAGCTCCTGAAGACTTCAGGATAACAAAAGAGCCTTTATGATAGTGTGAGTTTAAACACTCCTAAGTCAGAACATACAACTAGCAAACTTATCACACACCACTTGAAGGCCCATTTCACAATATCCTTGACTGAGTGCAGGTCATTCGTCTCTCATTTTGTTGTTGTTTCTGTCATATAAGTATAATGACAATTTTTTGATGTTCCACTTCTTCCAGCCAGGTATAAGGCCCTCGCAAAAACCAGGGTCTGTCGTAAATACCCTTAGATAAAAACAAGCAATGTTGGAAAAACTCTTATTTCCATCTAGCAGATTTTCACATATCTCTACGCATATGTCGTTAGTAAATAGAGAAGCATAAGACAAGTACATAGGCTGTTAAAAGCATAAAAGACTTATAAAAGGAACATATTCCTTGAAACAAAAGGTCATGTCACTGTTCAAGAATCATGGAAAAGTCTTTAATATGGTCTAACAGTGTACGATACGCAACATTCAATAGAATGTGCTTAAGCCACTCACTGGCAGTGGTGATAGTGAGTAGCACAACATACATGCTTTAAGAATAAATAGAAGTTCCACCTGAGGTTCCATAAACTAACATGAGCGGCAAGTGAAGGAGTCATGGAAAAATAGAAATAGATAAGCATGTTCAGAACACAGCTAAACACAAAGAATAAGTAGACAAATACATGTGTAAAGGAGGCCCTTGTTCCAAAAACAATTCCAGCGTCAATAGACAAAGCGAGACAATACCAAGAATTATTAGATACTATTCAGCCATTGTTTGAATTCGTTCAAGACCAAACTAATATGATATGGCAACTTCAAGATCGAGAAAAGTTGCATGTGATATAATATTAAATTATGATGCAAAATCATACAGAAAAGGCGTATGGACAAATACATTAACTTCGTGCATGATATATTAATGTTTTCCTAAAATTTTGTGCAACGCGTAGACAATCCATGGGTCCTTGATTACATGATTGAGAAATTAGAGCATCCTTTGTGCTGTAAACCATCAGTGTAAGCCTTAAGTCTGACATAATCCAAAATGCAAAAATGAAAAACTAGGTAGTCGGTCCAGCAATTAAGAGAGCTTTGGTACAAAAAAACTTTTTCTGAATTCTGTGGATTTAGACAGTTTAACGAGCTAAAATAGATTTAGACAGTTTAACGAGCTAAAATAGAGTGAATGAAAAAATGATTAAATCTCCTAGAAACTGTTTTTTTATTCTTCTAAAGTTCATGTATAACATCACTGTAATTGCCTTGATCGAAAGCGAATGAAAATCAGGCTTCCTAATCTCCTTTCTGGGTAATTTCTTCGATTTATTTGAGATCCTCGTTATAAGAATTTTTTATATATTTGTTGATGTTGCGTGCTGATCTTTGCATTGCAGAAAGTTTAATTGAGCTGTATATATTAATGCTCATTCTTGTTTCTGGGTTGAGTTTTTTGATTAAGTTTTGGTTGGGACTGGAATGGTGGTAAAAAATGGGCATGTAGAGAGGGGTTTGTGATAGGACTCACTCGTGATAGGACTCATGAAATGATGGATTTCGACGGACAATGCACCTTGGAGTAGACCAAAACCGAAATATAAGGGTAAGTTGTTTGTTGTACTATGATTTATGTATTACCTTTAAATTCTATTAATATAATGATTTGTCATTTTTAGGAGAAGAATATTCAAGTACCTAACCGTATGAGGCCTGGCATTGATGAAGAGCACCACACCATTTGAAGGAATATGGAGATATTATAGATCTTAAGAGTTTCTAGCATGATATGTTGATTGTCATCAATCTCAAATTTTAGAACCATATGTACTCTTTATTTATATCAATATTGAGCAATGCAATGTATGGATAATATTTTGCTTCAATAACAAAAATTGGTTTGAGGTGATTTAATATTTTTATGTGTCATTTTGGTGTTGAATCTTCTTATGATGTAATGTGAATTAGTATAAAAATATTGCTTGAGGTTATGTATACAAAGTTTTCATTTAAAATTTGATATTCACTATAGTAACAATTAATTAACATTTAATAAATCATTCAATAATCAATAACCAAATCATTTACAATAGTCCCTCATTAATATATTGATGAAGGTCCAGATTGACCATCAAAATTGCATTGATGACGACCACATATCTCCTCAAAAATAATATTAATGAAGGCATTATCCCTTCAAAAATATATTCTCCAGGACCATCAAGTCCCTCAAAAATGTATTTATGAGAACTAAACATGCCCTCAATAATGTTATTATGAAGGCTAAATAGTCCCTCAAAAATGTATTTATGAAGGCTAAATAGTCCCTCAAAAATGTATTTATGAAGGCTAAATAGTCCCTCAATATAACATTCTTGAGGGTCAGTTGGTCCGTGATAATTGTATTCCTGAGGGCCACTGGTATTTGTCACGTGAGTTCTCTTCACGGACCATTTTTGAGGGCCAGACCCACAACTGTCCCTATTTGTGAGGGCCTGTAGAGAGGGGTTTGTGATAGGACTCACTCGTGAATAATGGCCCAATTTTTACTAGTGAAAAAAATAGATCCTTTAACATATTTTACACTTTCACGAATCTTTGTAGTTATTGACTTTATGACATCAAACCCCTCTTATGCAATGAGATTAAGAATATGTGCACAACAACACACATGAACCAATTTCCCTTGTGCCATCAAACAACCCCTACTTGTAAGTTTTTTACTCAACTCCCTAACCATAGAATCATTTGTACTTTGTAGTCCAATTGTCAACAACAAG
Source organism: Alisma plantago-aquatica (assembly GCA_963693085.1). NCBI lineage: Eukaryota > Viridiplantae > Streptophyta > Magnoliopsida > Alismatales > Alismataceae > Alisma > Alisma plantago-aquatica. The sequence goes on from OY856411.1 coordinate 1,421,892,942, forward strand.
GAACAAAAATTTTCTATCCAAGTTCCATTGAAAAAGTCTATCAAGAATTGCTTTAGTAAGATTTTTCAGCAGTGTGAGAAGCATCAATTTCAGAAAAATTCAAAATCTATTTATGCAACCTCCATTCATCATCAATGTAGTGCCCAGTAAGAGAAAAATATCTTTTATTTTGAATAGATGTCCACATGTTAGTTGTAATGGTTACACGTGAAGTTAACTTATCTAACACTTTATAAATTTTATCTTTCTCATTCTCATAAATTGATACACAATCCTTCTTAATGGTGTTCCGTGACAAATTTAAATTGTGGTTGAAGGTTTCTGACGAATTCCCTAAAAGAAAAATGTTCAACCATAGAAAATGGATACTCATGCAAAATTATCATCCGAGCAAGGTCATTTCTACTATCATCCTAATCAAACACAAAATTTTTCAAGTTTATGGTGCCATCATTCTTCTTCTCTCCCGCATTTAGAAACATTTGTCCAACAGTTCCCATTAATTTTGTTGGATGTTGCCTCCTAACATGTTTATCTAAAGAGCTAGTACCATCTGAGGACTTATTCATCAAAACTGAGTCACAATAATTACATTTTGCCTTAGGTATTCCATTAATTGTCACTTTCACAAAATGCTTCCACACATCAGATGTAGATTGTCTACCCCTTTTTTTAGTTGGTCGACATTCATCAATTTTAGGTTTAGATTCACTATTAAGATCGACATCGATCCTATCAGCACTCATTTGAGTGCTAGATGTCACATTATGTGTGGAATCAGTACCACTGGTGCCTCCTATTGCTTCTTGAGCATTGGACATGATACCTAACAAAAAACATAATCTTAGTGTATTTTTAAGATAAGTTTGTGCAACACACAGACCAGAGAATGTAGATGCATTACATGGAATCAAATTTGATATACAAACATGGATAAGGACACAAAAATAGGCAATCAATGAATCACATTCCAGGAAAAAATAATAGAACTAACAAAAAATAAGAACATGGAAGCAACCAATAGGACAATGAATCAAAGATTATTTGATCACAACACATGCAGGTAGGTGAAGAAGCCCGATCGGCGGATTTCAAGATTCAGGTCCAGAATGTAGAATAGAGCAGCAGCAGAGGAAGGTATCAGGTATGTAGTAGGTGATGAAGAAGACACAACAGAGGAATCTAGAGCATGACTTCCTAGAAGGGTGGGATTCAGAGTGTGCGTCGGCGGCCAAAAGCTAGTGACGGTTGTGCTGTGCTGGTCGGTTACTAGTGGTCACAACCCACTAGAGTGCCGGAAGACCTGGTCGGGCAGATTTGAGGGAGAGCCGAAGAGGGATCGCTGCCTCGCTGGGTCGATTTCTTCAGTAAGTCGACGAGGCCAGAGGGGTCGACTCCCTTGCCGTTCCCGCTGGATCGTGGGACGAGGTCACGAGGAAGGAGTTGACTCGAGGTGTTGTCCTGTAGGCACTTCCCACTGGGATTTTGGGTGTGCACTGGCACTTCCCGCTGGGAGTGGCAGAGCCACAGAAGGCAGCCAAGTGTGGGAGGATTGGAGAGTGAAGAACGGAAGCCCTCAGATCGTTGAGGAAGTGAGGAAGTGACCGGTTGACACTACTTCAGAGTCACAGATCGTGATGGCTATGCCACTGCGGGCCTGCGGAGAACCCTAGTTCTCATCTTCTCTGCTTCTCGGTTCTGGTACAGTTCTTTGTCACTTTGAGTAGAGTCGTGACTTAGTGAAAGGAGTCTGAGGAGAGAATCATGAACCGACCCAGCACGCGACGTAAGTAGTTAGTAGTGGGATTCTATGAATACTAAAGAAAGAACTGCTGGAAGGATGTGAAAGAAACATGAACCATTAGATTATATTTGGATAGTTTTTCAGCCATTAGATTATGACAAATATACATACATACATATATATATATATATATATATATATATATATAGAGAGAGAGAGAGAGAGTCAGGCTAGAATACACTCGAGTGTATTCAGAGCAGAATACACTCAAGTTATTTTTCATGATGCAATACTTTTTTTTTAAATCTAATCTGTTGATCTTCTTAAACATCTTGTGAATAGCTTATATGCAAAATTTGAGCACATTTGGACATTTATAAGTCATGTTATAAAGACCGCAAAAATTATGCATTTCAAATTAGTTTCGCACGTCGATTATGTTGTCCTTGGATGAGTAACTTACACTCATCCAAATGGGCTCAAAAATTGTATGTAGCCTAGTTATAGTATGACAGTGAAGATCAATGGTTTACATTTTGCAAAAAATAGTCTTTATATGCAAACACACTTGAGTGTATTCATGCGATCTGTACACTCGAGTGTATTCTAGCATGACTCTCTCTCTCTATATATATTTATAATTATATATATATAGGTATACGGGTACACATGTATAGCGGGTACGGGTATATATATACCCATTAGTGGACCCACAATAATATGGGTATGCGGGTATGTGGGTAAGCAGGTATGCGGGTCTAGAAATATAGACCCGTGATGGGTTTTTTTAAGGGTCCAGATTTGTGGGTCTGTGGGTTTACCCGTACCCATTTACAACACTAGTTATGATCTTGTATAACATAGAATAGTAAGAGATCAATCTAAAGTCATCCATATAGGAAATGATGTCTTTTTTTGGAATGAGAGTGAGGAAAGCATGATTAATTTGATGTACCATGTTCCCACCTTCAAAGAACTAGACAATATCTTTAATAAGATCATTTTTTATAAGGTCCCAATTACTCCTGTAGAAGAAACCATTGAAGCTGTCTAGACCAAGGCATTTGTTAGGTTCAATGCTCCAAATAGCATATTTGATTTCATTCTCATCAGGTATTTTAGATAGCATTAAATTATCATCTTCAGCGACATTGGAAATCCAATCTCGTGCTTCATTTGGTGATTAGTCAAATCCTGGTTATATAAGTTATCAAAGAAATGAATCATGTCATCAACAATAGCATCAACATCTTGGATGAGGTTACCATAATTATCAAATAACTCATGATGGAATTAATATCCTCCCTTCTCTTGACAATAGTGTGGTATAGGTTGGTATTTTTGTCCTTATTGGAAATCCACTCGATTATGCTCTTTTGCCAGTAACAATTTTCTTCAGCCTTGAGTAAGGTTTCAAGTTTATTGTGAGTGATATTTTCTGCTTCAATTAACTCAACATCAAGAGGGGCATGTCTAATAGCAGCTGATATGTCATGAAACTCCATTCTTTCCCTTACAATAAGATTTTTCAAGTTGACATAAGTTCTCGACCATGTCTTCAGTTTATCTTTAACCTGCAATAGTTTTTGACACCAGCAATATAGAGGGTAAGCCGATTGTTTCAAATTCCATGCATCCTTAATTATATCACGGCACCCTTCCCATTCCATCCAGAAATTTAGAAACCATAATGGTTTGTTTTTTTGAGAAATAATCCTCATATTAACATTGATAGCAGAATGATCTAAATACACACAAGTAATTAGCTTAGATTTTGAACCAGGAAATTTACTCAACCAAGCATCATTGATGAATGCATGATCAAGTTTATAGGCTATTCACTTTGCCACTTCTTGTTTATTGTGCCACATGTATAATTCATTACCTAAGGTAGGAAGCTCAGTAAGTCCGACATTATCTATAGCAGAGTTGAAAGAGACGAGGATGAAGGAAGGAACTTCACATCCACCTTCTTTTTCTTCTAGTTTCCTTATGTTATTGAAGTCACCAGTAACTAATCACAGATCATCAATGGATATATCTAGTCTCTTAAGGGTAGACCAAAGACTCATTCTTTAATGAGCAAAGTTCCTAGAATATATGACTATTAGAAATACTAAGAGTATGCCTTTGTTCAGACATTTGATTGTAATTTGTTGATCATCCATTTCACTGGTTAACATGTCCCAAGATTTGGGATTCCAACCAACATAGATACGGCCACTAGGATCATGAAGATGATTAGAAACCCATAACCAACCCTTGGGAAACATCTTACCAGATATATGTATCAGATTATGTTTGATTTTTTATTCCACAAGACCAAAAATAGTAGCTTTGTCTTCTAAGATAACTCTTCTCACTTATAACTTTTTCGTGGTTTACCTGAACCACACAGATTTGTCATTATAAAGGTCATTGATGACCTCTACAAGCTAATCGGGTCTTACGAGACCCGTCCCCTTTAGTAGACTTAGCAGTTTTTATAGCTAATGAGGCAGGCGCATTAGAACTCGATACCATTGTTTTATTAGAAACTTGTTTAATAGACAAGTCTATAGTATCTTTATCTTTAACATCCACATTGCTGGGAGTCAAATCTGATCCTTCTTTTTCTTTGTTCATAGCATTTGGATCATCACTGACCACAACGGGTGGATCTACCATCACCTCTTTTTCACCAGTTTTGTCAGTAAGAACATCGAAGTTATTGCTAGTCTAGCCAACTTCCTCAATCAATTCTTGTTTGTGAGTCAATGATTTACTTATCTTTATTCCTATGACCAACAACCTGCCAAGTTTGAGTTGACTTCATTGGTTGTGACTCATTGGAAGTATCCGTGGTCTTAGGGTTGAGAGGGCAATCATGTTGATCATGACCGAAAACCTTGCATTTTAGGCATCTACTAGGCATGTATTCATAATGAATGCTGACAGCAGAAGGTTCTTATCGTGGCATATTTACCCAGATCTCTATAGGTAGTTCTTTTTCAACATCAATCTCAACAAGTGCATGAGCTTCACCCAACAATTCCTGCCTATTAGATTTGTAGTCAATATGAAGGAGCCAACCCACCCCACTGGCGACAATATCAATAGCTTTAAGGGACCTATTCCTACCCAACTAGGAATACAGACCCAAACTAGGATGGATCTAAAAAAGTCCTTCTATAAGTCATCTCCTATTTTGTAATCCTTGGCAACCACCATCATGTTGTCAAACCATCTAGAGCTGGTGTTGATAATGTTTTGTTTATCCTCGATTGAGTTAAATCTTAACAGAAAGAATGTATCCAGATTTGAGTATAGATCAAATCCACCTTTAGTTTTCCAAACCTTGCATGTCCAGGCCAATAGATGGAAGTAGTATGGGTGCTTACCCATGACGTAGAGAATAGCAGTGTGCTCCCAACACTTCTCCATGGCTTCATAGGTCTGATCATCAATGGTGACAAATCTTCTTCCTTCAATCTTTTTAGGTGGGGCGAAGTTATGTTTCTCAAAGTTGTTAGCACCACCTAGGACTTGATTCGAGGCTTTCTTAGGGATGGATGTCGTATTAGTTGTGGACATCTCTCTACTGGTGAGAGGGGAGAGATCTCCCCTCTCCATAAAGGTTGGAGAGGATCACCTACTAAATTGCCAGAGGCAACCGTGCAAACCTTAGGGCAACGATGTTCTATTACTCGTGGATGAAGGAACTCTAGAGTAGCTAGGAAGAGGCTAAGGGAATCTTAAAAAAATATTATGTTTACACAATAAAAATCATGAATCATGTAAAAGGAGATCATAAAGATTCCAGTTTTTTATCATAACAACATCTACAAGTAGAATTTGGACTTGGAATTATGTGCATTGGATAGATCTCATTTTGTAGATAAAAAAATCATGTACTAAATGTCCAAAAATGCCAAAGAATGGAATTTTAATCATTTTGACAAAGTTTTGCCTCAAGTAAGGGGATTCTAGATTGTTTGATCCTGATCTAGAGGCTAGAGATGCTTCTAGGGTGGGTGCTTCTTCTTTTAGGATCCATGGGCTTGGGTCCATCCATCCGTTTTCCTCAACCTAGTTCCAGACTAACCCATAGGAACATGTGCACGACCCACAACTGAAAACCATCAGATTGGAAGCACACAATAAGCCATCAATCCAATAGTGGTTATACACCTACTCTAGAGAAGCTTTCCCACATCCAAGGAGTAATAACATTCTATTGTGGCTCACCCAAGCTGAGGAAAGAGAGAGAACTAGAGGGGATTGTGGGTCGGGGACCCCCCCTTTGTTGCTTGTGGTCATCATGTGGAGTAGAGGCCACCTAAAAATAGCTTGAGACGGCAATAGGGTGTAAACACCCAAAAATAACCATGATGGAAGCCAGCATGGAAGTAAGAAGAAGAAGAAGAAGGGGGTCTACAGTTCATGAAATGAGATTAAAAAAGAGACACAATGCATTAGGGGATATGTTTTATAGGCAAAGGGTGGGTTAATTGGCACCAAGATTGTGAGAAAACAAGGGGTGGGTGTGGTGTAACCCTGGCCTCCGACCATGATCTAGAGGAAGTCAAATCGATGCTTGTATATGTGGTCGATAGATCCAAGGTCTACAATCCATGTTCGAAAAAATTATGGCACAACATTGATCTAAATGTTAGGACCCAAATCGTTAAGGAAACAAAAAGGGGGGAGTGGGCTACACCCAACTTTGTGCCAATAAGGGATTTAATTCAGTAAGGAAGAGATAAAAAGCAATTTAAAACAAGGTAATTTCAAATGGGCATATCTCTCTAATACTAGATTGGATTTGAGTGAAATTTGGTGCACTGGAAATTCTAGAGTGTCCTTCTGACAAGAATCATGTACTTATGGTAAGAAGAGATACATATATGGTATCACAAGGGAATGAGAGAGATGATGGTTAATCTAGGTGAAAAATTGTTTTCATGTCAAATTGAATATCATCACTTGTCATGTGAACACAAGATAAATTCAAAGGACATTAAAACGTATCAAATCATGAATTTGATGGAAAAATTGAGGAATTATTACAAGGACGAAGTGGATAGTACATACATAAGGAGAGCGAAAGTCTAGGTTATTACATGATTTCCTCCTTAAAAGGTAGTTTGTCCCCAAAATTAACACAATCCTTCAATCAAGATTAAGACTATCCTATTGAAATCATCATGGTATTCTTCAATATAATTACTATCTCAACATCCAACAATTGAGTATAAAGGTTAGGTCAAAGAAACATGGATCATCAAATTGGGGAGATTATCAACTAGATCACTACACTTAAAGATATTATCATATAGATCACAAATTATATAAATCACATTTTAGGCAAATGACTGAAACCTTTGGAATAAAGAAAAGTATGAATTTAAATCCCACATTTAAGTTCTAGATTTTTCATTGGCCTAAGTGGGGTTATACATCCATGATCAAGTTTGCATATTTCAAAATTCTAGACAAACATCATATTTAATATCATGATTTCATGTTCAATGTCAATGGAAGATCCCACCCTAGTCCAAATGAGAACTCAACTCTAGTTCATATATCTAGGGTTCAATCATACATATCATTACAAGTTTTTAAGATTTGGGAGTATGAAAGTCATTAGTCATATATCAAGGGTGATCTAAAGACCCAAATAGTGAGATCATGGGAGTCATACCATTATCGAGATCGATAAGCATGAGCTAAGATTTCATAATCAATATTGAAAGTCAAAGTTTGGACATAAAAGTCATAGGCTCAATCATTTCAAAGCTAGGATTGAGATTCCTATTTAAACCTTAGGGGTGATCTATCATCCATATTCAACTATCAGGAAACAACCAAATTTTTTTTCTTCGATATCAATCACCACTTTCACGGTATCAAGGTTGATGAATAATCTAGACCTAGGTCTTTATAGGAAGTCAACCAAAATCTATTGGCAATATGATATTATTTCTAGTTCATCACTATATCAAGATTTCATGATCGAGTATCAATATCATCATGGACTTGGCCTATTAGAGACTTAGGCCAAGAATTCAAAATTGGGTGGAAGGGGTTACCTTTTGCAACTTTATATTATCAACAAGATGAAAATTTGTGGCAATCATAATAGGGGTGTGACCTAGGTTAGGGGAGAATAAGTAAACTATCACCCTAATGTTGCACACTAGTCCTCACTAGTCACAAGACATGGAGTACATCAAAATAGGGAGAATGTTGATTATCAAATTGTATTTTATATGTTCATAAGATTAAAGATCAAGATCACAATATGGAAACATGTTTCAATATATTGCAAGATCAAGGTCATAATTGCATTCCCTTCCTTTCAAGATCAATTCTGGAAATTCTAGAAGTCAAATTGGGAACTCAAGAGTTTAAGAATAAAAGGGAAATATCGACATCCATGTCGATCATGTTATTCAAATTTAGTTCAAAAAGAGGAATAGAAATCAATGGTGAAAATGCCTCTAGTATCAAAGTCTTTTGTCTTGATTCTGAGAGTAAAAAATCATAGTCATTCCATGGCTGATCGTGGTACATATCAAATAGAGGAAATTTTCTAGTTATTTTTGAGATTTAATCAACAATAGGGATCATAAGATTAGTCAAGTAAGGACCTCATCAACCATAAGTAAAAAAGTTTAAGTTCTTCTTATTTCGTCATGTCATGATTATCATCATTTACCTCAAACAATGGAAGCATGTAGTCTGAATCCCAGTTGTCACCTTGATTTACCACTCTCCCGGGTGTTCGGCCTCTACCACGGGTGTGGGAGATAGTGGAATATTTCTCTCTTAATCACAATGGAAGCATGTAGTCTTAATTTGGAAAGTGGTGTTTACATGATCTGAGGGATCGTAAAAGAGTTCTTACTCCAAGCGTACTTGTCATTAGCTATGACTAAGTTTCCAAATTAAGGTCATATCATGGAAAATCATCATTTTACCGAAAGTTTACTAATTCATTTGACTAGTTCTCCCCATACATAAGATACCCATAATCAAGATATCATGTGACTAATTGTCATGAGAATGATCACATGAGGAGATGAAAAACTAACTAATCATAATATAATTAGTGGCATAAGGTAGTTCTTTAAGAGGTGATAAGATGTAAAAAATAGATAAGATGCTAGAAGACTCTTTAATCTTTAAGGTAAAAAATCTAATCCAGTATTGGATCTACTTTGGGTAGGTAGGTGGGTAGATGAACCTCAACCACCACAACTGGGCAGATAGTAGGTGATTACTGGCCGGAACGTCAATGTATGAACCATACATATTGCCTTAGTTTCACCATTATGGATTTTGGTTCCCCCATGGACATTTGAGAAATTGGATATTATAGTGCATAGAGAATATGTGATTGCTATGATACCATTTGTCACAAAACCATTTATTACCCATATCCAAACCCCTTATGGCTAGAAAGCCAAAGGTGAGAGGACCGAAGCATTTGTCCCTATAATGGACAACAAAACATATGCTCAAATAAAAAATACAATCAACAACATAGAAGAAATAATGTATGAGACAATATGGTATATCAAAGTAACTAATCTAATTCCTGACATAAGATCTTAGTATTATATATAAACCCATATGAATTCTATTTTCATGTCATTACATATCATTAGAGTAAGCTGTCACGGAATCAGAATCCCAATCCCATGAACCAAACGTATACCAAAGGCAAAATGCGGAAGCGTAAAGCTTAGAACACATGAACAGATAACAAGATACAAGCACCAACATAATCTCAACAATCAACAAGATATATTAAGCAACATTATTATATTAAATGATTTGAATTACATATTCAAGAGTCAATTTGTACAAGTCTGCTCATGTATACTATATTTGGATCTTACAACAAGTACACCTACCATAGCTCACCAAGCCCATCAACCTTCTAGCCATCTCTGAACCTAAAAACAACATACGAGAAATGGGTCAACACACGAGGTGTTGAGTATGGGCTGAAAGATACACATATATATAAGCTTTACATAATTTTGAAAAGATTTCAAGACTAAATGAACAAGAATGAACATGTTAATTGTTTAACAAATGCAAAACCATATTTTATGTCATTTCACTCCATTATATCAACAATATCAAGCATGTTTAAGGCCTTTGACCAACTTCTTGTCGGAAGGGTCCGTAAGGGTGCTCAAGCTTAGCTAACCATTTTATACGAGAGGGACCTCAAGGTCATAGCCAAGAGCTAACCCTTTATCAATCAATATTATAATGGAGTCCTATCTATATATGTGTTCAAGTTATAAAACTGACGAGGCAAACATCGAGTAACACATAGCAATACTACATGGCAATATTTGAGAAAATAGTCAAACAAGCATACAATATATGTCTTTTCAAGCAAGAAAGTGGTAGTCATATAACTAGATAAGGCCCATACCTGATTCAGAGGTTTCATAACCTAACATATCCTTCATCATCTAGCCATATGCCAAACCTGATTAACAACAAGATTACATATATGCATTAGATTCTCATCATTAACCCTAATTAGATGCATTTTAGGGTTTTGGCCAAGGTCGGTCCCAAGTTGCTTATTGGTTCATTATATGACCTCATATTGATTTAGGGTCCATCATAAGAGTGTTGTCAAGTTTCATATCATTTCGAAGTTTCATGTGGACATGACAAGGTTTAGGATATTTATGCTCAGATTGGGTCACTAGACTCATAATAGAGTAATCAAGGTCAAAGATTATCAATTCAAGGGGACCAAGCATCAAGCATGGTCAAGATCAACAACATAAGGACATAGAGACATGCATAGGTTAGGTAAACTCATTGTTGGTGCAAAGTATAATCAAACATTCACACAATAGGGGCATATACATCATTATAGTCAAAATGGTCGAATATGTACAAAAGGAGTCATGTATGAGCATTAGGGGGAGTATGACCTTCATTTAGTTCAAGGGTGCATAAAAGATACTGATTTAAGGATCAGTGTAGATTGAGCATCAAGATCCAATCATTAATCATAATCATGTGTTAAGCATATTCAAAGTAGTCAAAGGTTACATATTTAGCAATATAAGGAACTATAAGAAGATTCAGGGTCTGGAAATAATATCATGTTGTAGGTCTTTTTGAGAGGATCAACTTGATATATAATTTTGCTATATTTGGCCTTAAAATGAGGAATTTGTGATTTTTGTAAATTCTACATTGAAACTATATGGATTCTGATTGATAGTGTTACCATGATTATGTAGAGGATCACGGCCGTTGATGTAAGATCGGGTGGCCGCATCCGATTCTTCACTCACACACCCACGCTTGGTCCATTGTCGCTGACAGCTGCTCCAAACGAGGTGGAGAGCGGTGGCGGTTGGTGCCTTCGGGGTACTGACTTGACCGTTGATGTCGGATCGAACGGTCCTGGATCTCGCCCTCCCTTAGCGCGTCCAGCCGCACGGAGGTCCTCTATTCCTACATCAGAATAGGGGAAGAACAGAGCTTCCTCACCTCCCTTCTTCAGCTGACCCAAAGGCTTCCACACCAGCCGCTCAAGGCAGTGCCGGGGTGATCAGAGCAGGGCATGTCGCTGCACTCCTCACTCGCACTCGCCGAGTGGGTGGGGTTGTGTGGGCGAGTTCCCAAAAGATCCTAGCCGGCGGCTGCAGGACCCAAAGGTCGGAGCGTGAAGAGAAGATAGCGGCTGGGGGAAAAAGATTAGGGAAAAGGGCTACGAAACCAGGGAAGGGAGGGGTTTATAAGGCAGCAAGGGGGCTAGGGTTTACGCTCCCTTCACTTATCATGGGGTGTTTCTTTCCCGATCTGGTTGAGGGAGAGGATGAATCCTTGTTCAAGCGCTCCCTTCCGTTTCGGGAAGGAAGACAACAAGTTAAATGGGCCGCATGTCTGGTATTGGGTCCAGTAAGGTTAAAACTCAAAAAGAAATTATAATGTGTACAATATGAGTCAATATTCAAATACTCATATCTTGGGCTAGGAGCCTTCGATTGAAGCAATTTTTGTGCCGTTGAATTTGTAATTGAGTCCACTACAATGTGGTGCATATTAGAAAGACAAAAGATCATGATGCTTAGTTTCAAGATTTGATACAAGAGGGTGACATGATACAACAAGATGCTTAGTTAAAAGTACAAATTAAAGTCGCACATTGCCAAATTGGAATATCACAACCATCCAATTATGTATTTAATATCAAATTGAGTAAGAGAAACTTTATGAGAGAGGAGTATTACAATATAAGAGAGAGAAAATCGAGGTTGTCACATCCTTCCCTCCTTACAAGAAATTTCGTCCTCGAAATTTGTCCAAGATCATGGTCAGATGTCAAAGTCAAAAACCATTGAGCTCAGGTATCCAGTCATAGTTGTCAAGTCATTCCCCACAATATGGTGTACACTTAGGTTATCATCATTAAAAGTGTACTCATCTCATCTATGTACATATTACTTTGTATTATCTTACGACATCATCACAAGATTAGGGTTTTTGTTCATATCTTTATATGAGACTAAGGGGTAACATCAAAAATCTATTTTATCAATTCAGAAATGAATATATGCATGGTCATGGCTTCAAACAAGACTATCATCAAGTGTGTATCTCATCTTTACTCTAGATTTCATGCATGTTTTTGTCTTCCCCAAAATTCTTCCAACTCAAATCGATTACGTTCATTATTATTCATCATGTTTATTCAAGTTATGATCCAAGGGCATCAATATCTAGAGTTAATCATTTTTTTCCTCCATTCGGGGTATGAGATTAGGCATGTTACCCCTAACTATACAAGCAAAGATCTCTAGTCATCACCATATCGAGTTCATAATTTCAAGGCTACATCTTTTATGTATAGTATGATTTCATGTTAGGTCTACCTTATGTGAGTGACTCATCTAGCATATCTCAGTTTTTAAACATAAGTGATATATTTCATGTATCATGCATCATTTGAGGAACAACATTATCATCAACATAAAGGTTTTGAAGCTTCCTCCCTTGTATCTAAAAAGAGCTTCAAGCCACTCAAGCTAAAACATATGTTTCCAAAAAGACATGTTAACCACAACCTTATACGTGTAACAAAATTTCTACCCATCTTTTGAAAAACAAGGATAACCTCTAGATTCCTTTTTATACAACTACTAACCCAAGTATGAGGCTCATCATGAATATCACACATCATATACATTATCTAAGGGTCTTGGGAAATCTCCCTCACCTATATATATCAAGCATCAAATCTTCAATTGCCTCTTTCTCTAAGGTTAGATATTTTCATAGGACATCTAGGGTTCAACATTTTCAAGGAAACCGTCCACTAGGTCACTCAAATCATATATTTAGAAGTATTCTAGCTAGGGACTCATCATCAAGTATTTCATCATTCATATTATTCAACATTTCAAATATTCTAGAGTTCAGGTACTCTAACCTTCTCCCAATACGGGTCAACTCATATCAATAGGTCACCCTATTCATATGTCCCATGCTAGAGGTCTTCCTTTATAAAGAGATTGAGGCTCGTGTTGGTCTCGAACCGTATATCATATCTCCACACATACAAGACTAGGTACAAACAAGCATGTCAACCCACTAGCTATGTTTAGCACATCAACCAAGTGGTGTGTATCATATAAGGTGCTAGGTTTAGCTAGGGTTGCATGGTCAAACTCATCTCATATCGTCAAACATACTTAACCTTCCTCAAACATCTTGGGTCTTATAAAACATCAACATCATCGTCAATATCATAATCATCATCTTAGGTTTCTTGGTTACTCACTTGGCTAACCTATATTATGGCTCTAGACAACTGTAGAGACTATCACTATCATCTAAACTCTCTCGTCTAGACTTGATGTTACATCTCTTTTTCCTAGGTTGCATTGAAACTCACTGCCTTTCTACGTGTGGTAACATTTTTCATATGTACATATAATAATACTTGAAATATGTTTTCTCCAACGTTTAAACAGGCGATGAAAACCACCATACTCCATTCGAATAAAACCAAAACCAAAATGAGTTACCACACTCATTAGGCAGTCTAGTATCATGACACCTAGAGAACTAGCAAGAACACGGTGCACACTTGTGTAGACATCCTAAGCATATGTCGTGAATCATGTCTAGGGAGGTAACTTACACAAGTCTACACCTAGTTCTAGAACATCTAGGTTCTAACCTAGAGGCTAAGTCAACCTAATCCACAAGGATATTTCATTAAGTTTCTAGGGTTGAGATGTAAGGTGAGTTTAGTTTGTGTTTCATGTGAGCCATGTTTGGTGTAGTTATTGTTCATGCTCTGATACCATCTGTCATGGAATCGGAATCCCAATCCCATGAACCAAACGTATACCAAAGGCGAAATGCGGTAGCGTAAAGCTTAGCACACATGAACAGATAACAAGATACAAGTACCAACATAATCTCAACAATCAACAAGATATATTAAGCAAAATTATTATATTACATGATTTGAATTACATATTCAAGAGTCACTTTGTACAAGTTTGCTCATGTATACTATATCTGGATCTTACAACAAGTACACCTACCATATCTCACCAAGCCCATCAACCTTCTAGCCATCTCTGAACCTAAAAACAACATACGAGAAATGGGTCAACACACGAGGTGTTGAGTATGGGCTGAAAAATACACATATATATAAGCTTTACATAATTTTGAAAAGATTTCAAGACTAAATGAACAATAATGAACATGTTAATTGTTTAAAAAATGCAAAACCATATTTTATGTCATTTCACTCCATTATATCAACAATATCAAGCATGTTTAAGGCCTTTGACCAACTTCCCGTCGGAAGGGTCTGTAAGGGTGCTCAAGCTTAGCTAACCCTTTTATATGAGAGGGACCTCAAGGCCGTAGCCAAGAGCTAACCCTTTATCAATCAATATTATAATGGAGTCCTATCTATATATGTGTGTTCAAGTTATAAAACTGACGAGGCAAACATCGAGTAACACATAGCAATACTATGGCAATATTTGAGAAAATAGTCAAACAAGCATACAATATATGTCTTTTCAAGCAAGAAAGCGGTAGTCATATAACTAGATAAGGCCCATACCTGATTCAGAGGTTTCATAACCTAACATATCCTTCATCATCTAGCCATATGCCAAACCTGATTAACAACAAGATTACATATATGCATTAGATTCTCATCATTAACCCTAATTAGATGCATTTTAGGGTTTTGGCCAAGGTGGGTCTCAAGTTGCTTATTGGTTCATTATATGACCTCATATTGATTTAGGGTCCATCATAAGAGTGTTGTCAAGTTTCATATCATTTCGAAGTTTCATGTGGACATGACAAGGTTTAGGATATTTATGCTCAGATTGGGTCACTAGACTCATAATAGAGTAATCAAGGTCAAAGATTATCAATTCAAGGGGACCAAGCATCAAGCATGGTCAAGATCAGCAACATAAAGACATAGAGACATGCATAGGTTAGGTAAACTCATTGTTGGTGCAAAGTATAATCAAACATTCACACAATAGGGGCATATACATCATTATAGTCAAAATGGTCGAATATGTACAAAAGGAGTCATGTATGAGCATTAGGGGGAGTATGACCTTCATTTAGTTCAAGGGTGCATAAAAGATACTGATTTAAGGATCAGTGTAGATTGAGCATCAAGATCCAATCATTAATCATAATCATGTGTTAAGCATATTCAAAGTAGTCAAAGGTTACATCTTTAGCAATATAAGGAAACTATAAGAAGATTCAGGGTCTGGAAATAATATCATGTTGTAGGTCTTTTCGAGAGGATCAACTTGATATATAATTTTGCTATATTTGGCTTTAAAATGAGGAAGTTGTGATTTTTGTAAATTCTACATTGAAACTATATGGATTCTGATTGATAGTGTTACCATGATTATGTAGAGGATCACGACCGTTGATGCAAGATCGGGTGGCCGCATCCGATTCTTCACTCACACACCCACATTTGGTCCATTGTCACTGACAGCTGCTCCAAACGAGGTGGAGAGCGGTGGCGGTTGGCGCCTTCGGGGTACTGACTTGACCGTTGATGTTAGATCGAACGGTCCTGGATCTCGCCCTCCCTTAGCGCGTCCAGCCGCACAGAGGTCCTCTGTTCCTACGTCAGAACAGGGGAAGAACAGAGCTTCCTCACCTCCCTTCTTTGGCTGACCCAAAGTCTTCCACACCATCCGCTCAAGGTAGTGCCGGGGTGATCAGAGCAGGGCATGTCGCTGCACTCCTCACTCGCACTCGCCGAGTGGGTGGGGTTGTGTGGGCGAGTTCCCAAAAGATCCTAACCAGCGGCTGCAGGACCCAAAGGTCGGAGCGTGAAGAGAAGATAGCGGCTGGGGGAAAAAGATTAGGGAAAAGGGCTACGAAACCAGGGAAGGGAGGGGTTTATAAGGCAACAAGGGGGCTAGGGTTTACGCTCCCTTCATTTATCGTGGGGTGTTTCTTTCCCGATCTGGTTGAGGGAGAGGATGAATCCCTGTTCAAGTGCTCCCTTCCGTTTCGGGAAGGAAGACAACAAGTTAAATGGGCCGCATGTCTGGTATTGGGTCCAGTAAGGTTAAAACTCAAAAAGAAATTATAATGTGTACAATATGAGTCAATATTCAAATACTCATATCTTGGGCTAGGAGCCTTCGATTGAAGCAATTTTTGTGTCGTTGAATTGGTAACTGAGTCCACTACAATGTGGTGCATATTAGAAAGACAAAATATCATGATGCTTTGTTTCAAGATTTGATACAAGAGGGTGACATGATACAACAAGATGCTTAGTTAAAAGTACAAATTAAAGTCGCACATTGCCAAATTGGAATATCACAACCATCCAATTATGTATTTAATATCAAATTCAGTAAGAGACACTTTATGAGAGAGGATTATTACAATATAAGAGAGAGAAAATCGAGGTTGTCACATCCTTCCCTCCTTACAAGAAATTTCGTCCTCAAAATTTGTCCAAGATCATGGTCAGATGTCAAAGTCAAAAACCATTGAGCTCAGGTATCCAGTCATAGTTGTCAAGTCATTCCCCACAATATGGTGTACACTTAGGTTATCATCATTAAAAGTGTACTCATCTCATCTATGTACATATTACTTTGTATTATCTTACGACATCATCACAACATTAGGGTTTTTGTTCATATCTTTATATGAGACTAAGGGGTAACATCAAAAATCTATTTTATCAATTCAGAAATGAATATATGCATGGTCATTGCTTCAAACAAGACTATCATCAAGTGTGTATCTCATCTTTACTCTAGATTTCATGCATGTTTTTTTCTTCCCCAAAATTCTTCCAACTCTAATCGATTACGTTCATTATTATTCATCATGTTTATTCAAGTTATGATCCAAGGGCATCCATATCTAGAGTTAATCATTTTTTTCCTCCATTCGGGGTATTAGATTAGGCATGTTACCCCTAACTATACAAGCTAAGATCTCTAGGCATCACCATATCGAGTTCATAATTTCAAGGCTACATCTTTTATGTATAGTATGATTTCATGTTAGGTCTACCTTATGTGAGTGACTCATCTAGCATATCTCAGTTTTTAAACATAAGTGATATATTTCATGTATCAAGCATCATTCGAGGAACAACATTATCATCAACATCAAGGTTTTGAAACTTCCTCCCTTGTATCTAAAAATAGCTTCAAGCCACTCAAGCTAAAACATATGTTTCCAAAAAGACATGTTAACCACAACCTTATACGTGTAACAAAATTTATACCCATCTTTTGAAAAACAAGGATAACCTCTAGATTCCTTTTTATACAACTACTAACCCAAGTATGAGGCTCATCATGAATATCACACATCGTATACATTATCTAAGGGTCTTGGGAAATCTCCCTCACCTATATATATATCAAGCATCAAATCTTCAATTTCCTCTTTCTCTAGGGTTAGATATTTTCATAGGACATCTAGGGTTCAACATTTTCAAGGAAACCGTCCACTAGGTCACTCAAATCATATATTTAGAAGTATTCTAGCTAGGGACTCATCATCAAGTATTTCATCATTCATATTATTCAACATTTCAAATATTCTGGAGTTCAAGTACTCTAACCTTCTCCCAATACGGGTCAACTCATATCAATAGGTCACCCTATTCATATGTCCCATGCTAGAGGTCTTCCTTTGTAAAGAGATTGTGGCTCGTGTTGGTCTCGAACCGTATATCATATCTCCACACATACAAGACTAGGTACAAACAAGCATGTCAACCCACTAGCTATGTTTAGCACATCAACCAAGTGGTGTGTATCATATAAGGTTCTAGGTTTAGCTAGGGTTGCATGGTCAAACTCATCTCATATCGTCAAACATACTTAACCTTCCTCAAACATCTTGGGTCTTATAAAACATCAACATCATCATCAATATCATAATCATCATCTTAGGTTTCTAGGTTACTCACTTGGCTAACCTATATTATGGCTCTAGACAACTCTAGAGACTATCACTATCATCTAAACTCTCTCGTCTAGACTTGATGTTACATCTCTTTCTCCTAGGTTGCATTGAAACTCACTGCCTTTCTGCGTGTGGTAACATTTCTCATATGTACATATAATAATACTTGAAATATGTTTTCTCCAACGTTTAAACAGGCAATGAAAACCACCATACTCCATTCGAATAAAACCAAAACCAAAATGAGTTACCACACTCATTAGGCAGTCTAGTATCATGACACCTAGAGAACTAGAAAGAACACGGTGCGCACTTGTATAGACATCCTAAGCACATGTCGCGAATCATGTCTAGGGAGGTAACTTACACAAGTCTACACCTAGTTCTAGAACATCTAGGTTCTAACCTAGAGGCTAAGTCAACCTAATCCACAAGGATATTTCATTAAGTTTCTAGGGTTGAGATGTAAGGTGAGTTTAGTTTGTGTTTCATGTGAGCCATGTTTGGTGTAGTTATTGTTCATGCTCTGATAACATCTGTCACGGAATCGGAATCCCAATCCCATGAACCAAATGTATACCAAAGGCGAAATGAGGTAGCGTAAAGCTTAGCATACATGAACAGATAACAAGATACAAGCACCAACATAATCTCAACAATCAACAAGATATATTAAGCAAAATTATTATATTACATGATTTGAATTACATATTCAAGAGTCACTTTGTACAAGTCTGCTCATGTATACTATATCTGGATCTTACAACAAGTACACCTACCATAGCTCACCAAGCCCATCAACCTTCTAGCCATCTCTGAACCTAAAAACAACATACGAGAAATGGGTCAACACACGAGGTGTTGAGTATGGGCTGAAAGATACACATATATATAAGCTTTACATAATTTTGAAAAGCTTTCAAGACTAAATGAACAATAATGAACATGTTAATTGTTTAAAAAATGCAAAACCATATTTTATGTCATTTCACTCCATTATATCAACAATATCAAGCATGTTTAAGGCCTTTGAACAACTTCCCGTCGGAAGGGTCCGTAAGGGTGCTCAAGCTTAGCTAACCCTTTTATACGAGAGGGACCTCAAGGCCGTAGCCAAGAGCTAACCCTTTATCAATCAATATTATAATGGAGTCATATCTATATATGTGTTCAAGTTATAAAACTGATGAGGCAAACAACGAGTAACACATAGCAATACTACATGGCAATATTTGAGAAAATAGTCAAACAAGCATACAATATATGTCTTTTCAAGCAAGAAAGCGGTAGTCATATAACTAGATAAGGCCCATACCTGATTTAGAGGTTTCATAACCTAACATATCCTTCATCATCTAGCCATATGCCAAACCTGATTAACAACAAGATTACATATATGCATTAGATTCTCATCATTAACCCTAATTAGATGCATTTTAGGGTTTTGGCCAAGGTGGGTCCCAAGTTTCTTATTGGTTTATTATATGACCTCATATTGATTTAGGGTCCATCATAAGAGTGTTGTCAAGTTTCATATCATTTCAAAGTTTCATATGGACATGACAAGGTTTAGGATATTTATGCTCAGATTGGGTCACTAGACTCATAATAGAGTAATCAAGGTCAAATATTATCAATTCAAGGGGACCAATCATCAAACATGGTCAATATCAGCAACATAAAGACATAGAGACATGCATAGGTTAGGTCAACTCATCGTTGGTTCAAAGTATAATCAAACATTCACATAATAGGGGCATATACATCATTATAGTCCAAAATGGTCAAATATGTACAAAAGGAGTCATGTATGAGCATTAGGGGGAGTATGACCTTCATTTAGTTCAAGGGTGCATAAAAGATACTAATTTAAGGATCAGGGTAGATTGAGCATCAAGATCCAATCATTAATCATAATCATGTGTTAAGCATATTCAAAGTAGTCAAAGGTTACATCTTTAGCAATATAAGGAAACTAGAAGAAGATTCAGTGTATGGAAATAAGATCATGTTGTAGGCCTTTTCGAGAGGATCAATTTGATATATAATTTTGTTATATTTGGCCTTAAAATGAGGAGGTTGTGATTTTTGTAAATTCTACATTGAAACTATATGGATTCTGATTGATAATGTTACGATGATTATGTAGAGGATCACGGCCGTTGATGCAAGATCGGGCAGCCGCATCCGATTCCTCACTCACACACCCACGTTTGGTCCATTGTCGCTGACAATTTCTCCAAACGAGGTGGAGAGCGGTGGTGGTGGGTTCCTTCGGGGTACTGACTTGACCGTTGATGTCGGATCGCCTGGATCTCACCCTCCCTTAGCGCGTCCTGCCGCATGGAGGTCCTCTGTTCCTGCGTCAGAATAGGGGAAGAACAAAGCTTCCTCACCTCCCTTCTTCTGATGACCCAAAGGCTTCCACACCAGCCGCTCAAGGCAGTGCCGGGGTGATCGGAGCAGGGCATGCCGCTGCACTCCTGACTCGCACTCGCCGAGTGGGTGGGGTTGTGTGGGCGAGTTCCCAAAAGATCCTAGCCGGCGGCTGCGGGACCCAAAGGTCGGAGCGTGAAGAGAAGATAGCAGCTGGGGGAAAAAGATTAGGGAAAAGGGCTACGAAACCAGGGAAGGGAGGGGTTTATAAGGCAGCAAGGGGGCTAGGGTTTACGCTCCCTTCATTTATCGTGGGGTGTTGCTTTCCCGATCTGGTTGAGGGAGAGGATGACTCCCTATTCAAGCGTTCCCTTCCATTTCGGGAAGGAATACAACAAGTTAAATGGGCCGCATGTCTGGTATTGGGCCCAGTAAGGTTAGAACTCAAAAATAAATTATAATGTGTACAATATGAGTCAATATTCAAATACTCATATCTTGGGCTAGGAGCCTTCGATTGAAGCAATTTTTGTGCCATTGAATTTGTAATTGAGTCCACTACAATGTGGTGCATATTAGAAAGACAAAATATCATGGTGTTGAGGTTCAAGATTTGATATAAGAGTGTGACATGATATAGCAAGATGCTTAGTTAAAAGTACAAATTAAAGTCGCACATTGCCAAATTGGAATATCACAACCATCCAATCATGTATTTAATATCAAATTGAGTAAGAGACACTTGATGAGAGAGGAGTAGTATAATATAAGAGATAGAAAATCGAGGTTGTCACATAAGCATAGAAAATTATCATATTAGAGTAGAAGCAAAGATCATCTTAATATTACCTAAAACCATAAAATGGGTACACATTAGAACAATTGTGATGAGTACGCTAAAAAGACATAAACTCACATGTTTAAATGATCATATATTTCTTGGAAAGACTTAAATTTATAACATGAAGAAATGAAACAACATTAAAAGACTTTATTTTTATCATTGAGTTTTTTTTATCATTGCATGCATATTTTAGGTGAATTTCCATTATATTAAATAATACTATATGGCCATTGACTAGCTTCCCATAGGAAAGGTCCATGAGGGGCATGTGAGCATCAAAGCCTAAATGTCACCATGTCTCTACCTGAGGGACCTCAACACCAAAGTCAATGATATAACTTCCCTTGTTTCAATCATGCATTATTCCCTTATTTTGAGAATTCAGATAGGTACACAAAGGTGTACAATGGACATGTTAAATAATGTTTCAATCTTTGTTCAACATATCTCAAGAAAAATGAAAATATTAGCATATGGAACAAGTAAATTAAGAAAGTATATAAAGCCAAGAAATTTAAGTATACATACATACATTCATACATACATACATACATACATACAACCGACAAGGAGTGGCTCAAGTGGTCAAGCACGGTGTCCCCTCACAAAGGGACCTGGGTTCGAATCCCAGTTGCCGCCTTGGTTTACCACCCTCCCGGACGTTCGGCATCCATCACGGGCGTGGGAGAGGGGGAGAGAATGCCTCTCTTTATCCCATACATACATACATACATATACATACATACATACATACATACATACATACATACATACATACATACATACAATTGCTGCCTTATGGACCCGACTTTACCATCCTAGGTGGAGTTTGGTGTCCTTCTGAGCATACAAAGACTACCTACCTACTCTGATGAAGGTCAAGAAATGGAAACCAGATATTGATACCACATGCTTCCTATGTGGCAGTGGAGAAGATGATACTTTTCATCTGTTTGATGGCTGCAAAACATGGAGATATATATGGAGTCATGCTAGACTAAAGCTAAAGAGGCAAGGTTGCAAGAGCCTTGTTGATTCTCTGCGTGAGATCCATACTTTGCTAAAGGATGAAAAGACCTTTAACATCTGGGTTATATCTACTTGCATTCACCTTATTTGGAGAGAAAGAATCTTGAGATGGCTGGGTAATAGGAGGAAGGATGAGCTGAAGATTTTCTATATTCTAGAAAAAGAAATAAAAAATTTGTACTCATGTTATAAGAGGCAATTAGTTTCTATACCTAGTATAGTACTAAGAAATTGGGATCTAATATAGATCTCAAGTTTGATGTAAGATACACGGATTTGTGTGGCTTGTAATTTGTGCCCATTTATGGGTTCAAAAATATATTTGCCAAGGTTTTCGATACATACATACATAGTAGTCAAGCACGATGTCTCCTCATGAAGGGGCCCAAGTTCGAATCCCAGTTGCCGCCTTGATTTACCACCCTCCCGGGCATTCGACCTCTACCATGGGCATGGGAGAGGGGGGAATCTTTCTCTCTTAATCCCATACAAGAAAGCCCAATACCACTACTCTAGACAATAGGAGGATATAATGTACCTTTATTAGAGAGAAAGATTAAGATATATGATTTAGAAAACAACATATATAGTAATCTTGAGTAGATCTGGGTAATTAAGTTATCCAAGTGACCCTAAGATTACAAGTAAACATGTTTTGATTAATATCAACACGATTTGGTCTCGTAATCATAATCATGGTAGAAAGATTGAGTAAATCTTGGCCATTAAGCTATCCAAGTGATAAATCTTGGCAATTAAGCTATCCAAGTGATCCTCAGATTACAAATAAGATTTATTTCACAAATATCAACAAGATTTTGTTTCATTAATCATAATCCTGGTGGTTGGACTTTGTCATCAATATCTAGGTATCATATCTTTGACATATATTTCAACATCTCTACTAGTCATGCTATTTCATTATCAAATTACATCACACATCATTAGTTCATCTAGAACTTACAATGACACATCACAACTAGGATTAGGGATCATTATATAAGGGTTATAAGATCATATATGGAGTGGTCTAAGATTCAAGCAAGAATATGCAACCAAGTCATCAATATTGACATTTGAAGTCGTATGAGTTGCTTCCAAGAAAGATTGTGGTCATGATACCATACAAGAGATCCAACTAGATTTGTCTTTATCAATACCATAGATCTACTGATTTACGGTTGTACCATAGCATGGGGATTCATTTTGAGAAATATTCATAGATGGATGTATATCTAGTTATCTCTATGTGCATTAGGTTATGAAACATGTAAATATTAGGTCACTTAGCTACAAAAGTGTACACTAATGATACATTAGGCGTACAGGGAATGTAGGGTTACTGATTTAAAGGGCACATAATGGATTCAAGTAGTGTTGTATCAATATTATAGCAAGGTACAAAATCTAATATCCAAGGTCTACATAAACACATTTCTTAGTTCATTTCTCATCATAAGATCAAAATGAGGTATAAGTATGACCAATATGAACCTTGGTATAACATTCATAAAAGAGTGATTGATTTGGATCAATCATAAGTATTTAGAGTACATTTAACCAAGTTACGCATAAAAGAACAACCTTTGTCATAAAATCTCATTTTTGGTATTTAAGAAACATTTAATCACATTAGGGTTCACATATGAGATTAAGGTTGGAAATATACTTATTATTCATCAAATTATTAGGGAGATATAACCCCAAGAATGATAGGGGTCATAAAAGATTATGTTTGGACATTAAACATCATGAACCATGTCAAAGGAGTTAAAAATATTATTTTTATCATGACATCATCTACAAGTGGTATCTAGACTTGAAATTAGGTGCATTGGATAAGTCTCATTCTGTAGATCAAAAAATCATATATTGCATGTCGAAAAAGGTCAAACAATGGATTATTAATCATTTTCCCAATGTTTTAACTCAAATAGAGAGAGTCTTGATTGCTTGATCCTCACAGAAAGGTTGGAAATGCTCCTAGGACAGAATCTACCTCTTTTGGCCTATGTGGTCTTGGGTTTGCCCAACCATCTTCCTCAGTTCAATGCCAATATGACCTACAAAAATAGAGAGAGGCAAATCCCATAGATGGGGATGACCAGATTGTGCGCTTACAATAACTCATCGATGCAACAATGGCTACAAGCCTGCTCCAGAAAAGATTTCCATGGCCAGGGAGTGGTAGCTTGTCTTTGCAGCTCGCCAGAGTAGTGGAAAAAGAGAGAGAGAAATATAGGGGATCGAGGGACAGGAACATGCTGCCCTTTCTTGGAGTCATCACGTGGACTATCAGCTACCCCAAAAATAGTTGGAGATGTCAAGGGGGAGAAACACCCAAAACAACCATGGTGGTGGTTTCCATGGAAGAAAGAAGAAGAAGAAGAAGAAGAAGAAGAAGAAGAAGAAGAAGAAGAAGAAGAAGAAGAAGAAGAAGAAGGGGACTATTGTTTGGGAAATAAGATGAAAAAGAGAGGTAGTGTGTTAGGGGATAAGTTTTATAGGCAAATGGAGAGCTAATTGGTACCAAGGTGGGGTGTAACACCATAGTCTCTGACCATGGTATAAAGGAACAGGAAGGGTCCTTGGTTATTAGATTGATGCCTAGATCTGTGGTTGAGAGAACCAAGGGATTCTATCCATGATCCACAAAATCTTGGCATGCCATTGGGCAACACTACTACAGAATAGGCCTTTGGCGTCGGTCGTTTAACACCCTTTGGCGACGGTTTTCAAGTGACGCCTATGTGGGCGCCACTAAAGGTCAAACTCTTCGGCGTCAGTTTTCTAACCGACGCCTATATGACCTATAGACGTCAGTTATATATAGTTGGCCGACGTCTATAGGGTTGGTGCCACAACAAAGGGCACCACCTAGGACACTTTCTGTGTCGGTTAACAACTGAACAACCGACGCCATACGCCCAGATGACACGGAGAAGCACGGCCGTGCTTCGCTGCACGGCCGTGTTTAGTACTATAGGCATCGGTTGTATACAAATAAGCGACGCCTTTTCCACCACGGCCGTGCTTTCCTGCACGGTCGGGTTGTTTGTCATATTAGGCGTCAGTTTTTATCAAATAACCGACGCTATAGGCCTTTGATGATAGTGTTTTATAAATAACCGACGCCTATACTTTAATTTTTTTTTAATTATCAGTTTGCAGGCCTGCTATGGCTAGTCAACAGGATGAGAACCTGCAGTTCAGTTTTCTGAACTGTAGGTTTATGACATCCATTGATATCAGCCTACAAACAAGCCACAAACCTGCAAAATCAACAAATATTTTTTCACACAAGTAGATACATTCAGACATCAATTCAATTCTCACATTCACACATGTAGAAACATTCAAATACATGTATAAACATTTAGAAATATTCATTTACAAAATATCATTCAGGATCGCTATCAACATCCCAATTATATCTTACAATCGCCACTGCTTGTATGGCTTTTGCCCATTCTTCTCTTACTTCATTTAATGCTTCCATCGTATATGGAGCATGTACAGTTTTTAAGCGTTTACCTATAGTGTGGTCGATTTTAAATGCCTGCAAATAGAATGATGTATATATATAAGTAATAATATAAAAATAAGATTGATATATTTCATACTAACTAATGAGACTATATATAATACCTCATGTATGGTATTAATATCCAATGCGACATGTCGGATAATCATCTGCATAAATCGCATCACATAGTATGCGCATGCCCAACCATTGTCTTGTGTAGCGCACTATAAATTGAAACATACAAAATATTAAAAAATACAACTAAGTACAGTTCACATAAATAATATATACATTGGAGTCGGGAACTTACTTTTACGTTCTCCCAAATTATTGGCTGGTTCTTTCTCCTTGGGACATTTCCTCCAGCATTTTTGAATGCATCTAAACCCCTACATATTAATGTAATACAGTAAATTGCATAATTAAATAGTAATGTAATAACAGATGTTAACGGATATAAAAATGAAATATTTCTCACCAGAATAATGGCATTCTCAATATGTGTCCAATTTTAGTGTTCAATGTACTTCCCGCAGGATCTAGATAATAAACAGTGAACATCCCGGGGACAATAACTAGTAACTCCCAATGTCTACCGCTAGAGGTAAAAAAGTTAAAAATTAATAACTCAAAATGCACAATAAAAATGGAATTTTCTTAAGTCCAAATTATAAATAAAGTAAACTTACTTGACATTGAATGGAGCTATTATTATCGTCTTCTTTTGCTGACCAAAAACTGTAAAAGCATCTATATAGTATTGTTGAACACTATCAGGGTCTTTAGCTACCATACTAATCAATGATGGAATCAAAAATCCCACATGATCAAATGCAAATTGTTTGCATTGATCTTTGACTAAGTAGCTGCAAAACATGTATTACATATGCATTAATATATAAGAAACCAGATCACCGGATCTTACACAAGGTATATGGATGTATAAACAAGATCTCACCTTATCCATGTCTCTATCATTGATGTATTCAACCAATCATACATAAACAACTCAATAATATCTTGTATAAATAAAGAGCTATCGTATGATTGACCTGCATAATCTGCTTCTAAAGAAACAACTATAGGGCAATGTATATTATGTGCCCGTAGCCAACATGACATTCCCCTACAAGAAGGACCTAACGGGTATTTTAGGTCAGTTGGAACCCAACTTGGTAATGCAGGAAGTGGAGGTGGAGGCCTAGGTGCTCCGGGTGTCTTCTTTTTAACCTGTATATATAATTTCAGATCAGTTGACCTCATATATACACATTAACAATCTAAAGTAATATAAATTTATCTTACAATTTCAGTAGTGTAGACGACATCTGCTTTGGGCCACAATATCACCGCCTTCTACCTCACTAAGTGTATCAATATCTGGGTGGGCATATGGAATTGCAGCTTCCCTCCAATCAGGTAATACACATATCGGGCTCACACGAACGTAGCCCTGCGGTAGTGGAGTCCCATGAAACGTTGCCCCAGGAAGGGATGGGTAAGCCCACGCCTCTGCAACAACATAGTCTTGCATTCTTAAGGGGCATGGCTTCAATGCCTACAAATTTACGTAAAGAATGTTATACATATATACATATCATCTTGAAAACATATCATCTTGAAAAGACTAGCTACAATGTCATAAACAATACTACTTACAGGATACGTGCTAGGTGATGGGTCTCCAGGATTACTCACAGTCTGTGCATCAGGAGAAGAGTGGGTCGTCATAGGCTGATTGGAAGCCTGAGATGCCTGCCACCACACTATTTCTTCCTTGACCTTCTCAACAACTATATCATTGACCTTTTTAGCAACTATATCCTCGACTCTCTTATTCTCCTATACATGGATAAAAGAAACATTAGCTTCTTATTATTGAATTCCCTTTTGCAGTAACATTCTAAAAAAAGAATAGGTTACCTCTTCTTGTGAAAGTCCCGCTCTGGGTTTGCGCTGGGATGGCCCAAAGAATGCTTTGATGCCCACACCAACGCCTACACCCCTAACACATCCAGGATGCTCTGGGTTACCCAGAGCAACTGTCAATTCATCCCTTGTGCCCTGAGGGATGAATGTGCCTTGTTTCCTCTGCTCGTGCAGCTCCCGCTAATCACCATCAACAGAAATTGGTAAGTTTACACCACAAATAATCAATATTCAAACGATTGCTCTAAGAGTTGTATTTTACCATTTTCGCAGCCGCCTCAGCAGTTACAGGCTTCTTTATTTCACCCTTCTTATTTTTCCTCCCAGCTATCAAGATATCTTGGCGAGGCATGGGTGTGGCAGACTCCTGAGTAGCAGCAGACTCCTGAGTAGCCGCAGACTCCGCCTGTAGTCTTTGGCGAACGCTTGCATAGCCCTTTGGACCCATAGTGTGGTCATGCACATTCAGTGCACGCCTTGCTTTTTATGCGTCACTGAGGGCCTAATTAGTATGCACATTAATGATTTGGTTAGTAGCACTAAATGTTAAACTTGAATAGGTGAATACAACATATATTAATTAAATTGGGAGTGACGCCTAATACCTTGAATTCTTCAGATTTTCTTGAAGCAACAAAATTGTCCCAATCTTCTTTGTCCAAGAAGTTCCACTGCTCAAGGGCTGACTTCTTCTTCTTATCACCATCTTTTATGTATTCTCTGTTCAGATTTGTCCTATATTTCCTAAGCATCTTTCCAGCACGTTGCATCACGCTTTTACGATGCAACTTCTCATCCAATGCAAACAGATTCTGTAAAATAGAATTCTTATTAACTAGTATCCGAAAATAGAATTGCAAATAATATAATTTGTAATCTACAAAATAGAATTGTAAATAATAATAACTCACGCATAAATCCTTCCATATCAAGTCTTTCTTTGCCTGAGGAACTTTATGCCAATTATCATATTTAACACCACAATGGCTTCGAGTGACACACCCAAGATAGTTTACAAAATTATTGCGGTTCACTCCAATTGCATTTCCGCCATTATCAAACTCAACAACCAATTTGGATCCACTGCCACTCAGCGCTATTAACTTCTTCAACAGAGTGATGCCCCTTTTCTTGTTAAGTGTTTGGTGCTACGCATCAAGTTGCTCCAGTGCTTCAGTGGGTACATGTGCATCATCAACCTAAAATTTGACAAAAATAAACACACTGAATTAGCACAATATAGCAATTTGGGATATATGACATAACTAGAAGATAATGAATTTTATAGAAATACATGATATGTTTTTAGAACTTACATTGGTATCCTCGCCATGCTCGTCATGGACAGCATGCTCATCATGGACTTCATGCTCATCATGGACATCGTGCTCATCCTCGTCAGCCATCTGAAAATGTCATTAAAAAGGCAAACATTTAGCATTTGTATTAACTAGAAAAAGGCAAACATTTAGCATTTATATTAACTAGAAAAAGGCAAACATTTAGCATTAACAGTCCCAAACCGGGGACTATCCAAGATTTACTCCTAATGAGTAAATCTTGGATGGGTTTCTAGGCCAACGAACACAATAATAGATATCTACAATGAAGCCGCACTCCATACAAACAGTATATAATTTAGTGATTGCTCATTCTAATTTATACCAATGTACAAGTAATATAAAGAACAATGATTGTTCACTTTCTAGGCCAACAAACACATGTGATGTCATTCTTATATATAATAAATGTGTACCACCTATCCCATCCTTGAACACCTAATCTCACTAGTAAGTGTATAATGTGTATTGGGTTTTCAAGAAAATTTCGGCAGCATTTCCCCACTGTTCTCTAAGTACATATGTACTTAGAGAACAAACGGGGAAATGCTACTGAAATTTTCTCAAAAACCCAATACACATTATACACTTACATCCTAAGTGAGATTAGGTGTTCAAGAACAGTCCCAAACCGGGGACTATCCAAGATTTACTCCTAATGAGTAAATCTTGGACGGGTTTCTAGGCCAACAAACATAATAATAGATATGTACATGTTAGGGTTTCATCACAATTG
Organism: Alisma plantago-aquatica; assembly: GCA_963693085.1. Taxonomy (NCBI): domain Eukaryota; kingdom Viridiplantae; phylum Streptophyta; class Magnoliopsida; order Alismatales; family Alismataceae; genus Alisma; species Alisma plantago-aquatica. The sequence continues at coordinate 1,421,922,969 of OY856411.1, forward strand.
ATGTTAGGGTTTCATCAATGTTAGGTTTAATCAAATCAAATTAGGATGCTAGAATTGACAAGTTTAAATCTTATTTCAACGTGCATCAAAATTTACTGAATTAAGTCAAACATTAGGATTAGAAGCACAAATATATGCAAGCAAAAAATTTGTTCATATCCTAAGATTTACATAAAGCATTACTTAAAAATGTGTTCATATCCTTACCAACAGCAAGCACGACCGTGGCTGTGTTGGCCTACCACGGCCGTGCTGGACAGCACAGCCGTGGTAACCGCCGTGGCTGTGTTGCCTTACCACGACCGTACTGTCCAGCACGGCCGTGGTAGGCCAACACAGCCACGGCCGTGGTTGGCCAACACAGCCATGGCCGTGCTTGCTGCATGTTGGTAAATAGCTAGGGAGAAGGAAGAAAAGAGGTAGCGCTACCTGGAGCTAGTGTGGAGAAGAGCGGCGGCAGTAGTGGCGGACCGGCAGAGGACGCGACGTGGAGCGCACAGAGGACCGCCGGCGGCAGTAGCTAGAGAAGCAGTGGCAGTGGAAGCAACAAACGACCAGGGGCGTGGAGCACAGCAGCAGCAGAGGATGCGGCGGTGGTAGCAGCAGAGGATGCGGCGGCGGCGGGCGAGCACAGCAGAAGCAACAGTGGGGGGGGGGCGTGGAGCACAGCAGCGGCGGGGGGCGTGGAGCACAGCAGCAGAATTCGCGATGAAACAGGAAGAAAGGGGGAAGAGCCGGGTGATCGGGTCTATTAAGTTGGTCAACGTCGTCGGTTATCTACAAAAACTGACGCCTATTATCTTCAGCGTCGGTTGCTAATAAAAAACTGACGTCCAATTAGACAATCTTTACCCTAAATTAATTGGCGGGAACCATTATCAGCGTCGGTTATCCAAGGATAACCGACACCGAAAATGGAACTTTTCGCGCAAAATTTCATTTTAAATAGGCGTCGGTGAATAGTTAAAACACCGACGCTGTATGTGACCCAAATTTTTTTCGCTCGAAAATTGGATTTCGCGGGTGATTTTAGGCGTCGTTTGGTTATACTCAGCTGACGCTGAATACAAAGCGGTACCCGTGTCTGGCTGGTCTTCGAATATAGACGTCGGCTTGTCTAAATAACCGACGCCTAATATGATAGACGTCGATTTTCCTAAATAACCGACGCCCAGAAAAGCGACACTGAACACTATTTCTGTAGTAGTGCAAAGAGTTAGGCCCAGATCGCTAAGGAAAGGGAAAAGGGGAAGTGGGGCTCACCCAAATTTGGGCCGAAAAAGGGTTTTCGTTCAATTACAAAGTGCTAAAAACCAAGTTAAAACAATGCAATTTTAAATGGACATATGTCTCTCATACTAGCTCAAACTTAGAGAAAAATTTGGTGCATTGGAAATGTGAAGAATTCATGAAGATCAATTTATGTCATGGAGAAATGAAGGAACATCAATTGAATGGTGAAATTATTTAGTTGAAAAGACAATGACATTTAAAGGGTCGAGATGGTGAAGACAAGGACAATGATAGAAATAGAACTCAAAATCCTTTTGATGCACATAGACACGTCCATGCTACTAGAGGTAAGACACAAAAACCTCCAATTTAAGATCTTATCATTTCCTTTATCCACCACCTTTGTTTCCATATTAAATTTCTGTATCACTTAGTTTTTTATTTCAAATTTGATTGACGTGATTTCTAATAGATTCATGATCTTTTACCCGAAGAGAAAGTCTTAAGACTTATAGAGTGTGCATTCTTATTCTCTCAATCAACCAAGTGCTTAATTTTATTGTTTTTCATGCAAAAGACTTATTTGTAAGCTTGATTTTTATTTAGAATAATTTTATCTGACCATTCTGTTGTGGAACACTATAGTGGGTATTGTTTAATATGAAACTATTAGATTGCAAAACACTTCAATTTTTTACACTGTGATTGTTTTGATTATAAAATAATTGTATCCTACTATCATTTGCATTGAGTACTATTCTTATTAGGTATATCAATTTTTAAATGTAGTCCATAGTACTAATGAAAGAATGTACATGAGGTGAGCTTGTATTTCAGTATGTAGTTGATAATTTTTATCTAATATTAATTTTTGCATTCTATATTATAGTTATGTTCATATCAAATTTAAAATGAGAACGCATTAACACGGGCAAATTTACTAGGAAACTATCTTATGTTACTTTTCATAAACTGATGTGTCTATTTTCATTTATGTTGTTATATCATTTGCAGATGGATACTACCACACCATATGTGTGTTGCATATCTAGAAAAATGAAGCTGATTGATCTTCTTCAAAATTACCTATAGCATGGTTGATTTTCTCTTCAAAAGGTCAATTATAATTGTTTTCAAGGATTCAAAATTGTGAATGTTATGCCACACCCATGGCTACAATATTAGCTACAACATCATCCTTGTTTCACTGCCAATTCATATAATTTGGTGTTTGATATCGTATGTTCTGAAAATCTGACAATTTTTACCAAATACAAGAGGAATGATACATGCCACTTCTTGGATTATTTAAATATTTTTTCTTACTTGATTTGGCACATTCTTCTACATCTTATTTCTGTCATTTTATCAAATTATAATAATTTCTTATCAATCTTAAACAATCCTCATTCCACCTATTATAAATACGAACATGATATTGTTGTGGACTAGATAAGTTGTTGATGATTTTCCATCTCCATTGCTTTTACTAATCCTCATGACCATTTGGAACTGAAAGCATTTTAAGTCATCACCAAGGACTTTATAGTTGTTTTGTTTTTCCCCATGTATATCACACACATGACCATGTTCTTATGCAGTTAGACTTTTAATGCTGTGAAGAAGTCTATTCATAAATGCTCTTATAGAAGGTCACATGACATCATTTAGTGGTGTATCCATCTTTTCTGAAAATATTATGATTCAAAGGAAATTGTTCTTTTTATACCACAATCACTGAGATGATGGTTTCTCCATAAAGAATAATACACTTGGTTATTTTGTTTGTCAATTATTTTTTATTACTACCTTCGGCTCATATGTGCCTTGGTTCATACATTTGTATCATGCAACAACTTATACCAATTGTAAGAATTGGTTTCACCTTTTCTTACAGTCACCTTAGTCTGTATGTGTCAAGTGATGTATTTAACTGTAATTTTATAGGCCATTTTAGTGTATCTTATACCCATTATAATTCATTTATATGTGTGTTGATTTCTATTTCGGTAGTAACTGGAATTCTTAAGAATACTAATTCTAGTGGTGTTATTTGTATAACTAATTATGAAGCTCCAATATGAATTGGGTATCATTTGCTAATTACTTCTCATCTTAATTATCATCTATTTCACTAGCTAGGCTAAGCAATAGACAACACCTATTAAATTTTAAATTTTAAATTCATCATTACATATCTACTTCTAATTTGATAATACCATTTTGTAAACTTCGATACAATAACATAAAGATGACCAAGTTTGACATGATGATGAATGAATGGTCGACATTTGCTTATATCAGATACATAGTGTCTTACACTTATTTCATATGTAACTCATAACTTACTTTTCCAAATGGTTTATCTTTCCTAATCATCATCATATCCTTTTTTGCAAAGTGAATATAGTGATATGCTAAGATATATATCCTTGTATTCATATGCCATATGTTTTATATGTAGTATCTTCATATACTATTACCTTGCATTTTTAATGGAAAATTTTAATTTTCCTTTTAACATAAAATCAAGAAAAGTAGCACACTTTATGATTAAAAAAGGACATAAAACCATGGCCATTCAATACTATATTGCATCCCATTGTGAAATAAAGTTAGTATATTACATGGAAGGAGCTGTTATGAAGGTCTTGTCTATCATCATATCTGTACTCTATGTTGTTGTGGGATATGTCGTACCTAGAGTTTTGGGATTGAGCCTCTTGGAATTCAAAGTCCAAAAATGGGGGTGATACATATTTTTGAAGCATTACATGCTAATTAATATCTCTTCTCTTAGAACATCTACATTACCATTTCTATAACCACTCTTAACAAACATGTCATTTGGGTACAATTTATGATTTTAACATCAATAACATAAATTATTTTCTATTACCAGTCTAAATTTATATATTTACTTTTCAAGTGAGAATGTTATATACTTACCTCAATTAAGAACAACTACATCCTCAGATCCACTCCCCTAATTATTTTTTAGAAGTATAGGAAGTCCTTCAATTGGAAACCTATCTTTATATAAACTTTTGAATCTCCCTCTAACCTTTCATTGGATCTACTAAGTCATTCCATCATCTCTTTTACTCTAAAATTCTGAAAGCATACTCATAAATAGACAAAGAAGACTTAAAACTCTCAAAAATATATCTGAGAGAATGAGGAAGCTCATGCAAGTTCCCCAACATGGAGAAGTGTTTGATAAATAATTGAGAAATTAGTCATAAGATGATCGGGCCAATTGTTATTTTATGCAGCTAATCTTAGAATTCTCTTATAAATAGTTGAATATCCTCATTTGTAAACAACGAAGGTATTAACTATGTTGTTAGTTGATGGAATATTATTTTTTAGGAGTTGCTTGTAATACCTATTGCATAATTAAAAAAACATAACAAACATGTAAAAGAGGATTTAGGGAAGGAGATGTGTTGCAATTATTTTGTCACATGAAGTATTTCTCTCCAGAAGAGAGTGGGGAATTTTCAAGGATGAAAACAAAGTGGATTCGAAAAGGAGATTGGTTATACTTATTTTGCATTATCTTCTAATTATGAAAAGACAGATGTATTATTAATATAAATTATGGAAGGATTAATACAAATAGTATACTCTTTATGAACCAAATTGTATACTTTTAACACAAAAGAAATACAAAAAAGAAGGAAAACATTATATATACTATAAGTATTGTATTATTAATAATTGTTAATAGTTTATTAATAATGGGTAGTATATTTTAATAGCATTTTTTATTTAGTATTTTGTATCCCTTATAGTACTCAGATTTTGTTTGTTATTATTAGAATGTATTATTGGAATATTTGTGTGTATTGTGTATCAAATTTACGATTTATATTTTGTATTGTCTCTCCTTTTATTTGCCCTTATCTATACTGTACTATGTTTGCTTGAATTGTTTTTTTAGTATTATAATGGATATCTATGTTTATTGTCTAAAAATTTATATTATTGTGATAAATATTTATGTATAAAGTTTCACCATTTTTTCTTTGTGCTTTTATTTTATTGGAATTCATGGGAAGGGGTAACATATTCAAGTAAGGGAATAAGTAGGAATAGGGAAAGAGAGATTCGATTGACTACAAATAATTTGTACTATCTTCGAAATTTAATAAAGAGATATCAATTTATATAATTATAGAAAGGTAATTAACATCAGTTATTTTCTATTACAATAAATAATTGAAGGTATTTAAAATAATTATTTATTATGAGTATAATATTATCTATCATTATGGATTTTTGATATTTATGTCTACTATATTTTATAGAACTTGTAGTCTTAATTTTATATTATGTAAAATTACTATTTTGGTGTTATTTGTTGGTATATGTGTAAGAATACTCATTTAATATAATTTTTTATTTACTAACATCTGTTGTAGGAACATATGTGTGTATTGCATCTTTATCTTATCATTTAATTTAAAGCTACAAAATGGAAACTAATACATTTTGTAGAGGCCTTCTTGCATTTAAAAATCATATAATTATTAAATTAGTTTCACCTAAGATAACAATTATAGCATAGATAAAAATGAGTTATATTTTTTGTTACACTTTATGTAAATAACTAATTATATTAAAATATATTTATTTCTACTGCAACTTTTGTTGTGCAATATTTCACTATTGAAAATCAAATAATCTTATGAAAAGAAATTCAACACTAACTCTGGATCAACAATAACTATAAGGTTTAACACTTATAATTAACTTTCAAGTAAGATCATAATTTGAATTCTAGACGTTTCTATCAACAATTGATTTAAGTTCAAAAATCATCATAACAAAAACATGGAACGCTTATTTTATTTTCACATTAATTTATCATTAATATTATGTTTAAAGTGTCGATCAGAAATCATTTGATATTTCCCAAACTTTTAACTTAGGATACATGTTTGTTGTAAATAAATGTAATTATATTCTTTAAAAGTATTTCCATTTAAAAATACTAATGAAATATAATTTATTTGTGCTTTATGAAAATGTCAATTTGTTTTAGAACATATTCAAACAATATTTTGTCATACATCAAATTTACCAAGTTATGTATTGATCCTTCCAATTGAATAATTAATTTAATATTATTTTAAACTTAGCTAACATAAATTACATATATGTAATAGTGACGTGCATGTGCACATGTGTTTTCACTATATATGCATAACAATACTCATTTTTATATTTTTGTATTAATTTTTTCAAAAATATATCAACATTAGTCTTGTTAAAGAACATTTATTGTAACGAATCCAATAGTTTCATTTCATTAAAAAAATTCATTTCAATTTGAAAGCTATAAGTGGAATAATTTTCTCTTTCTTTATTTCGTCTTTCATGTACTTTCGTAAAGCTTCTTCTTTCTCTCCACTCTTTATTGCTTGCTGTAGTCCGTGTATTCTCATTGGGTTCAACTATTTGTGAGTGGGAATAGGGCATGCAACCAGATATAGGTAGGGTGCTGCGTAGCTTTTTCCAACACAAATGAAGTGTGCATTCAGTGATGTCGTGCTCTCTTGGTAATACAAAGAGCCCTAAGGCTCGAGAAACTATAGCCAAGATCTAGTGCTTACACCCCCCTTTTCTCAGGATGTGTCGAAACAATCTCAGTCATTCATTCATTCCTAAAGACCGCTCCTAGAGATCTATTTCATTATACACACAGATCTTTAGAGAAGATTTTTAAGAATGGATAGCTGAGATTGATATCAGCACATCTGTGAAAAAGAAGCATCAAACAACGAATATTTTTTTTTATAAAATTGGTGAGAAGATATTGTCAATGACAATAAGTAGAGTTACGCTACACACACCCTCCCACCCACCTGGTCATGCACCCAGTGGTTGAGAGGCGTGAGCAGTGCTGACATGGCAGAAAAAGCTGACACACTATGAAAGATAAAAAATTAAGAGAGAAAAAAATATTTTGCACATAACTTTTAAACCGTATGAAATTTTTCGTCCAAATAAAAATTATTAGGTTCAACATAAAATATACTTAATTTCTAACATGACTAATGTTAACATATATTAGAAAAAATATGAGAAATATAACAAAAGAGGAGAAAAATATAAAAAAGTACGGTACCCACATGCATCATGTAAAGTGTTAAAATTAAAGTGAGTGTAGTAAACATTTGTACTATATTGTATATAATACTCTGTGTATTAGGGTACCATACATCAATAAGTAAAATATTAGTATTGCACATCTAAAAATAAGAATAATATATCCTGAAATGTGCACATTATTACACCAAAACATTGGTGATATATTTGGTTAGATAAATAAAAGGGTTACAATACGTGCGATTTGGGATGCAATACTTCCATTTTGAGGTACAATATGAATATGAACTAGCTGATGTACAACACTTAAAACACGAGTATTGTACCCAGAACATGTGTATGATACTTTAAAATAAAGATACTATGTTCATCTCATATTATCAATTTTCTAAAATATGTCAATACTAATTTTGTTAGAATTTTTTTTTACAATGAATCCAACGCTTTTTATTTCATCAAGAAATATGTTCCAAATTGAAAATTGTGGACAAAATATTTTCTCTCTCTTATACTTCTCCCATCTTTTATTGCTTTAATTGCTGTTGGCGTACGAAATAAAGTAGAGTTAGGCTACACACAGTCCCCCTTATACCCGGCCACCCACCCGTTTTTTGGGAAAACACATCTGCAGCATTTGCAGTTGTCTTTGTATTAATACTCATGCAAAGTCCATGCAATAATATCTCTCTCCACTCTTCTCTCATGCAAAGTCCATGCAAAGTCCATGCAAATTCGTTTTTTTCTCTTGTAATTATTCTCTCTCATTCTAATGCATCCATCTGCATTCCCGTATTTGTACGGTACCTACGGAATCCAATAACAACATTGATCTGGAAGCATAAGTACAGTACTTACGAAATGCAGTAGTAACATTTGTCATCTGGACATAAGTATAGTACCTACGCAATCCATGCAAAATAAGTACATACTCACTTGTTAATTCCAACTCAGTTTTTTCAAACATAAGTACAATACTTACCAAATTATAAAACCAAGCATAAGTACAGTACTTAACAAATTACAAAATCAAGCATAATTGTATAACTGATCTGGAAGCATAAGTACAGTACCTATGGAATCCATGCAAAAATAAGTACAGTACTCACTTGTTAATTCCAACTCAGTTTTTTCAAACATAAGTACAGTACTTACCAAATTATAAAACCAAGCATAAGTACAGTACTTAACAAATTACAAAATCAATCATAATTGTATAACTGACCTGGAAGCATAAGTACAGTACCTACGAAATTCAATAACAACATTTTTCGCATGGATATAATTTTTTTTCAAAAATGTAGTGCACATCTGGTCCATAATCAACTATAAAATGCATCTATAAGTATTGTACTCAATTAATAATTTTCAACCCAGTTTGTCAAATATAAGTACAGTACCTCTCAAATTCATTTGTGAATGTATATGTATTTATTTTAGGTACAGTACTTACGTAATCTGCAGTGGGGATAAATATGCAATAGATTTTTTTGTAAGCTATAGTGGATTGATATCTGCCATTTGCATGACAGTTGCATGGAGTAGGTGACGAGATATGGTGGATTTTTATTTGGTTACGAGATCATGCATCCTTTTTGCATGTAAAAACATGCAAAATCGCTGCTGGAGATAATGTGCATGCAGCAGGAGGAGTTAATGGTCTGGCGCAGCAGTAGAGGAAAACGGCTGTTGAGGTTTCCCGAGAACCGGGTATGTGGCCGGGTATAGAGTGTGCTATGTGTAGAATTTTTCATAAAGTATCCCCTCCCTTTCTCAAGAACCGGTGGGCGGATTGGTAAGAAGGTGACTATGTTTAGATTTTTTCAATTAGAATTGAATTAGACACTTGATAAGGTTGCTCAGTCGCACTCCACCTCATATCTCCGATAATTGTTGCAGAGCTTCGCGCTAGTCGAAAGATGATGCATGCGAGGCTGATTGCTGGGCAGAAGTAAGAGTCCCACACAATCTCCGTCTTGCGAGTTGAGAGTCCCACACAATATCGGTTGTTGTCGTGATGTGTCAAGAAGTTGAAGTCAGTGTCCATGCATGATTGCCAACCACAAGAGTGCGGCGCTGTTGAATGTGAACACCATGGTGAAGGGAGTAATAATTGCATGGTTGAAGATGACTTGAGCAGTCGGGTGCTTGGTTTGCATTGACCGCATTGAAAAATCAAATTCTCAGTATATTATTTTGCCGCACTTCCTGCATGGAGATACAGTTGGTTGGCATTAACTACTTATTGGATTAAATAAGTATTTTGACAAGCTCTATTGATTTATTGTTCTGGGATTATTCTACTTACATGATTACAAAATATGCATTCAATTATTTAACTAAGAAGTTTACAGCTGCATGCTCTTGTCGTACTCGCCTGTATTTACTAGTATCGGTTGCTATTCAATTCAATCGTGCTCTCCATGCACACCAAGTCATGTGCGAATTGGCTACGTCAGTAGCCAATTGATAATAAACCCAGATAGATGTGTGGACAAATGGAGCCGAACGTAGACAAACATGGTTTGTAAAGATAGAGAAACGATGAGTTATCTAGGGCACTATTACAAATAGGAATAGCTTTAACTCCTGAAGCTATTCTATTGGAAGCTGAATATATAGATGGATATAGCTGTCGATGATATCTCAACAGTCAAAGTAAGGGCCGTCTTCTCTTGCATGGCATCAAGAGCAATCCAGCAAGTAAATACTTATAGATGATTAAAGGATCCGTGCGATTGTAGCAATTGTGCATTTTAATTAAGGGACTTGGTATATGTCACTCAAGTTGAATCTACTTCGGGACACATGTAAGAGGGCCCAACTAACTAGGAGCTGATGGTTGAATTAGATGGAATGGGCTGTCAACTAATGGGATAGTCCACAAGGGAGAGAGGGGCGAGAAAATGGGAGAGGGAGGGAGAGGGTTGCGTGGGAGCGAAAGATTAAGAGGAGGAGATAGCGGGTTCTCTCTTATTTTCTTGAGAAAGAGAAAATACAAAATGAGAGCAATGAAGAGAAAAATGAGGAGGAGAAAGGAAAGTAAGTCGTTGGATTAAAGACAACATAACACCAGACTACATATGACAAAAATAAGTCTCTACCTATTATTTTTGTCTTTGTTATTTTTTCTCTCTCTTCCACTACTTCCCTTCCTTCATTTATGTTAAAGTGTACTATAACATTTTTTTAATCACATATTCATGTATTATTTTCACATTCCCTCTCCCACTTATTTTTTGTGTTCTTTATTCCCACTACTTCTCTCCTTCATTTGTGTTAATGCAGGTTAGAACAACTTTTTGTCACATATTAATGTGTTATATTTCAGTATTTTCCTCATGTTGGTATGCATACCCAGAAAGTCGGTCATATGATGATTGTAACAAGGCACTATGTAATTAATTTTATAATAATAAAGGAAATTCCATTTATTCTGTTTTATTAAGTTATGAGATAATGATGTAACATAATAAATGTCTAAATAATGATGTTACTCGATGGCATGTTTCTTCAAATTTAAGACCTAGGCAATAATATCATATGTAAGATAAGAGTACATATATTCTTGTTATGTCCCTAGTCAGATATTACTGTGGAAGTAAAATAGACGACAATAATACATAAGACTAAAATCTGTATTGGTTGATGACAAATTTTTTATTACTCATGATATATGAAATCAAGCCAAACACATAGGTACTTGTTAGAGAATAGTGTACCAGACAGACACACATTGAGAGTGATAAATAGAACTATTGAATGATAGTCAAGATCATCTCTCAAAGTGGTAATCGTGACTGTGGTTCTAAGATGGGAAGTCACTACACTCATCACATGTCATTCGATGAGCTTTGGCACCATCCAACGTGACATTGAATAAGGGTTGCTATAAAGGTGGTGCATGGCTACATTGTGACACTTGGGGATTGACTGTGAGTGATGTAGATGAGATTTGTCCCTCATATCAGAGATGATAAAATGAGAATGAGAAACGCATGTCCATGCTCATGTGAGTTAATATCTGATATTGAGCTCGCATGTATCTCAACAGTCTACTTTGGATCGAGAAACATAGATTGAGTATTAAGATAATGGTGATGTCATGCCTCACACTCAATCTGGATATCAATGACAAAGGAACTCTATGATCACTGTAATATTGATCATGGATTGTAGGTCGAAGTTGTTCTCTAACTTTTCAATTACTTGAGTAGCAATGATGTGTTGTTAGATACTTCTCATTGTTTATGATGTCATACTCTGGTTATGGACATTCACTACCAACATAATTTGGGACCTATAGGGCACATGCATATGATTCACTTGGAATAGAAGCTTACTCATGGATAAGGTTTAACTAAGTTAAAAAAGTATTTATGTAATCAACTTAAACAACATTTTCCAATAGTTGACCAAGTGGGAATTCAATTCGACCGACTGAGAATGTAAGTCAACTGTCTGGAGTGTCTAGTCAATCGACTAAAAAGTCTAATTGACCGACTCAGTGATCAGTAAGACTGGATGAAGGATTGATAGTGACATCATGACATTCATTAATCGTCGCATTGAAAGTTGATATATGTGCCAATAGGAACACATTCTAAGACTAGCAAAGTATTCATTTGACCAATTGGAGTACCATTCGATTGACTAGGAACCCACTTGACTGACTCGTGATTCACAACAATTAAAAATTCATGAAATTTGTCTTCTTCTATCCCTGAGTTTGTAGAAACCCCAACCCATCTACTCCTATATATAGGGAGGGGTGGCCAAGGCTCTTAGTTGAAGTATCCTAATCTCAATGTTGTGGTTACATGAGAGCAAGAGGAATCTTACCTATAAACAGTAGAGATAGCCAAAGGGGAGAAAAGTCAACAGTAGCACCTCAACATTACGAGGGGATATTCCTTCCTGTTAGTTCTATTAGAACGATAGGAGTTCTTGATCGTCTGTGTAGAGTACGTAGAGGCATACAATTCGTTGCCATCACATTAGAAGAATGTCATCAATCACAGTCTGTGGTGCTATACCACCAGGCCTCCTCGGCAACCGTTCTTGTATTACTTGAGAAAGAGGCACAATGCTACAAGGATTGTCACCATAATTTCTCCATGACTAGGTATATACCTTACAACCTTCTTTCCTAGACACATCGTTGTTGACGCCATCTGTTGACTAAGAACAAGGATAATTTTTTTTGTTTCCACAGCCTTATTTTCCGTCATTATTTCCCTATAGTGGTATCGATGCCACGTAAGTTTGCGGTGTACCGAAATTTAAATCAATGAGATCAGAATTAGTTTTATCATTTATTTTATTGCATTTAATGTTAATATTAAAAATTATTAATGTGCATATTTATTAAATACCATATATGATCCCTATATATATATATACATACATATGGGTATATATTTGCTACTCGTGCAAGCAACTTCATTTTAGTTACCTGGCCTTTCTAATCTATTATCTATTCCCTCCTAATTTACCAAGTATCCTCCCCTCCTAATTGACATTATACTAGCACTTGAATATAGTGTAGAGAGGAGTGAACTGTCACAAAGAGGAGTGAGCTGACATGGAGAAGACGGTATAGAGGAGCCAAGAAGAGGAAATCCATGTGAAGAAGATTCCACAGAGGTGAATGATCATTGTCGGAGGAGTTTTTGAGGAAGATGAGGTAGTGAAAGGTCATGTTGTCATTTCTTCTTGAGGCAGAGTTTCCATAGCAGAAATCTGCATGAAGGTCTAGCTCCTGTTTCATTGTTTCTTAAAATCTCCAGGAAGACAGAAAGGTACCATATGTTTCCATTAAACCTGATTCAACTTTCATATTCCTTTGTTCCACATCCATCCTTCCTCTTTCCTTATTCAAATCATAGTTATGGGAAATAGGAGGACATAAATAAAGGGGGAAAAGGGGGTGGTTACCAAAGGAGTCATTGTTCTTGTGCAAAATGAATGTAGGGCTGACCATACGAGGGATAATAGAAAATTCTGTGATAGTGGTGATGATTTTTTCGAGGATAGATTTGTGATGAAAGCTTGCAAAGTGCTAGAAGCTCTTGAGAGTTCGTATAAAGGGGTTCATACATATTAGAGAAGGGTTGAAAAAGATATAGGAGGAGCATACATAGTTTGAAATGATAAGGAGGAACAAATTATTGAGTATATGAGTGGTGATGAATATATGGAACAAGATACAAGAGGTAATTGAGAGATAGTTGTTTTGAAGGGCAAAGGATTGGTCAGTAAATACAGAGGTAAAATCTATCCTCTAGTGATCTGATTTACTAAAAAGTAGCTACTGATATCGGTACTCTTTATACACCTTCAACTAAAATAGAATTTCACTTGAAAATGTAATTTATAGCGTACTATAGACTAGATTGTCTATGATAACTCATATCCTTCAATATCTATACTATTTTAGTTTCCAAGGATGTGCCACAAGAAGCAATCCTATGGCAAATTGACCAAGATAGTAGATAAGGGATAAACTGAACATTTTTCTGATAAGAGAATCATGCAAAATAAGAGTAAACCTGCAACTATCCCTGTTGGGAGAACAAATTGTTGGTTCTAGATGATAGATATGTCCCCTCCAATCTGGGATACATATCTCTTTAATGTGAATATCCCTAAAAAACCTTATAATTGGTTCATGTTGTCTATAGTGTTTATGCATGTATATCATATATGCAAAGAGAGCTGATATGTTGTAATACAAACAGAGTAAATGTATTGTTAAGTATATAGTGTACCCTAAATGAACCTTTTGTAATACAACGTGGTAAGTTGTATTTTGTTTGAGAAACATGTAATGATAAAATATTACGGTTTAAAAGGCACCCATTCAAACAAATGTTATGTATCTTGTTTATATTTACATTTAAGTTATCATAGTATGCTTGGCTATATTCTTAGAATATTGAATAATGTCAAGTGCTATATACAAATGCATATATTCAATTTCTAAACTCATCAATGTTACATCAATGGATATATTCAAATTAGGAGTGGTCCATATTTTAATGAAAAATAGCATAAAATGTTGCAGAGTACAACATTTGCCAACATAATCAATATGCCACAACTAAATGATGAGATTTGGGTTCTAGAAGACATTATTGAAATGTTTTTTAGTGGTGATGAGTTTCTATGGAGAAGGGTTTAATGGTGAGAATGCCAATAGAATATGTTGGTGTCATTCTAGGAATACCATGTGTTCCATTGATATAGTGTCAATCAAGAACTGAGAGGTAGTTAGGAAGGTTAGGGAGGATACACTTGGGGAGGAATGTTTTCCAAAATGACAAATAAGGTAGAGAGGAAGCAGTCATTTTAGGAGAAAAGGATGAAGGAACTGGAGTTGCTTCATAAGGAAAACCTTGCTAAGACATGGTAAAGAATGATGACTAGTGATACTAAGGTTGATTGCCAAAACATGTGTAGGTGTTGGATGTTGTACCTCATGGTCACATTCCTTGTAGCAGACACATGGTACAATGCAATGTTGTGTATCTTCCATTATCTCAATAATGTGTAAACAACTCCATCCCTAAATTGCACAAAATTGGTACACAATCAAACTTTCTAGTAGATGGAATTTATGAAAGGACAAATTAAGACAAGGGGATCAAGAAAAATAGTGACAAAGAAGACCTTTTATGCCATTGGTTGTATGTTGTGCTTATATGTAAGTATGAAAACTAGATTTACTTTTGTGTTTTTCCTTCTTTAGCAAGACAAAAAATTAAAATATACTAACTACTAACGAATGAATGTAGGTTTGGGCACTAGAGATGCCAAACATTGTAGGACCCACATATAAGAATGCAAAGTTGAGGGTTAAGAAATGGGAACCTCCAGTGAATAGGGAAAATGAACTGTCATCGAGAGGAAAAGATGAGGTAAAAGTCCATATTACTAAAAATTTATTTCCACTACAAGATGTATGTTCGTATTACTAAATTTGTGTCTCTCTTACAAAATACAATTTCAATTTACATAATTATTGTGTCTATTATAATAAATTTTTATAGTACTCAAGTTATCTCTTTTACAAAATTCTTGTTTTGTATTACATAAGCTTTGTTTCTATTACAAACTATGTGCTTATATTACTAAAACATTGTCTAGGTTATAATTTTCATGTTTGTATTACAAATCGTTGTTTATAATACATAGATTTTCCTATTACAAAATGCTTGTCCATATGAAAAAAATGTTGTCTATCTTGCAAAAAGCAAGTTTCTTTTACAAATATTATTTGTATTGCAAAATGCATCTATGTAATTACATCTAAATCTTCTTTGTACAGTTCATCATTTCCAAAAAAGATGAAGGTGGAAAATAGTGATGATTGGGAAGTGATCAAATATTTGAAAGATATACCATTTTACATAACATGGAAAAAAGTTCCCAAACTGCAATCCCAAGTGTATGCAACAAGGGAGGAGGAGTTTGAAGTCAAAGGAAAAAGAAAATAGTTAGATGAAGAACCTGACACAAGAATTGATAACTTGGTAGATAGAATCAAGTCTCTTGAGGATTATCTAGCAAAGAACAAGGAGATGTGCACAATGAATGTCTTCACAAGTTTTGCAGAGGCAATGGAGGAAAAAAAAGAAGTTGAAATCGACGGTTCATGAATTGGAGGAAGAGAACAAAACTTTTAGTAGACAATTCAGCTATGTAAAGGAATCACCACAGTTCACTGCACTACATTTAAGCTCTGTAGAATATACACCTCAAGAAGTAAAAGAAGTTCCAGTCACAGGGAAACAAGAAGCACCTGCATCAAAAAAGAAGGAATTGAAGATGTTTGCCAAGAAGAAAAAGAAGCTAAATTCAAACCTCGTAAGCATTGAAAAAAATGTAAAGATTAGAAGGGATCCAGTGGTAAGTACATATCCTTCTTTTCTATATTCCTCTTTCCTTGAGTATTATAGGAAGTGCATTACAACAAATATAATAATCCTTGTAATCTTACATATATATAGGAAAGGAATGCAAACTTCATTAGATATGAACACTTCAAGGGTGATCAATGGAAAGAAGAAGTAAAGAACTTCAAGGAGAACATCGATGAAGTGTAAGAGAACAAAAGAGAAGAATTGTGTGATACATACATATAATCAACCTTATTAATATATTGGGCTAACATTTTCTACAAGTCAAGAAGGGAATGTCATTTTGGAGATGACACATGGTGCATAGGAAAACAACTATCAAGGCAATTTTTTAAGAACCAAATGATTGAATCTCCTGTAATATTCAAACTTCAAGATCTAATACTGATATAAATTTTTCATGTTAATTAATGTAATAATGTTTAGTGTAATGAACAAGTGATTGTCTACTTTGTGTACATGCTAAAAGAAATTTCAAATAAGAAAAGAAAGAAACAAATCAAATGGCATTGCTTGTAAACATATGTCCCAGTAAGAATGAAATACAAGCATAGTTAGAATGATCCAAATTTAAGAAAATGTTGAATTATACTTAGTACATAATTTGTGTTTCTTGTAAAAAAAAATACACACGGGTGTACAAAGCATTGCAATGGAGATAATAAGTGAATTTCCAAGGTTCTTCAACATCAGACAAAGTGATTTTGAGAAGATGGATTCATTGTTCACTATTCTGAACAATAATACACATTGGCATCTGTCGGAAGCAAATTTCATACAACAAAAAATTAGGGTATTTAACTCTCTTTCTAGAAATTCATCTTATAAGAGAGAGGTGCAAAGATGGGTAAGCATCAAGCATTTTTTAAAGAAAATTATCCATATGATTGTAAAGTAAATTCATTGTATGATATAAATTTGTTATTTTGTTTTAGATTGGATGGCTATTAGAATGCATAAGAGGATTGTCTAATAGATGGAGCCAGATGTCTCAATGAGAAGTTGAATTGTTATCTACCCACAACAGGAAGAAAATGGGATGGATTGCAACGTGTTTATTATGAAATACTTAGAATGCTTGGTTAAAGGACATAATATGATCTTTACAAATGAAGACATTCCGACAATACAAGATGATAGATTTTACAAGATGATGACATTTGGAAAATTAAAGAGCATTGAAGAAATAAAAGAGTCAAAGGGAGATATTGAAGACATGCAAGAGTCAAAGGGGGATGAGCAGAAATGATCTCTTTTGTAATGTTTGAAGATGTGATTTTGATGTAGATATGAAACTAACTATGATTTGACCAAAGTTCAATTGTAGTTGATGTAATCATTTGATTTTCAACTTCAAGAAGATAAGAATGTAGTTGTGTTCTAACAAAACCTTAGTTTTTTGTAATGTTTGAAGTTGTTACTTTGATGCAGTGATCAAAGTGGAAACCTATTATGCTTGTAAGGAAACATTTTTTTTGTGGAAATTTGAATGGGATGCTTATGAAGATGTTTATTTTTTGCTACTATTACCTTAACTTTTCTGTGTTTTGTTTTGATGCTTTTTGTGTGTCATTGTGTTGGTTGTTGTATTTGTATTACGTTCTACAAGGAGAATCTACATGTTGTAACTAGAAAGGATCACATGTAACATGAAGGAGAGGACTGTAAGGAGAGATAACTTCTATATAATAGGAGGGAAAGGACTCTAATGAATGGTGATTTTTTGTAATATATTGGGGGCGTCACATTGTACTCTTCTAAGAGAAAATGAACCTAGGTGGCAGACTAAATTGCAAGAAGAATGAACATCCGATAATGAGAATGGACAAACAAGAAAGGGAAGGAGAAAAAGTAACCAAGGACTACGTTCTGCAAGGAGAATCTATATGTTGTAATTGGAAAGGATCGCATGTAATAGGAAGGAGAATACTATAAGGATAGACATCTACTCTGTAAAGAGATGAAGAGGACTGTAATGAAGGGTGATTTTCTATAATACATATTGGATGTGTCACATTCTACTCTTCAAAGAGAAAATGAACCTATGTATCAGGGTGAATCACAACAAGAATGAACATCCTATAATGAGAATGGAGAAATAGGAAAGGGAAGGAGAAAAAGTAACCAAACACTATATTCTGTAAGGAGAATCTATATGTTGTAATTAGAAAGTATCGCAGGTAATAGGAAGGAGAAGACTATAAGGAGATCTAGATGCTCTGTAATGAGAGGGAGATGATTGTAATGAAGGGTGATTTTCTATAATACATACTATATGTGTCACATTCTACTCTTCTAAGAGAAAATGAACCTAGGTATAAAGGTGAATCCCAACAAGAATGAACATCCTGTAATGAGAATGGAGAAACATGAAAGGAAAGGAGAAAAAGTAACCAAGGAGTATGTTTTGCAAGGAGAATCTATGGAAACATGAAAGGGACATAGAAAAAGTAACTGGGGAGTATGTTTTCAAGGAGAATCTATGTTGTAACTAGAAAGGATCTCATGTAATAGGAAGGAGAAGACTGTAAAAAGAGGTAGCCACTCTGTGATGAGAGGGAGAGGACTGTAATGAAGGGTGATTTTTTGTAATATAGATTGGATGTGTCACACTCTACTCTTCTTAGAGAAAATGAACCTCGTTACATAACCAATAACCATCCAATACACATCGAAATTTTATACAAACAAAAATCAAAAGGAATAATTTTTATAAAATTGATCTGAAATTGATTGTCAATTACAACTACCATGATGAATGTCTCACCCAACACAATTACATTATAATTTAAATCTAGAAGCACCATTATAGATCTAGAACAACCATTACAAATCCAACACAACCATTATAAATCCAGAAGCACCATTACAAATTCAGAAGCATGATGAAAAATCCAGAAGCATCATTACAAATCCAGGAACAACACCAAAGAAGTATATAAGTCAAGCCCAAAAATAGCAAAAGAATTACAAATCCACCATAGAAACTCTAGCATGAAGACCTTGTCAACTTCCAAAATAGAAACCCTACTCAGTTCGTACACATATACAAACCAAAAAGAATGATAAAATGACAATGTAGTATATTTACAATTTATATTTGCAAAATAGGCAACATAGACATATAAGGAACCAATTACACCAACATTAGTAACATCTAATTCCAACAACTCCTTTTGTAAAGAAATAAGCTTTTAATGAAAAAGGTCTATAGCATTGTTCCTACAAGCTAAGTTGACAATGAAATTACTCAAAGAAACTAGTTGAAGTGTCCTCCTAACGAATGAATGCATAACAAATACTTTGCCAAAAATGAAAGTGTGATCTCTATATACTTTCCTCCACATCATTAATATATATGGCTCAGGTAGAGTACAAAAATCATGACTCTTTAGATAAGAAAGAATGTGCCTACATGGAATTTCTTTGAAGTTTAACATGAAACAATTACATGATAGCATATCAATAATGAATCTTTCTTCAAAACATGAGGACAACTAGAACCATCAACATGATAGACCTCAAACACACCTTCATCAGAAGTTTCCTTCACGTTATACACCATACTTTGATGAACTTCAGATTGAAAGATCTTAAAAATAGACTTGGTGTAATACCTGTCATTTGATCCTCCAAAGGCCATAATGAATCCAAAGGCATATTACTGTACTCGTCATCAAAATCCTTGAAAATTTCTATCTCACGCACATGAGAATAAGTTTTCTTCAAACTACAAACAAGTTCAAAGAGAGTTTTCCTTCTTTTAGTAAGGCTTCTAATGAATACATTAAGGCTCTCACTTCTTTGCATTGTCATCATTCTAGCAAAGAAGGTATCCTACATAAAACATGGCACCTACTGCCACCACATAGAACACAAATGACAAAACCAACTAATGGACAATAAACCATTCTCTTCAATTATAGAATTCCATCTCTCTTCATAATTGTCTATATAATCTATATTCCAAACACAATCATTCAGAGCACTAATGATTTGATCCTTGTTAGGAGCTCCACCATATTTAGAGGAGAGTTTCTCTAGAATGTGCCAGCTACAAAAACAATGCATACATGATGGAAAAATAGTAATAATAGCAACATTCGTTGATGGGTCTTGATCAATTATAATGGAAATAGTCTCTTTAATAAAATGCAATAAATATTGAAAACCCATACAAGTGAATCATACTATTCATCTGACAAGAAAGCTAAAGAAAATAGCACTATCTTACAATGGTGATCAACACCACCAAACATTCCAAAACCCATGGAATACGTATTGGTATGATAAGTGGTATCAAATATGATTCCATCACCAAACAATGCATAGTCATCAACATAGATCAGATTAGACCAAAACAAGTGTGTCAAACAACTATCAAAATCTTTTTCATATACATAAAAGAATTTAGAATCCAAGACTTTGAAGTTTGTAAAATGAGGCAACACCATATCCACATCATGATCAACAAACTCTTTTCTCTTCCTATTAAGGTGTCCATGAACTTTTATACTTGTAAATGTCAACTTGCCATAACCACTAGAATTAGATGCTATTAATGGAAGCTACTTAGACATAGAAATATTGTCTTGACTCACAGAAGAAATCATGTCTTTTTGACGCTGGTCAAATGATGAATTTCACTTCAAATAGTGCAGGTGAGCGATATCAACAAGATCATGATTGTGATTCTCAACAAATGCACTAACAACCCATCAATGTTAATTAGATCTTGGCTTTATACTTACACCTTTTTACTGAATGTCTTTGTTTCTTGGACAATGTTTCATGTAGATCACCAACATCATCACAAACAGGACTCAAAAGACCATTAGATCTCTTAGAATGCCTATTTTCATGTTATTTATCACAAACCAAATATTTGATAGTAAAACCTTAGTATGACATTGATAACAATTGTCATATCTCTTGACATTAAAAGGCTATCTACAATCAAACAAACATATATACAATAAAAGGCTACACAATCATTTAAACTTCCAAAACCAAGTCCAATCCTAGGGATATCATTTGCACAAAGGATCTCACAACCAACAAATGAAGAGGAATGTAGTCAGTCATAACATTGTTAGCATCAGTATTAAGGTTGGGATCCATAAAAATAACAACCTCACAAACAAAACCTACATAAAATGTAGTGGTGACACACTTTTAACAAATACAATCAGAAAACTGTAATGTAGACAAGACTTGAGTAAACAAATGCGACAAACTTTAATGCAAACACACCTTGAGTAAATAAAATTAGTGCATTTCTAATAGGCCACAGACAATAATTAAAATTAGTGTACTGTGGTGGAACCACACAGAGAGTAATGAAAGGCAATCTACTATAATGGAACCACACACATACAACAAAATGAAAGATGCAAACTATAATGTAGACACACCTTAAGTAGATCAAAGCAACACATTGTAATAGACCATGTAGAGAGTAATTGGAAGTAGTTTATGTTGGTATGTATGCCCATAGATCAAGTCATGTGATGATTGTAATGGGATACTTTGTAAATTATTTTAATAATAATAAAGGCATTTTCCGATCTATATGTTTAACTGTTTCTGAGATGATAGTATAACATGATAGATGTCTAAAGAAATGTTTTACTCAATGATGTATGCTTTTAGGTTAAGGACCTAAACGATGAGATCATACAGATGTTAAGAATATACGTTCTTGTTTAGTCCCTAGTCGGTTGTTATTGTGGAATTAACCATAGACATCAATAACACTAAAGACTAGATTGTGTGTTGGTTGATGACAAAATCTCATTAGTCATGATATAGTGATATCAAACCAAGCACATACGTACTTGTTAGAGAACAAGTGTACTGGACAGACCCACCATGAGAGTGACACATGGAACCATGATTTGGTAGTCAAAGTCAGCTCTCACAGTGATGGTGGTGAATGTGATTCTTCGACCTGAAATCACTATACTCAACACATGTCGTTGGGTACACTTTGACATCATCAAACGCAGTCCTAAAACATGGGTTGTTATAAAGGTGATGATTGGGTGTCTTTGACACATGGGGCTTTTGAGGGGTGAGTGATAAATATGGGATTTGTCCCTCCTAAGGGAGTTTAATGTCCATGGCCACTTGATAAGTAGGTTTGAGAAAGGCATGTGCATGCATGTGTGAATCAATATGAGATATTGATGTCACACACATCTCACCCAGTCTGCTTTGAGATCAAGGAAATGAATGAACATTGAAAGGATGATTGTACCATGCCTTGAGTTCATTCAGGATATTAGTGACAAAAGAATTATACATTCACTGTAACACTATTCACGGATTGTAGGATTGAAAGTTGTTCTCCAACTTTCTATTTCACTTGGGTAGCACTGATGTGTGACTAGGCACCACTCTTTGATTGTGAAGTCATAAGTGTTATGGACTTTCACTGCCAACGTGAAATGGACCTAGAGGGTCACACACATAGGATTTAACCTGGAAGAGGAGTTTTTCCACAAATGATGTTTAGATTGATTACTAAAGGAGTTTAGTAGTTCAATTAAACACCTAGTTGATTGATAGCTCAAAATCATAGTGTTCAAGGTGTTGGACCAATTGATTAGAGTATTAGATTGATTGAAACTATGATTGACTGATTTTGCACAATCTGCACTTCCAACTGATCGACTCATGAGATGAACCAATCGGCTCAGGTTGGTGAACCGATCGGCTCAATTGTTGAACCGGTCAACTCATGTGACCAACAGAGATTGTTTGGAAGGATGATTTTGCAAATATAATATGTTTCACTTGTACAAATTTGATTTGGACAAGGATTAATATTTGATTAATCGAAAACAAATATGAAAGTCAATTTGAGTTGGACCAGGACCACGAACCGATCTGCTCATGTGATGAACCGATCGGCTCAAGGGTGCCAAAAGATCAGTTCAGGTGTGAACCGATCAGCTCATGTTACCAACCGACCGTTTCAAGGTTGAAACGATTAGTTCAGGTGACGCAGTTGGTTGTTTTGTAGAAAATCTCGAACCCTTCTACTCCTATTTAGTCCCGCATTGCCCGGGGTAGAGAACCCTGTCTCATGATCCTCCTATATATAGGGGTATTGGGGGCTTCTCAAAGCACAACTCAGAACACCAGTTGCTCTACAAAGTTGTCGTTCTCTCTGGTTTTGGTAACTGAGAGAGCCCGAGCAAGTGCTACCTGATAAGGGAGGCATAGCAAGGGAAAGACAACTGCAGAAAAGCAACTGGTTGCAGGAGAGTGTGTTTGTGACTAGTACATCGACAAGAGGGTGCGACTCCTTCTGATTCCTTGTGAGACAAGGAGATCGGAGTTCTAGACAGTCCGTGTAGACGACTGTAGAGGCGGGAGACTTCTGCCGCTCGGAGGACAGCTATCAATCCTGGCAGTCCCGGTGAGACCAGGAGCTGCATAGACACCGTCCAAGACCGGAGGTGAAGACCGTGCAAGTCGTGAGGTAACGTCATCGAGCAAGCCTCGGGACAAGGTATGCCTCCACAAACCATCCTTCCTATTGTATAGACGTTGACGCGATTCCTTTATTCTGGGTTTGGGAGGAGAAATTTTTGTTTCCTCTGCCTTCTCTGTCTCCCCTAAAACCCAACAGTGGTATCAGAGCCACATCAACTGCACTATGCTTTAGGATTATTGATATGATCGATTTTGGTTTGTCGCCCTTAGTTATTGCATACGATGCGAATAAAATTGGCTTTATGCATGTCTAATCCTAAATCCACAAATCCCTATATACATATATGATATGTAATAAGAATGCACTCGATACACGTCGCCCTTAAACGAGTTTTGTGGTGGATGCATAGCATGGTTATGGCCAATAAACCCTATGTTTGTGTGTGCTTGGTTATATGTGGTTGCTTGCATCTCGGTCTGCGCACTGATTCCCTATCTCCTATTCCTAATGTAACTCGAGATAACTCGAGATTTCTTTCCTACCTTTTCTCCCCTCGAATGTAACTCGGGGTTTCCTTTCTCAAATGTAAAATAGGATAGAACTTTATTTCCTATTATGTCAAAGAATGGTGGACCTTTTGATGACCGGTTCGAGGAGTGAGACGAGCGGGTGGCGACCTGAGGAGATGCACGATGACCAGTGAACCGATCGGCTAGAGGTGCCAGTGGATCGGCTAGTGGCACCCAACTGACCAGCCTGATGGCGAGCCAATCAATCATGGAGATGAGTTGATCAAACCTAAAAAGGCAAAGCACAGAGTTCATCTTGTACAGGTTGCATGTAATGTGGACCTAGATGACCGTGATTCCTCTTTGCTCTAGGAATCACATTAGGATGGCCATAATCATTGCCTTTATCATTTTACATGTTTTCTATGGGATATAGCATGCATCTGATACTTACTATGTTGTGGTGATTGGATATGTATATGTACCTATAAAAACTAAATCCCTCATTAAATATTAAAGTTTTAGATGCCTTCCAAATGCAACACACATGAAAAGCTTGATCGGCCAAGTGTGGGCACGCCCTAGCATGGTAGACCGTCTATCTCGTGGAAGCGTGAAGGATGGATATGTGGGTCTACCCTAGCAGGGTGCATATTCATCGTGTTGGCTTTGGGTCAGACTTAACAAGGTGACCTAGATAGGATCTAGCACCTTGAGGCATGGAGGTGATCATGGCAAGGAGTTGCACATGACATCTTTCAAGAGTTGCATATGATGCAATTGGCAAGAGTTGCCTACCTAGAAGATCTAAGTTGTGTGTTACAACCCCAATTTTGCATATGTTTTCATAATTGAAATGTAATGATTTTATGAATTTGTACTTAATTGAAAAGGTTGTATGCTTAGCTTCAAAGAATGTATTTATTTGCAATTATCCTTTTGATAGGAATTTTGTGGTTCTTGTTATTATGTTAATCCAATAGTGGATTTGAAAGAGAAGAAAAGAAAAAAAGTCCAAATAATAGAGAAAGATGAAAGATAATAGATATTAAGCAATGTATTTATGAGAAATAAATAGATGACCACAATGGAGTAAATTTCGTTTGTATATGAATTCTAAATTAGGAAGAGAGGAAAAGGAAATAAAAGATAAAGGAGAATCATTAAAAAGAAATCTATTAATGAGAAGGAAATTTGAAATTATAAGAATTATGTGGAAGTCATATTGTGGTGCCTCTTGTGGCCTTTTGGAATAAAAGCAAAGGGTTATATATTGCAATATTCTTTCTTTCCTCGTTGGTGTTGAGATTAAATAATTTTAGAAAATTGAGTTTATGGATAGTGGTAATACTCCTTGCCACTTTTGGATTACTTAAACCCCAAGGGAAAAAGAAGGAATATAAGAGGAATATTTTGATAAGAGAAAATCCTTGGACTAAGGCATGAACTCATGTACATGATAAGGATGGGAAGATAATTAAAGATAAGAGGAGAAAACCCATACTTTAAAACCCATACTTTCCCTTAAGACCCTCTCTTACCATGTATGCAATAAGGGAAATGAATTCCATAACAAGCTTCCATCCATCCTTATTCATCTACGTTCCTCTAGTCCTATAAAAGGATGGTCTGTGATCATACCCCCTCCACATCCTGGATGTGTGCCCCTCCTCATCGGTCTAGCAAGGATGATCTTCATCCATGGGTTCAGATGAACAAGGTTGGCTGCTGTGAATTCTGCCTTTATTATTGCCTTCAAGGAATCCTCTCAATGCCCCTCTTTGAAGTATCCACTCTCGACAGAAATCTAGAGGATTCCAATCTCCAGCTTCGTGGTTGACAATGAGTAACTCCTCTGTCCTTGTCGCCTTCTTCTTCCTCCTCACAACCAATGACGCCAAGGACCTCCGTTGGGAGTGAAAGAAGCGGTGACGAGTTAAAAGAGGATGGTGCGGTGCAAAGAACCCGCCGGGGTGGGAGCGCCACCCATGCTGCGTCCACGCATCTCCCTGTGATAACAGCAGGAACATCGTGTTGTACGGGAGCGATGGAGTGGGGTTGGGTACCAGGCGTGGGGAAGGTTTAAGGGTCGAGAACATGACAGAAGGCATCGAGGTGCAACCTGTGTTTGAGGTTATTCACCCTCATCGCTCAGCGGCAGACCATAGGGACGATCCGGCGTGGATGGGCGCAAGTTTCCGTCCGGTTGCAACCAAGTAGCGCCCCAGGTGCGCAAGGGGGCGGCGGCCCCAGGGAGAACTTTAGGGATGAGTTTCACGCTTCGAAGAGGAAGGAGGCGGACCCCCGAACTGCAGCAGATCGGCGGCAGCTAGGGTGCCGCGAGGAAGATGATGAACTAGCAGGTTGGACCATTTTACCCTCCGCGTGCTAAGGAACCAGCCGCTCAAGTTGGGGGTAAAACTATCATTCAATTATAACTGAGGTCGGGCCACTTTGCATGGAAACTGATGACGTGGCACTCAGGGATTGGTCAAGTAAATGAATTAATGTAAAAATCATATCTTGTTATTGGTAACTCCGACGGTAGTAAATAATATATGTATATTTCTCAGAAAAATGAGAGGAATCCAATAAAAATATATATAGAAGCTAGTTACTCTTGCAATTCAAAAAGTAGTGTAAGTTATCAACTTTAATGAATTAAAGATTAAGAAACCCTAGTTTGAGATGATTAATGTGTTTAGTAGGGTTTAATGGATGATTAAAGTTGATATTAACCTGTTAATTATAAAAAGGTACATTAAGAATAAAAAGGATAAACTTTGCACGTAATTAGTTAATTTAGAGTTTCATGTGCGTAAATATGCTGTAATGGACCTTGAAACCCTAATATTAGTGAATGAGACTGTTAATGGCTTTAATTGATCAATTTCATGATTAAAGTTAAGATATGATAATTTTGAAGCTTTTTCGAGTATAGAAGTTCTAATTTGTGGATAAATATCCTTAATATGAAATTAGAGTTTTCTAGTGAATAAAAAGTGGTTATAGTGATATATAGAGTTCATTTGTGAATTAGACCATAACAAACTATGAATTGGTGATAAAAGAGCATAATGATCATGCCATGTAAAAGGATAGATATGGTAGTTTTAATATAAAAAAGGCATAATGGGCTTAATTAATGTTTAAGTGTGCCATTAATCTGAAATTAGGGTTTGTAAGTAATTGTATAGAATTACGGTTTAAAATAGTAAATGAAGTGAAACCCTAATTGCAAACGAAGCCCTAAAATGGATACAGAAACCTTAGGAAGCAATTTCAAGTTGAATAGAAAGAATCTTGATAAAGTGTGTAGTAAATAGAGTACATATGTTTTTCAAGATTCTTGATTGTGTGGTTGAACTACTTGCTTGGATTGCTTTCTTGGTTGGAATTGATATTAGCTTGAGAAATCTACTAAATAGGTATGTGGTTACACTTATGAATATCACGAGTTAGTTTTTTGAGGTTTTCTGAAGTTTTCATCGATGACTGGAATTAACTGTTGGATGAATTTAATTCATGCAAACTATAATGTAGATATGACTGTCACATAAGATATGTGTCTACCAGCTCAGATCCTGGTCCCCTCTGTGGCTTAATAGTCGAATTAGTACATGGCTACCTATGGGGTAGGTCCATCAGGTCATTGGATGACTTAATACATGACTACCAATGGGTAGGTCCATCAAGTCACATTAATGTAGATATTGGGCTACCTTCGGGTAGTGCCATGCGACTCTATTACCCTATGTATTGGCTAACTATAAGGTAGGACCATGGGGGTAAGAATCTTCCTAAAAGAGAGGTAGCATACAAGTCTACTGTAGGGATAGCACAGAGTTAGGGGATAGGTAGGGATTGAGTGGTATGGTTTAAAACGTAATCTTGGCTGTTAAAGTATAATTGAATGATTACATTGTTATCATAGTTGCACGATTATTGTTTCACCCCACATACCAGCTTTATGTTGACCGACGTTTTGTTTGTCGGCATTTTAGGTACAAAGAAAAGAACAAACAGTAAAGTGGCATATGTGGAATTTAATGAGGCACTACAAAAAAAGGTGTTTTATCTACAACTATTCTCCTTACATATATTGCATATATAGTTAAATATACATTCCTTTACATATTATAATTATGTAACTACTTAAATGTAGTATTTAGTTTTGTATGACGCTGTGAGTTGTTCAAAGAAAAAATCTTTCCCAAAAAATTCCCGCCGGCAATGGAAAATTGAACTCCCTTAGACGCGAAAGTCGGGACGCTAAAAATTGGATAACTGTGCGGACATCACTCTCATCCCCTCCCATCCCTCGTCACACTGCCCTCTTGCATTCTCCACTATCCTCCATTCCCAATAAAAAATTCCACGAACAGATCACCTTCATCTTGTTTCTCCATTGCCCATCTGTCTACCCTGTGCTCGATCACCAAAGGAAATGGTTTTTCTGCCATCGATCATTATCACTGGTTGTTTCCAGCTCTCTCCGCATGAGGGTCGGCGTACGCACACCACAGAGAAAATCATCACAAGGATCAGTAGGGAGGCCAGCAGGAGGAGATGGATCATGATTGGGGATCAACAGATCAGTAGGACAAGGAGCAGACGCTGACATTTAATGGCTGATGCATCATCCACTGCTGCAGATGATGACAATCTTGGATTTCTTCCTAGGCGTTGTCACTACAAAGGAGAGGCGTAGTCATAGATCACTTTCCAGGTAAGGATATTACATATGGATCGTCCGACCTGTCACCTTTCCTAGTTTGGATAGACCTGGCAAAGGGTGGAGTAGTAATGTCGTACGACGGGTCCCTAGTCTTCGTATTTCTTGTGTCTTGACCCTCAACCCTTCTTTACTATTTTATCCTCTAGCAGGAAGCCTCTTTTTTGACAAGTCGTACTAAGAATATTATATGTGTATACCAACTACCACTTTGATTTGAGTTATTACAGAATTGCAGATCGTGACTATGGTTGCAGGTAAAGCAACGGAAACCAAAAGGATAGGAGGAAAAAACAATCAATTTTCTATATAGCTCCTTAACATTTTCTTGGTCCCAATAGGTAAAATTCCACGGATATCTTTGGTCTTTGGTCAGATACTCTACTTAGAGAAAAATCATGGTTTGCTTTAGCTCCTAGTTTGAAAGTATGATACAACGCCTTCTTGTGGATTTAAACTGTTCTGGTCTAGTGGTGAAAATAACAAATGTCAAGCAACACAAATAGGTATGATCGTTCTCAGAATATGAAGTGTGTTATCTTTGTTGTTTAAATAATTTATTTATATATTCTCAGAATGTCTTGTTCCAGATTTATGCCATGATCAGAACACAAATGCATTCAGTACCCGATGCACACATTAAACTTTTATAATATTGTTCAAAATGACTTGTTTGGTTTATTCTCAAATTCAATCTGCAATACAAATTAAATACCAGCTAAATTGAACCATTAGGTTCTAATTTATCACTCAATTCCAAAGTAGCTTAGATTCAATCTGTAAACATGTTACGTTTCAATGTGGCAGGATTATTACAACTTCTCCTCAGATACAATGCCGGTGGCTATAAACAAGATGCTTGAACAACCGTGACTTAATTTCTAACCTCTACTTTTTATCTTATATAAAATTAATGTAGTAGAGGAGACTTCATTTTGGACCTCTTCTATTGGTATAATGCACATCAACCACAATGTTGTTAGCACTGTGAGTTTTGTCTCTTTTTTCTTACGCTGGCATATTGTGATATGAAGATCAATGCCATGGTTTAGTCAACGCAGTGTCCTTTAATGGTTCATTAATAGGAATGGAAGTTATGTATGGATCGAGGTTAATGGTTTATTCATCTGTATTCATTTAAATAAATATATGATGTCAACAACCGGGTAATATTAGGGCTGATCATCAGTCCAGAACCGGACCGGACCGCAGACCGAATTTGAACAAATATATGGACCGCAGACCGGACCGTTTTGAGGAAGGACCAGACCGGACCGTTTTGCGCTACGACCGGACCAGACCGTTTGGACCGTATCAACCTTTTTTACATGTTTTATAACTTATTTAATTATACAAAGTTGATAATCTTAGTCACTTCTAACAATTATATAACTTTAGTATCAAACATTTATACTAGTAGTGATTATATATGTACTTTATTTGTAATTATTATAGAATACACCTTCAAAATATACATGAATTTTATATAAAAGTCAATATGCGGTCCGGACCGGACCGGACCGAAGACCGAACTCATCGAAATTCCCGGACCGCGGACCGGACCGAACACAAAATGGACCGGACCGGACCGAATTGAGCAGTGCGGTCCAGTTTTGTGGTCTGGACCATTATTTGCTCACCCCTAGGTAATATGAATGGCATTCCAAGGTGAGTTGATTGTGCTATGTTAGCCTTCAGTTGGTATTTGTTATTGAACCTTACAAAAGGTTTTTCGTGCATTTACCTTTTGGATTATACCGTAATATATATATATATTGTTTGTTTATTATGTTCTTTTGTCTTCATTCAGTCCCATATCTGGTATTTGTGAGTACGTATTATCGATACCTATTCCTAGAGCCAACGAACTAGGGGAAGTTCATTTTTCTCGTGAGATGGAAGTGAAACCAACACAATGATATTGTGCAGAAGAGTTTGAACGTTGTCCTTGGACAGAGGAAAAGGATTCGGAGTTCAGGTATATATATTTTAAATCTGGAGGTCACCATGTGTTACCATTGATCTTCTAAATTTGAAAGCCGCCATATGTTACCATTTGTTTCTGTTTGCTTTATATTTGGCTCTATAGTTACATTGCCTTGGGAGTTGTCTATTCTTCATCTACTTATTCACTTTAGTATTTGCACAAGCACAAGACTAATGGTAAGAAAATTGATGCCTTTGAATAGTCTAAACCGTATATTGGATATTGTTACTCACCTCAAACATTGTTCATTTTCTCCATGTGAAATATGATCATCTTTAATTATATGCCTCTAATTTTTAACATTCTAGCTGCTTCTGAAACATTAACAAGAATCCAAAGGAATGTGACATATCAAAATTGTAGAATTTCATGTGATAAAGGAGTAAATCTAAATTGTTACATACTGTAAATCATGTCAAGGATTTAAATTAATAGATATTTGATGATCTATCATTTGAACCTTTCTCTAATAGGATCTGCCTTCTTGTGATATGAAGATATTTGCATCTGCCTATTTCTATTTTGGCATAGCTCTATGTTAGTTAGTGTTGATGGAGAAGCCTTCTGGCTGGATATTTCTCAGCAAGAAATCACATATTTTTGTAGAAACCAAGGGAAAAAAGTGTTTGCAGGAACCAATCTATTCTGGTATGTATCAAGGTAAAAGATTTTGTAGGCAAGGAACCACATCCAAAGGTTAGAAACTTGAAAATGTTTGTTTAAACCAAAATCATGATGCAAATGTACAAATAAAAAATCTATAATATATGTTTGCATTTTATGTGGTTACATGTCTATTAGTATGATAATAATTACTATACTCCCATTTACTCTGTCACCGATATCTAATTTTCACCTTGCTAAACCATTGCTTGTGTTTGGATTACTTGAACCAGATCAAGCATACCAATTGATAATTCTAGTCCTTATCTCTCATTTCATATGCACATCAATGAAGCGAGTAAGAATCAACATACATTGATACTTTGCATGTACCACATTTTCAACTTAATTGATTATCTTTTCACTTTAAGTTGGTCTATAGGACCATTGATACCAGAAGTAAGAGATTGGAGATGGAGGATGACGTATATTGTTTATAGTTGGATGATGTGCATGAGGCAGTTAATTGTAAAGCTATTTGGTTACAAATGATTTTTTAATCTCTACCAAGTAGACCACACTAATAGATCAGTAGAAGGAAAGTTCTTTTTTAATAAGACCTGAACTCTAAGGCATTCAAGTTGCATATCATATGCCTTGTTGATCAGTCATTCTAGGATCATAACAAGTGTTTTCAATAAAAGATCAAGAATGGTCTATTTCTGAATGCACAACAAAAAGGCTAGAAGGTATTTGGTGTACACTATTTTAATTCCGTATCATGTTTCACATTGATTGTCAGTCTTAATATATTTTATTTGTGTGACATGTGTTGTTCTATATTCCCTTTGTCTTTCAAATAACTTCTTTTAGCTCAAACTCTTTAATTATACTTTTCTAGTAATGCTTACACCAAATTTTGGTTATTTCTTCTATAAGGACTTCTACGTATATTACTTTAGAATAAACCACACTTGAAACACTTGTTCTAGAAAACTTTTTAATAAGCTCCTCTTTATAATTTCTAAATATTAAGTTGAAGTTGGTAACCATATTACCAAGAAAGCAAGTAGCTTTAGTGTTTGCTTTCATGATGTCAAAAGCTAGAGGGACCCAACATGTCGTATTACAATAAGAAGGCTTCCAGTTCCAATCAGAAACTTATAGTTCAAGGACTTGTGTTGTTTTGTACAATATTTAAAATCAACTACTATCAACAATATTTGTGGTTGCATATTGCATAAACTAGATTCATTTCACGACTTCCAAGTAGCAAGACAGTTTGAATAAGTTCTAAATGAGCAGCCCCCTTGAGTTTAGTTAGAACCCAGTACTGTAGAATTGATAGTGGAGTCTCTTGGTATGTCATTGGGTTGTTGCTATAGTAAATCACATACATATTATGGGCTTATGCTTTAAAAGTTCTTTACATGAGAATTGGTCTAGTAATTGGTTGTAAACAATCTACAGTACTACAATAGATTGTTTTAACCAGTGTAGAATCCTTCGCAATAATAATGCCAACTGCAATGTTGTTTAATTACTCTAGTATCTAGTAAATAGTCTTTACGGTTTCTACTCTACTTCTCTAACATCCCTATTGCAGTAGGTAACTCCATGTCAAATGGAAGACCTAGTACAATAAAGGTAACACATTCACTAGAAGTCTTAGCTAAATCATTGAAAAGGTGCAATGATTGATAGTCTAGGTCTTTTGAGAAGTTAGCAAGGCAACTTGATCATTCACTATGACCAATTTTGTAGGTCAGGTTATTTGATGCCAAGAATGATTGTCGAGAAGTCCTTCGTATCACATCTTCGTGCCAGACAAAATAACCCATTGCATAACTTTGATTGGAGTATCATAAACTGTTGTTCATGTACATGTGAAAGGTAAACTATGCAATAATTTCATTAGTTTGTTCAAGTACACGTTATTTTCTCAAAATTAATATCATACTCTCTTACTTTCATCCGCATAACACAAATTATGTTAATGCATATTAAGTTATAACTGGCTGCCATATCTCTTGTATAGGAACAACTGCCACAACAAAAGGAAGAGAGGACAAAGGAATTATCCAATATATAGTCTCAGATTCACAAAATAGGTGCTGAGATATATGGAAACCTCAAACTTGGGGACTGGGTGGAGCTGCCAGTTGTTGATGAGAATGATTTGTCTTTCAAGAATCTCCATGAATATCAATATCAACTACATGAGCTTCCTATGGCCAATCAGAAGCAGAGCATGGAGAAGTTTCTCTATTTTCAATCAAGAAGAGAAATAGCTTAGCAGTCTTTCTCTTCATATGAGTTTATTAATGTTATCATATTCGTTGATGATACAAGTGGTGGAATTAATAAAAAAGAAAAATCAAGATAGAAGAAGATGCACATGATCATGTGGAATATAGAGTCTACAGTGGATAGAGGTAGGTAGAAGAATATATTATATACATGTATCTTTTTTCTATGCATACTGTATAACAGGGGCTAGGTTAATGTCCTCCCCATGTGTACTCATTGTTCATATATAAATAAAAGTATCATTATTGACATGGTAAGGACAACTCGATCTTGATTAACATTCATCTTTTTTCTTTTTGAAAACCCCTCTATTGGCAAGGACTGATTGGATACATAATGTCTCTTACTACATATGTATGTGTAGTACATGGTATCTTTCACTACACACTAGCTATAATTACATGTGTAGTAAATGCTAATTTTTGCTATACATGAACTACATATACAAATTGTAACCAATGTTATCTCTTCCAACATATCATAGCTACAAATTGAATTGTAGTCATATATTTAGCTACAATGGAAACTACATTTTTATGTGTAAGGACATTTTTTTACCTACAATTAGGGTTACATATGAATTTTTAGCTAGAGGAATAACTAACTACAACTTTGAAAAATGTAGCCTAAACAATTAGCTACACGGGTATTAGCTTCATATTCTAAATGTAAGGATAAATGTAGCCAAAGCTTTTAGCTACAAATTTTGGGGTTTTCGCTACAATTTTTTTTTGTAGTTAAAGACCATATTTTTCGTAGTGAGGATTACCGATCAAGGAGGATTAGTTAGAATATTCTCTCATATGGATAGAAGTTTAGAAATCCAAGTTTTTCAAAGGTATGCAAAAAGTTTTAATTTATACCAAATTTCAATATAGCTGGTAGAATTTGATAATTGTTATTGATTATTTGTCAAACCTTTGATCCTGTTAATTGGGATAATGGCTCTGACCTTCTGGTCTCCCTTAATTGGGGGTTACCGGGAGGCGGGGTCATTACATTTGGTATCAGAGCATAGGTTCCTCATTTAATCTTTAATAGTTATTAAATTTTACAAATTCTGTAGAACCCAAGGGAGTTATTAGAGGATTATCCGAAAGATGGAGGTCTCTAGAAAAGGATCACGACCGGGGGTTGGCAATATTTTCCTCCGCACCGCTAGTCAGAATACGAGGACTCTCGGATCCGTGTGACTGCCTGGCCAAAGTCTTAGGGTATGATTCGAAATAAGATACCTTTAGGCCTCTCTCATCTTGTTCATCCCTTCTCAACTCAAATTCTATTAAGGGCCTTAAGGATTAGGGTTTTCTCTCTTCTCCTCACCCTCTTGAGGTATGGGTAAGGTTGATAAGGTTTAAGGAATCCTCCATCAAATTAATAAAAAGCATGTAAATAAGATGTCATGGACATAAGCTTAATAGATTAAGCGTAAAGGAATAGATACATGCTTAGGTCGTAAGTTGTCATGGCCTCAGGAGAGACCTGAGGCTAGACCTTCTTGTCAGGAGGATAAGGAAAGAAAGTTAGTCTTAGAGATAGAGATCTCCATTACAAGTAGAAACCTGGCACATCCTTTAAGGATGTTGCTAACCCTAACCCTAAGTGAAGGTTAGAGAGAGAGATGGCATGATGAGTTAGATGTCATGGTAGACCAGACATTTGGATGGACATAACTTAGATGCCTTATGAACCATGAGAGGTTGGATGACCGAGTACCTTCGGCGACTCAACCTGGGAAGGGTCATGCATGTTAGGGTGAAGGATAGCTCCTTCATTGATGAGATCAGAGAAGGACCTATAGAAACCCCATGAGCTTATATGAGCATGGCATAGTAGGCAACCAGTATACGTCTGTAGTACAAGAAATAGGTTGAAACCCTGGCTAAGGGAGTATGTTGGATAGCTGATGAGATAAGCATAAAGGGCTAGGGTTAACCTTGAGCAAACATGAGTTTGAACATGGGCTTCACCCACATAGGGGTATGCGTGTGATCTTGATCCATCTTCATGGGGAGAGGATGAGCCTACTGGTACCTCTGTACCTATGATATAGATGATAAGAAGAGTTCCTTAGACCTAGAGAGGTTTAGTAACCGGTTGTGAGGCCTTATACCTTGTTGATTGTCCTTGAGGAGGACTCAACTCTGAAGTGTTGCTCGAATAGAAGGATGACATGATGTGCATGTCATGCCTTATACATGCTTGATGCATGGCTAAGAGGTTGAGCATGCAGTTGGACACCCTGAAAGTGAACCTAGACCTATGAGGAGAAGTTGTGTACCTAATG
Source organism: Alisma plantago-aquatica (assembly GCA_963693085.1). Lineage (NCBI taxonomy): Eukaryota > Viridiplantae > Streptophyta > Magnoliopsida > Alismatales > Alismataceae > Alisma > Alisma plantago-aquatica. The sequence continues at coordinate 1,421,959,112 of OY856411.1, forward strand.
CTCATGATGAGATTTGACTTTCTATGGATACGAACATGGTACTTCTCATGGTTAGAGAAAAGGGAAACCCCTTGAGTTTAAGGTATGTTTGATGAACCCCCACAACTAAGTGATGACATGGGAAGGTATGATCTTGATCCAATGTTGAGGGTGAGAACACGTAAGATCTAGCATGGTTTAGTAGGTGGTATGCTTGCGCCTTAGTAGCTGTTGGGTTAAGCATGCTCATATGAATATAAACCCCAGGGATGGTTGTGACCTTGTTGTAGTTTCCTCCCATCCTGGGAGAGGAACCCTTTGGTACGCTGTGTACCAGTTTGTGGGTTTGTGGAGACCTAAAGAGGTCTCATAGGATCTTGAGAAGCTAAGTGAAAAGTACATGGTATGAGAATAAACCTTCAGACCCATAGATAACCATCTCTAAGTGCATATGGATGTGTTACCATGGAGGTAACCGGTATGGGGGCCTGACCAAGGTAGGCATGTCACCATGACCCCTAGGAAAGAATGGAAATTGGCCCATGAATGCAGAGAAAGAGATGATGAAGGCTTGGGTACGGTTCTAAGTTGAACATGTACTATGTTAGAATCCTAAGTCTATCCTAGGGTTAGGTAGGGATAAGACCGATGGAAGTAGGAGTTACCTAATTCCCTAGTTGCACATGACCATAGGGTCGAGAGGTAACAACTATCATTGTCTGGGGGCCATGGGTTAGGAGATTGATCACCTTCATGAACTCATGGGACCCAAAGGGAAGATGAGTAGGGAACTCTCTAGATGCATGAGGGAAGAGGGATGACCCCAAAAGTTCCGGCACCCTATAGACCTAGAGGAGATGACCAAGGATTGTGTGTGGACCCAAGTAGATTCAAGACCAGTTTTCCATGGAAGTAACTTTGATATCAAGATGTTTGTGATGTAGAGACATAGGTTGCACGTTTCAACTTAGATATAAAGGTGTACTGGCAAGGTGGGATGTACCATCTCTACTCTTGGAATAGGAAGAACTCTTTATTTGGACTACAACCAAATGCTTATTTCCTCTTGTTATGGGAGTGAGAGATAGGACAATACACATGCCATACACTAAGGATAAAAGGTGATGTGAGTTGGAACGTTGCCATGAGGTATGAGGAAAAAGAAGGTAACATACCCTGGAGGAGTGTTTAATACCTGGACGATTTACAAACATTAAGAGAAATGAGGTAGTCATCTTTTGAGAATGTTTTATCATGAGATATGTGGATCTTGCAAGTTATACCAGGTTGAGTTTGATCACCATGATGATGAGATAAGAGAGTGTTCTTGATGAATATAGACTTAGAGTTTGAGATGAAATGATAAGTGGAACACATGGAAGTGTATGTCTTCAACATTACCTAATACCTAAGGATTTGAAGTGGTAATGGATGCTTTGGTTGAGATATAGCTGTCTAGTTTAACTAGAGGCTAGAAGAGGTTGAGGTTGCTAGGCTAAACCATAAGTGGAAAAAGAGATAATTTTGGCTAACATTCAGATCTATCAATGGATCAAGTTAAAGGTTGTTTGGTTAGCCAGCCTAGTCCTTGATGCAGTAAAAGGATGGTTGTAGAACCTCAGATGCACTTCTTTGAAAAGGTAGGAGATGAAACCCCGACTAGAGTGGTTTAGGATTTCTAAGGAATCTATCTTGAGGAATCATGACATGCAGGAGATCATGATACACCTTGGTACTACAAAGACAGTAAGTGACAATAGTACTTTGGATGCCTAAGATAAAGTTGCATGTGGCATGTTATCATGCAAGCCAAGAGGTGACAGGTGAACACCAATAACCCAGTTTATCGATATAGAGGATAAAAGGGTCCTTGAGAGGGAATGGGAGTTCACCACTATGGATGTTGTGGTAAGTCTCCCCTAAACAAAGGAAGGTCAAGATGCAATATTGGTTATGGTAGATCACCTTACCTAGATGATATGATAAAGAGTACTGTCAAGGGACAGATTCGGTTGAACTACATATGAGAGAAATATATAGTTCAGTTACTCCAGGATGCGAGTTCAAAAGTTCTGGAGTATGACCTAAAGGTTCACTTTCATAAGGTGGAAGTAGGTACATGAAGAACTCGATGTTAGTACAGTTTATCACCCTAGCTAATGGTTAGTATGATCCAGAATAATGGGTCTAATGAGAGCATGTGTGCTCGTTCAGGGTAATACACAGAGATAGTTCTTGTCTTCAGTAGATGTGATGATAACCACCTTAGCCAGTATCGGGATGTAAAGAAGCTTTGCAAGGGAGGTTGTGTCGGTCACCACTTCATTAAGATGATGTTGGTGAAGGGACCTCACTAAGGTTAAGAAAGGACCACAGTGTGTGCAGATGAAGTCGCTTTGATCATGCAATGGATGAAAGGAGCCCAGAGACAACATGAGTTATAAGATGATGCAAGGTAGAATGACATGCAGTTCACTATGGGGGAATATGTGACATGAAAATCCGACCCCTCTAAGTTATAGCTAAGAGATGAGTTCCCGATGCATGTGTTCTTTTGACATGGTTTGGTGGAGAAGGTTAAGGTTTCCCTTACCCCTCAGGATAATGTGATGTGTGATGAGTTTCATGTATCCAATTTAGAGCACTATGTGAGGTACCCATACCATGTGCAGAGCAATGAACCTAGTGAGCCCCAAGGGAGGCTGTAATGACCTGAGTCACCTATGAGGTATTATAGATGCCAAGGTGAAAGAACTCAGAGAAAAGAATAAGTGATGATGAAGGTTCTTGGGAAGCTCCATGGATAAGGTGAAGCCACATAGGGGCCAATGATGGACATGGAAACGTCTTATCCTGAATTGTTTGTTTGCTTGATGGAATTTTGAGGACAAAATTCCTATAAGAGGGGAAGGATGTTACAACCCCAATTTTGCATATGTTTTCATAATTGAAATGTAATGATTTTATGAATTTGTACTTAATTGAAAAGGTTGTATGCTTAGTTTCAAAGGATGGATTTATTTGCAATTATCCTTTTGATAGGAATTTCATGGTTCTTATTATTATGTTAATCCAATAGTGGATTTGAAAGAGAAGAAAACAAGAAAAGTCCAAATAATAGAGAAAGATAAAAAATAATAGATATTAAGAAATGTATTTATGAGAAATAAATAGATGACCACAATGGAGTAAATTTCGTTTGTATATGAATTCTAAATTAGGAAAAGAGGAAAAGGAAATAAAAGATAAAGGGGAATCATTAAAAAGAAATCTATTAATGAGAAGGAAATTTGAAATGATAAGAATTATGTGGAAGTCATATTGTGGTGCCTCTTGTGGCCTTTTGGAATAAAAGCAAAGGGTTATATATTGGAGTATTCTTTCTTTCCTCGTTGGTGTTGAGATTAAATAATTTTAGAAAATTGAGTTTACGGATAGTGGTAATACTCCTTGCCACTTTTGGATTACTTAAACCCCAAGGGAAAAAGAAGGAATATAAGAGGAATAGTTTGATAAGAGAAAATCCTTGGACTAAGGCATGAACTCGTGTACATGATAAGGATGGGAAGATAATTAAAGATAAGAGGAGAAAACCCATACTTTCCCTTAAGACCCTCTCTTACCATGTGTGCAATAAGGTAATGAATTCCATAACAAGCTTCCATCCATCCTTACTCATCTACATTCCTCTAGTCCCATAAAAGGATGGTCTGTGATCATACCCCCTCCACATCCTGGACGCGTACCCCTCCTCATCGGTCTAGCAAGGACCATCTTCATCCATGGGTTCAGATGAACAAGGTTGGCTGCTGTGAACCCTGCCATTATTATTGCCTTCAAGGAATCCTCTCGATGCCCCTCTTTGAAGTATCCACTCTCGACAGTGATCTAGAGGATTCCGATCTCCAGCTTCATGGTTGACAACAAGTAACTCCTCCGTCCTTGTCGCCTTCTTCTTCCTCCTCACAACCAATGATGCCAAGGACCTCCGTTGGGAGTGAAGGAAGCTGCGACGAGTTAAAAGAGGACGGTGTGGTGCAGAGACCCCGTCGGGGTGGGTGCGCCACCCATGTTGCGTCCACGCATCTCCTTGTGATAGCAGCAGGAGCGTCGCGTTGTATGAGAGCGATGGAGTGGGGTTGAGTACCAGGCATGGGGAACGCTTAAGGGTTGAGAACATGACGGAAGGCATCGAGGTGCAGCCTGTGTTTGAGGTTATTCACGCTCATCGCTCAGCGGGAGACCATAGGGACGATCCGGCGTGGATGGGCGCAAGTTTCCATATGGATGCAACCAAGTAGCGCCCCAGGTGCGCAAGGGGGCGGCAACCCTAGGGAGACCTTCGGTGACGAGTTTCGCGCTTCGGAGAGGAAGGAGGCGGACCCCCAAACTGCAGTAGATCGGCGACAACTAGGGTGTCGCGAGGAAGATGATGAACTAACAGGTTGGACCGTTTTACCCTGCACGTGCTAATGAACTAGCCACTCAAGTTGGGGGTAAAACTGTCATTCAATTATAACTGAGGTCGGGCCACTTTGCATGGAAACTAATGACGTGGCACTCAGGGATTGGTCAAGTAAGTGAATTAATGTAAAAAACATATCTTGTTATTAGTAACTCCGATGGTAGCAAATAATATATGTATATTTCTTAGAAAAATGAGAGGAATCCAATAAAAATATATATAGAAGTTAGTTACTCTTGCAATTCGAAAAGTAGTGTAAGTTATCAACTTTAATGAATTAAAGATTAAGAAACCCTAGTTTGAGATGATTAATGTGTTTAGTAGGGTTTAATGGATGATTAAAGTTGATGTTAACATGTTAATTGTAAAAAGGTACATTAAGAATAAAAAGGATAAGATTTGCACGTAATTAGTTAATTTAGAGTTTCATGTGCGTAAATATGCTGTAATGGACCTTGAAACCCTAATATTAGTGAATGAGATTGTTAATGGATTTAATTGATCAATTTCATGATTAAAGTTGAGATATGATAATTTTAAAGCTTTTTCAAGTATAGAAGTTCTTATTTGTGGATAAATATCCTTAATATGAAATTAGAGTTTTCTAGTGAATAAAAAGTGGTTTTAGTGATATATAGAGTTCATTTGTGAATTAGACCATAATGAACTATGAATTGGTGATAAAAGAGCATAATGATCATGCCATGGATTAAAAGGATAAATATGGTAGTTTTAATATAAAAAAGGCATAATGGGCTTAATTAATGTTTAAGTCTGCCTTTAATCTGAAATTAGGGTTTGTAAGTAATTGTATAGAATTACGGTTTTATATAGTAAATGAAGTGAAACCCTAATTGCAAACGAAGCCCTAAAATGGATACGGAAACCTTAGGAAGCAATTTCAAGTTGAATAGAAAGAATCTTGATAAAGTGTGTAGTAAATAGAGTACATGTGTTTTTTAGGATTCTTGATTGTGTGGTTGAACTACTTGTTTGGATTGCTTTCTTGGTTGGAATTGATATTAGCTTGAGAAATCTACTGAACATGTATGTGGTTATGCTTATGAATATCTCGAGTTAATTTTCTGAGGTTTTCCGAAGTTTTCATCGATGACTGGAATTAACTATTGGATGAATTTAATTCATGAAAACTATAATGTGGATATGACTATCACATAAGATATGTGCCTACCAGCTCAAATCCTGGTCCCCTCTGTGGCTTAATAGTTGACCTAGTACATGGCTACCTATGGGGTAGGTCCATCAGGTCATTGGATGACTTAATACATGGCTACCAATGGGATAGGTCCATGAAGTCACATTGAGTTAGATATTGGGCTACCTTTGGGTAGTGCCATGCGACTCTATTACCCTATGTATTGGCTACCTATAAGGTAGGACCATGGGGGTAAGAATCTACCTAAAAGAGAGGTAGCATACAAGTCCACTGCAGGGATAGCACAGAGTTAGGGGATAGGTATGGATTTAGTGGTATGGTTTAAAACATAATCTTGGCTGTTAACGCATAATTGAATGATTACATTGTTATCATAGTTTCACGATTATTATTTCACCCCACATACCAGCTTTATGCTGACCGACGTTTTATTTGTCGACGTTTTAGGTACAAAGAAAAGAACAAACAGTAAAGTGGCATATGTGGAATTTAACGAGGATTAACAATCAAGAAGGATTAGTTAGAATATTCTCTCATATGGATAGAAGTTTAGAAATCCAAGTTTTTCAAAGGTATGCAAAATGTTTTAATTTATACCAGATTTCAGTATAGTTGGTAGAATTTGATAATTGTTTTTTATTATTTGTCGAACCTTTGATCCTGTTAATTGGGATAATGGCTCTGACGTATTCGTCTCCCTTAATTGTGGGTTACCAGAAGGTGGGGTCGTTACATTGTGGGTGACAACCCTAGTTGGTCCATGACTCAGAGGATTTCAGGATCTTGACCCACTAGAAGATTGTACACTGCAATCTTCCAAATTGATAGTGAGGGCTGTCAATTTGAATCAAAATAGTGGGAGCAGTAATTAATTAAAGGCCTAATTAACTACTATCAAATTTTATTCAAATCAAATAAATCAAAAGGAGCTTTTACAAATGCAATTTTCTCTTGTAGAATGGCAAAAGAAGCATCTTTTAAACTGGGCAAATTAATTGAGAATAAATTCCATAGCTGGTTGAGGATTATGAGAAATGTTCTGCATAATCCAAATATACCGGTAGCCTTTGAGTCACTCTATGTGCACTTAAGAAGATGGATAGTTCATTGATGGAGATCAATGGAACAGAGTCTAAGGACAAAGGTGAGGGAGAGAAGGGTTCTCTTGCCAAACCAATGTCAGAATCTTCTACGCTGAAAACATGGAGAGGATGGAGGGAACGATGGAAGAATAAGCAAGAGATAGAGATCTCTACTTTTTGTGTATACATGATAGAGATTAACTTTACTACTTCTTTGTCATGGGTACTTGATATCGAATGTGTATCTCACATTTGTTCAAATGTGAAGGATCTTAAGAGAAATAGGCCTTTGGGGAAAGGCAAGGTTGAACTACATGTTGCCAATGGGGCAAGAGTTGCCACCAGTGTCGTAGGAACCTATGAGTTAAGTCTACCTAGTCAGTTGATATTAGAGTTGGAGAGCTACTATTATGTACATGCCATAAATAGGAATATCATTTCTGTCTCTTGTTTGGACAAGGATGGTTTTGAATTTCTTATTAAGAATGGAAAGTGTTCCATTTCAAAAGATGGGATCTTTTATGGCAGTGCCCCAATGTCTTATGGTCTATACTTGATAGATCTAGAGACAAGTGTATACAACATAAACACCAAAAGGCAAAAACTCAACAACTCAAATAAAACATATCTTCAGCATTATCGTCTAGGGCACATAAATGAGAAGCACATCTCTAGACTCCATAAAGATGGTTATCTAGACTCTTTTGATTGTGAATCAATTGAGACATGTGAATCCTATTTGTTGGGCAAGATGACCAAGATTCCCTTTTGAGGTAAAGGTGAGAGAGCTAGTGATCTATTAGGACTCATACATACTAATGTATGTGGGGCTTTTAAACAAATGCCAGAAATGGGTATCAATACTTCATTACCTTCACTGATGACTTCAGTAGGTATGTCTATGTGTACTTGATGAAACATAAGTCAGAAACCCTTGAAAGGTTTAAGGATTTCATGAATGAAGTACAGAACCAACTTGGTAAAAGTATCAAAGCACTTCGATCCAATCGAGGTGGAGAATACTGAAGCCAGGAGTTTGAGGACCTTCTGCGAGCCCGTGGTATTGTATCACAATGGACTCTGCCTAGAACACCACAGCATAATGGTGTGTCTGAAAGAAGGAATCACACTTTACTGGATATGGTGAGATCAATGATGAGATTTGCTGATCTTCTGATTTCCTTCTGGGGTCATTATAATGACCCTGCCTCCCGGTAATCCCCAATTAAGGGAGACCCGAAGGTTAGAGCCATTATTCAATTAATAGGATCAAAGGTTCAACAAATAATCAATAATAATTATGAAATTCTACTAACTAACTGGAATTTGGTACAAAATTAAAATTTTTCTTACCTTTGAAAACTTTGGAAATCTATCTATCCAGAGCTTGAATTATTCTATCTAATCCTCCTTGCACTTTATCTCTTATTTCCACAATGTGTCACTTTACTGTTTGTTCTTTCAATTGTTGTTCCTAAAATGCTGACAAACAAAACATCGGTCAGTATATTGAAATATACTGGTATGTGGGAACAACTAAAAGTTTGCACGTAAGGATAACAATCTAACTATCACAATCAAGTTAATTAACAAGCCAATTTACACTTTTCAGTATGACATTCTCCACCTCTTTTGCCCTAACCCTGGCATACCCACCTTAGGGTTTCCTTTGCCAATGACTTAAGGCCACCTTCTCAATCCCGAGCTTGGTGCCTGGGGGTCACCACTCATGGTGCCCACTAGTCATGCAATATCATAGGCCACCTTCTCATTCCCGAGCTTGGTGCCTGGGGTCACCACTCAAGGTGTCCATTGGTCTACCCATCTGGGCCTGACCTTTGGCATCATCCATCAGGGTGGCATGTAGGTGCGAGAATACATACTTCTATTTTTAATGTGATAATCATAGTGACTTTATGATTTCCAAATAGGAACATCCAAATAGATAATTTGCATTCAATGCGATTAACCATCCGGAAAATCCTCGAGAAACTAAGGCAGTTATTCATAATTAACCACATACCTGTCGGGCAGACTCAGGTGCAAGAATAATCCAATCAAGCAAGTAATTCTAGAATCAAGCAAGCAAGCACACAATTCAATCCTGAAATATATATCCAATATTCTCTATCATGGATCATGGTATCCAAAGTCTAATAGGCCTAATCGCCCTAGGGTTACTCGCCCTTTTTAGGGTTTTGACTATAATTAGGGTTTTACTTCCTTTTTACCTCTTTTACTTTACTTTTATCAAAATATCCATCAAACCCTAATTATCTCATCTTATTTATCACAAGAGATTCTAAGATCATACTTTTGCAACTCAAAACCCTAATTTCGGATTTATAGATGCTTTTCTTTCGTTTTTCTCCTATTTAGGGTTTCTAAGCATATTAGCATCACATTAGTTTAAAAACCCTAAACCTTGAAATTCTATCATCAAAATAGGTTAAAAACAATCTTTAACATTAATCAAGTAAACCATGCTATAATTAATCTATTTGCAAGATTAAAACCATCTTTGGTTAACAATTAGGTTTTTCTAATTACAAATTAACACTTTTCCCATCAAAATATACACTTTTACAAAAAATATACAGATTTCGATACCGAAACCATTTTTAATGCATTCCTTGCATTTTTCTGATCATTTTTTATGTATTAACTTTTCCCATCCGAGCTTCATAGCAGAAGATATGATTTTATTAAGAAAACCCTTGTATTTGATTTATTTAGTATCTACAGAAAAAAAACCAGGATCCTTAGATTCGTGGCACGCTGGTCCATCCAGTGATCCAACGGTCCGGGATGCATGCGCCTTTACTTGCGATTAAGGGGGAGCCGAAGGACAAGCCTACCCTTACCTTACTGAATACGCCACAAGGGTAGTTTAGAAAATGCACCTCCTATCATCTTCAAGCTCGCGATTCCCCTGGTTCGCGATCCAACTTGCCCGACGGTCAACTTCTAGGTTGACGTTGGGCTCTTCTCGCTCCGCGCACAAGCTGCCATCACCGAAAGCTCTACCCTGCTACCCTGAACTCATCGAGCATATCAATTGGCTACTCCCTGCCGCCCACCACCGCAGCGAAAAGGTTCTACCTCCAGTGGAGGTTCTTCTGTGTAGAAGTTGAAGGTCGAGATGTTTCCAGCAATTGAACGTGCTAAACCACTCATTGTCATCCCTCTCACTTGCACGAATGATCAGTGTGTTTGCGGGTGTCATGGGTATCCCCCTCCTTATATAGGTGGGGTTGGTGTGCGATCCAGGATTGGGGAAAACTCCCTTCCAGCGGATGAGCCCCATAAAGTCAGGCTCGTTCAACTTGGGAAAGTCTCCCGAATTCAAAGGAAAACACTATTGGCTCGCAATCACCCTTGATCATAAGGAAATCAGAGAGGAAATCCTCCCTGTAACCTACAACTTCCCAGTCTGTGTGGGACTTAGGAGATGAGCGACCAACGTTGGATTGATATCCAACGGTCTCAGTTGCACGCGATCAAACTAAAAGGAAAATCATTTTCCTAATTCAGAATAAATCCAATTTTTAGCAATTTCTTAGGAAATTCGTATCTCCCAAACCCTTTCTCCTTTTTAGCTCAAATTTTAAGTAAAGGTTTTCCTTGGCATTATCTAGTTTTTCACGAAATTTGGGAAACAACTTGCAATGTATGAGAAGGTTTCCTTTTCCCCCAAGTTATCTTATCCAATTAATCAAAATTAATTAGTATTCCTTTTCGTTTTGCTATTATCTTATTATTTTGGGTCCCTTGGACCTCAAGAAATCCTCAAGGCACGGATTCCCATATTGGGGAAAACCTATTTGCCTTTATCTTCTTTTAATTGTCAATTTCTCATATTTCCCTTTTATTAATCAATTTCTTTTCCTTTTTAATTCTCTTTTTTAAGGATTTCTCTTTATCTCTCTTCTATTTTCTTATTGGAATTCCTTTTATCATTAGGAATCCTTTGGATACGAAAATCTACCAAGGATAACTCAATTGTACCTCTTTTCACTTATTTTCCACATTTTATCATTATTTTCAATTTCTTTCTTAACAAGGAAATACTTAATTGGTCTTTTCTTTTCTTATTGCATATTCTATGCAACTTTAGACTCCTTGGGACCCAAGGAAACCAAGAGGCACGAAATCCAACTTTGGATTGTACTATTTTTCCTTCTGGAGGTTTCCACACCTCACTTTTCTCAAAAACTTAATTATTCATTTACTAATTGAATTTCCTTGTTATTGGGCCCAATAGCCAATAAAGCCCACAAAGCAATCATCAAGGCTATTGTAATGAAATTCATGCATTCAATCAAAAGACATCATTATTTGTTCATTTATCCTTAATATGAGAAATTACATTTCTTAGCAAATGAACCCAAAATTGGGGTTGTAACATCCTTCCCCCCTTATAAGAATTTTGCCCTCAAAATTCCATCAAGCAAACAAACAAACATGATAAGAATTCCTCATGTCCATAATGGCTCCCATGTTGCTCTACCCTTTTCCATGGTGCTTCCCAAGAACCTTCATCATTGCATATTCTTCCATCTGAGTTCTTTCTTACCTTGGTATATCGTACCCTCATAGGTGACTCAGGACTTTTCAGCTTCTAAAAAAAAACTGAATAGGTTCAGGGCTCAACACATGGCTTGGGTACCTCACATAGTGCTCTAGACCAGACATATGGAACTTATCACACATCATGTTATCCTACGGGGCAAGGTTAAACACCACCATCTCCACCAATCCATCTCAATTGGACCCATATATCGGGGACTCAACTTTCTCAGTTGTAGCTTAGAGGGGTCGGATTTTCACTTCACATATTCTCCCACAGTGAACTGCATGTCAGTCTGCTTTGCATCATCTCGTGACTCATGTCACCACTGGGCTCTCTCTCGGCCATTGCACGATCAAAGTGACTTCATCTACACACACTATGGTTCTTTTTTGACCTTCGCGAGGCCTCCTTCACCAGCATCATCTTAATGAAGTGGTGACCGACACAAACTCTCAATAAGACTTCTTGCATCCCGATATAGGCTATGGTGGTTAACATCACATCTTAAGAACTGTCTCTATGCATCACCCTGAATGAGAACACATGCTCTCATCAGACCCTCTAGTCTGGATCATACTGTCCATTAATTAGGGGTGATAGGCGATACTGACACTGAGTTCTTCATGTACCTACTTCCACCTTATGGAGGTGAACCTTTAGGTCATACTCAAGAACTTTTGAACTCGTATCATGGTGTAGTCGAACCATCTTTCTCTCTTAAGTAGTTCAACAAAATCTATCTCTTGACAATACTCCTTTCTTTCTCATGTTATCTAGGTAAGGCGATCTACCATAACCCATATTGCATCTTGACCTTCTGGGTCAAGGAAGACTTACCACAACATCCATAGTGATGAACTCCCATTCCCTCTCAGGGACTCTTTTATCCTCTATATCAATGCACTGGGTTACTGGTGTTCGTCCTTCACCTCCTGGCTTGCATGGCCACATGCTACATGCAACTTTGTTTTAAGCATCCAGAGTGCTACCATCACTTACTATCTTTGTAGTACCAAGGTATATCATGACCTCCTGTATTGTTATGATTCCTCAAGCTTGATACCTCGGAAACCCTAAACCACTCTCAAAAGGGTTTTATTACCTTCCTATCCAAAGAAGTGTATACGAGGTTCTATCACCATCCTTTTAGTACATCAAGGACTAAACTGGCTAACCAAACAACCATTAACTTGTTCAACATATCTTGTTACATCTGTGTGTTAGAAAAAACACATCCTCTTTCTAAACATAGGGTTAGTCGAACAACCTCAACTTCTTCTAGCTTCCAGCTAACTAGGTAGCTATATCTCAACTAGAGAATTCATTACCACTTCTTATCCTTAGGTGTTAGGTAATGGTGAAAATGTTGGGTTTTAGGGGAGGTAGAGAAGGCAGCGGCAACAAAAAATTTTCTCCCCCAAACCCAGAACAAGGAAACGCGTCAACGTCTATACAATAGGAAATGATGGTTTGTGGAATCATACCTTGTCCCGAGGCTTGCTCGGCGACAATACCTCACGCCTTGCGTGGTCTTCACCTCCGGTCTTGGACGGTGTCTGTGCAGCTCCTGGTTGCACCGGGACTGACGACTCCTCGTCTCACCGGGACTGTCAGGATTGACAGCTATCCTTCGAGTGGCAGAAATCTCCCACCTCTAAAGTAGTCCACACGGACCACCTGGAACTCCAATCTCCTTATCCCACAAGGAATTGGAAGGAGTCGCACCCTCCTGTCAGCGTACTAGTCACTAACACACTCTCCTGCCACCAATCGCTTTCTGCAGTTGTCTTTCCCTTGTTGTGCCTCCCTTATCAGGTAGCACTTGCTCGGGCTCTCTCGGTTACCAAAACCGGAGAGAACGACAACTTTGTAGAGCAACTGGTTTGCACTGAGTTGTATTATGAGAAGCCCTCAATACCCCTATATATATAGGAGGGTCATGGGACATGGTTCTCCATCCCGATCAATATGGGACTAAAGCAGGAGTAGAAGGGTTCAAGATTTTCAACAAAAACAACCAACTACGCAACCTGAACCGATTGTTTCATTTCTAAAATGGTCAGTTGGGGACCTGAGCTGGTCGGTTGACACCTCAACCGATCGGTTGGGACCCATGAGCCGATCGGTTCACTTCTGAACCGGTCGGTTCGTGGTCTTGATCAGTTCCCGATTGACTTTCCTTCTTTCGTTTCTAATTCCAATCGTATTGGACAAGTAAAAAAAAAGGAAATTTCTCACCAATCTTACTTTCCCAACTTGCTCGCTTGCAACAGTTGAACCGATCATTTCAACACTTGAAGAAATCATTTCACCCTATCCATGAGCCGATATAATAACAACCTGAGCCGATCGGTTCACCAAGCTCTGCTGATCAGTTCATCACATGAGCTGATCGGTTGGGAGTGCAGATTGTGCAAAAACAATCAATTGCAGTTTCAATCAATCCGATACTCTAATCAATCTGTCCAACACCTTGAACACTATGATTTTGAGCTATCAATTAATTGAGTGTTTAATTGAACTACTAAACTCCTTTAGCAATCAATCGAAACACTATTTGTGGACAAATTCCTCTTCCAAGTTGAATCCTACTTGTGTGACCCTACAGGTCCTTTTCATGTTGGCAGTGAAAGTCCATAACACTTATGACTTCACAAGCAAAGAGCGGTGCCTAGTCACACATCAGTGCTACCCAACTGAAATAGAAAGTTGGAGAACAACTTTCAATCCTACAATCCGTGAATGGTGTTACAGTGAATGTATAATTCCTTTATCACTGATATCCCGAATGAACTCGAGGTATGGAATAGTCATCCTGTCAACATTCATTCACTTTCTTGATCTCAGAGCAGATTGGAAGAGATATGTATGACATCAATATCACATACTGATTCACACATGCATGTGCATGCCTATTTCAATCCTACTCATCAAGTGGCCTCAGATATCAAACTCCCTCAGGAGGGACAAATCCCATATCTATCACTCACCCCTAAAAAGCCCCATGTGTCAAAGCCACCCAATCATCACCTTTATAACAACCCATGTTTCAGGACTGCGTTTGATGATGTCAAAGTGTGCCCAATGACATGTGTTGAGTGTAGTGATTTCAGGTCAAAGAATCACACTCACCACCATCACTGTGAGTACTGACTATGACTACCATGTCATGGTTCCATGTGTCAAACTCACGGTGGGTCTGTCTGGTACACTTGTTCTCTAACAAGTACCTATGTGTTTGGTTTGATATCTCTATATCATGACTAATGAGATTCTGTCATCAACCAACACCACAATCTAGTCTTGTGTGTCATTGCTGTCTATCTACCTTCCACAATGACATCCGACTAGGGACATAATGAGAATGTACAAACTCTTAGCATCCGTATGATCTCATCATTCAGGTCCTGAACCTGAAGGCATACGTTATTGAGTACTGTCATTCTCTAGACATTCAATCTGTTCTATCACTATCTCATATGATTGAACCAGAAAGAATTGGAAGCTTGCCTTTGATGTTTATCAAATCAATCTTAATGTATCCCACCAATCATCCCATGATTGGCTCTCAGGGCATACATACCAACAGAAGACATACACCTCTATGTATTAAACTTATCATCTCATCTCAAACTCTAAGTCTATCTTCATCAAGAACACTCTGAGCTCATCCTCTTAGTTATCAGGATCCACCTTGTGATTCCTTGTAACACTTGCAAAAATCCACCTAGTTCAAGATAAAACAAGATGATTTCCTTGATACTCTTAGTGTTTGTAAACCATCCATGTATCATTTGCTCCACTAGGGTATGTTATCATCTCTGTCCTCATACCTCATAGCAACGTTCCAACTCACATCATCTTTATCCTTGGTGTATGGCATGCGTACTGTCCCATCTCTCCCTCCCATAACAAGAAGAAATAAGCATTTGGCGGCCGTCCAAACACAAAATTCTTCCTATTCCAAGAGTAGAGATGATACATCCCACATCGCCAGTACACCTTCAATTCTAAGTTGAAACGTGCAACTTATGTCTCTACATCACAAACATCTCGATATCAAAGTTACTTCCATGGAAAACTGGTCTCGAACCTACTTGGGTTTACACACAATCCTTGGTCATCTCCTCTAGGTCTATAGGGTGCCGGCACTTTTGGGGGTCATCCCTCTTCCCTTATGTATCCAGAGAGTGT
The DNA here is from genome assembly GCA_963693085.1 of Alisma plantago-aquatica. Taxonomy (NCBI): domain Eukaryota; kingdom Viridiplantae; phylum Streptophyta; class Magnoliopsida; order Alismatales; family Alismataceae; genus Alisma; species Alisma plantago-aquatica. The sequence goes on from OY856411.1 coordinate 1,421,974,582, forward strand.
CCTACTCATCTGCCCTTTGGGTCCCATGAGATCATGAAGGTGATCAATCTCCTAACCCATGGCCCTCAGACAATGATAGCTGTTACCTCCTGACCCTATGGTCATGTGAAACTAGGTAATTAGTCAACTCCTACTTCCATCGGTCTTATCCCTACCTGACCCTAGGATAGACTTAGGATTTTAACATAGTACATATCCAACTTAGAACCTTTCCCAAGCCTTCATCATCTATCTGTATTCCTGGGTTGTCTTTCATCCTTTCACAAGGGTCATGACGACCCGCCTACCTTGGTCAGGCCCCATACCGGTTACCTTCATGGTAACACATCCACATGAACGTAGAGATGGTAATCTATGGGTCTGCAGGTTCATTCTCGTGCCATGTACTTTTCACTTAGCTTCTCAAGATCCTATGAAACTTCTTTAGGTTTCCACAAACCCACAAACTGGTACACACCTTACCAAATGGTCCCTCTCCCAGGATGGGAGGAAACTACACCCTGATAACAAAGGTCACAAGCGTCCTTAGGGTTTATATTCACCTGAGCATGCTTAATCCCACAACTACTAAGGCACAAGCGTACCCACTAAACCATGCTAGGTCACACTTGTTCTCATCCTCAACATTAGACCAACTTAGTTGGGAGGGGTTCATAGAACATACCTTTAACTTAAGGGGTTTCTTTTTCCTCTACACATGCTCGAAGCTATAGAGACCCAAATCTCATCATGAGCATCGGGTACACTGCTTCCCCCCTTAGGCCTAGGAACCCTAGGTTCACCTTCGGGTGTCCAACTGCATGCTCAATCTCTAAACCATAAATCAAGCATTTCCAAGGTATGTCATGTACTTCCATGATCTTTTTACTCAAGCAACACTTTGGAGTTGAGTCCTCCTGAAGGACATTCAACTAGATATAAAACCTCACAATAGGTTACTTAAACCTCCTCAGGGTCTAAGGCACTCTTTATCTCATCCCGCATGTAGTTACTTATACCATAGGTACTAGAAACATCATCCTCTCTCTAGGGTTTGTTTCCTCTAAAAATAACCAATATATCATCGGCCTCCAGGGGTCACGCATAAGGCAGCCACTATCATCCACTTAGGTCGCATCATCCTCATCTCCCCACTGTTCCTCATATCTCAGGGTTTTAGGCTTCCAACCTCCTTGCTGGGTTCTTGCTTTCTCTATCTAGAGCTAACTCCACATCCAGCCATACTACTAGAGGTCCTCTCTCCATGAAGGCTCATGCTCACAAGAATACCCCTATGTGGGTGAAGCCTATTCTCAACTCATGTTTGGCTCAAGATTATCCATATCTCTTATGCTTATCTCATAAGCCATCCATCCTGTCCTTCTGGCCTCTATTTAGACTTACTGCTCATACTACTGATGTACTCTGGGTGTAAGCTATATCCTACTTGTAACAACCCATAAGGTTTCTGTAGGTTCTCCTCTAACTTCATCCATGAAGGAGCTATCCTTCGCTCAAACATGCACGACCCTTCCTAGGGTTGGGTTGCCAAAGGTGCTAGGTCATCCAACCTCTCATGGCTCGTATGGCAATCCAAAGGCATGTCCATCCAAACACCCAGTCTACCATGACATCTAATCGCATCATGTCATCTCTCTCTAATCTTCACTTAGGGTTAGGGTTAACATCATCCTCAAAGGATGTTCTAGGTCTCTACCTTCAATGGAGGTCTCTACCTTCAAGACTAACTCTCTCTACTTATCCTCCTGACAAGGAGGAATATCCTCAGGTCTCTCCTGAGGGAAATGACAACTCGTGTCATACTACCTAAACATGTATCTATTCTTTAGTTTGCTCTTAATCTATTAAGCTTATGTCCATGACATCTTATTTACATGCTTTTCATTAATTTGGTGGAGGATTCCTTAGATCTTATTAACCTTACCCATACCTCAAGAGGGTGACGGACAGAGAGAAAACCCTAATCCTTAAGGTCCTTAACAAAATTTGGGTTGAGAAGGGATGAACAAGATGAGAGAGTCCTAAAGGTATCTTATTTCGAGTCATATCCTAAGACATCGGCCAGGCAGTCAAACAATCAGGGAGTCCTCGTATTCTGACTAGAGGTGCGGAGGAAAATATTGCCAGCCCCCAGACGTGATCCTTTTCTAGACACCTCTATCTTTTAGATAATCCTCTAATAACTCCCTTGGGTTCTACAGAATTTGTAAAATTTAATAATTATTAATGATTAGATGAGGAACCTACGCTCTGATACCAATTGTAATGACCCCGCCTCCCTGTAACCCCCAATTAAGGGAGACCCAAAGGTCAGAGCCGTTATTCAATTAACACGATCAAAGGTTCGACAAATAATAAATAATAATTATGAAATTCTACTAACTAACTAGAATTTGGTACAAAATTAAAACGTTGCTTACCTTTGAAAACTTTGGAAATCTATCTATCCAGAGCTTGAATTATTCTATCTAATCCTCCTTGCACTTTATCTCTTATTTCCACAACGTGTCACTTTACTGTTTGTTCTTTCAATTGTTGTTCCTAAAACGCTGACAAACAAAACGTCAGTCAGTATATCGAAATATACTGATATGTGAAAACAACTAAAAGTTTGCATGTAAGGATAACAATCTAATTATCGCAATCAAGTTAATTAACAAGCCAATTTACACTTTTCAGTATGACATTCTTCACCGCTTTTGCCCTAACCCTAGCATACCCACCTTAGGGTTTCCTTTGCCAATGACTTAAGGCCACCTTCTCAATCCCGAGCTTGGTGCCTGGAGGTCACCACTCATGGTGCCCACTAGTCATGCAATATCATAGGCCACCTTCTCATTCCCAATCTTGGTTCCTGGGGTCACCACTCACGGTGTCCATTGGTCTACCCATCTGGGCCTGACCTTTGGCATCATCCATCAGGGTGGCATGTAGGTGCGAGAATACATACTTCTATTTTTAATGTGATAATCATAGTGACTTTATGATTTCCAAGTATGAACATCCAAATAGATAATTTGCATTCAATGCAATTAACCATCTGGAAAATCCTCCAGAAACTAAGGTGGTTATTCATAATTAACCACATACCTGTCGGGCAGACTCAGGTGCAGGAATAATCCAATCAAGCAAGTAATTCCAGAATCAAGCAAGCAAGCACACAATTCAATCCTGAAATATACATCCAATATTCTCTATCATGGATCATGGTATCCAAAGTCTAATAGGCCTAATAGCCCTAGGGTTACTAGCCCTTTTTAGGGTTTTGACTATAATTAGGGTTTTACTTCCTTTTTACCTCTTTTACTTTACTTTTATCAAAATATCCATCAAACCCTAATTATCTCATCTTATTTATCACAACAGATTCTAAGATCATACTTTTGCAACTCAAAACCCTAATTTCGGATTTATAGATACTTTTCTTTCCTTTTTCTCCTATTTAGGGTTTCTAAGCATATTAACCATCACATTAGTTTAAAAACCCTAAACCTTGCAATTCTATCATCAAAATAGGTTAAAAACCATCTTTAACATGAATCAAGTAAACCATGCTATAATTAATCTATTTGCAAGATGAAAAACATCTTTAGTTAACAATTAGGGTTTTCTAATTACAAATTAACACTTTTCCCATCAAAATATACACTTTTACAAAATTATACAGCTTTAGATACCCAAACCATTTTTAATGCATTCCTTGCAGTTTTCTGATCATTTTTCATGAATTAACTTTTCCCATCTGAGCTTCATAGCATAAGATATGATTTTATTAAGAAAACCCATGTATTTGATTTACTTAGTATTTACCAAAAAAAACCAAGATCCTTAGATCCGTGGCGCGCTGGTCCATCCAGTGATCCAACGGTCCGGGATGCATGCGCCTTTACTTGCGATTAAGGGGGAGCCAAAGGACAATCCTACCCTTACCTTACTGAAGATGCCACAGGGGTAGTTTAGAAAATGCACCGCCTATCATCTTCAAGCTCGCGATTCCCCTGGTTCGCGATCCAGCTTGCCCGACGGTCAACTTCTAGGTTGACTTTGGGCTCTTCTCGCTCCGCGCACAAGCTGCCATCACCGAAAGCTCCACCCTGCTACCCCAAACTCATCGAGCACATCTATTGGCTGCTCGCTTCTTCCCACCACCACAGCGACAAGGTTCTACCTCCAGTGGAGGTTCTCCTGTGTAGAAGTCGAAGGTCGAGATGTTTCCAGCAATTGAACGTGCTAAACCACTCATTGTCATCCCTCTCACTTGCACGGATGATCTGTGTGTTTGTGGGTGTCATGGGTATCCCCCTCGATATATAGGTGGGGTTGGTGTGTGATCCAGGATTGGGGAAAACTCCCTTCCAGCGGATGAGCCCCATAAAGTTAGGCTCGTTCAACTTGGGAAAGTCTCCCAAATTCAAAGGAAAACACTATTGGCTCGCAATCACCCTTGATCATAAGGAAACAAGAGAGGAAATCCTCCCTGTAAATTGCAACTTCCCAGTCCATGTGGGACTTAGGATATGAGCGACCAACGTTGGATTGATATCCAACGGTCTCAGTTGCACGCGATCAAACTAAAAGGAAAATCATTTTCCTAATTCAGAATAAATCCAAATTTTAGCAATTTCTTAGGAAATTCGTATCTCCCAAACCCTTGCTCCTTTTTACCTCAAATTTTAAGGAAAGATTGGCCTTGGCATTATCTAGTTTTTCACGAAATTTGGGAAACAACTTGCAATGTATGAGAAGGTTTCCTTCTCCCCCAAGTTATCTTATCCAATTAATCAAAATTAATTAGTATTCCTATTCCTTTTGTTATTATCTTGTTATTTTGGGTCCCTTGGACCTCAATAAATCCTCAAGGCACGGATTCCCATATTGGGGAAAACCTATTTTCCTTTATCTTCTTTTAATTGTCAATTTCTCATATTTCCCTTTTATTAATCAATTTCTTTTCCTTTTTAATTCTCTTTTTTAAGGATTTCTCTTTATCTCTCTTCTATTTTCTTATTGGGTTTCCTTTTATCATTAGGAATCCTTTGGATACAAAAATCTACCAAGGATAACTCAATTGTACCTCTTTTCACTTATTTTCCACATTTTATCATTATTTTCAATTTCTTTCTTAACAAGGAAATACTTAATTGGTCTGTTCTTTTCTTATTGCATATTCTATGCAACTTTGGACTCCTTGGGACCCAAGGAACCCAAGAGGCACGAAATCCAACATTGGATTGTACTATTTTGTCTTCTGGAGGTTTCCACACCTCACTTTTCTCAAAAACGTAATTATTCATTTACTAATTGAATTTCCTTGTTATTGGGCCCAATAGCCAATAAAGTCCACAAAGCAATCATCAAGGCTATTGTAATGAAATTCATGCATTCAATCAAAAGACATCATTATTTGTTCATTTATCCTTAATATGAGAAATTACATTTCTCAGCAAATGAACCCAAAATTGGGGTTGTAACAGTCATGCTCTTGATACCGCCGCGTTTACACTTAACCGAGTACCATCTAAATTGGTTCAAAAGACACCATATGAGATATGGCATGGGAAGCGTCCCAATTTGTCTTTTATGAAGATTTGGGGTTGTGAGTCTTATGTCAGGAAAATATTTCCTGATAAGCTTGGACCCAAGTCTGATAAATGTTATTTTGTTGGATACCCCAAGGAAACGAGGGGATACTATTTATACCACCCTACTGACAACAAAGTGTTTGTTGCTAGGACAGCTGTGTTCCTAGAAAAGGAATTTATTTCCAGAGGAAACAGTGGGAGGAAAATAGAGCTTGAAGAGGTTCAAGCCCAACAAGAAAACATTGAACCAGTAGATGAATAAGAGGAACATAGAGATTCACAAGGTGTTGTGGAATCTCAGTCTCCTCAAGTAATACAAGGACCTCATAGATCTAGTAGGACACGCCTTGAACCTGAGAGGTTTGGATACCTTGTGACTTAGGAAGGCGGTGAGTTGATCATAAGTTGATGATCCAACTACCTATCTAGAGGCTATGGAGGGACCAGATTCTGAGAAATGGCTTGAGGCCATGAAATCCATGTACTCCAACAAAGTATGGACTTTGTAGGAACCACGTGATGGGGTAAAACCCATAGGGTGCAAGTGGGTCTTCAAGAAGAAGACCAACATCGATGGCAATGTGAAAACTTATAAAGGCAGATTGGTTGCAAAAGGTTTTTGACAAGTTCAAGGTGTTGACTATGACGAAACCTTTTCTCCAATTTCCATGATTAAGTCCATCAGGATTATGCTTGCTATTGCAGCTTACTATGACTATGAGATTTGGCAAATGGATGTTAAAACCACATTCCTTAATGGGAATATAAATGAGGATGTGTACATGACACAACCTGAAGGTTTTGTAGATCCAAAGAATGCCAATAAAGTATGTAATCTGCAAAGGTCAATCTATGGATTGAAGCAAGCGTCTCAGAGTTGGAATCTTCGATTTGATGAGGAAGTCAAAGTGTTTGGCTTTATTCAAAATAAAGATGAACCTTGTGTGTACAAGAAGGTTAGTGGGAGCATGAACACATTCCTCATATTGTATGTGGATGACATACTATTGATGGGGAATGATGTCTCAACCTTAGAGAACGTAAAGACTTGGCTTGGGAATGCTTTCTCAATGAAGGAATTAGGAGAAGAATCCTACATTCTTGGAATTAAGAACTATAGAGATAGATCTAAAAGGCTTCTCGGACTAAGTCAAAGCACGTACATTGACAAAGTGCTAAAGCAGTTCAACATGGAGAACTCAAAGAGAGGCAACATCCCCATGCTACATGGAGTCACCGTCTCTAGAGCTCAATGTCCCCAATCTTGTGAAGAGAGGGAGCATATGAATGGGATCCCATATGCATCAGCCATCAGATCCATCCTGTACGCTATGTTGTGCACACACCCAGATGTCTCATATGCCCTCAGCATGACGAGCAGGTACCAATCAGATCCCGAGGATGCTCAGTGGACAACCGTAAAGAACATCCTCAAGTATTTCCGAAGGACTAAGGATTAGTTCCTTGTATACGTCAGTGAGGAAGAACTGGTTGTAAAGGGTTACATCGAAGCAAGCTTCCAAACCGAAAAAGATGATTACAGATCGCAATCAGGATTTGTATTTTGCCTAAATAATGGATCTGTGAGCTGGAAGAGTTCCAAGAAAGAAACAGTTGCCGATTCTACTATAGAGGCCGAGTATTTTGCTGCTTCACATGCATCAAAGGAGGCTGTGTGGATCAGGAAGTTCATCACTGAACTTGGTGTAGTTCCCAGTAGTTGTGATGCAATTGAGCTTTATTGTGACAATAATGGAGCTATTGCTCAAGCTAAGGAGCCCAGATCACATCAGCGTTCCAAGCACATACTGCGGCGCTTCTATCTCATACGAGAGATCGTACATCGAGGAGATGTGAAGATTTGCAAAGTACCAACTGAAGACAACATAGATGATCCACTAACTAAGGCCCTTTCTCAGCAGAAGCATGATGGTCATGCTAGGTCACAAGGACTGAGGTTCCTAGGTGATTAGCTCTAAGTACAAGTGGGATTCTGTTGGTATGTATGCCCATAGAGCAAGTCATGTGATGATTGTAATGGGATACTTTGTAAATGATTTGAATAATAATAAAGGAAATTTCCAATCTATATGTTTAACTATTTCTGAGATGATAGTATAACATGATAGATGTCTAAAGAAATATTTTACTCAATGACATATGATTTTAGGCTAAGGACCTAAGCGATGAGATCATATAAATGTTAAGAGTATACGTTCTTGTTTAGTCCCTAGTCTGTTGTTATTGTGGAAATAACCATAGACATCAATAACACTAAAGACTAGATTGTGTGTTGGTTGATTATAGAATCTCATTAGTCATGATATAGTGATATCAAACCAAGCACATATGTACTTGTTAGAGAACAAGTGTACCGGACAGACCCACTATGAGAGTGATACATGGAACCCTGATTTGGTAGTCATAGTCAGCTCTCACAATGATGGTGGTGAATGTGATTCTTTGACCTGAAATCACTACACTCAACATTTGTCGTTGGGTACACTTTGACTCATCAAATGCAGTCTTGAAACATGGGTTGTTATAAAGGTGATGATTGGGTGGCTTTGAGACATGGGTATTTTGAGGGATGAGTGATAGATATGGGATTTGTCCCTCCTAAGGGAGTTTAATGTCCATGGCCGCTTGATAAGTAGGATTGAGAAAGGCATGCACATGCATGTGTGAATCAATATGAGATATTGATGTCACACACATCTCACCTAGTCTGCTTTGAGATCAAGGAAATGGATGAACGTTGAAAGGATGACTGTACCATGCCTTGAGTTCATTCAGGACATTACTGACAAAGGAATTATACATTCACTGTAACAATATTCATGGATTGTAGGATTGAAAGTTTTTCTCCAACTTTCTATTTCACTTGGGTAGCACTGATGTGTGACTAGGCACCGCTCTTTGCTTGTGAAGTCATAAGTGTTATGGACATTCACTGCCAATGTGTAATGGACCTGCAGGGTCACACACATAGGATTTAACTTGGAAGAGGAGTTTTTCCACAATTGATGTTTAGATTGATTACTAAAGGAGTTTAGTAGTTCAATTAAACACTTAGTTGATTGATAGATCAAAATCATATTGTTCAAGGTGTTGGACCAATTGATTAGAGTATCAGATTGATTGAAACTGTGATTAACTGATTTTGCACAATCTGCACTTCCAACCAATCGGCTCATGAGATGAACCGATCGGCTCATGAGATGAACTGATCAGATCATGAGATGAACTGATCGACTCAGGTTGGTGAATCGATCGACTCAATTGTTGAACCGTTCGGCTCATGTGACCAATGAAGATTGTTTGGAAGGTTGATTTTGCAAATATAATTTGTTTCACTTGTACAAATTTGATTTGGACAAGGATTAATATTTGATTAATTGGAAACAAATATGAAAGTCAATTTGAGTTGGACCAGGACCATGAACCGATCGGCTCTTGTGATGAACCGATCGGCTCAAGGGTGCCAAACGATCGATTCAGGTGTGAACCGATCAGCTCAGGTCACCAACCGACCGTTTCATGGTTGAAACGATTGATTCAGGTGACGTAGTTGGTTGTTTTGTGCAAAATCTCGAACCCTTCTACTCCTGTTTAGTCCCGCATTTCCCGGAGTAGAGAACCCTATCCCATGACCCTCCTATATATAGGGGTATTGGGGGCTTCTCAAAGAAAAACTTAGAATACCAGTTGCTCTGCAAAGTTATCGTTCTCTCTGGTTTGGGTAACCGAGAGAGCCCGAGCAAGTGCTACCCGATAAGGGAGGCACAACAAGGGAAAGACAACTACAGAAAAGCAACTGGTTGTAGGACAGTGTGTTAGTGACTAGTATGCCGATAGGAGTGTGCGACTCCTTCCGATTCCCTGTGAGACAAGGAGATCGGAGTTCTAGGCAGTCTGTGTAGACGACTGCAGAGGCGGGAGACTTCTGCCGCTCGGAGGACAACTGTCAATCCCAACAGTCTCGGTGAGACCAGGAGCTACACAGACACCGTCCAAGACCGGAGGTGAAGACCACGCAAGACACAAGGTAACGTCATCGAGAAATCCTCGATACAAGGTATGCCTCCACAAACCATCCTTCCTATTGTATAGGTGTTGACGTGGTTCCCTTATTCTGGGTTTGGGAGAAGAAATTTTTGCTTCCGCTGCCTTCTCTGTCTCCCCTAAAACCCAACAGTTTATTGTGATGCAACCACAAAAAGAGAAAGCAAAGACAATGTAATGTAATGAAAAGACACACATAGAGGGTAAACAAAGGAAATGTACTATAATCAAAACAAATATATAGTTAAATAAAATCAACAGACTGTAATGCAGCCACACCTTATGTACATGAAAGAAATGCATTATATAGGACACACAGACAGTAATTGAAAGCAGTTTATTGTGGTGGAACCACACAAAGGAAGTGTACTGTAATGGAACCACACACATACAGTAAAAAAATGTAGCAATCTATAATGGATACACACCTTGAGTAAATGAAAGAAATCAATTACAATTGGGGCATCAAGGTAAGAATGTTGGTTCAAGAAGATCTACGCAGTAGGAGTGCATATAAGAGCAATCTTTCTGGGTTAATAATAGGGATATATGTAATGCTGGGTCAAAAGGGTGAACCGGGTCGTCAACTTTGAAATGTAACATGATCATGAATGAATATGAGGGAATGGATACAGTTGAAAGCAATAAGTAAAGGTAGGAAGGGATTGCTTACCTTGTTCACCATGTGCTGTCCCTACTCTACCGTCAGGTATTCAAGATGGGAGAGAATCTAATTATGAGCCAATGGACCACAATGTCAGTGACAAGTAGTGAAGCTACTGGACACCAAACACTGATCTCAGCCTGGGATGTCGTCACCATGTCCCCAATTTTTTATATGCCACCAACCTTTCCCAAATTGGGGTAGAGAGAAAGAGGGAGAAGGAGAGACGAGATGATAGAGAACAAGTAGAAAGAGAGATATGTTCTACTGAGTCCATCGACGTATCATGCAAGCAAGGTTCACACAAGGGAGATTCATGTGGCGGTGTAGTACAACGTGAGAGAGAATATGTCGGTGGTAGAAAAACTAAATTTATCAAAATCTATAAGTTGCGGACATACAAGTAACTACATTGAAGCTACCCGCACATGTAACAATATATAGGCTAAAAGAATTGTGTACCTAAATACATGTAGCTTACGTGTACCCATCTTCAATTATGATGATTATAAAAGTGCAAAAAAGTAATATAACTTTATGGATGTGACACATTCCACATAGATAACATGTGCATAAAAATTGACTTTAATCTAACATTCCTAAGTCATCAAGTGAAAGAAAATGTGTATCTTCTAATCAATGGTAAGATGCAGAAATTGTAGAAACTGTTGATTGATATAATGTTATATCTCATGAGATACATGAAGTATGGTTGTGATCTTTTGAACGCATCTAATGTACTGAATTTTAATTCAATCCATATGGTTGGATTGAATAAATGTATTTTGTGTATGTCATTTTCATGGCTGGTACAAATTTCCTAACCATATATATATATATATATATATATATATATATATATATATATATATATATATATATATATAGAGTCAGGCTAGAATACACTCGAGTGTATCCGGAGCGGAATACACTCAAGTAGTTTTCCATGATGCAATATTTTTTTTGAAAATCTAATCCGTTGATCTTCTTAAACAACTCGTGAACAACTCATACGCAAAATTTGATCACATTTGGATATGTATAGCTCATGTTATGAAGACCGCAAAAATTATACATTTCAAATTAGTTTCACGCGTTGATTTTGTTGCCCTTGGATGAGTGAGCTACACTCATCCAAATGGGTTCAAATTTTGTATGTAGCCTAGTTATAATATGACGGTGAAGATCAATGGTTTACATTTTGCAAAAACTAGTCTTGATACGTGTATCCGTGCGATCCGTACACTCGAGTGTATTCTAGCCTGACTCTCTCTCTCTCTCTCTATATATATATATATATATATATATATATATATGTATGTATGTATGTATTTGAAACTCTGGTAAATATATTTTTGAACCCACAAGTGGGACAGAATTATAAGCTACACCTAAATCATGTACTTCTCAAGCTTACATTTAAAATCTAGAACAAAGAAAGAGATCAGTCTAAATATGGACAAATCAATACATTTGGAGTTCCCAATTTCTAATGATGTTGTTAGATAACAGGTCCAGACTCTGACGATAGGTTTTGTAATGCATTTAAAGATCTTTTTCAATCTTCTTGAATGCGACGAGTTCAAATATATTTCCTTTCTCCATGCCTCAAGGAATTTCTTACATTCCATAGAGTATGTATGTAGAGGGAAATTGCCCACAGGCTTATGATGCAATCATCCTTCTTGATCTTCTCGATATACTTCAGACTATCTGCCATTGACATCATGGGGTCAAGACCCAGTTTCAAGGCTGATCTTCCCCAAAGGTATTTCCACCATTTACAGGAGGAAGTTAAGTGTGACGAGATTTGTTCATCTGAATGACACAATCCACAAACATTGTTGACTCTTGGATTCCATTTTTGAATCTTCTCAAGAGTGGGAAGAAGGTTTTTGAGCACTCTAAAGGCAGTGAAACTTCATCTCAGGTTATGCTTGGGTAATCATAGAATCTTTGTAGTAGTGTCAGCATGTTGTTTGGTTCAACAAATATTCCAGAGATTTCTGTCATTGACATTTTGGAATTTAGCCCAAACGTCTATGAATCTCCTCCAACTGGTGGAAAATCCCCATCTGTGTGAAGGTTTCTGGAAGTTATCAGTGTTATAGCATTGGGTCATCCATTTGGCCCAGACTAATTCCCCTTAGAGCAACTTCCTGGCGCATTTCATAGTGTGAAAGTCAATCAATTCCTCAAGATTGGCCAGGCCAAGTCCACCTTCTTCATAGGGGAAGGGGATTCTTTTCCAGCTCGTAGGATGAATGGATGAACCCCACAGGAAATCACCTCAGAGAATTTCCATTCTTTGAAGGGTGGATTTAGTCAGTTCACCTTGACTTAGCCAGTATTGGATGAGACCAAGGGCATTTGACTTGATGAGAACAAGATGACCAAAGAAGGAGATCTTGTTGCCAAGCCATTTAGTAATCATGTCCTTGAGCTTGTCAAGGCATGTGTTGCAATCGATTCTTATGAGGTTGCGTCCGGCAAGGGGATAACCCAGGTATGAGTGGGAATGGATCCCAGCTGTACACCTAGATCATCGGCCTTAGCTTGTTTGTCAGTCTCTGATTTTGAGAAGTAGATGAAGGATTTTAATGCATTCAGTTTCATCCTGGATTCCTCTCTAAAAGTTAGAAGAAGGTTCTTGAGGTTGTGGAGACTCCTTGTGCGGGCTTCACATATGATGAGGATGTCATCGACAAATAAGAGATGGGATAGAAGTGGTACACTTCTGATTGTGTAGGTTCTAATTACCTTCTCTATCACAATGTGATTAAGCTTCTTGCTGAGATCTTCCATCACAACGGCGAAGAGAAAAGGTGACAACAGGTCTCCCAGGTGAAGTCTGTTTGAGTTATTGAAGAAACCCTCAACTGAACCATTCAATAGTACCGAGAACGATGGGGTGGTGACACATTGTTTGACGATATCAATCCAACTATCTCTGAACCCCATAAGTCCCAAGAAATTCTAACAGTAAGGCCAACTGACGAAATCAAAGGCCTTGGTGATGTCTAGTTTGATACAAGTAGAAGGTGAGCTTCTACTAAGGTTTTAATTCAGAGTGAATTTGGCCACAAATAACAAGCAATTCTGGATGCTTCTGCCCTTGATAAAAGCACCTTGGTTGGGAGAGATCATCTTTGGCATAAGATCCGCAAGCCTTGTTGTGATAACTTAGTGATGATCTCGTATAGCATGGAGCAATAGGAAATTGGTCTGAAGTCGGCTGGCAAAGAGATGAGGTCTTTCTTGGGTATAAGAACTAGAAAGACATGGTTCAATTATTTCACCATGCGACCACCTCTGAAGAACCATTGGATAGCATCCAGTAGGTCAGCCTTTAGAAGCACCCAATTCTGTCTGTAGAAGTAACCATTAAATCCATCAGGTCCAGGACTTTTTGAGGAACCTATGGATAGGATGGCTTTGTGTATCTCATCTTCATCTGGGATATGACATAAAATGTCATTGTCCTCATCTGTGACTAATTTCTCCCAGTCGTAGTTGTCAGTAGGGGAAGTAGTGGTAACTTGATTATAGAGGCTTTAGAAGAAGAGTGTTGTCTGCTTTGCTATAACATCCTCATCTTGAAGAAAATTTCCATCACTATGATAGATTTTAGTAATAGAGTTTATGGCATCTCTCCTTTTAACAGTGGATTGGTATAAGTGGGTATTTGTATCGCCATTTTTTATCCATTCCATGCAACTACATTGCCAGTAAAACTTCTCCTCGGATTTGTCCAGGAGTATGATGTGATCATGGGTGACCTTTTCGGCATGAATAAGCTATTCATCTAGTGGATTTTTATGAAGAGCCCTGGATATGTCGTCCATCTCCATGTGTTATTTTTACAACAAATTTTTGAGGTTGACTTGGACTTTCACCCATCTCTTTAGCTTCATCTTCACAATTTTATGTTTTTGAATAAACCTGAAAAGTGGATTACCTTCAACTGGTTTGTTCCAAGTTTCTTGGAGGACCTCCTTGAAACCAAGTCATTCTAGCCAGAAGTTTAAGAATCGCAAAGGTCGAGCTTTTCTTTGGATTTCTCTGAGATTGATGCTAATGGCAGAGTGGTTAGAGAATTTAGAAGTAAGAAGTTTGGACTTTGTACGTGGGAATTTTGTAAGCCATTCATCATTGACCAAAGCTCCATCTAGCTTACAAGATTTACTCTTGGAATTTGCAAGCTTATTGCTCCAAGTAAAGATTTCTCCACCAACAGTTGGTAACTCCACCAAGCCAACATTATCGATTCCACAGTTGAAGGAATTGAGGATCTGATTCAAGACATCACGGCTACCTGCCTTTTCCTCTCTTGTCTGTGTATTGTTAAAATCGCCGATAATGATCCATGGGTCATGGATGCTTGGTGCAATAGTAACCCATTTGCTCCATAGATCTGCACTTTGACACATGAGATTCCTAGCGTAGATGCCAGTGATTGCAAGCTTTAAACCGTCTTTATTGATATCTATAACAGTTATCTACTAATCATTGGAGTCTATGATCATGAGATCCCATGATCTTGGTCTCATCCAATGCAAATCCTTCTATTATCATCTGAGAGATGATTGGACTTGTGCTTCCATCCATTAGGATACAATTTCCTAAAAGATTCTTTATTGTAATTGTGGATCTTAGTTTTGACCAGGATCATAATGGAGGCTTTGTTGTTTCTGATTATTTCCCTGACCTCCTTCTTCTTTGGAGGCTTCCCTGATCTGCAATCATTCACCATGTAGATGGTCATTTATTAGTTTTTCCTGTCAAGCAGATCTTTCGCGACCCTTTTGCACTGGAATCTCCCTTACCGATCTCCTTCGTTTTCTTCTAACTATTGGTAGAGTTATTATCTCCACTAGTAGTCTTGCATGCCTCATTATTAGTCTCCCTCATTTTCTTTTGGTTATCAGATGCACTGTTATCCTCACAAATCAACAGATTAGATTTTAAAAAAATATTGCATCATGAAAAACTACTTGAGTGTATTCTCCTCTGAATACACTCGAGTGTACTCTAGCCTGAATCTCTCTCTCTCTCTCTCTATATATATATATATATGTATGTATATATATGCTTTCATTCAATGCCCACACGTGTAGCTAACCACCCCATATATTGGTTACTTTTTTTGGAGTTTCTTACTTTTGACATGTAGAGACTTACTTTACCTTGCAACATATTATTTTTAATTCATAGATAGTTATATTTTCAACAACTATTACAAATATACAATTATATATATATATATATATATATATATATATTTCTAAGTATTTTGTTTGGATTTACTTTTTGAGTTGAATAGTTAGTTATTGATCAATATAGTTACTTTTTTGTTCAGTGATTAGTTTCTGACCATATAGTTACTTTTTGGGCAGGACAGTAGCGAAATCTAGGATAACCGCACGTGTATTAAAGATGAACCCTATATAATTATGATATTGTTTTTAATACACATGTGATTATTGTAGCAATGCTACCCATCTCTAAAGACATGGTGACAACTTAGTAAATATTGAAAAAGTGCACTAACAATTTTGTAATATCTCAGAAAAAAGGAATTGAAATGACTTCGTGCAAAACCCACAAAACAAATTAGCACAGAAGAGTAGTGATTTATCTTCCCTAAAAATCCCCAAGCCTCGACTTCTCACATTCTTCATTTCCACTGCTGTTGTTACTGGTCTCGATTTTATTTGCTTGCGCCACTGTTGCTGGTCTCGATTGCCTACTGTGTTCATCCAAAAACACACAAGCAGAAGACAGTATCTGGTGTCTACCGTTGAGATCAAATGGGGAGAACAATATCAAAGAAAGCAACTGCAAAGAAGGAAATGAGTAAGGGTAGCAGAAAAGTGAGAGGAGATAATGATTTGATAATAAGATAGTGTGATGTTGTCGACAATATTATAGAAGAAGAATTTGCAAATATTGTGCAAGGAGATAATGTAACAGAAAAGGGTCTTGAAGAGGGCAATATATATCGTGTGACAAAAATTACAAAGAAAATTAATAAGAAGAGGCATATCAGTAAGATGACTAGTACTACTGATAGAGATGAGATTGTTGGAGATGAGAATAATTTAGATGAGACTATTGGAACTGAAGCTGCTAAAGAAGAGGTGGTTGATGTGTGTAAGAATGAGGAACCATAACCTGTTGTGTGTGAAGCTGCTGAAGAAGAGGTGGTTGTTGTGCGTGAGAATGAAGAACCAAAAATAGAACCTACTGAAGAAGAGGTGTTTTCTCTGCATGAAGCTGCTAAAGAAGAATTGGTTGCTACGTATCTGAATGAAGAACTGGAAGTTGACGAAGAAGGATCTATTTTAAGATCGAAAGAAGAATGACATCACAAGGGAAAGAAGGAGAAGACTTCGCAATGGAAAATGAAACTAAAAGGAAAAGGAAATATTTTAAAGGTAATGTTATTTATATCTGAATTGGACATTTAGACTACTAATTATCATTCTAATAATGGAAGTTACACTTTTTTACAAAAATGTAACACAATGAACTAAAACATAATAGTGCTAACCAAAATATAATTTTTCTAAGAAAAAATTAACTCTTTGAATGTCAAAGTAACTACATCAACTGGAAAGTAACTTCACTAACAAAAAGGTATTTGTGTCAATTGGAAAGTAACTTGGCTAACAAAAAAGTAAATCAGAGAATGGATAAGTATCTTTGTCAACTAGAAAGTAACTTGGCTAACAAAAAAGTAACATTTTAAAATAAAAAGTAACTCAATAGATCGGTAAGTAAAAAATGTTAACAACATAAGTATCTACGTGAAATAAAAAGTAACAATATGAAAGAAAAAATATCTATGTAAACTGAAAAGTAATATTGTGGACTGATAATAAAATATTTTACTCTACTCCTTAAATTTGTGTACCATTAAGTTAGCATAATCACATTAATTCGGTACACACTCACCTTCTCTACAATGTTAAATGAAAAGAAACTTTATTAATTTCAAAGTAAATCTATAAAACAAAATAGTAACTCTATAAATCAAAAAATAATTATTCACAGATGGAAAGTAACTATATAAAATGGAAAGTAACGTTGTGAACTTAAAAAGTAACATTGTAAAATGGTAAGTAAGTAGGTATGCAAAATTAACAGGAACTTTTTGATATTGTTGCAGGTACACCAAAAATTTACCATATATGTTACATAAAGAGTTATAATAACATCCATACTAGCTTGTTACTTAGCAAAATTAAATGGAAATGATGAGGTCAACTACTTTTGTGAATTTGATACCCATGCCTAATCTTACTATAGATGTGTCTATTTTAGAAGATCTAATCAAATGATATATTGAAGAAGACATATTCATGATATCACCAATGGTTGAGGATAGGATGAGAGTAGAGGATGTTGTAGTGATACTAGGTATACCTAGTAGTGGTATTGATATTGTTCTGATAAAAAAACCCACAGATTGTAAAGAACATTTGGGAGGATTTGACTATTGTAAAAAAAGGAGAATATGAAAATGGTGAAGGTGTTAAAAGAAAAAGGGATAAGGATGTATTACATAAGGACAACTCAGGGAAGCTGTGGCAAGAATATGCCAAGAATGATGCAGAAGAAAATTGTCAGAATATTTGTAGAGAATGGGTGTTGTACTTGTTGGCAACATTCCTATTGCCAGATACAAGCTACTATGCCCCACTTTTCCTTCTACACTACTTGGATGATGTAACTGCAATAGGGTAGTTAAATTAGGCTTTGTAACTACAATAGGGTAGTTAAATTAGGCTAAGTTAGTCCATAGTCACATCTTAAAGAGGATGAAAGAATTAAGAAAGAATCTAAAAAGGAGGAAAAGAGGGGAAAATAGTAAAAGCACATTCTACACCACAAAATGTGTTATGTGCCTGTGTGTAATTAACTTGTTTCATGTTTTTTTTTATTTCATTTAACTACTCTATATGAAGATTTAAATTCTAAGTTCTACTTTTCATATCCACACAAGTCAAGTCTTATGAGATTATAGGAATAGATCAACCAACATTGAATGAAGCAAAGCTGAGGATAAAAGAAATCGGCTCCTCCTATTAAGAAGATCAAGGATCTAAGCAATTTAAAGACTGGAAATGTAAGATTGAATGTTATTGAACAAAATCACTGTATAACTTCATAAAAGATATATATGATACACATATGATACATTATTGACTTTTGGATGATTAATGAGTACATATTTTGATAAAGTTGAAGAAGGATAACATGGATAACTGGGAAGCAGCAAAGAGAGTCAAAGAGTTACCATTTTACCTTGTAGGAAATTGTGCAAAGAGTAAGGTAGTGACTACTAGGGTAGTTAAATTAGTTGATAGGAGTAGGGAAGTGACATATAGCTTGGAGAAGAGAGTTCAATTTCTTGAGGATGAACTAAGAATGTAGAAGGAGGTATGCAGTCAAATAACAGTTGAAGCTTTTTCTTCTTTAAGTGAAGAAAATGAGAGATTGAGGAAAGGACCGTTAGAAGTTGAAGATGACAATTAAAGGTTGAAGAATGGGAATGAAAATGACAGGCATATAGAAACTGCAAATACATCACCTCGTAGACTCATTGGTAATGATAGGTCAGATTCAATAGAAAATGAACTTATAAAGAGGATACAAGAACTGAGAAAGAAGTTATTGGATACAAACCAAGGAGATTGCATTTAGAAGAGGTTGTAGATGGAAATTGGTGGATCAGTAACTAAATCTACAAGCAAGAATGAAGAAAGGGAGGAAACACCAAGATCCAAAAAACGTCATCTAAAGAGAAAAGTGGTTGAGAAACAACATAAACAAGCTTCATATACAATGCAAAAAGATCCATGTACTTTGTTCAAAGATGCTCAGCCTGGAGTAGAAATTTTAGTAGAAAAAGATGAAGGTAAGATAGAAAAGATAACAATGAATGTAGACATTGAAGCTAAACTAAAAGAATTAGAGATAACTAAAAAAGAAAAAGAAGCTGAAATAACTTCAGAAGGAATTGAGAAGAAAACATCAAAAGTGGTGAGAAAGAGAAAGAGGAATATGAAGATGGATTTTGGAAGCATAGAGGAAAACATCAAAATCAGAAGGCATGCATAGGTAATGGTAAACCATAGAAGAAAATATCTAAACTTTTATGTATCTTTTAGATAAGTAACTAATATACATTACACTTCAAAAATGACAAAAGATTTCAATGTTCATAGGGTTGGAGAACTTCAAGATAAAAGAATTGGAAGAGGATATAGAGGAATTCATTCTGAACATAGAAGAAGTGTACGGAGTTACTTTTTTTGTAGTCATAGACTAAAAATTAGTTACACAATACCCATTATAATTACTTTTTATATTTGCACCAATAACTTAGTCTTCAACTACCATAGCTACTTTTTAGAGACAATAGATACATTTCTTGTATAGATTAGTTGCTTAGTTTATAAATTCTATGTCACATATTTAGTATAAAACTTTTGGAAAAAAACAAACAATGTGCACGTCTAGAAGAGAATGGAGATTTGGAGAAGATACATGGTACACGGTAAAGGATCTATCAATGGTACTGTTCAAAGACAAAATGATGTAGTCACCTATAAGAACTGAAGTCGTAAGTATCTATCATATATTATGGATTTTTGACATAAGAGTCTAGATTTTCAGGTTATGGATTGCTTTATGTAAATGTTGAAAGAAACAACAAGCAAAAAAGAGGAAGAAGGCAATTTCATGGCATTATTTGAACACTTATGCACGAGTAAGAGAAACCACTATCACACTAGATTAGAGCAACTTACCACAACACAATAAAGGTTACAACTTTTTAATTTGGAATATTATTTTTACAACAAAATGTAGACATGATGGTGGTTGACATAACATTAAAGGAGATCAATATGCTATCACCTCTATTCAATGTACCTGAACCCTAATTTTTCACAATGGATTTAGTGTTTACAATTCATTGTTGGGGAAGTCCAGTTCTAAGAAAGAAGTCATTAGATGGGTAAGAAAAAGCAAACATTGTTAATGCACTTATGAATGTAAATGGTGTTGGTTACATTATACTTAACAATGTTTGGTTTTGCAGGAAGGTGGGATTTGTTCATGAGTTCTTTAGGGGAGTGCCAGAGCGTGGAAGTCAAATGTCTCAATGGACAATAGAGTACCATAAATGCCCCCAACAAGAAGATGACAACATTGATTG
Organism: Alisma plantago-aquatica; assembly: GCA_963693085.1. Taxonomy (NCBI): domain Eukaryota; kingdom Viridiplantae; phylum Streptophyta; class Magnoliopsida; order Alismatales; family Alismataceae; genus Alisma; species Alisma plantago-aquatica. Next base: position 1,421,995,121 of record OY856411.1, read on the forward strand.
TGGAGTATATGTTATGAAGTATCTTGAATGCTTGGTGAATGGAAAAGAAATGAACTTCATGAGTAAATACATCCCTACAATTAGGGCAGAGATCTTCTAAGGAATTATGAAGAGGGGATGACTGTAGCCAGTTATAGAACCTTCTCAAGATCAAGAAGAGTCAAAAGAAGGAGTAGGTGATAAGAAGAATGAAGACAACTCTGAGGATGTTATGCCAAGCCTGAATACATGGATTGTGTTAGATTAAGTATAACTGGCGATGTGTGATGTACCATCTATACTCTTGGAATGAGATGAACTCTATATTTGGACTGCAGCCAAATTCTTATTTCCTCTCGTTAAGGGTGTGAGAGACAGGACAAAACGCATGCCATATAATAAGGATGAAGGTGATATGAGTTGAAACATTTCTACGATCTTTGAGTATAGAGGAAGTATCATATCCTTTGGAGAATATATTGGATAGGTGATTTGAGAGCATAAGAAGAACAAGGGTGATATGAGGACATGCCTATCCAAAGTGATATGGAATTTATGAGTTATAAGTTTGAGTTTGATAACCGAGATGATGAGCTTGAAGCTTTCTTGACTCAGCTAGACCTAAACCTGAGACAGGGATGTTGAGTGGAGTATATGAGGGTTTATGTGTTCACCATCACCTAGCATATATAGAAATTAATGTGGTAATAGAGAGTAAGACTCTTCAATCGGTCGGTCAAGCATCTTGGAGGGAGCAAGAGGCTCCCTTGTCAAATTCTTCCCATGTAGTGTACAACTTGCAACGTTGTCCATTGACATTGAAGGATGATTGTTTCCTTTGCAGCTCCACGGTCCCATACGGAAAGATGTGTAAGACTAAGAACGGTTCAGACCACTTGGATCTCAATTTTCCTAGAAAGAATTTGAGTTTGGAGTTGAAAAGCAGAACTTGGTCTTCTTCTTTGAAGTCCTTGACCTTGATTCTCTCATCATGCCATCTCTTAGTCTTTTCCTTGTAGATTTTGACATTTTCATAGGCATCCATTCTTAGCTCTTCTAGCTCTTGGAGTTGCAACACTCTCTTCTCTCCTACCTTCTTAAGGTCATAGTTTAGGAATTTGATTGCCCATAGTTGTTTGTGCTCCAATTCTATGAGTAAATGACATGATTTGCCGTAGACAAGTTTGAAAGGAGTTGTTCTAATGGGAGTCTTGAAAGCAATCATGTACGCACATAATGCATTGTCAAACTTTAGTGCCTAATCCTTTCTTAAACTAGAGACAATTTTTTTCCTGAATAGCCTTCAATTGTCTGTTTGAGATCTCCACTTGGCCTGATGTTTGAGGATGATAAGGGGTGAATACCTTATGCTTCACTCCATATTTTCTAAGCAGGTTGTTGAAGTTTCTTTCATTAAAATGGCTGCCACCATCTGAAATAATTTCTCTTGGAACTCCAAATCTGGGGAAGATGATCTTCTGAAATAGTTTAATGATGGATTTTGGATTTGGAGCTTGAGTGGGGATTACCTCCACCCATTTTGGAAACATAATCACATGCCACTAAGATGAACTTGTAGCTGCATGAGGATGGGAAAGGGCCCATGTAATCTATGCCCCAGACATCAAAAACTTCTATTTGCATAATTGAGTTTAATGGCATTTCATATCTCTTTGAAATTCCCCCATGTCTTTGGCAATTGTCACAAGCCTTGAAAAATGTGTGCACATCACATAATAGACTTGGCCAATAAAAATTGGATTGTAGGATTTTGGTTGCTATTTTATTCACTTCAAAGTGTCTGGCGTAGGGAGAGGAATGACAATCTGAAATCACATTAGTAGTTTCCTCATTTGGGATACATCTACTGATGAGTCGATATGTGCATTGTTTGAATAATAGAGGGTCATCCCAATAATAGAATTTAACATCATGAAGGAACTTCTTCTTCTAGTGGTAGGTGAAATCAAGTGGAAGGAAACCGATGGCAAGGTAGTTTGTAAAATTAGCAAACCACGACAAGGCGAGAGAGTTCACTGTATATAATTTCTCAATGGGAAACTTGTCATCAATGGGTACTTTGTCATAAATGCTTGTAGAGAGACACGAGAGATGGTCAGCTACACTATTCTCTATTTCTTTCTTATCTTTGATTTCTAAGTGAAACTATTGTAGTAATAATATCCAGTGGATGAGATGGGGTTTAGCATCTTTCTTGGTCATAAGGTAAAACAATGTGATTTTGGAATGATACTTGAGAAAATGCGTATGTAAATTGTGGAAAATACAATTAGAGTCTGAAGCATGTTTTGGGTTGAACAAAAATCACAGTTGGAGCCAGGAGAGAACATGAGTTCTATGAGTTTTTTTTATGTAGATATTATGGTTCTAATTACAATAAAATGTATGGGTTTGATGCTTTTTGTATGATGTTTGAACCTATCAGTTTGATGTTCGTTAGATGGTATTGTAACTTTAGCTAGATGGTATTCATATGGATGAGAATTAATGTGTATGACATGTTGTACCACAAGTCATATATATGTAGATAATGATTGTGATCAGCTTCAGTAGGCTCTCGCTCCATCTATGAAGTAACAGTTTGAAGTGAAGAGTAAAATACATGAAACATAAAGTAACTATGTTAATAGAAAAGTAACCGTGGGAATAGTAGAGTAAAATTCTGAACAACAAAGTAATGTTGTATACTATAAAGTAATTATTGGACATATATAGTAACTTTTGATCAAAAAAGTAACAAAAGGTTCTGAAATGTATATACTAAGGAATTCTTAATAAGTATGCAACTATCTAAACATAATATTAAACATTTTTTTCATTATTGTGGCTAAAATAAGAAAGTATGATCATTCCAAATATAAATTAACTATATGAATTGAAAAGTAACTCTCTCAACCTAAAAGTAACAACAAGAAGTACCAAGTAACTATATCAACCCGAAAGCAACATTGTGAACAAAAAAGTAACATTGGGTCTACAAGAGTAATGTAGGGTTCCACATTGTAACAAAAGTCAATTCATTCCCTTTTCAAAATGGCTTTATTCAATTAGAACGGTCTTGTTATATATCTGAGCTATATATCTAAGAATGACAACTTTCGTTATGATCAACATGTTCATAAGGTTCAATAGATTCTTATAACTGCTACTGAATAACAAAATGTGATCATTCTATCTATAAAGTAAAAATTTGAACAAAAACATAAATATGACAACTGAAAAGTAACACTTTGAACACAAATGTAACTGCATCATGTAAAACGTAGCTTATTGAATTGGAAAGTAACTCAACAATCTAAAATGTAGTTGTGTAAATTATAATGTAACTATCATACGTATTGGTTAAGTTTGGGTCCACAAATGTAACATATGTTTCTAGAAAGTAACAACAAGAGATTCTTGATAAAAATAAAACTATATCAACATAACATTACACAATTATTGTTTTGCGATTACTAAATAACAAAGTGTCATATTTGTATTTACAAATTAATTATGTGAACATTTAAAAAACTATATAACTAAAAAGTAACACAAACAACTCAAGTGTAATAGGTGCACCTAAAACATATCATATTGACACAAATAGTAACTATAGGGTACAAAAAGTAACCTTTTGACATAAAAGTAAGTTTGTGATTGAACTGTAAGAGAATGAGCCTAATCTTAAGTAAGGTCTAGTTTGTAGCAAGAAGGATTTATCAGAGCTGATACTAAATAATGGATATAGGAGAAACAAAATCACAAATCCGATATGTAATAGAAAATGAAAGAACATATCACATGCCCAACTAACTTTGAAGAATCTTTAACATAGATTTGAATGGTATACAAATGCAACTCCATAGAAAAGAGTAACAATAAAACTGAAGTGTAATCAAATGTGAATTACAATGGTCACAAATTACATCTGAACCATTACATTTACATCAAATTTTGACATGACTCGCACACAAAACAATTGGATAACATTACACTAAAACAACTCAATAATCAACTCCAATAGAAATAGTAGTAGAAGATCTGCATTAGGAGGACAACATAAGAAGAAATAGTAGCAGCAACAATATATAGAGCAGAAAGCATCATTACAGATCAACCAAGAAAAGTAACATATCAAGCAGGAACACCACAATCAAGAAAAGTATCTTTGCAAATAGAAGAGTAAGCATGAAAATAGAAAAATAAATTTGTGAACTAAAAAGTAATTATGTATACTAGGAAGTAATTATTGGACATATAAAGTAACTTTGTTTCGAAAAGGTAACAAATGGTTCTGAAATGTAACTACAAAGGAGCAGTTAAAGATCAGCCACTACGAAATCTCCAACCACAAATTTCAAGAAAGAACATGCTCAACTCTTGCACATAAACAAAACAAAAAGAAAGTTAACACAACAATTATGTCGATTTGCAGAATATATCTACTTAGTAGATAACACACACATCTATTTCTTCAGAGGGTAGTTTCTTCTATCATGATTGACATCATATTATAAGCAATTTTTACACTGTCTTGTTTTGGACTGAGAAATTTCAACTCTAGATTTATACCGCACATCAGTCACTCTAGGTCTGCCTTTAGTTTTTCAAATACTAGGTATATGGACCTTGAAAACAGAAGAAGAAGCTGTATTAGAACCAGTTTCACCAACATCAGCAACATCTGATTCCAACAACTCCTTTTACAAAGCGATGAGATTTTCATGACAAAGATCTATAGCATTGTTCCTACATACTATGTTCACAATTGAATTGCAAGTAGAAACCATATGAAGTCAATTCCTAGTGGATAGAAGCATAACAGATGCTTTGTGGAAAATCAAAGGGTGATCTCTATATCCTTTATTCCACCTCATTGATATATATGGCTCCTGAAGAGTGTAAAAATCATGACTCTTTAGATAATCAAGAATGTGCCTACATGGAATTCCTTTGATTTCTAACATGAAACAATTACATGATAACATATCAATAGATAAATATTTCTTGAAAATACGAGGACAACTAGAACCACCAACATGATAGACCTCAAACACACCTTATCCGAAGTTTCCTTCATGTTGTACACCATACTTTGATGAACTTCGGATGAAAGAGCTTAAAAATTGACTTGGTGTATATACCTCTCATTTGCTCCTCTAAAGACCACAATGAAGCCAAAGGCAAATTGTTGTACTCTTCATCAAAATCCTTAAAATTGTCTATCTCCTGCACATGAGAATAACAGGTATTTAAGAAACAAACAAGTTCAAAGATAGTTTTCTTGCTATTGGTGTGCCTTCTAATGAATGCATTGAGACTCTCACTTCTTTGCATTATCCTCAAGCCAACAAAGAAAGAATCCTATATAAAACGTGGAACCCACTCCCACCACATCGCATACACATCAGAAACCCAAGTAATGGACAATAGGCCATTCTCTTTAACTACAAAAATCCATCTCTCTTCAAAACTGTTTGTATCATCCGTATTCCAGACACAATCATTCAAAGCAATAATGATATGATCCTTTGTTAGGTACTCCACCAAGTTTAGAGGGGAGTTTCTGTAAAATGTGCCAACTGTAGAAAGGATGATTACATAATGGAAAAATAGTAATAATTACAACATTCATTGCTGGGTCTTGATTAGTTATGATGGAGACTGACTCTTTGCTAAAACACAATAAATATTTATAAAAACCCATAGAAATAAAGTGTACTTCTCATATGACAATAAGGATGAAGAAAATAACACTATTTTGTGATGGTGATCGACACCATCAAACAATCCCAAACCCATGGAATACTTTTTGGTATGATAAGTTGTAACAAATATGATCACATCACCAAACAATGCACAATTATCAATAAAAACCAGATCAGACCAAAACAAATGTGTCAAGCAACCATCATAATCTTTTTGATATGAATAAAAGAATTTAGAATCCAAATCCTTAAAGCTTGAAAAATGGTCAAACACCATGTCCACATCATATGTAGATGACTCCTTTGTCATACTACTGAGGTTTCCATGAACTTGTCTACTTATAAATGTCAATTTTCCATAACCACCAGACTCAATTTCTATTAATGTATGTTGTTTGGAGACAAGTATATTTGCTTGACTCATAGAAGACAACAACTCTTTTTGAGGTTGTTCAAGATATGAATTACACTTCAAGTAGCGCAAGTGAGTGCCATCGACAAGATCATGATTGTGTTCATCAACAAACCAGTGACAACCGATTTAGATGAGAACTTGTCTAGTGTAAATCAGATTGTGCCTTTGCACCCACACCTTTTCACATAATGCTTATGATTCTTGGACAACTTCTCATGTAGATCACCATCTTCATAACAAATAGTTTTCAAAAGACATTTAGATCTCTTAGAGATACCAATATGACCTTCATTATCACAAACCAAATATTTAACAACCAAAATCTTGGTACATCATTCATAAAGATTGTCATCTTTCCTAACATTAAACCCAATCATACCGGCATATTTAGAATAAAAGGATATGCCATCATCTCAACTTCTGAATTCAAGTTCAATTCTAGGGACATCAGCTGAGGACATAATGTCAACGTCAATAGATGGAGAAGAATGAACATTATCATCATCACAATCAATCATAGAATTATTAGCATCAGTATCAAGACTAGGATCTATAGAAGAAACAACCTCTTAGAAAACCTACTAAAAACAATGCATAAATATTGATAAATAGACATACGGAAAACCATTTCAGAAAACATAAATGGGGTGAGTTTTGTTGGAATAAAATAGTTAGAAAAGACACTCATTTCAGGTACATACTCATTCAACAACATTTTCATAAATACTCATTTTAGACTACCACATATCTGTATTAAAAATGTTAATTCCAACAACCACATTACAATTACGAGTTATATTCAGTATTATTTTAGTGAAATGTGCCCCATATGTAAAAACCACTATATACTAAAGTGGAAAATAACAATGTGAATCGGAAAGTTAGTATTGTTAAGTTGTACTTCCAATAGAAGCATGGACTGGACTGACAACTATACTTAATTGATATGCATATCTGATGCTACAATTGATGGCTGGCTAGAAAAGAAAAAATGATTTAATTTGGTTACCATCCCCATATACGCATGGCCTATAGTACATGGATGCCATATGCTTGTTTCTCTACTCATCCCCGCCCTAGGAATACACATAGAAACATTCATAGTCCCAAACACACACCCAAATAAGTGCCCAACGTCGTCATCATCAATCCAAGGAGCATAAACATGTAACTCACCATGGATAAAGGTACATAGTTATATGTCATACGATTTGATACTAAGAATTGAGAATCAAACATCACCGCAGATATGAAAACTATTAAAACAAGGACAAGTAACAACAACAACAACTAGAAAGTACCTATCTGAACTTTAAATTCACATAGTGAACAACAAAGTAACTATTTAATAAATAAATTAATTTTTAGTAAATAAAGGTAATGCATGTTAAATATAGTAACTATAATGAAAGAAAAGTAACTATTAAAACTAATAGTTTGATTTAGATACCTAACTATGTAACAGGTTTCATTGAAGCTCTGGTAGAGTAAACAGTGCATAAGAGGAAGAAATAGAATTGTTTTAAGATTAAGAACAAAAATAATATAAAGTCAAGAGGAATCTAGATAGACAAAGGGCATGCTTTGTGTGAAAGAAACATTGCAGGAGGGAAAACTCGGTCCCCTAAAATGTTGATCGTCTGTGACAAATAGGGAAATGTTATGGGAGAGGAAGGGGATGCTTCTTACCTTCTTATCACCTGAGCAACATCGCCGTCGCCTAGGCCACCTGCTCCCACTCCTCCTACCACCAATATGAGATCATTGACGTCGGATGCGCGCGTAGTTCCTAGGGGAGAAGATCATCAGATGCATTTGGAGTTCCAAAAGGGAGAAAGTCACTATTTTCGGATGTGGGAATTAGGGGTGAAGGTCAGCTATCAATAGAATTAGTAGAAATCAGGGATGGAGGTTAGCCGGTGGTTGAGTCAGCAATATGAAATGAAGTAGGAGCCAAGAAATAAAGTTATCAATAATTATAAAACTGCCACCGAATCTTTAGAAATGGGTAGTGTTGCTACCGTACCCACATGGAAATTAAATGAATAACCTAACATATATATATATATATACACACACATATATATATATTTATATATATGGACATGTATTTAGTGCCCGTGTGGGTAGCTACCCGCCCGCTATTTTGGTTACTTTTTTAGTAGTTTCTTACTTTTGACATGTAGAGAGTTACTTTACCTTGGAAACTGTTACTTTTCATGCATAGATAAATACATTTGCAACAGCTATATCAAATATATAATTATATATATTTGCTAGGTATTCTTTCTAGATTTACTATATTAGTGATATAGTTACTTTTTTATCATCATAGTTACTTTTTTATCTAGCAAGTTACTTTTCTGACCGTATAGTTACTTTTTGGGATGACGGGGAATGAAATCCAGGCTACCTACGTGGGTATTGAATGAACGCCCAATATATATATAAACATATATATTTATATTTATATATATACATATACATATATATGTGTATATATGTATATGTGTGTATATATATATATATATATATATATATATATATATATATATATATATATATATATATATATATATATATATATATATATATATATATATATATATATATATATATATATAAGGGCATTCATTCAATATCCACGTGGGTAGCCTGGAGTTCTCTGCCCATCACCAAAAAAGTAACTAATACAGTCAGAAAAATAACTCGTTGGATAAAAAAGTAACTATACAAAGACTAAAAAAGTAAATCTGGGCAGAATACACAATATATATATATATATATATATATATATATAATCATATTTTTGAATCTATTATTGCATCTATGCATTAAAAGTAATAGTTTGCAAGGTAAAGTAACCCTCTACATGTCAAAAGTAAGAAACTCCAAAAACATTAACCGAATTAGGGGGTGGGAAGCGACCTACATGAGTATTGAATATTAACACTATATAAACACACACACACACATTATATATATATATATATATATATATATATATATATATATATATTATTGTGTGTGCGTGTGTGTAGGGAGTTCATTCAATACCCATGTGGGTAACCAGAAATTCACTACCCGTCAGCCAAAAAAGTAACTATTTAGCTAGAAAAGTAACATTGTGGAAAAAAGTAACTATGTTGATAAAAAGTAACTATAGAACTAAAAAAGTAAATCTAGAAAAAATACACAACAAATATATATATATAAAGGAAGTAAAGAGGAAGGATTCCAAAGAAATTGAAGTTGACGAAGAAAATGAGCTCTATTTTTCAAACATGCCCTTCTCATCAAGAAAAGTTCCCAAGAGCCCCTCTTATTCCATGTTATGTTGGTGGCCATATTTTTGATGATTCCTTGATGGACTTGGCTTGTAGTGTGAACCTCATCCCTATCGTGTGTATCTTGAGTTGGCTTTAGGTAAATTGAACCCAAAAAATTATACACCATAATTGTTTGAACAATCTATCTAAGCCCAAGGGAAAGGGTGAATGATGTACTTCTGATGCTTGACATGGAAATGACAAAAAGTTTCTTCAAGGATTTCATTATTCTAGATATGCAGCCAGCGGACAAGTAGATTCTTACCATCCTAGGAAGGCCCTTCTTGGCTGCAACTGATGTTGACATCCATGTGCATTCTGGCATAATGATGATTATGTTCATGAATTTGTAGGTGACCCACAACATATTCACAATATAATAACCCCAAGAGGAGAAAATGAAGGACAAGTTTGAATTGCAAAGCATTGAGGATCCCCATGATTAGTGAATTGAGGAAATATTGTTCAATGTCAATGAGTAGGCATTTTACTTCAAAACATGACCTTGAGGTTTGCTAATGGATAATTTAGCAGAGCACCTTTCCTAGTTGAAGGCAATAAAAACTAGCTCACGTTTGAGGAAGCCCACATTCATTTGAGATCTTTTTCATTTCAACCCCATATTTATGGATTTGCTTTTATACTTCTTTGAAATAGACACATGCAAAATACTTGGTAGACTTGCTCTTTTATTTTTATCTTAGAATGGTAATGTATCTGGTAGAATGATGCATGTATTGCCCAAGCCATATGATGGTCAAAGTTGAGAAGAGAAGAATTTTAATTGAATAGAAAAGGTATAGAAAATCCACTACCATGGCCATTTTCTTTGCCACAGTTGCAGTGCCCCTCAACTAGAATGGTCATTTTCTACAGAACTACAGTGGTGGCCCTAGGGCACTCCACTTGAGTGATTTGATTCCTCTGATTTAGATGTATAACTACCATATATCCATGATGATTACCTCTATCATCCTAACCCTACAATCCACACTAAGGAGAGCATGATTTAAAAGATTGGGGAGGTAAGGAGGTAAGCCTTTGTGTTGGTTTGTTCCTTTGTTCTAATTTTTTCCTACCGTGATGAACTGCATGACTAATCACCACTCAAATCTAGTTTAAACATTAATTTTTACTATTTCATACTTACATGGCATATAATATTCTTCCTTGAATTTTCTTGTAATTTTCAAAAAAATTGCATTTTTGGTATGTCACCCATCCACATTGCATTCCATGTATTCTTATTAATTTCTTGTGTGTGATTAGTTAAAATTTCTAAAACTTGAGACATTTTTCTCTAAATGTTGTTCTATCATATTTTCAAACTTAATAAATGGAATTTAAGTGAATGACCTTTGGCGAATAGAACTCACTCCCCCCCCCCTCATATTGTGTTCTGACTAATAAAGTTGCATGCTTGAATTTATATGTGTTTCACTTCGCTTTGATTCATTTAAATGGTGAGAGTCATTTAAAGCAAGCTATAGATGTTTTGGGTTTTCGATCATAGTTTGTGAAAAGAATATGGTCCATATGATTGCTATTCATTATATGTTTCCTTTTTTATGTTTGTTGGACTAATTTTTATATAAGAACCTCTATAAGAAAAATCTACATTGATTGACCCTTTGTAGATCAAATTTTCTTCCATAATTTCTTATCTCACTGCCTAATTGATGGATGCAAAAGAAAACATATTAAGCCCTGGCCACCCTCCAAAAGATTAGGGTGCCCAAACAGTTATCCCACCATTCCTTCCTACCACCACATGACCTATCTACACAAGGGAAAAATGAGATGAAAAGAATGAAAAAGGAAAATAAAAGATTCTCCTATGTAATAGAATGTATCAAATGAAAAGATGGGAGATCCTATGTAATACCACAACATCTTCCTTCTACAACCCTTTCTTCTAATTGCATTCCCATTGGGATGGGGAAAACAAAACCAATCCCTCCATTACCGATGTACACAAGTGGGTCACTGAGTGTGGATAAAACTCTAGGGGATAAAGCATGCAAATGAAAACCACACTCCAAACTACTTAAGTCAAATATGCAAAATGAAATGACTTTTTCAAAAAGGTTTGTAAATATTGTCTCTTACATGTCTTGTGGTACCCTATATAGGAATTCTACGTTTTTTTTTTCATTCTCAAACTAATAATTAAAAGAAAAGAGAGGTGAATTGCATGTATATTTTGAGGTTAAACTTTTCTAGTCAAACATTCATGAGATGAGTGCATTTATCATATCATAATGAATTATATTGAAAAGAAATATTTAGTTTGATCATGCTTTAGTAGAATTATATTTTAGTCTTGGGAGTGGTGAAGAAGCACTACTTTGGTCCTCCATCTTGTGTAATTTTTCTTGTTATTCACAAACGGATGTTAACAATGCATATTATTTCTCAACAGTGAACAATTATTGGAAAATGCACATGGTTTCTCTTGCATTATTTTTAGGTATTTTATCACTAGTTGATGGAAGTGAGATAATAATTAAGTGACTAACATGTAGGAGCCCAACCAACCCCAAAACTACCCCAACCTATTTCCAAGTGACCAAGAATTAAGTTGGAGCAAAGAGAACCATGGATGGACACTTACAAGTGAATATTGAAGCACCACAAACGGTCATGGTATCTAGACATGGACTTCATACTAGACTTATAATCAAAAAATTAAATCAACTTTAATAAAAATAAAAGAAGCTCAATCACCACATGGTCGTGGTCATCAAAATAATTGTGGTGGGTAATGTGTAGAACACCCATGGTGCCCAACATGGTCGTGGGGACAACCTCCTAGGGAAGTCATTCCCAAGGCTACAACCTCCTCCAATTGGATTCACCACAACTGTGGCACTCTCTGTAGTCATTCTATCCTCAAACCACATTGTAGTGCCTACCAAAACCTTGCTATCTCACTCCATTCCACCATATTTTAATATGATCTTTTCCCTTCACTTCCATGAACTTTCCCCACCACCAAAGTCAATCCTAGACCTACCCACCATGGCTATTGTGAGAACAAGATATGTGGTATCCTAACTCTAATGCTTCCTACTACACCTTTTACCACTTTACCCCACTTAACCCTAAATCTCTAAGGTCACTACATATGCACTACTAGCGGCCGAGAGTTAGAGGTAGGATTCTCCTTATAATTATAGCCTTCACCCATACATACCTACCTCATCTACTCAATTTCCTTCCATCTGTCACCCCATAATCCTAATTTTTTAGGCTTTTGACGATATTCTTCCATTTTCATGTCATTCCATCTACTTGGTGGAGGAAGATGTGCCTAGAAAAGCTGAAGAATAAGATTGGAGCTTCTTCACTCACGTTCATGGAGTTTCTACCTTCTTCTCCTTCCTCTTTTGATATTTCTTTGATCATGAGTTTCTAAGTACTCCTTAGCGGGCTATTTGGTGGGAAAAGTATGTAGCTATGATACCTTGTTGGGAAATATTTATGACTTTTACCACAACTTTTTTGTTGATTGTTATGTTCTTTCTTGTTCTCCTTCCTTACATTTTTAAATGGTTGTTTGAGTTGTAGAATCCCCTATTTGATACAGAAAGTGGTGGTTCTAGCTTTTTGGTTGATAAAATCCTAAGTTCCCTAAAGGAACCTTGGCTTGATTTCCTTCCTTCCTCTTTAACCCTCCATTCCAGTAGCCCTAGGTGAGATATCTCAGTGAGTGGGTATGTTACTTCATAGGAACATAGCAAAAAGGTTTTCCTAGTGGTTGTATGGGGACATTGGGAGGTGAAATAACCTTCTTACACACCCCCACACCACTCCTTGTCCCTACAGTTATTAGGAGAACCCTACCTATGATCCTAGACTTGAGTAATATATAGATATGTCTACCTACCTCTTAGTAAATAGATCCCATAATGTTGAATGGGAAGTGATAGGAACTAGTCCCCTATAAACCATCATACTACTCATGGCTAATCGATATGGTTGGATGCATAATCTACTTTATTTCTTGTTGTTTGGTTTGATAGATTAATTTTTAGATGTTTATATAGGGGAAGGACTCTTATGTATGGTTTATGGTTTCATATCCACCCAAAATATCCCACTACCCAATTACTCTCTAGAAAATGAACTTTCTCCCTTGCAAGATAGTTGTATTTTTCTCATTTAGTGTAATAGCTCGTTCATTCTAGTTATGTCTTGCTAAAGAATTCATGCTTTTAGTTTATTGTGTTACATTTTTCTTAGTCAATTTCTTATAGTAGTGTTAGGTTCCCTTGATTAGTTATTATATCACATTGTTTAGTTATGGTCTATCTTTAGAAGATAGTGCTACTTGATTATTTGCTTAGTTAATTACACCTAATTTCTAGTTTAACCTAGAATTCATAGTTTCTCTCTTACTTGATTTCACCCTAGTAAAATCACCAAAACCCCCATTTAAACCCTTTAGTCTCAAGTCTAGAATTCCAAAGAAATATCTAGCTCTAGTCTCATACCCACTCCTAGGGTTTGGATATTTCACGTGCCACATTCTTTATACAACATCCTAGCTTGTGTGCTTTTGTATGCATATAATAGAGTGTGCTAACTAGATTACAATTTTGATCCCCTACACACATCAAAAGGTAAAAGGAGAGTGCGTACATGAACTAAACTAAGTAGAAATTTAGGTATGAGTACAACATAGTTCATGCCCCAAGGAGTCTTATAATTACATGGGAAGCAACAAGGATCAGTCATTGTGGGTCTTAATCATGTGTGATTTTTTTGTCTGGCATGATGAAACACTACTCTCAGACTAGTTACTATTGCTTTTCATGAGTTTTCTTTCCACATAAGTGGGTTTCCTCCATGAGGTTTCAAGTGACTTCCTTCAAATGATGTATATTTTGAAAAAGGGGTGTGAATTTTGTGCTTGAGCCTACAGATGCTTGAAAGTTAACTACATAGTTAGGATTATATGGTATGCATTTATCCATTTTTTTACTCAATCTTCTATCTAGAGACATGTGATAGAATTAACTTTCTCGATCATCAATGTATTTATCTTCTCTCTCCACCACCTTACTTTGTTCCCTACCTTTTCCTTTCAGTTTTATACTTTGAGTAATTTTTTTATGTCAATTTTGATCATAAATTTAAAATTAGCTACATTTGTGACTCTCAAATTTTGTTTGTTTAATAATATTGTAAGACGTAAATCTTCAATTCAGTATTTCTAATATCTATCATATTATCACTAGACTGATCTCATGCTATTCTTATATAGGATGCTCATACAAATCTAATGGATCTCATTTCATCATAATTAGAGTTTCTATGTAAAAATTATGATCAAAACCCTATTCACTTCTTGATTCTATTTTCTTTATATTTTCTATTGCTTTTATCTATTGGGCCTTGACCCCTTTTCCTTTCCAAGCTAGCCCACCCGTGTGAGTAGTGGGGCCAAAACCCACTCAAAGCCCAGGAATGATCCACCAATTGTACGATTATGGATCATGTTATTGGGGAGTCATCCTCGACCCCACACAAGTTAGGGCCAAGGCTAGCTATGGAATGGTCACGACCCACAAACCCCCATCATTGTTATAGATTACATCATCACTCTTTTTTACTCTCGACTTCACCCCTCACTGCTAAGAACTCAACAATGCCCCTAGAACCTTGATATCCCTAGTGGAATGGAGGTGCACCTTTTCGCCATTTTTCCCCTATCTCCAGGGACAAATCGTACTCCCCACCATCATATTCACCAGCTATAAAGTCTTCCTTTGAGTCCATGAGATGCCCCTCTTAACCATCATCATCTCATCTAGATCTTTCATGCCTCAATTACTTTTTCCCCATTTTCTGCAATGAGCTTGCCACCCCACTCTGTTGTGGGTGAGGGTGGTAAGAGATAATCTCGCAATCATCATATCAACAATCCAATGGCTATGATTCTCCAACCCCCACACTCTCTCTCACATTCATCCACCCTCTATCTCACTCTTGGGCCTAGCGATCAAACCTTGATGCAGAGCTGAACGGACAACAATAGGATGCCATCCATGTACACTGACCCCACTTACCCTCTCTCTCTTCCCCACTAGATGACCAATACCGCATGTTGATTCCAACTCAACTTGTAGGTGATGAGTGAAATCGAGGATGAAACATGTCCTAGAGTTAACTCACGCACCCATGTGTTGGTATGTATGCTCAGAGACCCAATCATATGATGATTGAGATGGCATATCATATAAAATATTTGATGTATGGGAAAGCTTCCAATTTATTATGTTTCAATTAGTTATGAGGTAATGATAAAACATAATAGATGTCTAAATAATGACATTACTCAATGAAAATGACTTTGGGTTGATGATCTGAACAATGAGATCATACAGATGTGAAGGGTATGCACATTCTTGTTATGTCCCTAGTCAGATGTCATTACGGAAGGTTGATTGATTAAAGACACTTAAGACTAGAATATGTGTTAGTTGATGATAGCATCTCATCAGTCATGATATATGTGATATCAAACCAAAAACATAGATACTTGTTTGGGAACAATGTATCAGACAAACCCACCTTGAGAGTGACACATGGAAACTCTAATTCTTTTTCATAATTATCTTTGATAGTAAAGGTGGTGATTATGGTTCTTAGATATGAAATCACCACACTCATCACATGTCGTTTAGTGTACTTTGGAATCAACCATCATGACTTTGAATAAGGGTTTCTATAAAGGTGATGATTTAATGCACAATGACACATGAGGATAACTTTGAGTGATTTAGATAGAATTTTTCACTCCTACTAGAGTTTGATATAAAATCCACTTGATTAAGATTGAGAAAAGCATGTGCATGCACATATATATCAATATATGATATTGAGGTAACATATATCTCAGTCAATTTGCTCTCGATCAAGAAACATAGATTGAACATTGAGAGGATGATGATTCCACGCCTCAAGATCAATTTAGATATTTGAGACAAAGGAATCATACAATCATTATAAAACCAACCATAGATTGTAGGTTGAATTTGTTCTCTAATTTTCCATTTACTTAGATAGCAATGATGTGTTACTAGATGTTGGTCTTTTCTTGTGATGAAACACATCGGTTATCCAACGTAACTTTGAACCTATAGGGCCACACATGTAGGATACACTTGGAATAGGAGTTGATTCATGAATATGGTTTAAACTTGATGACTATAGAGTTAGGTATTCAATTTAAAAAACATTGGTTGAATATTCGTTGAATGAACTGTGAACCAACAGGTTCAAGTGTTGAACAAATCATTTCAATGTGTCTAGTCAGTGGAACCAACTTTGGAAATTCTAGACTATGAACCTACTGGTTTAGCAAGTAAATTGATTGGCTCCAGTACATGAATCGACCATCTCAGGGTAAAAATCAAACATTTGGTGTATCAATTTGATTGATTCAAGAATTTTTGCTGATGACATGTTATGCATTAAATGACTATTCGAAGGTTTGAAATGATCGGCTCACATGCCAACCAATTGATTCACCTGAGAACTTGACTATTTTACCGCTCACAAGTTGCAAAAATTTGAGAAATTCTGGTCCCTTCTGCTCCCACTTAGACTATGGAACCCTAGCCCTCCTATAAATAGAGGGGTATTGGGGATTCTCAGATACAAATCAATTGCCTCTGACAATTTTTTCATCTTCTCTAGTTGTGGTAATCGGGAGAACCTGAGCAAGTCCTTCCTAATAATGGGAGGGATAGGACGGGAGAATAATATGAGAGAGTAAGTTGGTGCTAGTACACCAAAAGAGAGTGACAACTCCTTTGTAGTTGTTCTACTAGAATGATAAGAATTCCTGGTTGTCCATGTGGACTACCATAGAGGTATGGAACTTTTCCTACTAGGAGGACAACGTCAAGTTGTAAGTGAGGAGCTATTGCTGACATCGTTCGAGTGTGACTTGACACTAGTACATAACCGACATTTAGTGTCAGTTATTTAAGGCCTTTAGTGTCAGTTGCTAAGCGACACCTATGTGGGCGACGCTAAAAGCCCAGCCGTTATGCGTCGGTTCAAAAACTGACGCCAAACCCCTTCGCGCGCCACTGAAAATGCGCCAGCAGGGCACTATAGGTGTCAGTTATTAGATAAGAAACCGACGCCATATACCTTCGCGCCACAGAAGGGTGCCATCTTGGGCACTATCAGCATCAATTATTAGATAAGAACTGACATCATATAAACCCCAACACGGCCGTGCTGGCCAGCATGGCCGTTGTGTCTGCTCCGCTGCCACGATCGTGCACTCTCAACACGGCCGTGCTGGCCAGCACGACTGTGGTGTCTAGTCTGCTTCCACGGCCGTGCTGGCCAGCACGGCCGTGGTGTTAAGGAAATAGACGTCGGTTACTATTCAAAACCGACACTGTAACAATGTGGCATCGGTTTTATACAAATAACTGACGCCTATTTTTTGTTTTTGTTTTTTTTCTGTCAGTCTACAGACCTGCTGTATGTCTGGTCGCACTATGAGAAACCTGCAGTTCAGTTATGAACTGCAGGTTTTACGACATCCATTGATATAAGCCAACAACAGGCCACAAACCTGCAAAATTAACAACAAAAATATTCACACATTTAGCAATGCAACCTGCAGTTCCATTTGATTTTCACACATTTAGAAACATTCATGTAGCTAGCAATCTGTAGTTCCATTCATTTTCACATTCAAACATATAGAAACATTCATATAGCAACCAACAGTTTCATTCATTTTCACACAGACACATGTAGAAACATCCAGACATGTAGAAACATTCACACATATATTATAATTCAGAAATTCATTTACAAAATATCATTCTTTAGTCATTATTCGCTATCAACATCCCAATTATATCTTAAATCCCCCACTACTTGTATGGTTGTTGCCCATTCTTCTCTTACTTCATTTAATTCTCCCGTCGTATAGGGAGCATGTACATCTGGTAAGGTCGTTCTTGTAGTGTGGTCAGTTCTAAACACCTGTAAAGAGAATGATGTATATATTTAATTAATGAGCTATAAATAAGATTGATATATTTCATATTATCTAATGAGACTATATAATACCTCAGCGATACAATCGATGTCCATTGCGGCATATTTGATAATCATGTGCATAAATTGCATCACATAGTATCCACATGCCCATCCGTTGTCTTGTGTAGCACACTATAAATTCAAATATACAAAATATTAAAAAATACAACTAATTAAGCATTGTTCACATAAATAATATATACATATATTGCAGTCGGGAACTTACTTTCACGTTCTTCCAAATTATTGGCTGGTTCTTTTTCATGGGGACCTTTCCTCCAGCCTTTTTGAACTCATCAAAACCCCTACATGTTAATGTAACATAGTACATTGCATAATTAAATAGTAATGTAATAACATATGTTAACGGATATGAAAATGAAATATTTCTCACCGGAATAATGCCATTTTCATTATGTGTCCATATTTTGTATTCAATTTACTCCCCTTAGGATCTAGATAATAGATAGTGAACGTCTCGGGGACAATAACCTGTAACTCCCAATGCATACCACTAGAGGTAAAAAAGTTAAAAATTAATATCTCAAAATCCACAATAAAAATGTAATTTTCTTAAGTCCAAATTATAATAAGCAAAGTAAACTTACTCTACATTGAATGGAGCCATTATCATCGTCTTCTTATTTTGAGCAAAAATTGTAAAAGCCTCACAGCAATATTGTTGAACTGACAGAGGGTCTTTAGCTACTAGACTAATCAAAGATGGAATCAAAAATCCTACATGTTCGAATGCAAAATCTACACATATCTTGTCTAAGTAGCTGCAAAATATGTATTAATTCCACATTCATTAATAAATAAGAAACCAGATTACCAGATCCTACACAAGGTATATGGATGTATAAAGAAGATCTCACCTTATCCATAGCTCTATCACAGATGTATTTAGCCAATCATATCGAAACAACTCCAAAATATCTTGTATAAATAGTTTGGTTTCGTATGATTGACCTGCAACATCTGAATCTATAGAAATAGTTATAGGGCAATTTATATCATGTTCACCTAACTATATTGCCATACCCCTACAGTTAGGACCTAACGGGACAGGTAGGTCCTGTGGAACCCAATTGGGTAATGTAGGAGGTGGAAGTGGAGGCCTAGATGCTATGGGTGTCTTCTTTTGAACCTGTAGATATATATAATAATTTTAGATCAACTGACATCATATACACACACTAACAATTTAACGTAATGTAAATTTACCATACAATTTCAGTAAAGATGACATCCACTTTTAGCCACAATATCACTCCGCCTTCTGCCTCACCAAGCGTTTCACAATCTGGGTGGGCATATGACAATGGAAGATCCATCCACTTGGGGAATATATGTACCGGGCTCACACGAATCCAACTAGCTGGTAATGGAGACCCATGAAACATTTCCCCTGGTAGGGATGGGTAAGCCGACACCTCTACAACGACATATTCATTAACTTTTAGACGGCATGGCTTCAACCCCTACAAATTTTTATGTAAAGAATTTTATATACATATATACATATCATCTTTTTTTGAAACGACTACAATTTCATATATACATATCAACTTGAATTAAAAAAATAGTTACTATGTCATAAAAATACTTACAGCGGATTTGCTAGGTGGTGGGTCTATAGGATTACTCCCAACCTCTGTAGTAGGAGTAGAGCCTGCAGTAGGAGACACCATAGGTACTGTCTGGTAAGTGGTAGTCTGAGATGCCTACCACTTTTTCATTGCTTTTTCGAGTTTCCTATCAAATAGCTTATCTACCTATACATGGATAAAAGAATCGTCAAATTCTAATTATTGAATTCTCTTTTACAGTAACATCTACAACGAAAAAATATGTTACCTCTTCTTGTGAAAGTCCCACTTTTGGGACATGTTTGCGCTGGGATGGTCCAAAAAAAGCTTTGATGCCCACACCAGCGCCTGCAGCCCTAACATGTGCAGGTTGCTCTGGGTTACCCAGAGCAACTGTCAATTCATCCCTTGTGCCCTCAGGGATGAACTTTCCTTGTTTCCTCAGCTCGTGCAGCTCCCGCTAATCACCAAAACAAAAATTTGTAATTAAGTAAACACCACAAATAATCAATATTCGAATGATTGCTGTAACAGTTGTATTTTACCATTTTTGCAGCCGCCTCAGCAGTTGCGGGCTTCCTTATTTCTCCCTTCTTATTTTGCCTCCTAGCTATCCAGACATCATGGCGAGGCAGAGGTGTGCTACCTATAGTGGAGGACTCCTGCGTAGCAGCAGACTGAGTAGTAGCCTCAGACTGTAGTCTGCGGTGAATGTATGCATACCCCTTTGGACCCATTATGTGGTCATGCACATTCAGTGCATGCCTTGATCTTTGTGCCTCATTGAGGGCCTAGTTAGTATGCACATTAATGATTTGGTTAGTAACAGTAAATGTTAATCTTGAATAGGTGAATACAACATATATTAATAAGATTGGGACTGGCGCCTAATACCTGGAATTCATCAGTTTGTCTTGAAGCAACAAACGCATCCCATTCTTCTTTGTCCAGGAAGTTCCACTGTTCAGTGGTTGTCTTCTTCCTCTTGTCAGCTTCTTTTATGTATTCTCGGGTGAGATTTGTCCTATAGTTCCTTAGGACTCTCCCACAGCGTTGCATCACGCATTTACGATGCAGCTTTTCATCGAATTCAAATATACTCTGCAAATTAGAATTGCTATTAACTAGTATCCAAAAAATTAGTAATCTACAAACTTTATGCCAACAAATGCTACTCACGCATAAATCCTTCCATATTACGTCTTTCTTCTCCTTAGAAACTTTATGCCAAGAATCTATCTTACAACCGCAATGGCTACGAGTAACATACCCAAGATATGAAACAAATGAATTGCGATTCACACCAGATGCATTTACTGCATTATCAAAATCCACAACAAGTTTGGGTCCATTGCCCTTTTGCGCTATTAACTTCTTCATCATAGTGATGCCCCTTCTCTTATCAACTTTTTGGTGTTGCTGATCAAGTGTCTCAAGTGCTTCAGGTGGTACATGTGCATCATCAACCTAAAATTTGACAAAATAAACACATTTACAAGATATAACTATAAATGGACATATAGATATTAATATATGATATATTTTTAAAACTTACATTGGGAGGCAGAGCATTGATGTCCTCACCCTCACGGTAATCATCAGCACGGTCATCAGGAGAATGCTAAGCCATCTGAAAATTCACATTCACATTCTAAAGTTCACATTGTAAAGTAATTCAAATTGTAAAGCTCACATTGCAAAGTTCACATTCACATTGTAAAGTAATTCACATTGTAAAGTTCACATTATAAAGTAATTCACATTGTAAAGTTCACATTCACATTGTAAAGTTCACATTCAGAAAAATAAAACATATACAAAATATAAACATGCCTCTAATATTGCGATTTTTTATCAATTAACAATCCTTCATTGTGATCTCCGCGCACATACAAGTCATCATTAGCTTCAATATTTGCTGGTGTTGGCAACCCAACTGAGAATGGACTGGAGTCATCATACTTATCATAGTATTGTTCTTCATCTATAGGATCTTCAATGAACTATCTTTTACCATGAAGAACAACCGACCATTTATCATTTGTAGGATCATCGATATAAAATACTTGTTTCGCATGTGATGCCAATATGAATGGTTCATCCTTCTCGCCAATCTTTTCAAAGTTCACTAAAGTGAAACCCAATTCATCCACTATAACTCCTTTGGTGTTATCAACCCAATTACATTTGAAGAGAGGAATTCTGAAATCTATGTAGTCAAACTCCCATATGTCTTAAATGACACCATAATATGACATTTTAGCTTCACGTAGACTCTTATCCTTTGCACTTGCAAAAAACATAGTCGATGCTTGAAGGGTGACCCCACTGTTTTGGACGACACTCTTATCATCTTGGCGCTTTGTGTAATATGTGAATCCATTAATGTCATACCCTTCATAAGACATAACAGTCAGTTTTGGTTTAAAGGCAAGGAATTTGATAGTTTCAGTAATATCATCTGGTGTTTGAGATAGT
Source organism: Alisma plantago-aquatica (assembly GCA_963693085.1). Classification (NCBI taxonomy): domain Eukaryota; kingdom Viridiplantae; phylum Streptophyta; class Magnoliopsida; order Alismatales; family Alismataceae; genus Alisma; species Alisma plantago-aquatica. The sequence continues at coordinate 1,422,017,706 of OY856411.1, forward strand.
TGATGTAAGACTTTATTTTCAAACCACTTAATAAATGTCTTGTTATGCTCTCTAGCAAGCCACATTGTATTGGCTTGAGGATATTGTCTCTTGATGAAATTGGTATGTTCCTCGATATAAACGTTCACTTCGTCCATGTTGTGTAAAATATACAAGTGACCTTGTTCCAACTGCTCACGGCTGATTACTTTCACACGTGATCCCAAAATTCCTTTGCCAAATTGCTCGTCAATATTCTTGTCATTATCAGGAGTGTCATTACCACTGAGAAAGTCATTGCAAAAATCTATAACCTCTCTCGCCACATAACCCTCGATAATACTCCCTTCAGGCCGATAATGATTTCGAACATCACTTTTAAAAATGCTCATGTATCGTTCAAAGGGATACATCCAATGAAAAAAAACTGGTCCCAACATTTTCACTTCCCTAGTCAAGTGGACAACAAGATGTACCATGATATCAAAGAACGACGGAGGAAAATACATCTCAAGCTGACATAGGGTAACAACCACTTCTCTTTGCAATTTATCGAGAGTATCAAGGTCAATAACTTTGCTGCACAGACTGTTGAAAAAGAAACAAAGTCTGGTGATTGCAAACCTTACATGCTTCGGCAATATAGATCTAATTGCCACATGAAATATTTGTTGCATTAGAGTGTGACAATCATGATATTTAAGACCTATCAACTTCAGATCTTTCATTGATACCAATCTACGGATGTTGGATGAGTAACCCTGTGGCACCTTAACATTTACCAAACATTCACAAAAAGCTTTCTTCTCCTTTCTAGACAATGTGTAACAAGCGGGATGTAAGTATGTTCTCCGATTTCCCATTTCACAAAATTCTATTAATTCTGACCTTATTCCCATTTCACGTAGGTCCAGTCTGGATTTTATCCCATATTTAGTCTTACCTGGCATATTCAACAAAGTACCAATGACACTATCACAGACATTTTTCTCAACGTGCATGACATCGATACAATGCCTGACTGTCAAAGAACTCCAATAAGGAAGATCCCAAAATATTGACTTCTTCTTGAATAAAGATTTGTCACTCCGTGTGGACATAGTACATTGTGATCTCTTACCAAATTCATTGACAAAGTCTTTTACTCTTTCATAAACAACCTCCCCTGGTATAGGTTTAGGTGCACTCCGTTCCTCATTCAATCCATTGAATGCTTTGTGCTTCCTACGATATGGATGAAATTTTATAAGAAACCTTTGATGACCGAGATATACAGTCTTACCGCCATGTTTTAGTCTTGTTGAATCAATGTTCTCTTCACATATAGGGCACACTTTAGCTCCTTTGACACTATATCCAGACAAATTCCCATATGATGGAAAGTCATTAATAGTGCAAAACAACATAGCATGCAAACGAAATGTCTCTCTTTGTGAAGCATCATAGGTCATCACCTCTTCACCCTAGAGTTTCTTTAAGTCATCAATCAGAGGTTCAAGATAAACATCAATGTCATTTCTAGGTTGTTTAGGGCCCGATATCAACAACGACAACATTACGTACTTATTTTTCATACACAGCGAGGGAGGAAGATTGTATATAACAAGCATGACTGGCCAAGTGCTATGTTGGATTCTCAATGTCCCGTACGGATTCATCCCATCTGTACAAAGCCCAAGTCTTAGATTCCTGACTTCTTCACTAAATTCAGGGTACAATAGATCAATCTTCTTCCACTGTGGGAAATCAGACGCATGTCGTAGGATCCCATCATTATTTTTCTTAACATCAGCATGCCACCTCAAATTCTTCGCATCTATCGGATTGGCAAACAAGCGTTGAAACTGTGATATTATAGGTAGATAACACATCACCTTGGCAGGAGAACCAGTTTTGGACTCCCCCGAAGTCGTCAATTTATACCGTGACGCACCACATTTTGGACAATCTTTCAAATCCACATAGTCTTTTTGAAATAATACACAATCATTCGGGCATGCGTGTATCTTCTTGGCATCCATTCCCATTGGGCACAACAATTTCGTTACCTGGTATGTTAAGCTTGGCAGCTCGTTTCCTTCAGGAAGCATTTCTTTCAACAAAGTCAACAATGAAGTGAAGCTTTTATCGCTCCATCTGTTATTAGCTTTCAACTTATACAATCTCAACACAGCGCTAAGCTTCATAAACTTAGTACAACCTGTGTATAACGATATCTCAGCATCATGTACAATGTTTCTAAAAATTGGAGGTGGATCGGTGTGCTCTACCCCACAACTATCCAGCATCGCATCAACGATGTCTACTGGAACTGGTTCATTCACATCTACATCATCGTAGGCAATTTTGCTTCCACACAAGCACTGCTATCGACATCCACTGGTTTCGGGTTTGAAATCTCTCCATGCCAGTGCCATTCTGTATAGCCTTGTATAATCCCATTACACATTACATGACTTTTGATTTTGTCACCAGTGCTGACTTTCAAGTTGTTACCACAATGCCTACATGGACAGTAGAACCTATCTCCAGGTTTTTTCCTATGTTCCTCGACAAATCTAATAAACTGGTCAAGACCAGAAATAAACTCTGGGGTGCAGCGATTGCGAATGGACATCCATGATCTATCCATTCTATGATCAAAGAGAAATCAAATATACATTACAACAAGATTAGGGTCTAGGGTTAACAGATTAGAGTTTTTGCATGGTAAAAACTTTAGGCCAACAAATACATGTGTTGTCATTCTTATATATAACAAATGTGTACCACCTATCCCATTCTTGAACACCTAATCTCACTAGTAAGTGTATAATGTGTATTGGGTTTTCAAGAAAATTTCGGCAGCATTTCCCTGCTGTTCTCTAAGTACATATGTACTTAGAGAACAAACGGGGAAATGCTGTCGAAATTTTCTTGAAAACCAAATACACATTATACACTTACATCCTAAGTGAGATTAGGTGTTCAAGAACAGTCCCAAACGGGGGACTATCCAAGATTTACTCCTAATGAGTATATCTTGGATGGGTTTCTAGGCCAACAAATACATGTGATGTCATTCTTATATATAATAAATGTGTACCACCTATCCCATTCTTGAACACCTAATCTCACTAGTAAGTATATAATGTGTATTGGGTTTTCGAGAAAATTTCGGCAGCATTTCCCTACTGTTCTCTAAGTACATATGTACTTAGAGAACAAACGGGGAAATGCTACTGAAATTTTCTCAAAAACCCAATACACATTACACACTTACATCCTAAGTGAGATTAGGTGTTCAAGAACAGGCCCAAACCGGGGACTATCCAAGATTTACTCCTTATGAGTAAATCTTGGATGGGTTTCTAGGCTAATGAGTACATATCCACTACATGTATTTTCTCACTTACATTGCAACACTCGCAATTAGAGCATTATTAAATAATAAATCAAGAATTCAATAGTTTCACACATGCAATAATTCACAATTAGAGCGATAAGATTCACTTTGTACAAACATACATGGCATAATTCAGGCACAATCGCAGGTGTGGTCATTGACCCGATTCAACAATATAAGAATAATTTTAGAAGAGTAATGTAGCACAACATTATAGGCTATCTGATTATAATTGAGCAATATAGCACAAAACCAACCAACATGGCCGTGCTAGCACGGCCGTGCTATGCAGCACGACCATGCTACCAACACGGCCGTGCTGCCCAACACGACCATGCCAACCTGCGATTTCACACACCTCGGTAGAGGAAGAAGAGGAGGAAGAAGAGCAGAGCAGGTACCTTCGGCGGCGTTGGCGGGGAGAGTAGCAGCAGCGAGCAGTAGGAGTAGGAGAGCAGGCTGCCGGAGTAAGATAGAATGTCACCGGAGAAGGAGAGAAGGCCGCCGGAGCTGGGGCAGAGGGCAAGCGGCAACGGAGGTGGGCAGAGGACCACCCAAGCGAGCGGAGCAGCACACGGCCGGAGTTAACGGCGGCGGAGGTGGGGGCAGAGGAGAAATCACCAGAAATCACCAAACCCTGGAGTAGCAGCTGCGCAAGACAATGAATGAAACAGAGAAAGGGGAAGAGTCAGGCTCGTGGGTGTTGTTAAGTTATCAATCGGCGTCGGTTATTAAAAACAACCGACATGTAAACCTAAAGGTGTCGGTTCTACAAACCAACCGACACCTATTCTTAATGATAGCCGTCAGTTTTTACTAGAAAAAAACTGACATCTATCTACATACGCCGATTAAAAAAAAATGTTCTCGATTAATGACCATATTCGTCGGTTTCTTTCTAAAACCGACGCTCAAAAGGGTGTGAAAATTTTCTCGAGAAAACGCACAAAAACCCATAAGCGTCGGTTCTTGTAGTAAAACCGACGACCAAAATGTTCCCAATTTTTGTATCGCGAATAACCTTTTGTCGTCAGTTTTTTAGTAAATAACCGACGCCATATGTCAAATTTTGAAGGTAATTTTTTTCACGCAAAATTTGGGATTTGGCGGTTAATTTTAGGCGTCAGTTGTTTATTCTACAACCGACACTAAATAGAAAGTGATACCCGTGTCTGGCCACTCCTCTCCGATATATGTCGGTTTGTGTTTTAAACCGATGTGGTAGGTTTTAGGCGTCGGTTCTTAGTTAATAACCGACGACTGGAAAGTGACTTCATAAGACATTTCTGTAGTAGTGTGAAGAAAGTCATATACTGCAATGAGGGATAGTCACTGGACTTGCTCCAGGACCAGGTATGACCTTGTAAGCCATCCCTTCTTGTTACATACTTATTAACAGGATCTTCTGTGAAGGGGAATATGGTAGGATATTTTTTTTGTTTTCGTTACCTATTTGATGCCATATTTCCCAATAGTGGTATCAGAGCAACATCAATATACTATGTTTTTGGATTTAATTGATATGATCGAATTTTGGTTTTTGGCCTTTTATTTATTACATACAATGTGAATATTTAAAATATAAATGTACAAATCCGGTTGAAGACCACATATGATCCCAAACTAATATATATATATATATATATATATATATATATATATATATATATATATATATATATATATTCAATTTACACTTATCTCTGTAAAATTGGTTTTGATGGTGGTTGTGTAGCATTGTTATGGCCAATAACCCATATGTTCTGTGTGGTTGAATGGTTTGTTCTACTCTTGTTTTATCTTGGTTTGCATACCGAGCATGTACCATCTTCTTCCCATTATAAAATTATTATTCTTTCCTTCATTTAGTACCCTCGTATGTAACTCAAGGTTTATCGTTGCCATGTAATAAGTTTAATAGAAATATGATAGTTTCTTTTCTAGTTACGACAAAGATGACGATCAGCGCCAGACAAGCTAACCGTCTCGATGACAATTCGACCGTTTGGAGGACCGAGGAGGACATAAGACAACAAGAGACGAACCAATCAATTGATGACCCAACTGATCATTTGGAAGCATCTAGACATCGGTTGGATACAAGGCCAGATAACCTGTCTAACAAACCAACTAACCAACCAAGAGGCAAGTCAATCGGTTCAAGGGTTGAATCAATCAACCTGGATTGGTTCAAGCACAGATCTACACCAACACTAGGTTAATTATAGTAGAATGGCCATAACAATCAGTATTATTTTATATTGCATGTTTACGTATGTGGGGTATAGCATGTATATGATACATAGTATAATATGTGGTGATTATATATATATAATATATATATATATATATATATATATATATATATATATATATATATAGAATCCCCCAATCAAACATATGAAGTATAAGATGTTTTCCATTATAAACACAGATGAAAAGCTTGGTCGAATATGCGTGGGCACGCCAAGCATGGTGCACTATCTATCTCGTGGAAGTGTGATGGCAGTTATGTGGGCCTGCTAAGCATGGTGCAATTCTACCATTTTGGCTTTTAGGTCAAGATTAAATAGATGTTCTTAATTAGAGTAAGAACCTAGAGGCATATAGATGACTATTGAAAGGACTTGTGCATACCACATATCCAAGAATTAAATGAGATTCAAATGACAAATGTTTTCTGCCTTAATGATTGATTATGGACGATGTCATTAGTCGAGTAATAACTCAATTATTTTGGATCTTAACTCATTAGAAGTTTATGCGTTGCAATCTTCCGAATTGATAATTGATGGTTATCTGTTAAAAAAAGTAATCAAAGCAATATTTAATTTGCAGACCAAATTGAACATCATCAAATTTTATACAAATCAAATCAAATAAAAAATGGGTTTTTGACAAAATTTCATATTTCTCTTGTAGAATCAAATGGCAACACACAAAAAAAAATTTCTCTATTATCAATCCATGAGAAGGACAAGTTAAATGGGAATAACTTCCATGACTAGTTCAATATGTTGAGAACTGTTCTCACACTGGAGCAGAAGCTCTATGTCCTGGAGGAACCAGAGCCAAATGAACTTCATCCCAATGCACCTAAGGCTGACATGGATGCTTACAAGAAGTTCCTTGAAGATGTCATTGATGTCAAATACCTAATGTTGTGTACCATGAACTATGAGTTGCAAAGAAAGCATGAGAACATGGATGTTATTGATATGGTCACACATCTTAATAACATGTTCCAAGATAAGGCAATACATGAGAGATATGATGTCTCCAAGTCATTGTTCAAATGTAACATGGCAGAAGGAGATCTAGTAGGTCCTAATGTGTTCAAGATCATTAAGCATGTGGAGAACCTTTACAGATTGGGAATCCCCTTGGGTGAAGAGTTAGTCATTGATGTGATTATGTAATCTCTGCTACAGTCATATAGTCAATTTGTCATGAACTAAAAAATGAATGACTTTGACAAGCTATTTACAAAGTTACTTGGCATGTTTAGAATAGTTGAAGCACAAATGAAGAAAGACAAGCCCAAGTCTATGATGATGATAAAAAAACTAAAGAGGAAGTCTAAAGGTAAATAAAAATCTAAGATAGGTTCTAAAGCTAGCCAGAAGCCTGAGTCTTCAACAATCAAGGCAAAGGGAGGAGTAAACAAGAGAGGCAATTGTCACCGTTGTCACCAACCTACACTGAAACTGGAATTGCTCTCACTACCTAGAGGAAGTAAACAAGAAGAAGGAGGGGATAGAGATATAAACTTCATGTATATATGTTATATGATAAATCTAATTACTTCTAAATCATGTGTATATGAAACTGAATGTAGATTTGACATATGTTTGAATATACAAGACTTGATAACATCGGTTGGTATTGGCTGACTGAACAATGAATTGACTGGTTCAAGTGTTGAACCAATCATTTCAGTGTGTTAGGTCAATTGAACCAACTTTGGCAATTCTGGACCATGAACTGAGCAGTTCAGTAAGTAAACTGATTAGCTTAGGTACATGAACCAAAAATCTCAGGTTGTGAACCAAGCGGTTGGTGGATTAATTTGATTGATTCAAGGATCTGTTCTAATGACATGTTGTGCATTAAATCAGATTATAATTGTCAATACAATTGAGATTGGGAAACATGATGAAATGACCAGTTCAGGGGTTGAACCTATCAGCTGAAGACCAGTTCAAGGGAAACATGATGAAATAATAGTTCAATGATTCATCAGTGGGTGTCTTTCCCATATCTTGGTGATCCAATCAGGCCACATGGTGCTACGTGATTCGTCACGATCAATCTTTTTCTCCCCTTCACCCATTTAAAACCCCAAAAAATATTTTTCTTACATAAATGATGGACACTTCATACTTTATCCAAATATATCAAACCATTTCTTATTTTTAATCAAAAAAATTTCCATCTTGCTATTGAACATACTTTTAGACCAAAAATCAAGTACAATTTTCCCTCTCTTTGCAAAGATATAACTTAAATGATATTTAAATGAACTAAATGCCCTATTTTACTCTTCTTAAGTACTTGATGGCTAAATACTCTAATAACTACTAAGATCATGGACTTTGAATCACCTTTTAACTTAAATGATGGTCTTTCTAGACTCGATATGCATATAGCGACCCTTGTGATTTAGTGACTTTCAAACGAATATGCATAATATTATGTAACTAAAGTTGGAACATTGATATATCTAATCATCAAACATCCATATTATTTTGAAATTTGTCAACTTGTTGGTGCTATATTACATGATTGGACAATATCAGGTACCTTTTTCCATTCTTGCATCATGAGAAATCATCAACCACTTATGTGAATTATTTTGACATAGAATGAGTGGTTATAATCTTGAATGTCTAAACCTTGTCTGTAATTGAAATCTTATGTTCTATCCCATCAAAATTAGAGAATGACTTATTCTTATTGCCCACATAATGTGCATGTTTCACCTAGAATTGTGGTATACTTGTGACATATGACCTTTGATGAAATGAATGTATGCACAATTTTAATGGATGATGAACCTTGTATAGAATATATCTAGGGAAACATCCATATGCCATGGAATACACGTGACTTGACAAAATCCTTCTGGTCTACAAACCATGTTATCACTTTTTATGTCTCAAGTCCTTTTTAACGTACATTATTCAATATTATAAAATCTCCTAAACTAGATCAGTTTATCGAAATACACTTTACCTATTTAACCCTAAAATGATATTGATATGATTGTATATATGAAACCTATTAAATTCTTGACAAATTAATTAATTATTTGAGATACTTTTCCCTATGCTTAATATTTTCAAACTGATCATACCATGTTGATAAAATTTGAGTGTAACATATAAATCCATTATATAACTATTTTACACCTTCCTATTCCTGGGGCAATGGCACAAGGCTCAGTGCACCTACTTGTCTCAGTCAAGCAAGAGTACAAAACACAATGATATAGGGCTAGCTCATTGACATTTATCTTGAGGTACCTTACGTAGAAACATGATTTCTTTTGGGATTTTAGCCTTAATAATCCCTTGTGGACCCTTCATTTTTAATATTGGTCAAAGGCCTTGTATTGAGATTTTTGGTATATCAAAAATGCATCTAAAACATGCTTCGTGTGAAAGAAAGTCGATTATGTTTTTCTCACTTTACTTCTTTTTAAGTATAATGTTTCTAGTTAAGAAAATTTTATTTACTATAATAAAATGTGTTTCCATATTGTTTCATAGCATACTCAATGCAAAACATTGATATATTCTATTTTTAAACATTTTTAGATGTTTCGAGGTGATGATTTGTTATTTACTACTAGTAGAAACTCATGATATGAAATGTAACATCAATGGAATTTTGTAATAGTAATTGGGAGTATAACTCTTATCACCTTTATTCTTTCTGTGTAGCCCCTCTATGACATGTATCTTTCCTTTTTGTTGCCTATGATCCTGTTGTATTAAAACTTTGGTTCATTACTGATCAATGAAGTGTTGCTGCTTTATTTCATATATATGCTTCTGTGGTTTGTTCCATTCTACGTATAGACTCCAAAACCATTCATTCTTTGAATCTATAGTTAGTGAGGGTAGTATGAGGGTAACAAATAGTTTGTGACAAATGGTATAAAAAAAGTACACATAGGCCTTTATGTATGTTTAAGGTATGATATTCCATATGAACCTAGGAAAAACAAAAGTCCATAATTGTTAAACTAAGGTAATAGGTTTGTTGCTAAACATAGAGGTTCAAGATAGTAACTACTTCCAATCTGCTAAACTATAGCAGGTGGGGTTCCTCTGCGCACCTATCTACCCAAAGTGAATCTAAAACTAATTATGACTTTTCTCTAAAAATCTTAGAGAGTCTTCTAAAATCAATCTCTTATTTAAAGACTAACCCAAGACACATGATAGACTATAATTACTCAGTCTTCCCATCTCTTTCCCTTCCTTGACTAATACTCTATTGAATTCTCTATTATGGGTAGATTAAGGATTGGATACAACAAAAATATGAACTAAAATGTAAACAAAAAAATAATTATAGAATGTTAATAATTCTTTAACATTATATTAATATTGAACTAAAATGATTAGTCTCATTGTCCAATATGGGACATCCCAGTTGTAAGATCCTTGGTTTTTTACTCAGAGGTCTCAGGTTCAAGCCTCGACAACGGGATGAATAGAATCACCATTATATATATATTTTAAATGATGAGTCTCATTTAGTTAAGTATCTTGCATATGCCCCCCAATACTCGTGTAACTCGGTCTAGAACTTTTACTAACAAGCCCAACGATAAGGGAAAGGAAAAAAGAGAAAGAGCATAACACCAGAAGCATGATGAAACACCTACTTGTGTGTCTATGGCAACAGGGGAATGGGATGAACAAAGGTGTGTCCTTATGGATGTTATGCACACCTTTGTGATGCATACCACATCAATACTACATGGGGGGTCCTAACCACATTAGAAAAAATTCAAACCCTAAGGTCCCCTCTATCTATAACTTTATTAAGCTAAACCCAAAAACTTACTCCGGAAAAGATGAGGGTAATGCTATGGATAGGGATGATCCATGGATTATTTCCATGGAAAACACCTTTAGAGTCCTTGGTGACCTGAAGGTGACAAATTAACCTATGCCATTTACCAACTAATGGTTTCAGCAAAACTCTATTGGGAAACTTATATCGATTCCTAGTAGATTGTTCCCCTAAATTGGGAATCATTTAAACCCATCTTTATAGACCTCTTAATTCCTATCTAAGAGAGGAATGAAAAATAGAAAAAGAATTATAACCTCCCCCAAGGAAACATTTCTGTGGCTAATTATGGTAGGAGCTTCCATCTTTTAGAGCATCATGACAAGGGTTTAGCTGAGGAGGATAGTGTTGATGATTTTTTAGATAGGTTGCATATCACTTTGCATTCTTTATCTCTTCTTCCCATCCTACCCCCTTTCAAGATACCTATTATCAATACCGTTATGTGGAGAAAACTTTGGGGATGAGAAACAAGAAAATGGCTGCCCTAGCTTACCTAGGTTTCCCTATTGCAATGCATGCCATACCGTAACCCAAAGGGAAACCTCAACAAAACAAGAATAGTGGTCAGTGTAGAGGAATTGGAAACAAGGGCAATGCTACTAGCATAGAGGTCAGGGAAGAGTAAACAACCAGCATCATAGAGGACAACAGAATTGAGGAAATGACAACTAACAAGGTGTGATCCCTAGATTCACCAACTATTCTACCCATCTCCATGTCCAATGTATGTTAATCATGCATGCCATTTTTGAAAGGAAGAGGGCCACACATAGAATGTTTTCCTTATCCTCCTCAAGCTTGGGCCAACTAGGGTAAGCAGAATGACCATTGCCAGCCTATGTTTTCTCTCTTATGTTGAAGAGGCTAAGTCTAATGGTAAATGTTTAATCTAAGTTATATTTATATTTAAATTCCTTATATTCTTAACAATAATAATATTAAAACACAAATGGATAAATCACATGATGTGTTTATGATTTAGATATGGTGAACCTCCATGATCACTCTATCATTGTCGTATTTGATTTGGGTTCCACTCACTCCTTCATGTCTCATAGTCTCACTATGTTAATAATTTTGGAATTAAAATACTTAGGGTACATACATGTTTTCCTACCCCTAGTTGGAGGATCTACACATCATATCATGTGATTGAAAACGTCCATATCTTATACAAACACCATGAACATGAATCTGAATTCATCTTTGTTGATATTTAGGACATTGACCTCATTATTTGGATGGATTGGTTATATTAAAACCATGTTTTTATTAATTTTCATGGTAAAAAGATCATGATATCAAAATATAACTCCCCTACCATGACCATCCTTGATACAAAAGATAGGAATCCGAATTTCATGATCTTTGTTGTTAAAGATCAATACATGATGTCTAAAAGGTGTAGAACATACTTTGCAACTGTTATGCTAGTCAATCAAGATATATCTACTCTTAACAATATCAAAGTGGTGTATGTGTACCCAAGTGGTTTTCCTAAGGTGTTCCCAGTTATGACTCCAACACAATAAGTTGATTTCTCTATCAACTTTACATTGGGAACGACACCCATATTTTGAGCCTCTTATAGGATGGCTCCTTCACATCTATGTGAGCTCAATAAACAGTTGCATGAAATTCTTGATAAGGGTTTTAAATGATCAATTTCTTCTCCATGGAATGCACATATCCTTTTATTAAAAGAAATATGTATCCATGGCAATGTGTATCACTACCTCAAGATTAACCGATCTACTATTAAAAACAAGTATCCTCTTCCCAGAGTTGACAACCTCTGTGATCAGATTTTTTATATCCATGCCTTCTCAAAGAACAACCTTAGTTCTAGGTATTATCATCTCAAACTTAGGAATGAAGAAATCTTTAAGACAAACTTCATAACATGCTATGGGCGTTATAAGTTCTTGGTTATGCATTTCATCTTAACAAATGTTCATGTTGTCTTCATGAACTTAATGAATAAAGTCTTTCAACTTTTCCTTGATGACATTGTTGTGATCTTCATCAACTATATTCTTATCTTCTCTAATGACCTTGAGTCCCATAGTGTGCACCTTCACAACATCCTTGATATCCTTCAGGAACATAAAATCTATGGAATATGTTCAAATGCTAATTTTGAATTAAAAAATTCATGTTCAAAAATTCTAGGTTGTGTTATAACACAAGAAGGTTGGGTCATTACTTATGTTTCTTGCTAGTTGAAGTCCAATGAGGTTAGTTACTACACATGTGACCTTGAGTTGGCCACCATAATCTATGCTTTGAAGACCAGGAGACACTCCTCTTTGTGGTTACACCATCAACATCCTCATTGACCAAAAGAGTTTGAAGTATAAACTCACACAAAAAGATATATGCTTCTGATAGAGGAAACAATTAGAGTATCTAAAGGACAATGATTTCAAGATTGTTGACCACCCTACTAGGGAAAATGTTGTAGAATATGCTTTAAACGGGAAGCAGACACCTTGTGCTTCTATCTTTACCACAGAGTGGAAGCATATGGAGGTCATTTGTTCATGGGCCCCAAGTCACTTGGGTGACAGGTTTAGGAGGCAAGCCTTAATGTAAAACATTGCCTCCAATATGACATCCTTGAAGCACAACATGGCAGTTCTAGTTAGGAAGTAATGATGAAACTTCTATAGAAGCCCATACTCATCTCTCTATGGGTATAAATGGTGGTATCCATACAAATGGCATATGTGGGTTCCTAGAGATTCTTCTCTATAGGGCAGTATATTTCTAAAAGCAAGTCAAAGTATGCTATACATATAGGTACAAAAAATATGTACAAAGATCTACAGAGGCACTTATGGTTGAAACATATGAACAACAATGTACCAACTTTTGTCTCAGAGTTTATAACCTATAAGTAGATCAAGGAAGAGAACCAAATACTTGGAGGTCTTCTACAAGCCTTGCATATCCATAAATTGAAATTGGATAACATCACCATGGACTTTATGGTGGTTTTCGTAGGACTTAGAAAGGGACTCAAAATATATGGGTCATAGTAGATCACCTGAAAAAGTCATCTCAATTCATTCCTATCAAGCATACTACAAGGGTTTCTAAGATGTCCGAACTGTATTTCAAGGAGATTGCATGACTACATGGGATTCTTGTCTCTATTGTTTTTATGACATGCAAAGTTCACTTCCCATCTATGGTAGCAAGTGTGATATGAGCTAGGGACAACTGAATTTCAGTACATCATATCATCCATAGACCTACAAGAAGTCTGAAAGAAAAATTTAGATCCTAGAGGACATATTGGGATCGTGTGTCCTTGACTAGGGAGGCTCATGGTACCACCATCTTACTTTAGTGGAGTTCACCTACTACAAAAACTATCACAATAGTATCGGAATGCCTCCATATGAAGCCTTGTACTGGATGTTGTGCCCATCACCTTTCTGCTAGGGAAAAGTTAGTGAAAGATAGATATCAAAATATGAGGAGCTATGTTTGTATTATGATAATGTAAATTTGATCAAGCAAAGGCTAAACAAGCTCAAGATAGACAAAAATCCAATGTGGATGCACACATGGTAGAGTTGTTCTTCATCGTGGGTGAGCATGTATTCTTCAACATCAGACCAACTAGGGCCATTGTGAATAACTAAGGGAAGCTCAGTCCTAGATATGTGAGTCCATTTGAGATTTTGGGTCCAATAGGAGAGTGTTCATAGAGGATGACATTGCCATAATAATACAACATCATGCATAACTTCTTTCATGTATGAAATCTCAAATGCTAAATCAAAGACCCCAGAATTGTCCTAAACCGCGAGCCTAGTGAGATGAGCAACTATCTCGCCTTCTGAGAGGTCCCCATAAATGTTATGGACATTTGTACCAAGGATCTCTACAACAAGTAGATTGATGCGGTGAAACTTCTCTAGAAACAATAGAGTAGTAATGATGCTACCTGGAAGATGAATTCTTATATGTAGTCATGTGTTTTAGATCTTTCCAAGGATGCCTAATTTTGAGGGAAAAGTTCATTTTAAGAAGTGGAGGATATGATAAAACTAAATTCCTCTATCATCAACATATGTATCTTCTCTTTATACAATACTATGATCCTACCTTGTCCTATCAATTTCATACTTTGAGTATTTTGATGTCTATTTTGATCGCACATTTAAAATTATCTAATTTTGTGACAAAAAAATTGTTTGATTACTAATACAAGAAACCTTAACTCTTCCATTAAATAACAAACCTTGTTTATCATACTGTCACATAACTATTTCTACCCTAATCCCAATCCCACTACTTGAGTAGGAAGTTATAAGGGGATTAGAGAGCCCACTTCTTAATGGAACGAAGATCACACACACAAATAATATGGAAAAATAAATAACATTTCATTTTATTGAAAAAGAACTATGAAGTGTGACGCCCCGACATGCCATGAAGCAAGATCACTCAAAACAAACGTCAAATTATCATCAACAAACTATATGTTACAACCCCAATTTTGGGGTTCATTTGGTGAGAAATGCTATTTCTCATATTAAAGATATTTGAAAAAATAATGATATAATTTGTTTTGAATAAATGGATTTCATTTGCAATAGCCTTGTTGATTGTTTTTTTGAGCTTGATTGGCTATTGGGCCCAATAACAAGGAAATTTGATTAATAAATGAATAATTGAGAATTAGAGAAAAGAAAGATGTGGAAACCTCTAGAAGGCAAAAGAATATAATCAAAAGTTGGATTTCGTGCCTCATGGGTTCCTTGGATCCCAAGGAGTCCAAAGTTGCAAAGATAATGCAAAAAGAAAATAAAAGATCAATTTAATATTTCTTTATTAAGGAAGAAATTGAAAACAATGATAAAATGTGAAAAATAAGTGAAAAGAGGTATAATTGAGTTATCCTTGATGGATTTTCGTATCCAAAGGATTCCTAATGTTAAATGGAATGCCAATGAGGAAAATAAAAAGAAAGAAAAAGAGAAATCGTCAAAATGAGATATTTTAATAAGAAATAAACAAGATAATGTGAAATAATGAATATTGATGCATGTAGAAGGATAATAAGTATCCTTATGAAGGAATTTCGAAATCTTGGAGTTTCTTGGGGTCCAAGGAGCCCCAATGAAGAAAGAGGAAAGATAAAATACCAATAATGTCAAATAAGAAGATAATATGATCCATAATGGATTTTTTGGGAATTGTTAAAAAGGAAGAAAGAAAAAGAGAAATCGTAAAAAAGAGATATTTTAATAAGAAATAAACAAGATAATGTGAAATAATGAATATTGATGCATATAGAAGGATAGTAAGTATCCTTATGAAGGAATTTCGAAATCTTGGAGTTTCTTGGGGTCCAAGGAGCCCCAATGAAGAAAGAGGAAAGATAAAATACTAATAATGTCAAATAAGAAGATAATATGATCCATAATGGATGTTTTTGGGAATTGTTAAAAAGGAAGTAATTTATATTAAAAGAAAATTGAAATTTGTGCCAATGGATTAAAAAGCAAGAATAAAGAGAATAAGTGGGAGGAATTTCGAATTCCTAATTATCTAAGAAATAAGAAATATCAAAAGGATAGTAAGGAGAGAGAAAGCTTACTTCCTAATGAAGGAATTTGATTCATATTGGGAAAAGACCTTGTAGCTTTGTGGATGAACATCTTGGGATGCGAAAACCCTCCCCTATATAAGGGGTAGGGCCTCTGGATCAAGTTAATGAGAAACCCCACGTATCTTTCTCCCTCTTCTCCTTTGTTTTCTTCTTTCAACCCTAACCATGGGGGATAGTGCAACCTAGAGAAATGTGAAGCAATGAACGAGATATTGATGGGGGTGTGATGCTCCCAGGTCACTAGAGAGAAGCTCGACCACTGTCCCATGGCCCAGGGACCTATGCAACGCCGGCAGGAGAGCTGTAGAATGACCATAATTGTAGACCAAGCAGGCTCAACGCATCCACCCTAACCATGACCCAAAGGTACCATCCGGTGCGTGGAAGCACGTTAGAGAAAGGGGAACCCTCGCCAATGGGTTTCGGGTCCAGGAAGAGGAAGAAAGAACCATGCGAAGCGCAGCTAGGGCGACGTTGCACGCCGTCGTGAGGAGGAAGATGACCTTTGGGTCATTGGACAATCTTTCCCCTCTGCGGGCTGAACAACCTGTAACTTCACCAAGGGCAGAGTGGTCATTTCAAAATGTTTCCGAACAAGTCAAGCAACGTGGCATGATAAAGGCTACGTGGCGCCTCCCTATTGGCCAAAGTAAGTGGATTTTGTAAAATTCGTAGTTAATTATTCGTAGCTCAGATTAGCACGTATAAAATATGAAAATTTCTCAGAAAAATGAGAAGAATCCAATAAAAATGTATATAGAAGCTAATTACTCTTGCAATTCGAAAAGTAGTATAAGTTATCAACTTTGATGAATTAAATATTAAGAAACCCAATTTTAAGATGATTAATATATTTAGTAGGGTTTAATGGATGATTAAAGTTGATATTAACCTGTTAATGATAAAAAGGAACATTAGGAACAAAAATGGATGAACTTTGCATGTAACTAGTTTAATATAGAGTTTCATATGCTTTAATGGGCCTTGAAACCCTAATATTGGTAAATGTGACTCTTAATGGCTTTAATTATTCAAAATCATGAATAAAGCTAAGATTTGATGATTCTAAGCTATTTTGAGTATAAAGGTTTCTAATTGTGGATAAATACCTTTAATGTAGAAATTAGGGTTTTTGAATGAATAAAGGTAGAATTAATGACAATTAGAATTCATACGTGAATTAGACCATAATAAACTATGAATTGATGATAAATGAGCATAATGACTTTTTCATGGATTAAAAGGATAAAAATGGTAGCTTTAATGAAAAAGCGGCTTAATGGACTTAATTAATGTTTAATTGTGCTATTTATGCAACTAAGGTTATATGTTGCTAAAAGGTAACCTTAATAACTTTCATGAAGGATAGATGAGAAATTAGGGTTTAAGAGAGTAATATGAAGTAAAAACCCTAATTGCAAAGTAAACTGTAAAAGAGGTAGAAATCCTAATAAGGAATAGAAACCTTAAGTAGAAAGTTGGTTTGAATAGTTTTTGATAAAAAGGAATTGGATGTAATTTCAGGACTCTTGTACTTGCTTGATTGGATGTCTTGATTGATTGGACTATTCTATCTCAATTCAGCCTAACAGGTATGTGGTTAATTATGATTAATCGCATTAGTTTTCCCAAAGGTTTCCCAGATGGTTAATCGCATTGATTGAAACTAAACAGTTTAGATGTTCATACTGCAATTATAAAGTCACTATGGTTATCACAATTATAAATACATGTGTATTCTTGCACCTACATGCCACCTTGATGGAAGATGCCATAAAGGTCAGGCCCAAGAGGGTAGACCAATGGGCACCATGAGAGGTGACCCCAGACACCAAGCTCGGGAATAAGAAGGTGGTCTATGTTGCATGACTATGGGGCACCATGAGAGGTGACCCCCAGGCACCAAGCTCGGGATTGAGAAGGTGGCCTTAAGTCAATGGCAAAAGAGAAACCCTAGAGGGGTATTCTAGGGTTAGGGCAAAAGTGGTGGAGAATGACACATTGAAAATGTAATTTGGTTTGCTAATTACTCTGATTGTGATAATTAAATTGTTAGCCATATTTGTGAAATTTTGATTGTTCCCACATACCAGCATATTCCTATATGATGACTGACATTTTGTTTGTCGGCGTTTTAGGTACAATAATTAAAAGAACAAACAGTAAAGTGATACATTGTGGAAATAAGAAATAAAGTGCAAGGAGGATTAGATAGAATGAATCCAGACTGCTAATTGAGTAGCTTACCAAAGTTTTAAAAAGGTATGCAAAGTTTTATTTTATACTAGTTTTCAATTTAGTTAATAAAATTTGATAATTGTTATTTTTTATTTGTCGAACCTTTGATCCTGTTAATTGGCATAATGGCTCTGACCTTCTGGTCTCCCATAATTGGGGGTTACCGGGAGGTGTGGTCGTTACATTTGGTATCAGAGCATAGGTTCCTCATTTAATCTTTAATAATCATTAAATTTTACAAAGTCTATAGAACCCAAGGGAGTTATTAGAGGAATTTCTAAAAGACAGAGGTGTCTAGAAAAGGATCACATCCGGGGGATGGCAAGATTTTCCTCCACATCACTAGTCAGAATACGAGGACTACTGAATTAGTGTGACTACCTGGCCGAAGTCTCAGGATTTGACTCAAAATAAGATACGTTTAGGACTCTCTCATCTTGTACATCTCTTCTCACCTCAAATGCTGTTAAGGATTATAAGGATTAGGGTTTTCTCTCTTTTCTTCACCCTCATGAGGTATGGGTAAGGTTGATAAGGATTAAGGAATCCTCCACCAAATTAATAAAAAGTATGTAATTAAGATGTCATGGATATAAGCTTAATAGATTAAGCGTAAAGGAATAGATACATGCTTTGGTCGTATGACATAAGTTGTCATGCCCTCAGGAGAGACCTGAGGCTAGACCTTCTTGTCAGGAGGATAAGTAAAGAGAGAGTTAGTCTTGGAGGTAGAGATCTCCATTAAAAGTATAGACATGGCACATCCTTTGCGGAAGATGTTAACCCTAACCCTAAGTGAGGGTTAGAGAGAGAGATGACATGATGAGTTAGATGACATGATGAGTTAGATGACATGGTAGATTAGGTGTTTGGATAGACATGCCTTGGATGCCATATAAGCCATGAAAAGTTGGATGACTGAGTACCTTTGGCAACCCAACCCTAGAAAGGGCCGTGCATGTTAGAGTGAAGGATAACTCCTTCATTGATGAGGTTAGAGAAGAACCTATGGAACCCCATGAGCTTATATGAGCATGGCATAGCATGCACCCAGAGTACTTCAGTGGTGCAGTAGTAGGTTGAAACCCTGGACAGTAAGTATGATGGATGGCTTATGAGATAAACATAAAGGGTTATGGATAATCTTGAGCAAACATAAGTTGAACCTAGGCTTCACCCACGTAGAGGTATGCTTGTGAGCTTCATCCATATTCATGGAGAGAGGACCTTTTGAGGCTGGTTGTGGAGTTAGTTGTAGAGAGGGAGAGAGAGTAGGACTCAAGCAAGAAGGTTGGAAGCCTAGACTCCAAGATATGAGGAAAAGTGGGGAGTTGAGGATGATATGACCTAAGTGGATGTATCTGGTTGCATCATGCTTAATCCTTGGAGGCTGATGATGTCCTGGTTTCCATGAGAGGAACCAAACCCTAGAGAGTGGATGAGTCTACTGGTACCTTTGTATCTATGGTATAGATGGGGAAGATGAGTTCCTTAAACCATAAAGAGGTTTAGTAATAGGTTGTAAGGCTTATACCTTTTTGGTTGTCCTTGTGGAGGACTCCACTCTGAAGTGTTGCTTGAGTAGGAGGATGACAGGAAGTGCATTTCATACCTTGTACAAGTTTGGACCATAGTTAAGAGGTTGAGCAGATAGTGGACATTAGAGAAGTGAACCTAGGGTTCCTAGGCCTATGAGGGGAGGTTGTGTACCTGATGCTCATGACAAGGTTTGAGTTTTAATAGATTTGAGCATGGTACTTCTCATGTTTAAAGGAAAGAGAAAGCCCTTAAGTTTAAAGTATGTTTGATGAACCCCTCACAATGAAGTTGATGACATGGGAAGGTATGATCTTGATCCAATTTTGAGGATGAGAACAAGTGTGACCTAGCATGGTTTAGTAGGTGGTCTACCTGTACCTTAGAGGCTACTGGGTTAAGCATGCTCATGTGAATATAAACCCTAAGGATGTTTGTGACCTTGTTGTCAAGGGTTGTAGTTCCTCCCAATAGGGAGAGGGACCCTTTGGTAGGGTGTATACCAGTTTTGTGGGTTTTAAGGAAACCTATAGAGGTCTCATAGGATCTTGAGAAGCTAAGTGAACAGTACATGGTATGAGAATGAACCTGTAGACCCATAGATAACCATCTCTAAATGCATGTGGATGTGTTACCATGGAGGTAACCGATATGGATCCTGACCAAGGTAGGCAGGTTGCCATGACCCCTATGAAAGGATGAAAGTCAACCCATGAATGCAGAGAGAGAGATGATGAAGGCTTGGGTAAGGTTCTAAGTTGGACATGTACTATAATAGAATCCCAAGTCTATCCTAGGGTTAGGTAGGGATAAGACCAATGGAAGTAGGAGTTTCATAATTCCCTAGTTGCACATGACCATAGGGTCGGGAGGTAACAACTATCATTGTCTGAGGGCCATGGGTTAGGAGATTAATCACCTTCATGAACTCATGGGACCCAAAGGGCAGATGAGTAGGGCACTCTCTGGATGCATGAGGGACGAAGGATGACCCCAAAAGTGTCGGCACCCTATAGATCCAGAGGAGATGGCCAAGGATTGTGTGTGGACCTAAGTAGGTTCGAAACCAGTTTGTCATGGAAGTAACTTTGATATCATGATGTTTGTGATGAAGAGACATAAGTTGCACGTTTCAACTTAGATTTGAAGGTGTACTGGCAAGGTGGGATGTACCATATCTACTCTTGGAATAGGCAGAACTCTGTATTTGGATGGCCGACAAATGTTTATTTCCTCTTGTTATGGGAGTGAGAGATAGGATAGTACTCATGCCTTACACCAGGGAGAAAGATGATGTCAGTTCGAATGTTTCTATGAGGTATGAGGAGAGAGACGATAACATACCCTTGCAAAGTGAACGATAGGTACAAACGATAAGAGTATTAAGGTAATCATCTTGTGAGAATGTTGTTATCATGAGCTATGAGTTATACAAGTTGAGTTCGAAAACCAAGAGAATGAGCTCAGAGTGTTCTGATGAATATAGACTTAGAGTTTGAGATGAGATGATAAGTGGAATGCATGGAAGTGTATGTCTTCAACACTACCTAATACCTAAGGATGTGAAGTGATAATGGATGCTCTGGTTAAGATATAGCTGCCTAGCTTGGCTAGAGACTAGAAGAGGTTGTTAGGCCAACCCTAAGTTAGAAAAGAGATAAGTTTGGCTAACACTCAGATGGAACGAGATCTATTGAACAAGTTATTGGTTGTTTGGTTAGCCATCCAAGTCCTTGATACAATGGAAGGATAGTGGTAGAACCTCATATACACTTCTTTGATAGGAAGGTGTGGAAACCCCGTTTAGAATGGTTTAGGGTTTCTGAGTAATCAATCTTAAGGAATCATGACAATACGGGAGATCATGATTTAAGATCACCATATATCGTGGTACTACCAAGATAATAAGTGACAATAGTACTTTGGATGCCTAAGATAAAGTTACATGTGGTGTGTTGACATGCAAACTAGG
Source organism: Alisma plantago-aquatica (assembly GCA_963693085.1). Taxonomy (NCBI): domain Eukaryota; kingdom Viridiplantae; phylum Streptophyta; class Magnoliopsida; order Alismatales; family Alismataceae; genus Alisma; species Alisma plantago-aquatica. The sequence continues at coordinate 1,422,039,537 of OY856411.1, forward strand.
AGGTGAAGGACGAACACCAGTAACCCAGTGTTTTGACATAGAGGATAAAGAATCCCTAAGAAGGAATGATAGATCATCATTATGGATGTCGTAAGTCTCCCTTAGAACAAGGAAGGTCGAGATGCAATATGGGTTATGGTAGATCACCTTACCTATATGACATGAGTAAAAAATAGTTCTGTCAAGGGACAGATCTGGTTGAACCACATATGAGAGAGATGGTTCAACTACACCATGCGAGTTCAAAAGTTCTTGAGTATAACCTAAAGATACACTTCCATAAGGAGGAAGTAGATACATGAAGAATGCGATGTTAGTACAGTATATCACCTTAGCTAATGGTTATTATGAACCAGACTAGAGGGTCTGTTGAGAGCATGTGTGCTTGTTTAGGGTGATACATAGAGACAATTCTTGTCTTCAGTAAGATGTGATGATAACCACCATAGCCTTTATCAGGATGCAAGAAGTTCTATAAGGAAGTTGTGTCAGTCACCATTTCATGAAAATGATGTTGGTGAAGGAGGCCTCGTGAAGGTCAGAAAAGAACCACAGTGTGTGCAGTGCAATGGATGAGAGGGAGCCAGAGGAGACATGAGTCATGAGATGATGCAAAGCATACTGACATGCAGTTCATTGTGAGAGAGTATGTGATGTGAAAATCCGACCCCTCTAAGTTATAGTTGAGAAAGTTGAGTCCCCAATATATGGGTCCATTTGAGATGGATTGGTGGAGATAGTTGTGTTTAGCCTTACAACTCAGGATAACATGAGTTATAATGTGTTCCATGAGTCTGATCTAGAGCACTATGTGAGCTACCCAAGCCATGTGCTGAGCCCTGAACCTATTCAACTTTTGGGAAGCTGAATTGTCCTGAGTCAACTATGAGGGTACGATATACCGAGGTATGAAAGAACTCATATGGAAGAATATGAGACAATGAAGGATCTTGGGAAGCACCATGGAAAGGGTAAAGCCACATGGGAGCCCTGATGGACATAAGAAAGGCTTATTTTGTTTGTGTTCCTAGTGGAATTTTGAGGACAAAATTCCTATAAGAGGGGAAGGATGTTACAACCCCAATTTTTGGGTTCATTTGGTGAGAAATGCAATTTCTCATATTAAAGATATTTGAAGAAATAATGATATAATTTGTTTTGAATAAATGGATTTCGTTTACAATAGCCTTGTTGATTGTTTTGTGGGCTTGATTAGCTATTGGGCCCAATAACAAGGAAATTTGATTAGTAAATGAATAATTGAGAATTAGAGAAAAGAAAGATGTGGAAACCTCTAGAAGGAAAAGGAATATAATCCAAAGTTGGATTTCATGCCTCTTGGGTTCCTTGGGTCCCACGGAGTCCAAAGTTGCAAAGATAATGCAAAAAGAAAAGAAAATATCAATTAAGTATTTCTTTATTAAGGAAGAAATTGAAAATAATGATAAAATGTGGAAAATAAGTGAAAAGAGGTATAACTGAGTTATCCTTGATGTATTTTCATATACAAATGATTCCTAATGTTAAATGGAATGCCAATGACGAAAATAAAAAGAAAGAAAAAGAGAAATCCTCAAAAAGAGATATTTTAATAAGAAATAAACAAGATAATATGAAATAATGAATATTGATGCATCTAGAAGGATAATAAGTATCCTTATGAAGGAATTTCGAAATCTTGGAGTTTCTTGGGGTCCAAGGAGCCCCAACGAAGAAAGAGTAAAGAGAAAATACCAATAATGTCAAATAAGAAGATAATATGATGCAAAATGGATGTTTTTGGGAATTGTTAAAAAGGAAGTAATTTTTATTAAAAGAAAATAGAAATTTGTGCCAATGGATAAAAAGTAAGAATAAAGATAATAAGTGGGAGGAATTTCAAATTCCTAATTATTAAAGAAATAAGAAATATCAAAGGGACAGTAAGGAGAGAGAAAGCTTGCTTCCTAATGAAGGAATTTGATTCATATTGGGAAAAGACCTTGCATCTTTGTGGAAGCACATCTTGGGGTGTGAAAACCCTCCCCTATATAAGGGGTAGGGCCTCTATCTCAAGTTAAAGAGAAACCTCACGTATCTTTTTCCCTCTTCTCCTTTGTTTTCTTTTTTCAACCCTAACCATGGAGGATAGTGCAACCCGGAGCAATGTGAAGCCATGAACGGGATCTTGATGGGGGCGCGATGCTCCTAGGTCGCTAGAGAGAAGCTATGCCACTGTCCCATTTCCCAGGGACCTGCGCAACACCAACAGAAGAGATACACAATGGCCACGGTTGTAGACTGAGCAGGCTCAACTTGGCCACCCTAACCATGATCCAAAGGAACCATTCAGTGCGTGGAAGCACGACGGAGCAAGGGGAACCCTCGCCAATGGGTTTCAGGTCCATGAAGAGGAAGAAAGAGCCATGTGAAGCGCAGCTAGGGCGACGTTGTGCGCCGTCGCGAGGAGGAAGATGACCTTCAGGTCGTTGGACCATCTTTCCCCTCGACAGGCTAAACAACCTGTAACTTAACCAAGGGCAGAGTGGTCATTTAGAAATGTTTTTGAATCAGTCAAGCAACATTGCATGATAAAGGCTACGTGGCGCCTCCCTATTGGCCAAAGTAAGTGGATTTTGTAAAATTCATAGTTAATTATTCTTAGCTCAGATTAGCATGTATAAAATATGTAAATTTGCTCAGAAAAATGAGAGGAATCCAATAAAAATGCATATAGAAGCTAATTCCTTTTGCAATTCAAAAAGTAGTATAAGTTATCAACTTTGATGAATTAAAGATTAAGAAACCCTATTTTGAGATGATTAATATGTTTAGTAGGGTTTAATGGATGATTAAAGTTGGTATTAACCTATTAATGATAAAAAGGAACATTAGGAACAAAAAGGATGAACTTTGCATGTAATTAGTTTAATTTAGAGTTTCATATGCTTTAATGGGCCTTGAAACTCTAATATTGGTAAATGCGACTCTTAATGGCTTTAATTATTCAAAATCATGAATAAAGCTAAGATTTGATGATTCTAAGCTATTTTGAGTATAAAGGTTTCTAATTGTGGATAAATACCTTTAATGTAGAAATTATGGTTTTCTAATGAATAGAGGTAGAATTGACGACAATTAGAACTCATATATGAATTAGACCATAATGAACTATGAATTGATGATAAATGAGCATAATGACTTTGTCATGGATAAAGAGGATAAAAATGGTAGCTTTAATGAAAAAGAGGCTTACTGGACTTAATTAATGTTTAATTGTGTTGTTTCTGCAATTAAGGTTATATGTTGTTAAAAGGTAACCTTAATAACTTTCATGAAGGATAGATGGGAAATTAGGGTTTAAAAGAGTAAAATGAAGTAAAAACCCTAATTGCAAAGTAAACCCTAAAAGAGGTAGAAATCCTAAAAAGGAATAGAAACCTTAAGTAGAAAGATGGTTTGAATAGTTTTTGATAAAAAGGAATTGGATGCAATTTTAGGACTCTTGTACTTGCTTGATTGGATGTCTTGATTGATTGGACTATTCTATCTCAATTCAGCCTAATAGGTATGTGGTTAATTATGATTAATCACATTAGTTTTCCCGAATGTTTCCTGGATGGTTAATTGCATTGATTGAAACTAAATAGTTTGAATGTCCATACTACAATTATAAAGTCACTATGGTTATCACAATTATAAATGCATGTGTATTCTCGCACCTACATGCCACCCTGATGGAAGATGACATAAAGGTTAGGCCCAAGAGGGTAGACCAATGGGCACCATGAGAGGTGACCCCATACACCAACCTCGGGAATGAGAAGGTGGTCTATGTTGCATGACTATGGGGCACCATGAGAGGTGACCCCCAGGCACCAAGCTCGGGATTGAGAAGATGGCCTTAAGTCAATGGCAAAAGAGAAGCCCTAGAGGGGTATTCCAGGGTTAGGGCAAAAGCGGTGGAGAATGACACATTGAAAATGTAATTTGATTTGCTAATTACCCTAATTGTGATAATTAAATTGTTAGCCATATTTGTAAAATTTTGGTTGTTCCCACATACCAGCATATTCCTATATGCTGACTGATGTTTTGTTTGTCGGCGTTTTAGGTACAACAATTGAAAGAACAAACAGTAAAGTGACACATTGTGGAAATAAGAAATAAAGTGCAAGGAGGATTAGATAGAATGAATCCAGACTGTGAATAAAGTAGCTTACCAAAGTTTTAAAAAGGTATGCAAGGTTTTATTTTATACCAGTTTTCAATTTAGTTGGTAAAATTTGATAATTGTTATTGATTATTTGTCAAACATTTGATCATGTTAATTGGAATAATGGCTCTGACCTTCTGGTCTCCCTTAATTGGGGGTTACCGGGAGGCAGGGTCGTTACACTATATTTACCATAAAAAGGGTAAATTAAAAACTGATATCACATATCCACCTCAAGTGGAATCACATTGCATCCGAGACCACAAAAGCCACTTGTAGCAAATATCATGCCAAAAGGTTATTACATAACAATGTTCATTGGCTCATTGGCATCAACCTATTACATATATAACAACCTGTTTAAAATACATACATGCCATATCTGTACAATAAAGTGTAATATCAAACCATCGTATCGATATGCAAAACCAAAAAAAACTGCCACTAAGGATCTAAGAGTACATGGACAACACATAGTACTCTACTACAAATAGTAGCAGCATATCCAACCTTTCAACAACTACTGCTCCTCTTGTTGCTCTGCCTCAACCACACGATCTCTAATTCTTCATGCATGGCCATAAAAAAATGTGGAAACCCACAAGATGAGACCAAATGCTCTAGAGTGAGATATAACTATCCGCCAATGTCTATTATAAGCATACATAACTAAAATAGATAGGTAATATTACTATCAGGTTGAGAAGATTTAGCTAAATGATATGTGTTAAACCTATAATACAGATTAAACCAATTAGGAAGTTACCACTGAGTAGTAGAATGAGTTATACTTTTAGAAGGAATACAAAGAACTTGTATAGAAGTTTATTTCTCTCACTACTTAAGAAAGATAAGGCAAGGGGTCTGTGACGTCCCAAGATTTGAGGCCTCAGATAGCATGATCTTAAAAGGAATGATTGGACTACCCATATCAACAAGGTGCACCTCCTTTTCTAGGAGCCCATCTCTAAAGAACTCCATAGTTAAGCGTGCTTAGCTTGGAGTAGTACTAGGATGGGTGACCAGACAGAAAGTTTATCCTGGCTTGCATGTGAGTGAGGAACAAGTGTGCAGTTAAGGCTAGTGGTGATCTGTGGGGCCAGTCGTCATTCCAAAAACTCTGCTAGAGCCTTGGAAAGTGGGCATGGACGTTACAAATGGTATCAGAGCCAATTCCCCTCTAGTAGGTGGGGCCCACATGGGACTGTGACATGCCAATCTTTGACTCATGCGGTCCAGTCATGTTGGAAAGGGCTATCCGTGGTGATGGAGCCACCCTTGCGCTGGTAGCCGTGGTCAGGAGCAGGGTTTACATGGCCATGTTGGGTCTGCACTGAAATAGGGAAATGTTACGAGGCCACATAGTTGAGCCTTGACGAGGATGTCAAGACTGTAAGTGGGGGACATTGTGACGCTCCAAGATTTGAGGCCTCAAATATAATGATCTTAAAAGGAATGATTGGACTACCCATATCACCAAGGTGCACCTCCTTTTCTAGGAGCCCATCTCTAAAGAACTCCATAGTTAAGCATGCTTAGCTTGGAGTAGTACTAGGATGGGTGACCAGTCGAGAAGTTTATCCTGGATGGCGCATGAGTGAGGAAAAAGTGCACAGTTAAGGCTAGTGGTGATCTGTGGGGATAGTCGTTATTCCTAAAACTCTGCTAGAGCCTTGGGTAGTGGGCTTGGATGGTACAGGGTCATCCAATGTGTGTTGTGTTTAACTCTAAGCAATCATACTACATAGTTGTATTACATCTTTCACTATACCTTGAGGAGATGAGGTATACCACTCATGCCCCCATTGACCACTGCTTAGTCAAAATTAGTGCCATACAAGATCAATGGAAGTGCCAAAATCCATGATCTCTCCACACCTCAGTCAGTCCAAGTCCAACGTAGTGCCATATTAAGTCCAACTACAAAATAGCCTAGTCCATCTTGGTATATAGGTCACGACACTAGTGAAATGAGATAGTACCACATTCATTCTCCTACTAGGGTATGACCGTAGTTATCCCAATAACATATCACATATACTTAATCACATCATCTAAGATATGTCCTTGACCATTCTCCTACCATGGTATGAACTTAGTCATCCCATTATATTAAGGATACAAGGAGATACCTCGACTTGAACCCCGCATATTCAATAATATGTGTTCTGAGTTTCCTACAGGAATGGCTCGTTCCACCATCCAACTAATACTGACACTGAAGATGGATCTATGGCACATGGAAACTATGTGATTAGGGTTTCACTTGATTACTTAAGCCAATTGGGTATCTTATAGCATCAGTCAAGTTACAACATATAAACCCTAAACAAACTTTTCAAAGATATGGGCATAATACAACTCCAGAAGATGTAAAACATCTAAAGAATCAACATGCCCCATTATCATATGGTACCACTTTCTATACATGACTTTCATAATTATCATATTGCCTTGGGATATCAATCTCCCATCACATCACTAGAGGATAACACCTCATACTAGGCATTAAGCCTCTATGAAGTCTTAAGACCCATCACATCAACATGCCTCATTAAGGCTCATATCCATCATCTTGTGACATATGATCACCATCATAACATTCAAAAGCCATGCCAATCATTCACCTACATGGTTAGTATCATTCAAGTAGGAGAGAGAAACAATGCATCATCACTACATACTATCACATTACACAAGGTAGTCAACCATTAGGGTTTAACATCACATTAGGGTTAGGGTTTCAGCATTATGACCAATTAGGGTTTAACATCACAACACTCAACACCCTAGGTGTATCATCTTCCCACATTCTTGGAACATCCTTTGTGATCTTTCATGACTAACACATGTCATAACCCTTCATCGGTTGAATAAACCCTTAGGCCACAAACCATCTGATTGAAGAGAGGAACACATCATGCTCGAAGAAGATCAAGGTCAAAGACATACCTTTAGTGACCAAATCCACAAACTAGGTCAGCAACTAAGAAATAAACCATGTCCAAACGGTTGAAGGAAAATCCTAGATCGCAGGCTACATCAGCAACCAAGATCATCAAACCTTAACAAATAGTCAAAGGGATTCGACACCTTCAACTACCAATGAATTACCAATCCAAACGGTCGAAGGGATCCATCATTCTATGCGACTGAAGAAGAAACTATTCCATGCGTCCAAAACCAAGGTAAAGTCATCTCATTCAATCTAACATCACCAAACACTCAACTACTTGGGTACCAACATGAAAAACATCTAAGAGAGAGAAAACCACTAGCAAGTCATGAGCAAGATAGATGATTAACAACATGAAACTAACCCTCAAAGGATGACGTAAAAACATAAGGAAAACATCATTCAAACCTTAAAATTTAGCACCACGTGTATCCAACATGGAAACCATGAGTTGACAGATAAAAACCCAAGATCAAGCACATGAAAATAGAATAAAATTCTACCTCATGCAAGGAAACCGAACCAAGAACCAAGATAAGAACACATGGATTGAGATGCATGCAAAACCACCATCATCTCCACCATCTAGATACCAGGTAAGTGAATTAGGGTTTCAATAAAGGAACAAGTACATGCACAATCATTATAAAAATACAAACCTAACCAAGATATCATTATCAATAACAAGTAATAATGTTTTAGAAAGAGTTGTATGCATGATTAATGTGTAGAATAAGGTAAAGAGTTATATAACATGCCTTAGATGATGGTTGCACCACCTCCAAGCAAACATCCAAAATCAAGTAGGAAACCAAGCTTCGATCACCTCCACGACCAATCGAGTCAACATCTTAAAAGAGAAGAAAAATCCTAGGTCAAAAGGGTAGGAAGAAGAACCAAAACCTCAACGATGAAAAGAACAAGAAGGGAGAGAAAGGGAGAAGAGTTCCTAAACTCAACTTGAGTACTACCTTGGAAAACCAAGGATTTGACCTAGGAAAGAAGAGTATCTCCATACTAACACAAGCACCACTATGTAAGCTCCATGGGTTTGGCCAAGAGAAGAAGAAATATGTACGGTTTTGTAAGAAAATGAAACCAATAGGTTAGATCACTCTCCAAAGATAAAAAAATCACCAAAGATCACCAAGGAAGAGTAGATCCAAGCTTGGATGAGCACATGTAAAGGATTTTGGCCTCCAAGCACCAAGGATGAGCTTCTTATCCACCAAGAACAAAGGGCCAAACTCAAGGAAGGAGAGATGGAAAGAGGTATAAATAGATTCATATGCATGTGTGAGGAGGGATACAAATACCCAAAGGTAGAGAGAGACCAAAGAGGTTAGATCTCATGAACATAAGCACCACATGTCCACCAAATATCCAACATGCATCCACTAAAACCATGCACACCACTAAGGTCACGAAAAACAAGAAAACCAAGCGACCTCACTTGGTCATGGCTGACCATCAGTAAAAGGAAAACAAGGCCACAAGGGAACATGGTCGCATGAAACCAAGCTACCCAAGGAACTCAAAACCTAGGTCAAGAGACCCAAGAGATAGCCTCAAACCTCTACGATCATAGGGAATTCAAAGATCAACCTAAAACTCATTTGACCATAGAGAAACCACAAAGGAATAACATGGATGGTCACTGAAAGACCCAAAACTGAAACTGTCAACACAAAGGTCAACATCAACATAGGGCATCAAGGCAAACCCTAGAAACCATACATTATTATTTTGCAAAAAATATTATATTTTACTTATTATAAATATTTAATCCATTAATTACATATTTATTTAAATAATAGAACATTATTAATATTTATGGATATGGAATTATGAACGGTTATTTCAAAGCATATTATTCATTTTTTAGCCATTATGTTAGTAAAGGAAATACATGTAACATATTTCATGATTTTATTACATGCTAGAACATAATTAAGTCATTATGTAAATGTGTTTTAATTTTTATACTTGTTTGGTCAAATATAAGAAACCAAAACTTACTATATTTCTAATTATATAATTGGGTAAGATTCTAATTTTTGGTTTTCTATAACACTCCACCCCTTAAAGAGGATTTCATTCTCGAAATCCAAATATCCTAAATTAAGAGTCCATAGGATACTCCTGTACTATGAGTATAATTTTATTGTATCAATTGGTGCAATGTTTCCTTAAGGGTGCCATATATGTCTACCCAAGGTGGTTCACTTAGAAAGGTCTATTTAATTACCGTAGTTAAGATGTAGTTATCGTCAATGTTTCAGTTTGATTAATTTCCCAAAAGATAATTAATGTGCTTTTAGTCCAACATATTTAACTAGTGTTCTAATTCTTAAAGATTAAGGATTTAAGACCCTTCATAGAGAAGGTGATTCTAAAATTCAACTAGTCACTCTATATGGATAGCATGAGGTATGACAACTATGTTCTAATAGATCTTTTTAGGTCAAAGTTACCGGTTGTCCTAAGAGGTTGGTCCTCCTGAGATATAGGTGTAAAGCATAAGGGAAATGGTTTCACAGATGAATTTCCAAAATAGTTAGATTGATGTGCGTAGTTATGCTCTAATACTATCTTGTAAAGAGTGAGACTCGACAGGGGACCACTCTAAACTTAATTCAAGAAAATAATTTGTATAAAATCCCATGAATACAAATATAACCAAATAAGGGGGGTGCATCATATTTCCTCAAATCAATGAGTATAGAAACATCATGGCAACAAAAAATAAAATTTAACTATTACAATCACTATTTCAATTTAACATTGGGCCTTATAGGAAATCTTTGAAATATGAATCTAATTCTCATGATCATATTGTGGTGAACAACCTTCCCATCTCATAACTTATCTGAGTAATTGGTCTTGAGCTAAGTCCTCCTCTCCCTGAATGTCATGATGTGCTAACTCTAGATTGGTTTATAAACAACACCAATGTAAAGGAAAACAAAAGAAAAGGAAGTCAGTATGTGTAGTAAATACCGATAAGGATTTACTTTAGAAAGTTCAAAATAAGAGCATCAAAATAAGGGATGGCCAAGAGAAATATCAAGCCAATAGATGAGGCATGTCCAACTAAAGAATATCAAGTAGGGAGTCTTTCCTTTAAAAACTTTTATTCATAATAACAAAAATAAATTGTACATGTAACAAAAAAAGACCAAATTATTTTAAGAAGGGTAGAGATAAAATTGGATCTCTACCTAAAATAATGGGTGGAGAGAGCATACCCTAGGTGGAAAAGCATGCCTCTATAAATAATGGGTGGAAAAGCACACCCTAGACAGAAACGCATACTCTTGTAAATATGGTTGTACAAATGTATCACTAAAAGAAATAATGACAGTCAAAGCATTCACATGAATAGGGAAAGCCAAGTATAAGTTTAGTCCATGTGAAATAATAGGATGAGAACATTGAAAATAAATTAGGAGGGGTCAGAGGAGCCATATGCATTATTCAAGAAAATAAGAATTTCAAAATGGTGAAAAAGATAGTATCTACTCATGCCTCATATGGGAACAAATGTTTAGTCATTATAGAAGTGCCTAGATAATAAAAAAAGATGCACATACCTTAACTTGAGTTTACATAAGTCCAAAGTCAGCCCTGGGTTCAAGACTGAGTCTCCAAAGCACCTATTGAACATATATGTAGAATTAGAGTTAGGCTTGCATTATTTATATAAATCCTAAAATTTACCTTTTACTATTAATGAATTAGGTATTCAAAACCATATTGTGCTGCAGATCATATTTTACTGAGTTCATAACATATTTTACTTTATTAATTAAGATATATAAATTTTAAGTTATGAATTTTGAAGAAGTCCAACCAATTAGATAAATCTGTAAAGTTTGCATATTTATTCGATTAGAGTGAGATGATTAAATTTGTATCATTGGATATATTAATATTTTCAAACTCCAAAACATATTTTGTTTTGAATTATAGATTAATATATACAAATTTTAAAAATTCCAACCAACTAGAAAATTCTTTTTAAATTACACTTTTATATTGAATTTAAATGTGAATCTGATACCATTAGATGGAGGAAATTGGACTCTTCAACCTCACATACATCACTCTGGTAAATCTGAAAAATGTACTCCATAGGTTCTTCTTGTCCCGGAGAACAAGGATGGGCACAGAGACAACAAGAAACTCTCAGGAAACCTTCTTCCAAAACAACCTAGAAGGACAAATGTGAACCAATCATGGAGACCACTACAATGAAGATCAAAATTAAAAACACAAGAAACAGAGCATATAACAATCATTTATGATTGTAGAATATCATCTAGAAGTCTGTAAATTAAATCAAATAGATATAACTGACAATAAAAAACCAAAACAATAAAATATTTGGATAAGTCTATCGATAAAATAGAAAGAATCCAATGCCACATGGGGAAAGGTAGGTTACATGAGACATGATACAGGAAAAGAATTGAAGGCCTCCATCGGAGCCAACCATGTTGAGTTTTGTAGAGTGAGAGGGTCCAAGATTGTATGCTATGAAGAGTTGATGACCGATGATAATCGGGTATCGATTGGCTTAACAGAGATAAAGCAGATGATCAGGCACATCCTTGGACGAATATTATATAGGTTAACATACATGACTTTCTTTGGGAGAGGAATGGCAGTCGCGGGTAGTCGTCAATGATCCAAAGAGCTTAAATCTTGGGGTATATATATATTACTATCAACTACTAGTCATAAAATATTTTAAACACAAAAAGATAATGGAGAAAAATAAATAAATCAATATGTGAATATCATTGGAGTGATGAGGGGAATGCAAGGAAAGGTTAATAAAGAAAAAAGAGGAAGGGGGAGTTGGAGAAGGAAACAAAAGAAAAGAGTATACCAAACAGAAAAGGAAAAGGAAAATAAAACTTGATAGGAAGACAATTAGAAACCATATCAAATGGAATTAAAAAATTACACAATTATGACATAATTTGATTCAGGCATGTAGAATTCGAAATTTACATTAGTTTTCAGTTTTGGAATGTTTAATATGTTATTTAATTTACTTGAATACTTCTAGAATTATCTTGCTAATTTATTTTATAATATATTTATGGATACTAGTATTATCAAAATAAAAAGGAATTTGCTAATTGGACCCATTAAAAATGAGAAATATATTTGACATTACTTTTTTGTTTAAAAATTGTATAGTGGATTATTTCATATACATGAACATTTTACTTAATATATTGGGTATTTATAATCCTTTCAAAATTATCCACTAAAGCTAGAAGTAAAGAACATATTATATTTTACTAAATTTCTCAACCTTTCTTCAATTATGCCTAACCTTGTTTATTTTTAATTTCTGTCAGATAATAGTAACTTAGTTTCCCAATAAATTCTAATTGTTCCATAATATTAATAACATCCTCTAAAGATAATCAAAGAGGGGAAATTATATTATCTTAATTCATTTTACTAAAAACATTTTACATCTATTTGTTTAGTACATACGAGTGTGACACTATAATTCACATATGTATTAATTAGTATCTTTCTAAAATAAATTTTGGATTTTATTTTTATTTTGCTGCATGTACAACATTGTTTCCCATTATATTAGACTGTAATTTTATTTATTACAATCCATAGAAGTTGGTTTTCATAATTCATTTAATATAGTAGATGTTTTCTTTTGTAATAAATTCGACATTTTTGGCCTTATCTTTCATTTTCTTTTCTTAAGGAATTTGAAGCATCTAGAAACTCCTAAAAGATGTGAAACTTAGCCTATATGTATGTCCCAATCAGTCTAGGAACCAAATTTGGTACTAATTGAAAACTGGTTGAACCCGCAAATGAATAAGAAATAAAGAATACCTTTTAGATACTTAATATTCAATGAATTAGTTTGATGTTGGCAATTTCCCTAGAGTCCCCCTACTTAATTTGTCACATTGGGATTCTTCTTTGGATCTGTCCTGAGATGTGGGATCCCAATCGAATGATGTTAGAATCATCTCCTATCTTTGGTAGGAGAGCTATTTCTGTAGAATAGTGGAGTGGATGTTTTCAAAGCAGTTTCTCTCTTGGCTCACATAATGTTTTTTATAATTTGAACAAAACTATGCATAGTTTCAATATATAATTTCTTTCCTAATGAAAAACCCTAATTTTCTTCTCCCTAACTCATTTTCCCAATGGCCAAAAAGTTGAACCAAGCTATATAAGAATCCCCACACATCACCTTTAGCCATCTAGTAATCCTTTACGAATTTCAATTTCACCAGAATTTCTCCCCTCTACTCCCGTCAAATTGATGTTGCTTCCTTGACCTTGTGGATTGACAACAACACCTAAAGGAATCTCATCTCAATTGGTTACACCTTCACCATTTTGGGATGTTGTCTAGGGGTTCTCTGTAGTTGCACCCCTTGACCGTAGAGCCTAGCCCTCTTCCGACCACTGACTGCTCAATCTTGTCTGAGCTCCACCTCTTGTCCTCGTGGAGTCACTCTAGCCTATACAGATGCTTCCTTTGAGTTTGATGTGACGTGAGGATGATCCTTCTATTACTTTTGTTTTGTGTGTTTCCATAAAATGTGATCTCAGTTAGCACCTCCATAGAGGTGGTTCTCTATTTCTACTCATGGTGGTAGTTCTGAGCTTCATATGATAGTTTTCCCTCTGGTTTTCCTCTTTGAGATCAAGACTTGTTGATGAACAATTCTAGATCATTTTCCCTAGAGGTGTGCAACTCTGATTTACAAATTTTATTCTTGTGTACAAAGAGTGTTTATTTTTTTGGGAGTTCATCAGGGGTTAATCATGAAGGTGAACATGATCAACTAGTAATTTCCAAATGTGACCATCGTCTTATTTTATTATGTCACATTTATCAGGGCAACTACGCCTTTTTTCCATCTTCAATCATTATAGGCTTGGGACAAGTGACAAACTTTTATTGGGTCACCTATGCTAAACTTCCTAGATATGGATGCGCTTGCATGTGTGGTATTTCTATATTTTCTTATTGGTCCATTATTCAAAAATTCATAATAAATTATTTATAGCTCAGAAAAATGAAAGAAGATATGGTTTAGAATTGTGGATATTTTTTGTATCTGATGGTGTAGTTTTCATCACCTAATTCTAATAAAATAAATATATGACTTTTATGGATATATCTAGTTGTTTAGAATTTTCAAAATTCATAGTACTAATATACAAGTAAGAAAAATAAAGTAAAATATAGTATGAACTCAGAAAAATATAATCTATAAGAAAGTATGATTTTTATAACCAAATTGAATAATAATAAAATGGCAATTTTAGAGTTCATGAAATTAATTTAATCCTAACACCAATTATACATATATGTTTAATTGGTTCTTTCAAGACCATGGTTTGGACCTAGGGTTAGTTATGTTGTAGACTTCATGTGATGTGTATTGCATTTCCTATTATTCTATGTTTAGAAATCATCGAAATTTTTATCTTTCTCTTGTTCCTTTGGACACATGTTGTACACATGGTTCTCTCTCAAGAGAGTTTTCCTCATTTGAGTACTTATATCCTTGTATTGATCATGTTTACCTAATTTCATGGACATTCTTATTGGAATCTCATTTATAACTTGTTCATTTTATTCCATGTGGAAACCCTAATTTGAGTATTTAATGCTCTAACATTCCTATGGAGGACTTTATGAACTTATGTTGCATCTTATTTATGGAGATATTGGATATTTGGTTATGGGTCCTCTGACACCACATGATAATTTTTGGAAATTCTCATATTATTGTTTTGTATAACCATACTTTTACTTGGCTCTTCATTTAAGCATTCTTTGTGATTCAGTAGACCTAGAGTATTGTAATATTTTTTTATTTGGGCTTTATTCTCCTGGGGTTTAATTCCCCTTTATGATATGATTAGGCATTGAGGTTTTATTCGTCCTTTCGAGCACTGGGGTTTTAGTCCTCCTGCACTTAAAAAAATTGGGATAGAGGAATGTATGCTCCATACCCCGACTTGTATGCCAAGGGAGTTTGGTTGTGTGCCATCCTCTTTTCAGGTTTTAAGGTTTTGATCCTTAGTCACCACTGACGTTATATTAGGGTAGTTCTATGTTTATCTCACATGTGTTGAATCCGACATTATTGTTATGGGTTTTGTGCCCATGATTTATATATTCTTGGGTTTCACAATTTTTATGTTTATTTAATGGTGAGTATTCTTCTGTATGCCATCTTTTAAAAAATCATATTTCCTTTTGATACCCTCTTGGGTAGGGATGAGCATCGGGTTGGTCCGACTCGATCCGACCCACGACCCAGTCTGCATAACCCGATCCATACCCGAACCCAATTTACAATATGGGTGGGCCGGGCCTAAAATTTAAACCCATATTTTATTTGGGCCGGGTACAGGCGGAGGTAAACCCAGGCCCGAAAACCTGAATGCCCAGATTATATTTTATGTACATTATATACCTATACATCCATCTTTGTCCTGAAAGAAAAACATACATATTTCTTGATGCAATATGTAGTATGTACCTTACCAATGGCAACATGGATACTATGTAATCAATCAACATGATTAATGAATTCATACTAATAAGATAACCATCATTGACATGAATAAACATACTTGATTTCTTTATTTTGATCTCATTGTGTCCACATGTAGGAGAGGAATGATCTTTGGCTCAGTGCATAGTAGATTATGCTCATCTTTTTACTCATATGCCCACATGTAGGAGACAAATGATATTTTGCCCTTCTAAAACCCATTTCATTGTATATACATATAGTATGAGGAGGCAAAAAGGCACAACATTGTGGACTCCATTGATTTTTTACTTCTCATACATTCACATGTACGAGAAAATGATTTGTTACTCTTTCAATATAGTGTATATACATTCTTTTGAAGGTTTATCACAAAATACATATCTCAGTAATTAAGTTTTCATGTTAGCAAGGTAGATCTAGAAAAATTTGGTATGCTCATTCGATGTTATATGGTCAAACCCAAATCCGGCCCGAAACCCAACATTCTTATATGGGCCGGGTATTGACTGACATTTTTCAATTTTATCCGGGCCCGAACCCGGCCCGTGGCCCACTTTAAAATGTGGGTTTGGGTTTAGGACAGGCAAAACTTGGTATAACCCGACCCGATGCTCATCCCTACTCTTGGGTGATACTTACCTCTTCTATGGGAAGTTTTTCTTATTTGACATCCTATATTCTTTGAATTGCTCAATCAATATTTAATATGCATATACCAACCTTTGTGTTGATGCATCCACTTTTCCCCTTTTGTTGGGGTATGCTTCCAAGCCTAGGTGTAGGGCTTGGGATATTGGACTTGGTGACATAGACCTGCTAGGTGGAGCTTTTAGGGAGATAGATTTGAGATATATGGATATCCCTCTACTTAGATCCTTATGTTGTAAATTTTATGTAAACCCTTTATGGGAGATGATGATGTACTTTTGTTCAAATTGAATATAGTCATTAAATATTATTCTACTACTACACTCTGGTTATTATTGTATACCATCATTTGAGAGAGAGAATATGTACATCTATTACAACATGCATGTTATGATGTTTGGAAAAGATAGATTTATTCCTCAAATTAAGCAAGGAGTAGGTCCCCTCTCGGGTCCCACTCCTTTGAAAAATGTCTAGGATGCATACATTATAGCCCTTGCGATTATTCACAAATGTCATTCACAGAATACCCTACTTCACACTCTGAAACTTGATTTTGAGAAAGCATTCAACATCATTAACTGGACCTTTCTTCTCCAACACCTCTACAGGTACAATTTCCAAACACATGGATCAACTAGATGCATTCATAATTAATCGCAATGATGATGCATTCATCTATTTCAAAATCACTAATGGTCTTAGGTAGGGTGATCCCCTATCCCCTTACCTCTTCATTATTGTCACATCCGTACTAATCTGATTCATCCAATTGGGTACTAGTAATGGCCTAATCGATAGACCAAATTGGTGTCACAACAATATCATTCACTATGAACATGACACTATCATTTTCATTAAACCAGAGGATAGACATGTCATTAATATCATCCACATCGTAGGAATTTCCTCATTTATTTTGAGACTCAAGATCAACTTTCATGAACCCACCATCATAGGCACACATGTTTCACCAACATTCATGAATAAATATTAAACACTTTTGAGATGTAAATACGCAACCTACCATATTGTATACCTAGGTTTACCCATATCCCAAGAGAACATACCAATGTTTTAATGAAAATTTATCATAGATACGTACAATAAACATCTTTACATTTGGTTGAACCATTATCTCACACTTGCTGGAAGGCTAAAATTCCATAACACCTCACTCACCCGTATCATTACAAAACATATTAGTTGCATAACACCACAAAAAGTTGTTATTAAATAGATTGATAAATTACAAGGAAATTTCTTTGGGATAAAAAAAAATGCAACACGCATCACATGAACTGGGACACCATCTGCAACCTTAAACAATTTGGAGGTTGCAGTATCATTGGCATTCATACATATGCCTTATACACACACACATATATATACATACATATATATACACACACATATATATACATATATATGTATATATATGTATATATATGTATATATTATATATATATATATATATATATATATATATATATATATATATATATATATATATATATATTGAGAGAGAGAGAGAGTCAGGCTAAAATACAATCGAGTGTATAGATCGCATGAATACACTCAAGTGTGTTTTCATATCAAGACTATTTTTTGCAAAATGTAAACCATTGATCTTCACTGTCATACTATAACTAGGCTATGTATAAATTTTGAGCCCATTTGGATGAGTGTAAGTCACTCATCCAAGAGTAACAAAATCGACGTGCAGAACTAATTTGAAATGCATAATTTTTACGGTCTTTATAACATGACCTATAAATGTCCAAATGTGCTCAAATTTTGCATATGAGCTATTCATAAGATGTTTAAGAAGATCAATGGATTAGATTTTTGAAAATAAATATTGCATCATAAAAAACTACTTGTGTGTTATGCTCACAATACACTCAAGTGTATTCTAGCCTGACTATATATATATATATATATATATATATATATATATATATATAGTCAGGATAGAATACACTCAAGTGTATAGATTGCACAAATACACTCAAGTGTATTTGCATATTAAGACTATTTTTTCCAAAATGTAAACCATTGATCTTCGCCGTCATACTATAACTAGGCTACATACAAATTTTGAGCCCATTTGGATGAGTGTAAGTCACTCATCCAAGGGCAACAAAATCGACGAATGAAACTAATTTGAAATACACAATTTTTGGCTTCTTTATAACATGACCTATAAATGTCCAAATGTGCTCAAATTTTGCATATGAGCTATTCACAAGATGTTTAAGAAGATCAATAGATTAGATAGGCATCCTGAAAAACTACTTGAGTGTATTCTTGTCCGAATACACTCAAGTATATTCTAGCCTGACTATATATATATATATATATATATATATATATATATATATATATATATATATATATATATATATATATTGATATTTACATATTTATATATTCCTACAGACACAACCCATGGGTCTGCATCCCATATAGGCTGTTGTCACCCTTATGGAAATCGATTATCAAAACCGTCTACATCATCCGCAATACCATCAATACTCCACCATTCCGTATACTTAAGGATTTTTTTTGGCATGAACCGTGGTGGCATGGCATTGTCCTCATCAACCATCTCACCAACTACAATAATATCCCTTCTACCATTAGACACACATCCACACAAAAAATATTAGAGCTCCTGGAATCACGTAGAAATAACCTACTCAAAAATTATTTAGGCCTACACATCACTACTTCGCACCAGACAGACATGATGACATAACATGAAACATATACAAGGATGAGAGTGACATGAAAATGAGAATACACATACTCTTCCAAACAAGCGTACACCTTCTACACCTTCAGAGGGAACATATTTCCACACAAATATGTATGGAACACCCTATTCCTTGTTAAGGTACACATCTTTCTATTTGTCCCTTTTGGCATGGCAAAAGTCATACAGATTGATTATAGAAGGATAGGATTTTTGGGTCCATCTATTTGCCTCATGCGTCATTCACAAGAAGAAATTAATCAACACCACTTCTTCGCATGTCTTACGGCCATGTTCTTATGGACACACTTCACTTATGTCACTATCATAATGACTAGTTGTAGTCAATATGGAATAAAAATTGTCACAAGACATTAGTCATCCCAGGGGAGGTGAGAAAAATAACAGATTTCATGACAGCAGATACATGACTAATGAACAATTGATTAGAATGACACAAATACTGATGATTTTCTATTTTACAGATAATGAATGTATAGGACGACTTCTTGCCATTAAGAATATAGCCAAGCCTGCATGTATTAGCGATGGACACCATATTGCTGCTACGGAATAAATACTGGAGGGAACTAACGAGAAACTAGATGTCTAGATGCTTTTATCACATCATCATGGGGCAACGAACTAATGGGAACCCCACCCTATGACAAAAATGTTTATTTTACTTTTCTTGAGTTTCATGTAGCGATGTTCATGTGACACCTCTGATGATCACAAACAACATCATAGTTATCATGATTGTGTACTTTCTACCCCTATGCGGTTGCATATGGAGTTATTTATATCTACTATTCTATCATACTAAGAACCAACCCCACACCACTCGTCTCCGTCCTCGTGCTGTCCCCAACGAGCGTCTCCGTCCTCGTGCTGTCCCCAACGATTTGGACTTGTTGTATCCAATTGAGATCGCGTGAAATTTGCCACAGTTTTATTATTTATCGGTCACTTGGTCCGTAATACCAATTCCATAATAAATGGGACTCTAATCCGATAACTTCAGTTCCGTGAAATCTGTGGAAATTGTTATCAGAAGCATTCTATGGTCCCGATTCTGTGAAAACAAAACCATGCACCGCGGCCATATGCTACATGGAGGCCAACTTCGCATGCTTTGCCAGTCGCCCAATCGATGTGTAGCTTGGAGCAGGTAGTTGTTCAGCGACATGAACTTATATTGATACCGCCAAGAGTCAGGTTCTGATGGGAGAGCTGGAAGAGCATGATCAGGTATTGCTTCCAGAAGTAACCTAATTGGTTGTAGTAGATCGATCTAGCACCGGCGAGGAAGCGAGTGCAAAGGATTTAAGAGAAAGACTAATGTAGAAGAGGACATGAGGATAATTGCCCATGGAATTTTTGGTGATGACACCTGTGCTGGATTTAGTACCCATGGTCGACGTCTGGTTTACAAATTTATAATGGAATCCACAACGGTGATATTATAAACCTCAGATATACACTACTACAAAACATAGTATAGGTGACGGTTATGTAAAATGTTACACACTTTAGACGACATGTTTGTACATCACTTATAATCTGTATAGACCTACCTAAAATAGATGACATACATTTTGACATATTTGAAAAGCTTACACACTTTAGGTGACAAGCATGTAAATCATCTGTAGCATGTGTAAACTCGTGTAACATAGATGACAGACATTTGAAAGGGTCACACGCTATAGGTGACATACATTTGAGTCACCTAATTTCTAAGGGGGGTTTACCATTTAGATGACATGTATATATGAGTCACATGTGATCTATAAAGGGGTCTATTGTATAGGTGACATGTATGGTCGTCCCTAAACTTTTAGGTGACATACATGTTTGTTACCTAACCTTTAGATGACAGACATGTCTGTCATCCAACATATTCCAACTAATAATAAGTATCAATAATTTTCTCAATGTAGTTTCATTAGGAATATATCAATACATTTATTTCATAATTCATGAAGGAGATGTATGAGAGAAATTGATGCTTGGAGTCATTATAAATCATTCTAAGTTAATTTGATAGCCGCTCGTATAGGAATATTGACATTATGATCGACCCCAAACTCATACACGTATCTTCTACAAAATTCTAAGGCTAATGGACCTTTTTACTTTGAGGCAAATTGCTCCTCAGAAACAACTTGTATGGACCACCAACCCAACAATAATTGCTGCAAATAGGTGGTGGCTACCGCAAGCACCTGACCAACCATGCCTTAATCATCCCCAAACTCACACACATCTCCCTTATAAAAAATTAAGAAGACAATACATATATACACATCTCCGATCAAAGTATTTCTAGGGACTTGTTGTGAGAGGACACTCTCATGATATGGGTCCCTAACTCCCCCAAAAGTATTTTAACAATCTTACCGGCAGAGAACATTGTATTGATATGGACCCTACCTCCTCGTAGATGCGATTCAGGGGACTTTTTATGAGAGGTCATTCTCATGATATGGGCCCCGACTCCTCACAAATACATTTTCAAACACTTGCTCTGAGATGCATTGTCAAGATTTGGGCCACAACTCGTCAGAAGTGCATTTATATAAAATTATCGTGAGACGATATTGTCATGATATAGGGCATGGTACATCCCAAATGTATATTCATGGAAATATGTTGATTAATTTATTTGTGAGTTTTAAAGATGATGTGAGAGAAAAAAAATCCACTGAGAGTCATTCTAAATCATCGTGAGAATCATTCATAAAGGAGTATTGGCATGATGGTTGTCCATAAACTCATGGACATCTCTTTTGTGATTATTATAAGGCTATGACTACCTACCTCCATATACAATTGCTTCAAACAGGCAATGACTGCCGGCAACCCCCACTCCTCGTAAATGTATTTTGGAGACTTACAGTGAGAGGGCATTCTTATGATATGGGCCTCAACACCTCAAGAATGCATTGTTAGGAACTTGTTGTGAGAGGACATTGTCAAGATATGGGCCATCATTTCTCATAAATGTATTTGAAGGGGCTTGTTGTAAGCGGACACCATGATATGTGACAATCCAAATGCATTTTTGTGGGGACATATCAATACATTTATTTCACAATTTATAAAGAGACGTCAGAGATGAATTTTTTTAGAGTATTTATAAGATAAATTAGCATGACGATCATTTCCAAACTAATACTTGTCTCTTTTGTGATCATTGTAAGGCTAATGATCCATTGTCTTGCAAGACAAATTGTTCCTTGACAATTACTTATATAGAACACCCATCGTACAAACAAATTCCTGCAAACAGGTCGTCGTTGTCACAAGCACCCAACCAACTGTGCTCTGATTGTCCCCATACTCATGCATGCCTCCGTTCGAGTTGGGGATCATATTTGGTCAGGTCTATATTAGTTCGTATCTAGTCTGTTGGCAAGCCCATTTTGTGTCAGGCATGTTCGTTACTGGTTCCTGACGTGGGATTTTATCGCACTAACAAACTCACTCGGGGTTGAAATCCCCAAGCTTTTACCAAAACCAATGTGCAATAATACCACCCGCAAGCGGACGAGTCTTATCGCAATGTAGTTAAGGATCGAACCTAAAGGACAATGTTTTTAAGAATCTTTGTCAGTTGAATCTAGCTCAAGTAAGACTAATATTTAGAACGATTGGTTGGTTTGTGGTTAATTAAACTAAATGTAGGAAAGTAAAGGAGTAGAATTAAAGTTGGGTCCAGATTAAATGATATGGAATCGCTGGGATGGTCTCGGGTTTTACCTCCGCTACACACGCAAACACATTCAATCGCAAACAATCCACACAAGATATAACTATCCAAATAGAGCTGCTGCAAAACCCCCCATACGGGCGTTAGGTTTGCGTTAGCATCACCTTAGGCATCAGATGTCTCGTCACCATCCAGATCACTTACTTACGGCTCCAAAGATACAGAAATCCAATGAAGGTTGTAGGCCCCCTATATAGGCGTTAGGAACACAGAAGCGTCACCGAAGGCTAGATGGCTCATCCCCTCACAGATCATACACTTACGACCTCAAAGAAATCCCATTTTATTTCTAGTTTGGGAGTCAACCACATTAATTAATAAGCAAGCAGGCGATTAATATATGAGCAAACATTGACAATTAACTGGAAGATATAAAATCCAACTAAGGTTGTGAATCCCCTATACAGGCGTTAGGTATACAGAAGTGTCACATAAGGTTAGATGGCTCGTCCCCTCGTAGATCATATACTTACGACCTCAAGGAATCACATTCTATTTCTAGTTTGGGAGTCAACCTGTTAAATGAAGTTCAATCCTACATATAGAAGTTCTCACAACATAGGAAGAACAAAGATAAAAATAAGCAATTAATCAAACTACGAACGTAACGATTAACAACGAAATGAAAAGTTATATTCATTGCCATGGAAAGTTTAACAAAAGAACATGATTGCATGGACAGCGGGGCTAGTCCCCGCACCCCAGTGAAAAGGAACTACTCACTCATGATGCGAGAAACAAGAAGAATAAGAAAGAGAGAGGAATCCACCATGAGCATGATGCAGAAGGTAGTCACAACTTGGTGAAGATGATGCAGTCTTCTACGTCGTATCAGAGCAGATATGGAAGAACGAGGGAAGTCAAGACAGACCGGGCAATCTTTCTCACTCCTCCTTTCTCCACTTCTCAGTCTCCTTGAGTTACAACAGGAACGACCGGTGAAGTGGCAATGTGGACGGAACTGGATTAGACCTATGTACTGGCATCCTGTCGGCGTCCCGGAACCGATACCCCAAAATGGGGACCTGCTGGTCCTATTTATAGGCACAGGACTGGACCTCACACTTTTGGTGTGAGTCCAAATGATTTGGTTATAATCGACCAAACGGTGCTGAGATATTTTATCAAACGGTTTGGTTGCTTTTTAAGTTCAAACGGTCCTTAATATCAAATGGTTTGGGAAACTGATTTCCTCCAAACAGTTTATTGTTTCGGTCTTGGTAAAAATCTTTTCCAAACGGTTTTGATAGTGCCTTGGCTCAAACGGTCTTCAGTTATCCTTGTGCAAACGGTCTTCACTTTAGTCACTCAAACGATCTTGATAAAATGACCATACGGTCTTGTGACTTTGGCTCTCTCTCGATATGGAAACCGATTGAACGATCACACGATTTTGCTCTATTCGGTCGCACATGCTGCTCAAAAGACCAAACGGTCTTGGAATGATTCCAATCGGTCTCTGTAAACCGATCTCTGCCCATCGGTTCTTCACAGTCTTTAACTTCAAGGAAGCAACCGGTCTTGTTGCTCCTGCCCATACAATCGTCGTTCGATCGATCTCGCGTCTGTGGCCTCTGATCGATCTGCCGCCACCGATCCAAGCGGTCTTACTGGAGGTAAGGGAAGAAGCGGGGGGCTACGCAATAGGTGCGGATGTGCGTCGAGTAGTGCGGAGGTCATGTAGGCTTGAACCAGTAGGTCGAGGAGTCAGCAACGTCGTGAGGTAGGGGACGACGCGCCACGGTCGTGTTGAGACAACACGGTCATGGTGAGGCTGCTGCCTCACGGCCGTGCTGCCTCGCACGGACGTGGCGGGCGGAGACCTTCGGTACTGATGGTGGTGCACCACGGCCATGGCGTGACAACACAGTCGTGGCCGGTGTAATGGAGCATGGGCGTGGTTGATCACAATGGTCGTGGCGAGTACTCTGCTTCATGATCTTGATCATTTGTTGCACAAGCTTGGGTTATGAGTCAGATTCCAAATGGTCTTGCGTTAATCTTTTCTCTAAACGGTCTTGAATTGATCGTCCAAATGGTCTGGGTTATGCCTCCAATCGGTCTCTGGTGGCCTATCGGTCTTGAGACCATTTGGGCTCAAACATTCTTGAGACCATTAGAGCAAATCATTTGGGTGAAACTGGTTGGCCAAAACTATTAGAGTCAAGGTTGTAGGGGTCATGACCATTGGCAATGGTTGAGGATGATGAGGCATAAAATCCCTAGAATTGGTGACTGAGAGGATGAATCTGGAGGATTCATCATTGGTCCCACTCAAAATGGTTCGATTGTTCAACCTTGTCAAGACCTGCATCAAATTAACATAAATTTAGTTAAAATCATGATAGTTGGACCATTTAAGTAATTTTGTAGATATTGATATTTAGTAAATGAAATTGAATGCATTGAGTCGAATTTGACCCGAGATGGTAATTGAAATTCCTGATGAATATGCATTCATCAAAATACCCCGAACTTTAAACGTTGCTTGTCCTCAAGTAACACAAAATCTGAAATAGTCGCCAAATGAATACTTTCAATTCGTGTGATTGCCTCATCTTCACATCACGATTGTTTTCCTTCTGCTCAGTATGACTCAGTATCTCAACCTCCTGAGACTACTGAATACATCTTACCATATCTTTGTTGCTGAGTTTGATTTCCAATATCACTTCCTCCTCACTTTTTCCAACAACAAGCATGTCAAAGAGTTTTGTAAGAGTCCAGAGTCACCCGCAGAACAACAAGTGTGCATCTGATCTGACACTGGTGTATTTGAGGGTAGTGGAGGCTTTTATTGTGCCTTTAGGTAGAAAAGGGAGTGAAGGGTGGTATGGAAGGAAGAAGTAAATCTCTCCTCTATTCGAATCGAGATTTTTATTATTTTTGGAATTTCATTTATTGCATTTTTTGTGCGAATCTCTCCTCTATTCGACTCGAGATTGCATTTCTTTTTGTGTGAGCTTTGGCATCTTTTTGTATGCAAATCTCTCCTTTATTCGACTCGAGATTGCATTTTTGGTGGTACTCCCCTATTAATTTGTGAGGGGTATGGAAGAAGCGGATATAGAGGGAAGTGATATGCCACCCCGAACTTAGGGTTTGGCACTTTTTGGCTATTTTTGTTTCTTTTTTATGGATGGAGGGGTACGAAGATGATAGAAGAAGTGTAGAAGATAGTTCAGATCAGAATGCAACTTGATTTACAATTCAGTGCACCAGATCGTTCTCTTTATCGTACTATGCTCAAAGAATGACTTGATGAGGATCCGGTGGGGATTCCATGTTATTGTTCCACTACTCAATTAGGAATAATTTCAATCCATAATTACGGTCCATAAAGTGAAAGCACCATGTGGGGAGATGCTTTTGACAATGTACGGTCCAGACCAGTGAGAGTGGAGTTTCCCTGGGAATAACTTCATCCTTGAGTTGAATAGCAAAACTTGGTCTCCCACTTGTATGTCTTTTCTTTTCAAATGACCATCATGCCAAAGTTTGGTATGTTCTTTGTAGATTCGTGCATTCTCATAAGCTGTCATCCTGAGTTCGTCCAGCTCTTGGAGTTGTAGAATCCTGACTTGGCCTGCTTCTTTCATATCAAAGTTCAGTTGTTTAATTACCCACCATGCCTTGTGTTCCAGTTCGACTGCCAGGTGGCAAGCCTTTCCATATATTAAATGAAAAGGTGTAGTCCTGAGGGGTGTTTTATAAGTAGTTCGATATGCCCATAATGCGTCGTTGATTTTCACTGACCAATCCTTTTGATTGCGGCCTACAGTTTTTTCCAGAATAGCCTTGACTTGGCAGTTAGAAACCTCTACCTGTCCACTCGTTTGTGGATGGTAGGGTGAGGCTACCTTATGCGTTACACCATACTTTCTCAGTAACGCTTCAAAGCTTCTTTCTAGAAAATGTGACCCTCCGTCGGATATCACAGTTCGTGGTACTCCAAAACGGGGGAAAATAATATCTTTGAATAATTTGATGACTGGTTTGGAATAACTAGTGACGGTTGGTATGGATTCAACCCATTTTGAGACGTAGTCCACCGCCACTAGGATGTATGAAAATCCATGAGAAGATGGGAACAGACCCATGTAGTCCACTCCCCAAACATCGAATATCTCTACTTCTTGCCATAGATTCAGCGACATCTCATCTCTCTTTGTTATATTGTCGTGCCACCGCCTCTAGTGTTAAACCGAGCAATAATTCCAATGTCTGTAAGATGCTTGATGTGTCTACAAAGCGGCTCTTCAAACAAGATGAACAAGATTGGAGAAAGACGATTTCCTTGCTTCAAACCACGCTTAATGGGAAAAAAGCCTGCAGTATGATCACCAACAGAAACGCTAGCCCAAGTCTCACAGAAGAACCGAAGGCAGAGGTCAATGATAGTCTGGGACATGCCGAAGGAACTGAGGATCGATCAGAGTATGGACCACTCCACTCTATCATATGCACGAGACATGTCGTATTTGATCATGGAGTTGGGAAATTCTTAACCTCTGTTCAAATCATGGACTAATTCTTTAGCAAGCTTAATGTGATGAGTAATGTCTCTCCCTTTCACGTAAGCTCCTTGCTCTTCAGATATGATCTTTGGTAAGATGAGGCCAAGTCTGTTATTGATAATTCTAGCCATGATTCTTAGTGATACATTTTCAATAGAAATAGGTCGGAAATCAGTACAGATGTCTTTAGGATCGCTAGATTTAGGAATCAAGATGATTCTGCAAGCTGTGAGACTTCTATGACAGTGATCACGTTTGAAAAACTTTTGGACCACCTGCATGAAATCGGGATGGATAATATCCCAAGTTGCGCAGTAGAAGCTGAGGGTTAAGCTGTCTGGGCCCGGCGCAGCGCTCATGTCCATCTCTTTCATCATATTGTAAACTTCATCTTTAGTGGGAATGGTTGAGATGGTAGCATTGTCATCCATCGAAACCATCTGAGAAATGTGGGTGAGAAGGGATTCATCTAGGTGGCCGTCTGTAGAAGAGGTGTAAAACTCTTCGAAATGATTAGCTGCAGTTGTCACAATCTGCTCAGGATCGGAGATGATGGATCGATCCGGGAGTGTGATCCTATGGATTACCCTCTTTCTCTTCTTCATCTTAACAATCGTGTGATAGAATGTTGTGTTTCTGTCACCGCCGGTGAGCCAATAAATCCTGGATCTCTCTCTCCATACAACCTCTTCTTGTGCAAGGATCTCATCCAGCTGGGTCTCCGCGACCCGGAGGGTGTCTTCGTTGGTTGGCAAAGGGTTCTCATCGAAGGCAATCTGTGCAGGGTGAATAACATCTTCAAGATCCACTATCTTCTTCTTAACGTTGCCGAAGGTTTCCCTGCTCCAAGTTTTAAGATGACGGCGCATGTTCTTAGACTTAGTGAAGAATAGGAAAGAAGGATCCCCTTGTAATTCCGTGGACCACACAAAATGGATCTGTTGCATGCAGTCAGGGTGTTGGAGCCATGCGCTTTTGAAAAAGAATGGTACGTTGTTATTCTATCTCCTAGGAGCATCGAAGGAGGTCGTGAGCACTGGGTAGTGGTATGAGACTCTAAACCTTGTCAAGTGTGTAGCATTGTTTGTGGGAAAGCGAGTCGACCAGGCATAATTGATCAGAGCTTGGTCCAGCCGCTCCCAGGTGGTGGGAGTACGCTGTTGCTTGTCAACCCATGTGAATCGGCTGCCTTCAAAGGGAGTCTCTCTAATCTCTGTGTCAATGATAAAATTATTGAAATCATTCATGGATTGGAAATCTGGAGGGTCTCCACCTCTCTTCTCTTCCGCCTTGCGTATGGCGTTGAAATCACCGGCAATGTGCCATGGATTGTCTCCCACTATGTTGGACACATCCAACAGGTCGTTCCAAAGGTCCCTCCTGCTTGCGGTTTGACAACTGGCGTAGATCGCTGTGATATAGAACTCATGGCCCAACAGTGAAGTCACCTGGATCGTAAGATGCTGCCTGTGCTTTTGTACCACGACCGGATGAAGGGAGTCATCGGCGTAAAGCCAGATCTTACCGTGATCATCTTCGTTCTCCGTAGACCAATCTAGTCTGACGATGTCAAGCAACTCAGTTGCTCGTTCAGCATGGAGGAAAGGCTCGAAGAGGGCAACGATGGATGGTTTGTGTTTGGTGCAAAGTCTAGCGAGGACTTTACGCGTGGGGTTGTTGGCGGCACCGCGGATGTTCCAGAAGAGTTGATTTATGTGATACATGATCAAACGAGAAGGCACCTGCCGCAAACAACGCACCAGCCCTCAGAGGCTGCGTATGCTTCGTCCTCTTGATGTTCCTCTACCGTCTTGAGAGCCTGCGTCCGAGAATACGTCTCTGTACTCTCTTGTCTCCCTCCCTCTGATAGTTCTGTGTGTGTCAGGCCTGTCATCATTCATGCGGATATAGTGTCCATCCTCTAACTGCGGAATACGATCCGGGTTCAAATTCTTCCTTGTACGACGTCGGCAGGGAATGTCTGCTTCCATATCTATGAAATTGCTAAGCCGCCTGTGTGGAAGGATAGTATGCTCACCTTCTTCATCTAACACGAACCGCCTATTGGTAGTTGCCTCTGCTATACGTGATTCTGCTTCATCACTCCTATGAGGTTGGGAGGAAATCTGCTCATCTCTTGGGCTTGAAAAGGGTATTGTCTCCATGTCGCGATTATGCTCAGCTATCGGTGGCTCGTTGTGCTCCGGTTGGGGGGGGCTGTTGTTCGTTAGAATCATCTTCGTTTGGCAGAACACGTAAGGTTTCCATCGAGAAACCTAGCTCAACTCCAACCTCAGTAAGGCGGAATGTATTGCTACCAATCTGCCCCTTGGCCACAATGTCAAGTCTAACATCGGTTCTGTAGATCTGTTCTGTAAGTGATATGAATTGAGGAATGTCTTCGTTAAAAGCTTCGACTAGAATTAGCATGCCTGACGCATCATCTGTTTCTCGTTTCCAGTTAGATATCCATATGAGGTCACCGAAAGCATTGACTATCTCCCTTAAAGATTCAAAATTTCTGCAGAACAGCGGTACGTTCTTGAGCCAGAACCATACCGCTTCTTTCTTGTGAAGCATGCCTCCTTCCCGCAGGGAGTGTAAGGAAAAGACTGTATTTTGCAATTGCAGCGATTTCATGTGAATTTTTTGCCAGGCTTCCACCGATGATTGGAAAAATACCACAACTCTCTTATCTTCATATCTGAATATTTCAATAGCTTCTGGCCATTTCATTCGAAGGAATGAAGATACCTCGGCCCATGCAATATTGGATGTCCATGAGACTCCGACGGCGAACTCAAGGGATCTCCTGTAATATTCTCTGATGGGGCAGTCAGGGTTGAGGTTAACCATCACCCTTTTCGGGATATGACTAGGGCCTCCTCTCACCGGTGTTCCACTCGACAGTGGAGGAAGATAACTCTGGAGTTGATGTCAGGGGCTCTCATCCGCACATCGTTACTTCTGCATCTCTTAGCGAGATGTCCAGGTTTCTTGCACTTGTAGCAGATCTTCATGTTAGGGCATTGAACCTGCCAGTGCCCCTTTCTCAAGCATCTGTAGCATGTATCCAATGGAATATTGAAAGGGTTCTGCTTTCTCGTAATCTGCTGGTGGGCGTCAGTCTGCTTCCTGTACGTGGTCGACATGTTACCGCCTTCGTGATCACTCGTCTCGCTTCTATCACTGCTGGGGGGGTGACTGCTATGTTCCCAGAGTTGTTGGATGTCTGGGACAATCGACTCCTGCGGGATTGATCCATCCACGAAGATGCGCCTCCTTTCATAAACTACTGTTCTGGCGACGGCTCGATGAACACCGGCCATAAGGAGCCATGCTACGATCAAACGATCAATCTCCAAACCTTCTCAGGGTCTTGAGGGTGGACTCCGGCAGGCGGGGTGCCTAACCAGAGGGTGCGAGGAGACGGCGGCGGCCGCCGGAGGCAAGATTGCCCGCACGATCGCCCTAGGGTTGGCTTTCCCCCGCTCTCTCCCATAATGATTAATCTAGCTGGAGGGTGCGGAGGTCCGAGAAGAGTCTTGATAGGGTGTATGCATATTATTTATAGTACTAAGGGCACGTATCTAGAATATTTGAGAGTTCTCTTTTCTACTAGGTGACTGAAGAGAAAGCTTTTGTTCAGTAACAGCCCTAAATACTCATGAATGGTGCTTTCTAATCAGGAGAATGAAGAGGAGTGGTGGATATTACACTAGTAGGAGGATGAGGAGGAAGGGGGAAAGGATCGCAGAAGGAATGATTAGACTGACTTGGGAGGGGTAAAGTTAGGTTTTCTAAACTAAATGCACATGTTTTAGGCCCATCATCAGGATAGATGTGCCAAGTGTAACCTATTAATAAATGTCAATCTATTTTTTTGGATATTAGGATAGATGTGCCAAGTGCAACCTACAAAGGACCTTACCAATAACTATTTTTTATGAAACATAATGATTCCTATTTTAGAAGTTTTCAAAAAATATATTTAGAATTTAGTGAAGTAGGTATGCTTGTAGTCTATTAAAGGCTAATTTAGAAACATTAGGCATACTGGTCTAGGCGCTCCTTTCATCGCATTTGGTTATTTTAAATTTGGTTCTTTCACATTCTTATCTATTCCACATGATTTGAAATGCAGTAAGAAATCAGACTTGCAATAAAAATATTACTTTGCAGGATAAGGTTCAATAAAAAAAGAACTGAAGGTTGGTGACTAAATTTTCAAAAGAGAACAAGTAAACATGTGTTCCATCTTAATTTGTGTGTGTTTTGGCATGCTTAGGAGTTAGCTTGTTATTTTGTTTAAAAAAGATCAGTAGTGCTTATTAATATTCTTGGCAGAAGTTAGTGAAATTTTAGGTCTTTTCAGTCGCTATCTCTATTTTAGCCTAGATATGTAAGGTTTTCTGGTTTCTATAGTAATACTTAAAGACCTATTAATAAAAGTCAATCTATTTTTCTGGATATTATGATTGATGTGCCAAGTGCAACCTACAATGGACCTTACTGATAATTAAGTTTTATGAAATGTAATGCTCTCTATTTTAGAAAAAAAAGGTTACATTTCAATGATAATGTCTAATGTATGTCTAACAAGTTACTAGTATGTCCATATGATTTGTAGGATTGAATTGACCAACCTGCTTGCTACATGCCAGGATGGCTGTGACATGTCCCAAGATAGGAACTAACACCATTTATTTGAAACGTGATCCTAGGGTAGTCATATAACCCAAACGACATTCTACTATGAAGAAAGAGTTACCTCACTTACTGGCCATTCACAATATCTATCTGGTACAATGTACATAACAATTAATTTAACTCAACCAATGCTCCCTTTTGAGGACATAACTCCACTGACCTTACAGTTCATCCTAATTCCGTACGAGTCAACTCATATATCATGATCATAGCTCCAAATCAAGGAACAAGCCACACCATGAATTCGTTTTACTACGCCGCCCTCCCAACAACAATAACATGTATTTGTGATGGTCATATCCAACTTGTAACAAATTTAACTTGGCCTAAATCACAATTATCACTATTGAAACATGTCTTGTACCAATGAGACCGAATTTCCCAAATTTGATCTATTTTTTCTTATAAATCAGACCCACTTTATGAATCACATGAACCATCAGACCTCATGTCCCCTAATATATCCAATATTGATTTAAATGGTACACAATTTAAGGAAGAAATATTGTTTGCGAAGGATAATAGCCCAAACATTACAAGAGTAATTAAGGAAGAAATATTGTTTGCAAAGGGGTCAAGGAAGGACATCCATTGAGGTAGTATCTAAGGGGGTAAAATAATGTAATGGATGATTGAGGGGATAAATTAGGTATCAATCAAATAAGAAACCAGACATATTTTCCCCAAATTGTATCCAATTTGCCAAAGTTTGACCCAATAAGGTCCAAATCAGAACTAGTTTTGCATAACATTATTGAATCAGTCCTTCATTCCCATAATATTGATATGCTTTTGATCATATTGGGTCATATTTGGTTAAATTGGGTCAAGACCATCATTTAGCATTTAGAAATAATATTGAGGCTAGGTGTCCAAGTGTGAAACGTGAGGGGCCCTATATTTCATTTTAGGGTTAGTTCAAATATAGATGTGTTTGGGTCTAATCAGACCTATTTTTCTCCCGACTAGGCTAGAGTAGGTATGCTTTTAGTCCAACTTGTAACTATTATAACTTGGCATAAATCACAACTAATAATACCGAAACATGTCTTGTACCAATGAGACAGAATTTGCCCAATTTTAATCTATTAAAGGCTAATTTTGAAACATTCAACATACTTGTCTAGACTCTCCTTTCATTCCACGGGCCGCCTAGGTTAGAAGAAATGACCTAGGTTGGTTAATGTTAGGTTTTCTAAACTAAATGTGACACATTTTGAGCCCATTATCAGGCATGCTTACCACCCAGGTGGGATGCCAAGGCCAAGCAGTTTCCTAGGTTGAGCTCCTAGTGGTTTGGGAGGTGGGAGAAGGATAATAACCCAAACTTCAACAAGAATTTATGCAAAGAGGTCAAGTAAGTACATCCATTGGGGTAGTAGCTAAGGGGGTAAAATCATTTCAACCAGGCCCAACCTCCTCAGACCAGACATATTTCCCCCAAATTATGCCTAATTTACCAAAGTTTTTTAATTAATATATATTCTTCATTACTTGAGTTTAAACCAGAAACAAACATGTTACTGCTACGACATTTATTTCCCTTACTAATTAAGCTACTAAGCTCATCAAATGGGAGGTTATAGGTTTGATGACCTACATTGGTCTTATATATATATATGTGTGTGTGTGTGTGCGTGTGCGTGTGCGTGTGTGTGTGCGCACGTGTGTGTGCGTGTGCATACCAATCAATTAACCTAAACGAGTCTCCCTTTTGAGGACAGAACTCCGCCTGACCTTGTGTGTGTGTGTGTGTGTGTGGGTATGGGTGTGGGTGTGGGTGTGGGTGTGTGCGCGCGCGTGTTTGTGTGTGTGTGTGCGCGCGCATACCAATCAATCAACCCAAACGAGTCTCCCTTTTGAGGACAGAACTCCGCCTGACCTTGTAGTTCAACATAGTTTAGTACAAATCAACTCATATAGTTCAAAATCGTATGTCATGAATTTATTTTACTATGCCGCCCTCCCAACAACTTGATGGGTTGTCAAAAAGTGAATGCAAGTGGTCAAATCAAGGTAATTGAACAAAACCATATAAGGTTCAAGAAATAAGACTTGAGAGAGGTGTTGTTCAGTAATAGCCCTATACACTCATGAATAGCGTTTGCTATTCAGGAATGAAGAGGAGTGGTGCATATTACCCTAATAGGATGATGAGGAGGAGGGGGGATGAGGAAGGGGGAAAGGATCACAGAAGGAAACAAAACAGACTGACTTGGGTGGGGCAATGTTAGGTTTTTCAAAACTAAATGGGACACGTTTTAGGCCCATCATTAGGATAGATGTGCCAAGTGCAACATATTAATAAAGTCAATCTATTTTTCTAGATATTAGGATAGATGTGCCAAGTGCAACCTAGTTTATGTATTACATGACCTATCCAGACCTCACTTCCCCTTAATATATCCTATATTAACTTAAACGAGCCACAATTTATCCTAATTAGATACAACCCCCTCAAACTGGACATATTTCCTCCAAATTGTACCCAATTTGCCAAAGTTTGACCCGATAAGGTCCAAATCAGACACAATTTAACCATAGAAGAACTAACTTAGCAAAATACACACCTAATTCATGCTATATTAGCTTTGAAGTGGATTAATTTGGGCCTAAAAGACCTTAGGCTCCCCTGGATGGTGTTTTAACTGCTTGTAAAAGAGTATTGCAACAAGAG
Source organism: Alisma plantago-aquatica (assembly GCA_963693085.1). Taxonomy (NCBI): domain Eukaryota; kingdom Viridiplantae; phylum Streptophyta; class Magnoliopsida; order Alismatales; family Alismataceae; genus Alisma; species Alisma plantago-aquatica. The sequence continues at coordinate 1,422,074,355 of OY856411.1, forward strand.
TTGAGAACTTGGAGATGCAATCTGAAGCACACATATTATGATGATAACAAGAGTCAAGAGGAACAAGCGTCGGCTTGCAAAGATAAAAGAATTAATTCTGAGAAATGGACAAAATTGATGCAATATTGGGGTGAAGAAAGGACCAAGGTAATAGTTCATTGCAAATCTGTGATATATTATATCTTCATACAATGTGACATGTCATAACAATAATATTTGTTTCAGAATTTATCAGCTGCAAATAAGAAAATACGAAACATTGTAAGGCCTATGTATACCCATGGACCTGTGTGCTTTGCAAGCCACCGCTATAAACATGTAAGAATATGCTAGTAATTTATCTATATTGATGATTTTATCTTACAAGATACCCTGTAAGTATTGAAATATTCTAATTTTGTACTCAAACATTTAGAAAAACAAGCATTCGGCATTGGAGGTCTATGTCTCAGGCCATTTAGATAAGAAATTGAATTTCAAAGATAAGGAAACTAAGGACATTGTTGTAAGTGGCGATGAACACTATTTTAACTAAATGTACACCATTTTCTTAACCACACTAACTTTTTTCAATTGTACTAATGACTATCAGCTAAAAGTTATTGATGCATGCATAAAGCGTGGACTTGACAAGACACGAGATCCAATGAAGTTTCAGTCACTTCTGGATGAAGTAATTGGAAAACACCGTGGAGGTTATGAAAGGGGTTTTGGTGGCACGGTATCACGCAGAGATATGCACAATCAGAGAGAAAAAGAAGTCCTACATGGTATTGTTATAGAACTTCAACAACAGCTTCATGATACAAGCAAGGAACTAGAGGTTAAGAATAGAGAACTCGCTGAAGCTAATTCAAGAATAGCTGCACTGGTATGGTCTTTACACCCTATAATTACTTTATTTTCTCCAAATATAAATATCATTTTTATGTACCACTAGGAAGGAAGTAATGGAAACAGGAATTCCATAGAAAGAAGAAATGCTCTCCGTCAGGAAATTATTCGTAATTCGGTACGTCAGATTCTACTTAAATTGTGATCAACTGTAAGCATATATGCCAGACATTGCACACTTATAACTTAATTTATTTGTCTTGTTTTGTAGGTCCGGTCTTCAACAATGTTGCAATCATCCACTCCACCACAAAGCCCATGCTCTCCTTAGTTATTGGAAATTAGTGATTTGATTCTCAACAGAGATCTAGATATCTTCGATTGTTTTTTCAGCAATTTTCTTATCTGAACTCTTTGTTGTGTTTTGAGCACACGATTTACTTTATTTACTACTGCAATTTGTTAACCCTGAGTATGTGCCCAGCTTATGATTTGTACATAGCTTGTTGTAACTATTGTAACTAGACAGTAACAAATGCTTATTCTCTGTATTGTTGACATGATTATGACCTTCATAGAGCATGGTCTCCAGTAATCCGGACTATTATATTTCTATTCAACCTAGAAGTTTCATTCAAACACTCAAGTATGGTGAAAAGATTGACCTACAGTTGAGTTCAATAAACCAAAATTTGAATGAGATTGAGAAGTCTATTAGAAAGGCTGGCTATTCACCGTACCCTACATTGCATGTTGTTGATGATGAAGCCAACAAAAAATTATTTTTGTTGCACAGTGAGAAACTTTCAATTGCTTTTGGGTTGCTAAGCACACCTCCTGGTGTGCCTTTTTGTTTCTAATTATTGCTGGGATCTAGAAAAATAGGGCTATCACAGTTGGAGCAAGACCTTCATAGAGCATGGTCTTAGGTATTTCACACTGTCATTCTTAGAGTAAGTGTCTTTTGCACCTTCTTTCGATTTTCAGAATTTTATACAACATCTGCATGCCTTGTTTCTTCACCAAGGTTATCAGTGTATGCAACTATTTTCAATTTCTACCATAGTGATGTTTCTCATGATATGACACCTTTTGCTTCAATCTATAGGTGACATATGTAATGTAAGGGTATGATTACAACATCAGTAAGTACTTCAATCTTTAGTCATTATTATGTTTGTATTTTTTTATACTTTCCATTGTCATTCCTTCTCTATATTAAAGCTTTCTTCTAGGTCCAAGTCAACAGACCCAACAGATGCATGTCCAAGTCATGATCTTTAGTGATTCCAACTAAGCGGTGCGTTGGCATTTATAATTGCCGACAGGCCTACTAGCTTCACAGTCAAGGATGGTGGAGTTGTTCCGTGAGCAATCAAGCTGCAGAACTTTGTGTTCAAGCTGTACACTCTCAACTACTGTTGTGAACTGGTAAGTCAGTAGGATGTTGTTAGTTGATAGTTTTGTAGGAATACCTTTTAATATCTGAACTTTTTGTTGTATTTTGTTCACACAATTAAGACTTTATTGCACCTTTTAATATATGAACAGTAGGGTGGTGGTAGGCACATATGAATATGGGTGCAGGGGACAGGAGGGTGGAGCATGAATGGAAATAATTAGGATAAAGGGATGAAGACATGTGGCAGTGATAATCCAAGTTGAGCATCAAGAACGACATGGCATGAGAAAGAAAGTTCCAATAGTGCCCTCATGGCATGTTCAGAACCCATAACTGAAGTTCTAATATGCAAGTAGCTAGTGGAGATGAAAGGGGATGAAGAGGAGAGGAGCAGCAACAAAGGATGGAGGAGGATTGAAGGTAATTGTTAGGAACATAAATTGGGAAGCAAGACATTAACTGAGTTTTAGTTTCATATTCAACCTAGATCCTCTTCAAACATATTTAAGCAAAGCATGTAATTCTAATCCAGATACAACACACCACAATGATTTGTGATACTAAACAAATTGAGACATTTGTTTAGAATACCATTTTTTGTTTCCATAGCATTAAGATGTTTTATAACTAAATGTAAATATATTCATGCTCTTAAACATATTAGTGAATCTTTGGTTTCATCTCATGCCTAATATATTTGAATATTTTCACTGTTCTTTTTGTAGGCACTGGATTTGGGAAGGGCATGAAGTGAGGATCAAATTCATCTTGAACAACAATGTTCCTTACAAACATTATCAAGAGAAGAATGGGTTTGTTATCCTTATGCAGAAAATCACATTGGACACGAGGGGGGTTACACCTTTGATCTAGATAAGAAACTAGTGTTTCTACATGAGAACAAGTCGTACCGAGTTGAATAATTAGCATTGAGTTGAGCATCTGCAATATTCACTGGTAGACAATTGGCAGACTGGAACCTATTGATAAACTGATTCAGGTGTGCATTTTGATAAAGGTTTGTTTTCATGTAAAGATCCATATAAAATGAGTATCATTGCTTTGTTGTGTTGTATACACCTTAGTTAGGTATTACATATAACCACTCCTATAGTAAATTGCTAAATAGAGAATATTGTTGTTGTAGTAGTATCTATAAATAATGCATACCGATATAAATGACACTAAATCTTTTATAATTGGATCTCAACATCATTACTTTTGTTTTGTTGGTTATTATGTCTCCCAATATCTACTTTTCTCTTTGCTACTTGTTTCTTTCAAGTTACACTAGCTAGTATTCATGATGGGATCATGGTGTTGTCATAGATTTTAGTTCTCATGCTTGTAGGCTCGAGCTATGCTCAAAAAATGCACTCAAGCTATGCTCAACAAATCCATCATTTCAACATGCTTAGACGGAAAGTTCATCTAGACTAATCATATCATCCCTCTAAACCTAGGATTTGCCTACTTGTTAACATTTGGACTAGTAATGATTCGTGCCACTCTTGTCCATGATCCTCTTATGCTTCTATTGCCTTCATGCTTCTTGTGAAGGTAGTGGTTGATGTCTCCTCCCATCTCTGAGGAAATGAGGGCTAACTGTTCGAGAGGCAAATGTAGTATGGTACTACTTGGGTCATCTATTTGTTAGGTGGTCAATTTTCTTGTGGTTGAAGGGTTTGCACGTGTATTTATGGTCAAGCTGTAAGTGTTTACAACGTGGTCACTTTGGTACTGATGCTTTGTCAAATGACTGTCGTAGACCTACTGCATCTGCTGGAATTTACACCATGGATGATGCTCCTGTTTAGTTTGATGAAGATAAATAGGTTGATGGGAATCACCTCGATGATAATATCAATATCTCCGAGGATCTGCAACTTTCATTCAACGATCGTCCAGACAAACAACAAACAAGTAGAGAGATGGCAGATGATAATTCTGTTGATTCTACTGAGGAAAACGCCAGGAACATGGAGGCCGCTTCGACCACAGGAGAGGGGAAGAAAGTCAAGGTGGATGATAGTGTCGCCTTTGCTGAGGAGAGCGCCAGCAAAGAGGAGGATGCTCAGACCAGGGCTGAGGGGGAGGAGGAGAAGATCGAAGGGGCGGAGGATAATGCGGCCTTTCCTGAGGAGAATGCTAGCAACAAAGAAGCTGCTGCGACCAATGCCCAATAGAAGGAGAACGAGGACAATGCTGCCTCTGTTGAGAGCGCCAAGGAAGTCGGCGCCCCGTCCAAGCTATATATATATATATATATATATATATATTTCTGTTTTGTTTCACTCATGGGATATTTTTCTCTCTGTTCTGTCAGTTAGATGACAGCTATACTTTGTACAGACACAACCTTTATTTGGTGTGCTTCGTTATCAATAAAAAGAAAAGTTGGTTTAAGTGACTTTGATGTGCAATGTTCCACTTGGTATGTTTGCTGTGCTTGCTTGGAGTATATAGTTTTTTGTTGAAAAAATGTGGATTTGATGGATTGAAACATGGATCGATGTTAATGTATGCACCACAATTCACGTCTAGTATGGCTCATCTTGTCATTTACTTCTGTATATTGGGCATTGAGTTTTGAACTTTATGCAGCTAATAAGTTGACGGCTTGATATTTTTAATGAGATGTTAATCCATGAACACGTAATCTTTGATTTAACCTATGACATGCTGAGCTGTTACCTTTTATCTGTTAAACTACTGCAGTTATTATCAATTTTTGTGTGAAAGGTGACGTTGCTGAACATAGTCTCTTTTATAGATTATGGTCTGTGCTGTCACCTAATCTCACGTCTGAGTTACTGAGAAATCAAGTATAGGTAACGTAATTTCTTAAAGCTAACATAGTGCATAGATTACGTTTAATAGATGACAGTCATTTGATATATGATGTTGAACTCTGTTATCTTTTATGTCAATTATTTTTGTTGCACAGTGAGAAACTTTCAATTGCTTTTGGGTTGCTAAGCACACCTCCTGGTGTGCCTTTTTGTTTCTAATTATTGCTGGGATCTAGAAAAATAGGGCTATCACAGTTGGAGCAAGACCTTCATAGAGCATGGTCTTAGGTATTTCACACTGTCATTCTTAGAGTAAGTGTCTTTTGCACCTTCTTTCGATTTTCAGAATTTTATACAACATCTGCATGCCTTGTTTCTTCACCAAGGTTATCAATGTATGCAACTATTTTCAATTTCTACCATAGTGTTGTTTCTCATGATATGACACCTTTTGCTTCAATCTATAGGTGGCATATGTAATGTAAGGGTATGATTACAACATCAGTAAGTACTTCAATCTTTAGTCATTATTATGTTTGTATTTTTTTATACTTTCCATTGTCATTCCTTCTCTATATTAAAGCTTTCTTCTAGGTCCAAGTCAACAGACCCAACAGATGCATGTCCAAGTCATGATCTTTAGTGATTCCAACTAAGCGGTGCGTTGGCATTTATAATTGCCGACAGGCCTACTAGCTTCACAGTCAGGGATGGTGGAGTTGTTCCGTGAGCAATCAAGCTGCAGAACTTTGTGTTCAAGCTGTACACTCTCAACTACTGTTGTGAACTGGTAAGTCAGTAGGATGTTGTTAGTTGATAGTTTTGTAGGAATACCTTTTAATATCTGAACTTTTTGTTGTATTTTGTTCACACAATTAAGACTTTATTGCACCTTTTAATATATGAACAGTAGGGTGGTGGTAGGCACATATGAATATGGGTGCAGGGGACAGGAGGGTGGAGCATGAATGGAAATAATTAGGATAAAGGGATGAAGACATGTGGCAGTGATAATCCAAGTTGAGCATCAAGAACGACATGGCATGAGAAAGAAAGTTCCAATAGTGCCCTCATGGCATGTTCAGAACCCATAACTGAAGTTCTAATATGCAAGTAGCTAGTGGAGATGAAAGGGGATGAAGAGGAGAGGAGCAGCAACAAAGGATGGAGGAGGATTGAAGGTAATTGTTAGGAACATCAATTGGGAAGCAAGACATTAACTGAGTTTTAGTTTCATATTCAACCTAGATCCTCTTCAAACATATTTAAGCAAAGCATGTAATTCTAATCCAGATACAACACACCACAATGATTTGTGATACTAAACAAATTGAGACATTTGTTTAGAATACCATTTTTTGTTTCCATAGCATTAAGATGTTTTATAACTAAATGTAAATATATTCATGCTCTTAAACATATTAGTGAATCTTTGGTTTCATCTCATGCCTAATATATTTGAATATTTTCACTGTTCTTTTTGTAGGCACTGGATTTGGGAAGGGCATGAAGTGAGGATCAAATTCATCTTGAACAACAATGTTCCTTACAAACATTATCAAGAGAAGAATGGGTTTGTTATCCTTATGCAGAAAATCACATTGGACACGAGGGGGGTTACACCTTTGATCTAGATAAGAAACTAGTGTTTCTACATGAGAACAAGTCGTACCGAGTTGAATAATTAGCATTGAGTTGAGCATCTGCAATATTCACTGGTAGACAATTGGCAGACTGGAACCTATTGATAAACTGATTCAGGTGTGCATTTTGATAAAGGTTTGTTTTCATGTAAAGATCCATATAAAATGAGTATCATTGCTTTGTTGTGTTGTATACACCTTAGTTAGGTATTACATATAACCACTCCTATAGTAAATTGCTAAATAGAGAATATTGTTGTTGTAGTAGTATCTATAAATAATGCATACCGATATAAATGACACTAAATCTTTTATAATTGGATCTCAACATCATTACTTTTGTTTTGTTGGTTATTATGTCTCCCAATATCTACTTTTCTCTTTGCTACTTGTTTCTTTCAAGTTACACTAGCTAGTATTCATGATGGGATCATGGTGTTGTCATAGATTTTAGTTCTCATGCTTGTAGGCTCGAGCTATGCTCAAAAAATGCACTCAAGCTATGCTCAACAAATCCATCATTTCAACATGCTTAGACGGAAAGTTCATCTAGACTAATCATATCATCCCTCTAAACCTAGGATTTGCCTACTTGTTAACATTTGGACTAGTAATGATTCGTGCCACTCTTGTCCATGATCCTCTTATGCTTCTATTGCCTTCATGCTTCTTGTGAAGGTAGTGGTTGATGTCTCCTCCCATCTCTGAGGAAATGAGGGCTAACTGTTCGAGAGGCAAATGTAGTATGGTACTACTTGGGTCATCTATTTGTTAGGTGGTCAATTTTCTTGTGGTTGAAGGGTTTGCACGTGTATTTATGGTCAAGCTGTAAGTGTTTACAACGTGGTCACTTTGGTACTGATGCTTTGTCAAATGACTGTCGTAGACCTACTGCATCTGCTGGAATTTACACCATGGATGATGCTCCTGTTTAGTTTGATGAAGATAAATAGGTTGATGGGAATCACCTCGATGATAATATCAATATCTCCGAGGATCTGCAACTTTCATTCAACGATCGTCCAGACAAACAACAAACAAGTAGAGAGATGGCAGATGATAATTCTGTTGATTCTACTGAGGAAAACGCCAGGAACATGGAGGCCGCTTCGACCACAGGAGAGGGGAAGAAAGTCAAGGTGGATGATAGTGTCGCCTTTGCTGAGGAGAGCGCCAGCAAAGAGGAGGATGCTCAGACCAGGGCTGAGGGGGAGGAGGAGAAGATCGAAGGGGCGGAGGATAATGCGGCCTTTCCTGAGGAGAATGCTAGCAACAAAGAAGCTGCTGCGACCAATGCCCAATAGAAGGAGAACGAGGACAATGCTGCCTCTGTTGAGAGCGCCAAGGAAGTCGGCGCCCCGTCCAAGCTATATATATATATATATATATATATATATTTCTGTTTTGTTTCACTCATGGGATATTTTTCTCTCTGTTCTGTCAGTTAGATGACAGCTATACTTTGTACAGACACAACCTTTATTTGGTGTGCTTCGTTATCAATAAAAAGAAAAGTTGGTTTAAGTGACTTTGATGTGCAATGTTCCACTTGGTATGTTTGCTGTGCTTGCTTGGAGTATATAGTTTTTTGTTGAAAAAATGTGGATTTGATGGATTGAAACATGGATCGATGTTAATGTATGCACCACAATTCACGTCTAGTATGGCTCATCTTGTCATTTACTTCTGTATATTGGGCATTGAGTTTTGAACTTTATGCAGCTAATAAGTTGACGGCTTGATATTTTTAATGAGATGTTAATCCATGAACACGTAATCTTTGATTTAACCTATGACATGCTGAGCTGTTACCTTTTATCTGTTAAACTACTGCAGTTATTATCAATTTTTGTGTGAAAGGTGACGTTGCTGAACATAGTCTCTTTTATAGATTATGGTCTGTGCTGTCACCTAATCTCACGTCTGAGTTACTGAGAAATCAAGTATAGGTAACGTAATTTCTTAAAGCTAACATAGTGCATAGATTACGTTTAATAGATGACAGTCATTTGATATATGATGTTGAACTCTGTTATCTTTTATGTCATATTTTTTAGCACTACTAAAAAATATGGTATAGGTGACGGTCATGTAAAATGTTGCACACTTTAGATGACATGTTTGTACATCACTTATAATCTGTATAGACCTACCTAAAATAGATGACATACATTTTGGCATATTTGAAAAGCTTACACAGTTTAGGTGACAAGCATGTAAATCATCTGTAGCATGTGTAAACTCGTGTAACATAGATGACAGACATTTGAAAGGGTCACACGCTATAGGTGACATACATTTGAGTCACCTAAATTCTAAAGGGGGTTTACCATTTAGATGACATGTACATGAGTCACATGTGATCTATAAAGGGGTCTATTGTATAGGTGACATGCATGGTCGTCCCTAAACTTTTAGGTGACATACATGCTTGTTACCTAACCTTTAGATGACATGCATGCCTGTCATCCAACATATTCCAACTAATAATAAGTATCAATAATTTTCTCAATGTAATTTCATTAGGAATATATCAATACATTTATTTCATAATTCATAAAGGAGATGTATGAGAGAAATTGATGCTTAGAGTAATTCTAAATCATTCTAAGTTAATTTGATAGCCACTCATATAGGAATATTGACATTATGATCAGCCACAAACTCATACACGTATCTTCTACAAAATTCTAAGGCTAATGGACCTTTGTACTTTGAGGCAAATTGCTCCTCGAAAACAACGTGTATGGACCACCAACCCAACAATAATTGCTGCAAACAGGTGGTGACTACTGCAAGCACCTGACCAACCATGCCTCAATCGTCCCCAAACTCACACACATCTCCCTTATAAGAAACTAAGAAGACAATACATATATACACATCTCTGATCTAAGTATTTTTAGGAACTTGTTGTTGTGAGAGGACACTCTCATGATATGGGTCACTAACTGTTGGTATGTATGCCCTGAGAGCCAATCATGTGATGATTGGTGGGATACATTAAGATTGATTTGATAAACATCAAAGGCGAGATTCCAATTCTTTCTGGTTCAGTCATATGAGATAGTGATAGAACAGATTGAATGTCTAGAGAATGACAGTACTCAATGATGTATGCTTTCAGGTTGAGGACCTGAACGATGAGATCATACAGATGCTAAGAGTTTGTACATTCTTGTTATGTCCCTAGTCGGATATCATTGTGGAAGGTGGATAGACAACAATGACACACAAGACTAGATTGTGGTGTTGGTTGATGACAGAATCTCATTAGTCATGATATAGAGATATCAAACCAAACACATAGGTACTTGTTAGAGAACAAGGTACCGGACAGACCCACCGTGAGTTTGACACATGGAACCATGAGATGGTAGTCACAGTCAGTACTCACAGTGATGGTGGTGAGTGTGATTCTTAGACCTGAAATCACTACACTCAACACATGTCGTTGGGCACACTTTGACATCATCAAACGCAGTCCTGAAACATGGGTTCTTATAAATGTGATGATTGGGTGGCTTTGACACATGGGGCTTTTGAGGGGTGAGTGATAGATATGGGATTTGTCGCTCCTGAGGGAGTTTGATATCCATGGCCACTTGATGAGTAGGATTGAGAAAGGCGTGCACGCATGTGTGAATCAGTATGTGATACTGATGTCATACATATCTCTTCCAGTCTACTCTGAGATCAAGGAAGTGAATGAATGTTGACAGGATGACTGTTCCATGCCTCGAGTTCATTCGGGATATCAGTGACAAAGGAATTATACATTCGCTGTAACACCATTCACGGATTGTAGGATGAAAGTTGTTCTCCAACTTTCTACTTTTACTTGGGTAGCACTGATGTGTGACTAGGCACCGCTCTTTGCTTGTGAAGTCATAAGTGTTATGAACTTTCACTGCCAACGTGAAATGGACCTGCAGGGTCAAACACATAGGATTTAACCTGGAAGAGGAGTTTTGTCCACAAGCAATGTTTAGATTGATTACTACAGGAGTTTAGTAGTTCAATTAAACACTCAATCAGTCGATGGCTCAATATCGTATGGTTCAAGGTATTGGACGCATTGATTGGAGTATCGGATTGATTGAAATCACAATTGAATAATTTTTCCCAACATGTGCTCCCAACCGATCGGCTCATGTGATGAACCGGTCGGCTGAGGTTGCTGAACCGGTCGGCTGGAGTGTCCAGGCCGATCGGCTCATGCCCAGGTTGAAACGACCGGTTCAAGGGTTGAACCGATCGGATCAACTGGTGCAACCGACCAGTTGGGAAAGTTACGTCGGCAAGAATTTTCCTTTCGTTTCAAATTGCCCAATTCGATTGGGAATAACATTGGTATTCGATACCAATTGGGAACGAAACAAGGAAAGTCTTTTTGAGCTGGATTAGTACTATGAACCGATCGGTTCAGGGCACCAACCGATCGGTTGGAGTGCCCCAAACGGCCGGCTCAGGTCCAACCGATCGGCTCAATGGCCGAATCGATCGGTTCAGCAGTGAACCGATCGGTTCAGGTTGCGAGATGGTTGCTTTTGGTGGAAAATCCCGAACCCTTCTACTCCTGCTTTTTAGTCCCGCATTGCCCGGGATGGAGAACCCTGTCCCATGACTCTCCTATATATAGGGGTATTGGGGGCTTCTCAAAAAGTACAGCTCAGTGCAACCAGTTGCTCTGCAAGTTGTCGTTCTCTCTGGTTTTGGTAACCGTGAGAGAGCCCAAGCAAGTGCTTCCCGCAAAAGGGAGGTGCAGCAAGGGAAGGAAAACTGCAGTTGCAACAGGAGGCAGGAGAGCGTGTTGGCGACTCGTACGTCAACAGGAGGGTGCGACTCCTTCCACTTCCTTGTGGGACAAGGAGAGTGGAGTTCCAGGTGGTCCGTGTGGACTACTACAGAGGCGGGAGGACACTACCGCTTAGGAGGACAACTGTCATCCGACAGTCCGGTTCGAGTAGGAGTTGTCAGTCCCGGTGCGACCAGGAGCTGCACAGACGCCGTCGAAGTCCAGAGTTGAAGACTGTGCATTGCGTGAGGTATTGTCGCCGAGCAAGCCTCGGGACAAGGTATGATTCTGCAAACAATCCTTTCCTATTATATAGACGTTGGCGCGTTTCCTCGGTATGGGTTTGGGGAGAAAATTTTTGTTTCCACTGCCTTCTCTGTCTCCCCTAAAACCCAACAGTAGTATCAGAACCACGTCAACTGCTCTATGTTTTAGGAATATCGATATGATCGATTTTGGTTTGTCGCCTTTATTTATTGCATACGATGCGAATAATATCGGCTTTATGCATGTCCAATCCTAAATCCACAAATCCCTAATTACATATATGATATGTATTATTAATGCACTCGATACGCGTCGCCCTTAAACGAGTTTTGTGGTGGATGTGTGTAGCATGATTATGGCCTATAAACCCCTATCTGTGTGTGGTTGTTTGTGGTTGCTTGCATCTCGATCTGCACACCGATCTTCCCTCTCTTATTCCTGATGTAACTCGAAATAATTCGAGATTCTTTCCTACCTTTTCTCCCCCCGAATGTAACTCGGGGTTTCCCTTTTAAAGCTATATAATTAATAGAATAGGATTTTATTTCCTATTATGTCAAAGACCGGCGGACATCAAGACGACTGCTCAGACGATCGGTTCAAGGAGTGAACCGATCGGTTGACCTTCTAGACGGTCGGTTCAAGGAGTGAACTGATCGGTTTATGACCGGTTCGAGGAGCGAGACGAGCGGGTGGCAGACATGACGAGATGCACGACGACCAGGAAAACCGATCGGTTGGAGGAGCCAACCGATCGGCTGGTGGCACCCAGACGACCGACTGGAGAGTACAGATCGTTCATGTGATGAGTTGATCAACTCGGATGGCAAGGCACAGATGTTCATCTTGTACAGGTTGCATGTGATGTTGACCTAGATGACCGTGATTCCTCTTGGCTCGAGGAATCACATTAGGATGGCCATAATCATCACTTTTATCGTTTTGTGCATGTTTTCTGTGAGATATAGCATGTATATGATACGTACTATGTATTGTGGTGATTGGATATGTATATGTATATAAAACCAAATCCCTCATTAAAATATTAAGTTTTAGATGCCTTCCAAATTCGACACACGTGAAAAGCTTGATCAACCAAGTGTGGGCACGCCCAAGCGTGGTGCACCGTCTATCTCGTGGAAGCGTGAAGGATGAATGTGTGGGTCTGCCCAAGCAGGGTGCATATTCATCGTGTTCACTTTGGGTCGGACTTAACAAGGTGACCTAGATAGGATCTAGCGCCTTGAGGCATGGAGATGATCATTGCAAGGAGTTGTATATGACATCTTATCAAGAGTTGCATATGATGCAATTGGCAAAAGTTGGAATTCGCCGGCGAGTTGCCACATGATGGCTATCCGATTCATGAGGACTTGGAAACCAACGGAGGTGCCGATGACCTTAATAACAACAGTGTGTTTCCACAGTTCAAGAAGATGTGGCAGTCTGTCTGGATTAACGATGATCGCAGGGAGGTTTCCGCTTTTATCCACACGGATGTCATCGGCCTGTAGGAGATCCGGTGAGACCTGCACTAGGCCATACGGGATCTTGTTGGTGCGGTTGATTACCGTGTCCTTATACGACTTGGTGGTGGTGTCCTTCGGGGGGTCATCCGGTCGTGCTTCCTTCTCTTCGATCTGCATTCCGGACGCTGAATCTCCAATCTCAAGGCGGGATGATGGCGGGGTGGGTGGGCGTGGATGCGAGGGGGGTCGACCTGTACCTTGACCTCCGCGGCCGCCGCCGCGGGCTCCAAACCCTACCATATACCCTAACTCTTTTCATTTTGGCAAAAAAATTATTTTACTTTATTTTTAAATGTGTAGTGTACATATTAACAATACACTTATTATAGTAGTTCAACTAAGGCCCTGTTTGGTAGGGTGTGATCAAGTGTATTTTGCTGAATTATAAATCTAATCAACGATAATCATATCTTTTGTTTTCCTGTGATTTTGTTTGGTACACTGTCGTCTTTTTTGTCGGCAGCGTTTGGTGGCAATAGCTATGGTCATCGGTTAAACCATGACCATCCGGCTGGCTCGAAATGAAAAAAACATGACTCAATGTTCTATTACGTCTCTGCATGTATTTGACGGAAAAAAGTGTGGAGCCCACACTCTTGTAGGCTGTAGTGCTGCTGAGAAGTAGTTTTTTCATAGTTGTTACGTACCTACATCTACCAGACTTACTATCTACACCCGACTACTCCGGAAATGAGCGCGGTACATATTTCCGGAATTGGGCAATAACTGGGTAGTTAGATGCAGTTGTAATTCAACCAACTGCACTGCACTTCACCCTACCAAATAAAAAATCAAACACAGATCATGACATTCATTTGTCATGAATTAATTTTCATCTCTACCAAACAGGCCCTAACTTGCGTGTATAATCCTACAATTTTTAATCCCGTGCATCGCACGGGTTAATGGCTAGTATCATATGATTCCGTCTCCCAGGCTCCCAGCGCCCCACCTTCCGCGGTCAGTCTCCCCACCTCCCCACCCTCGGTCGTCCCTCTTCCCCAATTTTTGCTCCGATCTGACGATCTCGCGGTAAAATCTGCCCATGCCGATTCCCCCGCCAGTTCCTTCCTCCCGTCTCCATCAGCAACCCTGCCTCTATTTTTCTTCCTGCTTCCGTCTCCCACCACGCCCGCCTCCCGCGGTCAAGTTGCCCCACCTCTCCTCCCTCGGTCGACCCTCTTCCTCAATTTTATCTCCGATTCCCTCGCCAGTTCCTTCCTCCCATCTCAGTCAGCAACCCTGCCTCTATTGCCTCCCGTCATGCTCGGAGCCACCTCACCACGCTCACCCCTCTCTCCCAATTTCCTCCACGTCGCCCTTCCACCCCGCATGGTCATCCCTGCTCCATATTACCCCTCTCCCCAAATTGTTCAGAACCTTACACGAACATCTCATCGTGAGTTTCCCTCGTCTTCTCAAAATGATATCCTCAGTCTAACGATTTCAGATCCGACATCTGCAGAAGATCTCAAGCAAACTCTGGCTACGGAGCCGTTGCCTACAGAAGATCTCAAGGGAAGCCTGGCTAGGGAGGAGTACAACTCACGGTACTGTGAAATTTTACTTGTGTACGTTCTTCTCATTCCGAGTGATCTGTGATCTGATTTCTTCGTATCTACTCAACTTTCTACACATTCACGTGACTTCTGATGATATAAATAGATCTCAACAAGTTGTTGTCGTGTTGGGATGCCTAGGGAAGTATCTAACCTCACCGCCGCCGCATCTAGGTCATACTGCTGCTACTTTTTCTTCTCAATTCAACAAAGCCGATGGCATTCATTAATATTATGTAGCGATCTCATTTTAGAAACTAGTTTAAGAGCTAGTTTGGTTAGGCGGACAACCAACCCAGACTAGGAATTATAAATCAGGAAATTGAACATCATGAATTGGAATTCTGTATTTTTAGTTTGGTTAGATGCAGATCAGGATCATGTTTTCTGTCCGTCTTTGTTTGGTATTGTGCAGTTTGAGTTTGTAATTAGAGCTTATAATTATCTGGTTACCGAAATAAACTTACCAACCATTATCTGTTTTATGCTCTACCAACCAAACGGGCCGTAAAAGGGAGTGAAAATAAGTTCGGCTCCCCACCAATTCTTGTTTTTGTGGAGGAAGGTTCTTAATGGGTGGCTCCGTGGCTATTTCAGATGGAAAATAATATCCAATTGTCTATATTGATTTGTATCTAGCAGCGAAACTCTGCTCAAGATTAATCTTCCCAGAAGTATAATTTTTATAATGTGTATAGAACTCTTTGCTGTATTTTTTTTTCTGATCAGCCAAAACATATACAAATTAAAATATGTAATCCTAATTTAAAATGTCTACGGATTTCTTGTTGTTTGTCCTCATTTTTATACTATATAAAATTAAGAGTTCCTCATTTTCAACACGTGATTTCTATAGATGCATTTAAATTCAATGTATATTATTATTTTCTTATAGATCAAGAGTTCCTGATAAATATCCGTCTGTACTATATTTCTTAAATGATGTATTTTATCTCTATGTTCTCTATGTATAAATTTAGGCGACTTTCTTCTTATATCAAATGACAATCTTGATGTATCCTGTAGGAACTATTGAATAGCTGAATGATTTTGGTTCTAAGACAGTATTGAGTTCACTTGCTAACGTGAAGGTAATCTATTTGTGTGTTAGATTATGATTATCACATATACATTCATATTCTATAATTCGTATATGTAATTTGAACAATAATATTTATTTATCTCATACTTTGCAGGATTGGGTTCAAGAAAGCGAAAGAACTGAAGGTTGGAGAAATTTTAAAAAAGATAACAAGTAAGCACTTGGTCCATCTTATTTTGTGTGTTTTTTGACATGCTCAGGAGTTAACTTGTTATTTTGTTACAAAAAGGATTAGTAGTACTTATTATTATACTAGAATCATAATGTTCCTTTAGTTGATATGTACAACCTCTCTCAGAGTATAAGTAAGCTACATAACTAAAATTAAAATTTCAAATTTAGTTAGAATATAAATTTTCAAATTTAATTAGAATATTACTCTTTCTACAAATGAAATTGAGTATAATATTGAGTAGAATATTACTCTTTCTACAAACTTGTTATTTAAAGAAAACTTATATCTTGTGGGACATTTAATTTTATCTTTTTGTCCTACATTACAAATTCCCATGCTGAGATGCTGAATGGCCTTCCTTGAGAGCAAGTTGCTAAGAACACATTAATATTCACTTGTTAGTGTTTAACTGTTATATATAGTTCTACATGTTAGTCATCATCTCTATTTTAGTCTAGATATGTAGGTGCTTTAGTTTCTATAGTAATACTTACTAAGAATTACCTATGGGTTTTTTTTCCATTTATTATCATTGTGTATGCATATTATTTATAGTAGAAAGGGCACCTATTCCACATGATTTGAAATGCAGTAAGAAATCAGACTTGCAATAAAAATATTACTTTGCAGGATAAGGTTCAATAAAAAAAAGAACTGAAGGTTGGTGACTAAATTTTCAAAAGAGAACATGTAAACACGTGTTCCATCTTAATTTATGTGTTCTTTGGCATGCTTAGGAGTTAGCGTGTTATTTTGTTTAAAAAAGATCAGTAGTGCTTATTAATATTCTTGGCAGAAGTTTGTGAAATTTTAGGTCTTTTCAGTTGCTATCTCTATTTTAGCCTAGATATGTAAGGTTTTCTGCTTTCTATAGTAATACTTAAAGACAAATTAATAAAAGTCAATCTATTTTTCTAGATATTATGATAGATGTGCCAAGTGCATCCTACAATGGACCTTACTGATAACTAAGTTTTATGAAACGTAATGCTCTCTATTTTAGAAAAAAAAGTTTATATTTCAATGATAATGTCTATTGTATGTATAAGGAGTTACTAGTATGTCCATATGAATTGTAGGATTGAATTGACCAACCTGCTTGCTACATGCCAGGATGGCTGTGACATGTCCCAAGATAGGAACTAACACCATTTATTCAAAACGCGATCCTAGGGTAGTCATATAACCCAAACGACATTCTACTATGAAGAAAGAGTTACCTCACTTACTGGCCATTCACAATATCTATCTGGTACAATGTACATAACAATTAATTTAACTCAACCAAGGCTCCCTTTTGAGGACATAACTCCACTGACCTTACAGTTCATCCTAATTCCATACGAGTAAACTCATATATCATGATCATAGCTCCAAATCAAGGAACAAGCCACATCATGAATTCATTTTACTACGCCGCCCTCCCAACAACAATAACATGTATTTGTGATGGGCATATCCAACTTGTAACAAATTTAACTTGGCCTAAATCACAATTATCACTATTGAAACATGTCTTGTACCAATGAGACCAAATTTCCCAAATTTGATCTATTTTTTCCTATAAATCAGACCCACTTTATGTATCACATGACCCATCAGACCTCATGTCCCCTAATATATCCAACATTGATTTAAATGGTACACAATTTAAGGAAGAAATATTGTTTGTGAAGGATAATAGCCCAAACATTGCAAGAGTAATTAAGGAAGAAATATTGTTTGCAAAGGGGTCAAGGAAGGACATCCATTGAGGTAGTAGATAAATTAGGTGTCAATCAAATAAGAAACCAGACATATTTTTGCCAAATTGTATCCAATTTGCCAAAGTTTGACCCGATAAGGTCCAAATCAGAACTAGTTTTGCATAACATTATTGAATCAGTCCTTCATTCCCATAATATTGATATGCTTTTGATCATATTGGGTCATATTTGGTTAAATATATTTGTGTGTGTGCACATATGTATTTATATGATAATCTATGATCAATATAATTCATCAACTATTTGAGGTGATTTAAAGAAAACTTATAACTTGTGGGACATTTGGTTTTATCTTTTTGTCCTACATTACAAATTCCCATACTGAGATGTTCAATGGCCTCCCTTGAGAGCAAGTTGCTAAGAACATATTAATATTCACTTGTTAGTATTTAATTGTTATATATATTTCTACATGTTAGTCGCCATCTCTATTTTAGTCTAGATATGTAGGTGCTTTAGTTTCTATAGTAATACTTACTAAGACTTACCTATTGGGTTTTTTGCCATTTATTCTAATTGTGTATGCATATTATTTATAGTAGTAAGGGCATAATTAAGGAAGAAATATTGTTTGCAAAGGGGTCAACGAAGGACATCCATTGAGGTAGTAGCTAAGGGGGTAAAATAATGTAATGGATGATTGGGGGGATAAATTAGGTATCAATCAAATAAGAAACCAGACATATTTTCCCCAAATTGTACCCAATTTGCCAAAGTTTGACCTGATAAGGTCCAAATTAGTAGTGCTTTATGTATATTTCTTGTTATTGTATTATTTGTATATATTAATATACTAGAATCAGAATGGCCGTTCAATTGAGATATACAACCTGTCCGAGAATATAAATAGCTATAGAACCCAAAATAAAGATTAAAATCAATTAAAATATAACTCTCGCTACAAATCAAATTGATATACGCCTGACAAGATCCAACTACCGTCTAGAACTATAACTGATTCGAAAAATTATATTTAAACATGTATGCACTATGTTAGTATAATAAGCACAAATTATTTTGTTGACTTGATGAGGAAAATATAGCCTTCGTCCTTCGATCCCTATGTTCACTGTGCCCTGACATTTCCATTTAATGTGCATATACAAATAGATTTTCCATGTTATATTGTTTAAAAAAATACTATATTTGGTCCTATCTAATGTTATTGATTATGTCACCACATTCAGTCTTTTTTCTATCAAATTGTTATGTATATCTAGGTTATATAGGCTAGGCATCCCCAGGGGACTAGGCAAAAGCTAGGGTAATTCTAGGCCTTTTTCAGGGAAATTAGAATACGATCCATTCACTTTTCTCTCAACTTGCAGATTCAAGATAGTGGCTACATCCTTCATTACTCAAGTTAAATAAACTAGAAACCAATAAGTTACTCCTACAATATCTAGTGTCCTTGGTAATTAAGCTACTAAGCTCATTATATGGGCGGTTATAGGTTTGTTGACCTACATTGGTCTTTATATATGTGTGTGTGTACACATATATAACATGGAAGTCACGTTTTCAGTTTCATCCAAACAGCCAATTCAAGCATGCAAGCAGACCTGATCCCCTTCTTAGACATGCACTTAATGACCCCCTTCTTAGAAATGCACATATTGACGACTACTATTATGTATCGATAATAATTTACATATACTATTAAAATAGATTAACTTAATGAACTTCCAGGTGACTCCCTCCTACATATATTGTTCGATTACCAAAATTACACATGCTCTCCTTCTTGGTCATTTGCCTCTTGGAAGCTAATACATAGTTACTACTCATAATATTACAACTTGCTAAAAGAAAACACATTTTATACTGTGAACTGACTCCCTACAACATGATTACCATAATTATATATGCTCCAAAAAATATACATGTATATGTACCTTAAAGTCACCGACAGACTGAAAATACATCGACCTGCTGTTGAACTATGCAAATGGAGCAAAATATCTTTTTTTGAACTTAGCCAATGTCAAAATATAATACCGCTTTCATATTATTATTCGGAGCAACAGGAAGAAAAAGTCACATACAAGCAATTTGAAAAAATAAAAGCAACCAAGCACACATGTACGATTAACAAACAGCTGACCTTGTCTTTTTTATAGGGTAGATAGATTCACAACCTTGACTCATCATCATTATGAACTCCAGTATCAGAAGGCTCGGAGGGAAAGGCAGGAAATAGAGAAGAGGGCACCAAATTACTTTTGCCAACAATCATAGTAACAAAATTTACTAACAAATCAGAATATGCATCTAAGGAAATGGATTTGTATCAGACATTACTGATTCTTTATCCTTCCATTTTTGGTTTTCTTGTTCACTATTACAATAAAAAATAGGAGTATCAACTAAAATTGTATTTCCAGAACAATCAACATTCTGGTACTTGGTACATGAAGTCGAAACTTGAGCATTGTCACCACTCATCTTCTCAGTACTCTGGATGACAGTGTTAACTGAAACAAGCTTCTCTGTGGTAACACTAGAAACAAAATTAGAAAATGCCAGAATTTGAGCATTATCAACAGTCACCTTATCAATACTCTGGTCAACATTGTTAATTGAACCATCCTTCACCATGGAAACATTATAAACAACATTTATAACATAGTTCACACTAGAAACTGGTGGTTCCTTTTCTTTCCACATTTTCTTAGGTTGTTCAATAGAATGGTTTAGAGGAACCATTGTAACTAGATAACATAGGGAATCATCATGACCAAAGAATCCATAGCATTGTCATTTGTAAGGTCACTATTCATACAAGATGTTAACTATTTGGCTATCACCTTCATCACTCATCAAAGTAACTTGTTCTAGAAATAGGGAGTCAAAAGGATATAAAAACTTGAATTCTCACAAACTCCATTTGATAACAAGACTTCATAGCTTCATCATAAAAAATAGGAACTCCTAAAAAGGAACCTATCCTCTCTAACATATACAATCCTAGAGTTCAAGGGGTAAGGTATAGATTCTTACCCATACTGGTAGCTCCTTAAGTTTCTTCTTCATGAAAATAGACATGTAGGTGCTTTAGTTTCTATAGTAATACTTAATAAGAATTACCTATTGGGTTTTTTGCCATTTATTCTAATTGTGTATGCATATTATTTATAGTAGTAAGGGCGTAATTAAGGAAGACATATTGTTTGCAAAGGGGTCAAGGAAGGACATCCATTGAGGTAGTAGCTAAGGGGTTAAAATAATGTAATGGATGATTGAGGGGATAAATTAGGTATCAATCAAATAAGAAACCAGACATATTTTCCCCAAATATAGATGTGTTTTGGTCTAATCAGACCTATTTTTCTCCCGACTAGGCTAGAGTAGGTATGCTTTTAGTCCAACATGTAACTATTATAACTTGGCATAAATCACAACTAATAATACCAAAATATACCTAATTTGCCAAAGTTAATATACACTAATGAATAGTGTTTGATGTTCAGGAGAATGAAGAGGAGTGGTGGATATTACACTAGTAGGAGGATGAGGAAGGGGGAAGGATTAAATTTTACATGGGCCGCCTATGCGAGAGCCTATCTATTTGTTGGCGTTGTTGATATTTTACATTTTTCTCATATATACATATAGCAAATTTATATATTAAAGTTTCTAGGCATTACTGCTATTTAAGGACACTACATCATTTTTTAGGGAGTCATGGATACAAGTTGGATGAGCAGAGGAAGATCTAAGCATGAACGGTGCCAAGAGGCATTCATGCAAGGATTTAATTCATTTTTGGATTTAGCATTTAGGAATCAAATTGAGGTCAAGTGCCCATGTGTGAAATGTGAGAACAAATTTTTTTATGACAGGGAGACAATTACATGGCATGTTATTAAATCTGGTTTCCTATCAACCTACACTGATTGGGTATATCATGTTCATAGTGACAATCAAGACCATATGATCAATCAACATATCCCTAACTCTTTTGACGATATTGAGGGTTTGATAAATGATGCATGTTATGATGACGTCGAAATGAACACAACCTTCAATTGTAGTGGTAGTGAAAATACTCGTCATGGCGATGGTGGTAGTGATAATGGAATTCCTATGCAAGATGATAATAAATTTGAGGAACTATTGAAAGATGCTTGTGAGCCACTTTATCCAGGTTGTGATAACTTCTCAAAGATTTCCTTTGTTGTTCATTTATTTAGGCACAAATGCTTGAATAAAATAAGCAACCAAGCGATGTCTGGATATTTGGACCTTCTATCGAAAGTTTTGCCTAAGGGACACAAGTTGCCAACAAATTGGTATGAATGTAGAAAACTTATGTCTTCTCTGGGATTGGATTATCAGATCATTCATGCATGCCCTAATGATTGTATACTTTATAGAGGTGAATACTTGAATTTAAACAAATGTCCAAAGTGTTCTACCTCAAGGTGGATTGATTCATACCAGGGAAGAAGGATAAAGATCAAGAAACAGAGACCACAAAAAGTTCTTCGTCACTTTCCTTTGATTCCTAGATTGAAAAGATTATTCAATTCAACGAAGACATCTCCTTGGATGATTTGGCATTCCACAAGTATGACTGGTGCAGTGGGTGAAATGGAACATCCAAGAGATTCTGAGGCTTGGAAAGATTTTGATACTAACCATCCATCATTCAGCATTGAGCCACGAAATGTAAGACTCGGCCTAGCGACAGATGGATTTAGCCCTTTCAATATAGCAATGGGGAGCAGTAGAAGTATTTGGCCCGTCATCTTAATTTGTTACAATCTTCCTCCCTGGCTTACTATGCATCAATCTTTCTTAATGATGTCACTTCTTATTGATGGACCAAAATCACCTGGAAATGATATTGATGTTTACCTCCAACCATTGATTGATGAGTTGAAGATGTTGTGGATTGGAGTGAACACTTTTGATGCTAATGTCGGTGAGGTATTTAGCATGAGAGCAATGCTTCTATGGACCATTAGTGACTTTCCTGCATACAGTATGTTGTCTGGTTGGGGTACAAAAGGCTACAAGGCATGTCCTTATTGCCATGTTGACCATGGTTCTATCTACCTTCCATATAGTCGAAAATGTATCTATCTAAGGCATCGTCGTTTTCTACCAATTAACCACCCATGGCGTGCTGATAAAAAAAACTTCAATGGAAATGAGGAAATAGATCTTGCACCTCAACCTTTGGATGGGAAACAAATTGAACAACTGTGGGAAGATTATGATAATGTTGTCTTTGGAAAGGTTTCTAATAATAATTTACCGGTCCAACATGAATTACCTGAGGGGTGGAAAAAGAGAAGTATATTTTTTGAGCTTCCTTATTGGAGCTCATTGTTGGTTCGGCACAATTTAGATGTTATGCACATAGAGAAAAATGTAAGTGAAAATATTCTGTCATGGCTACTTCAAAAAGATGGAAAAAGCAAGGACAACATCAAAGCTCGACTGGATTTACAACACTTGCGAATACGTAAATCAATGTGGCCTAGAGTTTCAAAATCAAATAATGCTAAGAAGCTTCCTCATGCAATATATAGCATGACAAATGAAGAAAAGGAAAACTTTCTGTCTGTATTAAAGGACATTAAACTACCAGAAGGATTTTCATCAAACTTCTCCCGTATGGTTCAAATACAAGAAAAGAAGTTAATGGGTATGAAGAGTCATGATCACCATGTATTGCTACAACATCTCCTTCCGATAGCTATGATCAAGACATTAGCAAAGCCCGTCAGAAAAGTTCTGACAGAATTTTGTGTTTTTTTCAAACAACTAAGTGCAAGGGTCATTACAGTTGAACAGATGGAAGAGCTGGAACACAAAATTCCCATGATAATGTGCAATTTGGAAAGGATTTTCCCTCCTGCATTCTTTGATGTCATGGTCCATTTAGCTGTGCATCTAGCAACTGAAGCAAAACTTGCTGGACCAGTTCAGTTTAGATGGATGTATCCCATTGAGAGATATCTCTACACGCTAAAGAATTATATTCGTAATAAGAGTAGACCAGAAGGTTCTATTGCTGAAGGGTACTTAATGGAGGAAGCAAGCATATTCTGTGATAGATATCTACATGATGTGGAAACCAAGCTACATAGACCTATAAGGTACCCTGATGGTCCACTTGGTTCTCGTTCTTTATTGAGTATACCCATCGAAGAACTACATCAAGCTGCACGTTTCATATTGCTTAATACTGAGGAAGTTCAACCTTATGTGAAGTAAGTATCAAGTAATTAATTTTGATATATTGATGAAAATTATCTAACAAATATTAACTAACATATATAAATACAGGAAGCATAAGGATGTATTGATATGCCAACATCCTAGTTGGGATGATTTCACCTTACAATTGCATCACCACAAATCTTTCGTAGAATGGTTTGAAGATTATGTAAGACAATACTCGTTATCTGATTTAACATAGTTGTTTACTCTATTTTTTAGTGATTCATATGCATGTTCTTCCTAGGTTTCTTCCATACAAGAATTCAATGAACTTCCCAAACCTATCAAATATTTGTCTCAAGGACCTAAGATAGGGATATATTCTTATAAAGGCTATTTTGTGAATGGATACAAATTTGAATGTCAAGGTGTTGATAAATACCGAGTAACACAGAATAGTGGTATTGCCACAACAGGCCCAGATGGAGAAGTCTATTATGGAGTTTTAAATGACATCTTAGAGATTCACTACCATGGAATGAGTCCTTATTTTCTTTTTAAATGCTCCTGGTTTAGTGTTGATGAGGAAGGGTTTTCAGTAGATGATCTTAATATTGCACATGTTAACACCAATAAGTGGAGCTTTGAAGACGAACCATTCATTTATCCAGAACAAGCTGAACAAGTCTTTTACTCATCCGATCCTGTAGAAGGACATTGGAGTACTGTATGTCATTGGAAACCTAAAAATGTTTATGTCGATCATGATCTCACTGTTGAACAAAATGATGAACAATTTGGTAGATGTTATGAGCCTTCTATAAGTTGTGAGATGAATGATATCCACGAACTTAGATGGACTAGGTGTGATATATCCCGATATGTAGAAGTTCCACAAAGTGTAATCAGAGAAATTTCACATCCTAAAAAGAGGAGGAGAGTAGAGGTATATTCTATAGAAAATTTTGGATAATAGTTTTGATTTCTTTTTGTAGGATTCTTGAGTATTTCATATTAAAGATTAATTAGGGATTAATATGATGTAAATTTCTACAGAGTCATGCCACCTAAATGTATGTTCAAATCTGTTAATCAAATCATTGACATGGAAATTCAGGACAACAATCTTGCATCAAGAAAATCAAGTATGTGAAATTTCATTTTAGTTGATTGCACACACTTATATTTCTGTCAGAAATTTAGTCATCAATTTCATTATCTTTGTTAGTTTTAGAACTAAAGGGAAGTAAGAGGAGAGAACCATCCGAATCTTGTGTCAAATCAATCTCAGGTATAATCGTGATTCCAATATATAAGTAATAGCTTTTGAAGATAGTTGCTTATTTTTTAGTGTGCACCCATCTTTTTCAATATCTAATCACTCAGATCAAGTTGGTAAATCAGCTCAAAAGATGGTTAATAATGCATCACAGTCAGGTCAATATTAATTTTCTTCAACAATAAATATTTTGCTTCCAATGAATTACTAATCTTTATGGCTTACATTCCCTATTTCTAACAGTGAGTCACATTACAAATTTCACTGCAGCTGCAAAAGGAAAGTCTGTGCCTAGCCTTCAGAAACCAATTAAAGAGAGTTTGAGTAAGATAAATTTGAAGTTAACATGAAGAAATTTAATAATGTTCATATAAATTATTAAGGCTTAATCTTGTATTATATTTTTTTAGATGCATCGCCAACAAAAAGACCAACACGCTCATATATTTCAGATGAACACATTCCAATTGCCGATGCATTTAAAAAAACCCGAAATTTGGGTATGCAAATACCATAACGCATTTACTATATTTTTTCTTGCTAATGCTGATATGATTGAATTTTTAGGTAAATCTACCAATGGAAAAGGTGAATCAAACAGATTCAAGAAAAATGTGCATCCAAGTTCAAAGGGAAAGGCTACTCTTGAAAATGACATGCACCTAGATGAACATGTGAGAATAAATGAAGAAATTCAACATGAACCGAGAGTCAAAGAAGGTAATACACTAATACATGTGATTTAATTTTTTATTGAAATAGTCATGGGTATATTTTTAATTGTTAATATTTTCTCATAGTGAGAGATAGTTTAAATGCAAATGCAATTGCCAAAGGGAAGTATGTGCCCATCCAGAGTGATCCAGTTGAGGAACGCTTGAGTGAGATAATGTCAAGTAAGTCCAAGTGAATTTAATTTCCTGTGTATATACTTCTAACTCCCAATCTCACATCCTATCTTTCATAGGTCTATATTTTTTCTTGCTAATGCTGATATGATTGAATTTTTAGGTAAATCTACCAATGGAAAAGGTGAATCAAACAGATTCAAGAAAAATGTGCATCCAAGTTCAAAGGGAAATGCTACTCTTGAAAATGACATGCACCTAGATGAACATGTGAGAATAAATGAAGAAATTCAACATGAACCGAGAGTCAAAGAAGGTAATACACTAATACATGTGATTTAATTTTTTATTGAAATAGTCATGGGTATATTTTTAATTGTTAATATTTTCTCATAGTGAGAGATAGTTTAAATGCAAATGCAATTGCCAAAGGGAAGTATGTGCCCATCCAGAGTGATCCAGTTGAGGAACGCTTGAGTGAGATAATGTCAAGTAAGTCCAAGTGAATTTAATTTCCTGTGTATATACTTCTAACTCCCAATCTTACATCCTATCTTTCATAGGTCTATATTTTTTCTTGCTAATGCTGATATGATTGAATTTTTAGGTAAATCTACCAATGGAAAAGGTGAATCAAACAGATTCAAGAAAAATGAGCATCCAAGTTCAAAGGGAAATGCTACTCTTGAAAATGACATGCACCTAGATGAACATGTGAGAATAAATGAAGATATTCAACATGAACCGAGGGTCAAAGAAGGTAATACACTAATACATGTGATTTAATTTTTTATTGAAATAGTCATGGGTATATTTTTAATTGTTAATATTTTCTCATAGTGAGAGATAGTTTAAATGCAAATGCAATTGCCAAAGGGAAGTATGTGCCCATCCAGACTGATCCAGTTGAGGAACGCTTGAGTGAGATAATGTCAAGTAAGTCCAAGTGAATTTAATTTCCTGTGTATATACTCCTAACTCCCAATCTTACATCCTATCTTTCATAGGTCTATCAGCAACAAAGAGGGCAGCAAAATTGAGTATTTTAGAAGAAGGCATTGCAACTGGCAATGCATTTAAAAAACCTCAAAATTGGGGTATGTAGTACTTTACTAATATAATACATCATAATTACACATTATCTTTGTTGATGCCGTTTCTTATAAGTTTGCAATGATTAAATTCATTTAGGAAATTCTACGAGCAGTAAAGGTGAATCAAGTAGTCTACAAAAAAACATGCATCCGAATTTGAAGGGTAAGCATGCTTATTGTGATTTTAGCGAATCAAATCACAATGCATCTCTTAGGACAACACTCTTAGGTAAACATATAATTACCTTTTTTATTTTACAAAAAGAATGATAAAACGTGACTATGCCATAGGGAATGTGAGATGCAACAAGCGGATATCTATTCCACCAGAAGATACTGAAAGGTATGGAGACATGTGTAGGTCACCCCTAGATTTTGACATGAGTGATGAGGATGGATCACATTCGAGTGAATCTAACCAACCTGTAAATTTAGGTAAGTTATGTATCTATATATACATAATATCTACACTACTAGTTTCTTTTAATACATATGATTATGATATTCAATCTATTAAGATGTTGAGGATGACCAACACGTACAAGGAAATTCATATACCACTATTCCAGGTAAATCACTTCAGTTATATAGTTCTAACTACAATAATCATTCTCCATAACCCATTAAATGTTTGTAGACATTACTATAGAAGGGAATCGAGAAAATATTGATGACTTCCAAGTTGATGGAACTTCATGTGAGGATGACCCACACAACCAAGGACCGTCAAAATCCTTTATTCCAGGTGATTCCTTCAGTTATATTGTTATAAGTACTATAATAGTTCTTCATAATCCATTAACTATTCATGGATATTACTGTAGAAGGAGACATGGATAATGTTGATGAGTTACATTTTGATGGAACTTCATATGGCTATCTATCAGGTAACCACTGAGTATTTCAGTACCACAACACACACTTGCATGGGACTAGGATCCAAAAACAACACACACAATATATAGTATCTCTACTTATCTAAAAATTCTTCCTTGTGATAGAAAATGATCATTATGAAGATGAGATGCACACAGAAGATAATGTGGAGGTAAATGAAGAAATTCCAGAAGGCTCAAGATGTGAAAAAGGTAATGCATGTCATATGATATTTTAGTGCAATATTCACGAGTGTTAATTGATGTTTACAATTTCTAATAAAGATAAGAGGAATACAAGAGGATGCACGACTTACAAAGCAGTGGCCACCAAAGATGGAGAAAAAAGGGTATGCATTATAGATCGTCAATTGGGAGTACCCGTTGGAGATGAACGTCAGAAACTAGCTACTTGGTTGGGTCTATATGCCAGACGCACGGAGTATTTTCCTATAGAAAAAAGGTGGGGACAAAAACATCAAAGGAGTTTTGAGAATGTGATGCAAAAATTGAAGGTATGGAACACTATATTTCAACGTATGTGCATTGCATGTAAGTTAATTTTGTAAGTATTGGTGCTACTAAAAATTATATTGGGTTAGGACGATTTTGAATTTGTAATGGAAGATGGGAAGACCCAGGCTCCCCTGGATGGTGTTTTAACTGCTTGTAAAAGAGTATTGCAACAAGAGTTGAGAACTTGGAGATGCAATCTGAAGCACAAGTATTATGATGATAACAAGACTCAAGAGGAACAAGCGTCGGCTTGCAAAGATAAAAGAATTAATTCTGAGAAATGGACAAAATTGATGCAATATTGGGGTGAAGAAAGGACCAAGGTAATAGTTCGTTGCAAATCTGTGATATATTATATCTTCATACAATGTGACATGTCATAATAGTAATATTTGTTTCAGAATTTATCAGCTGCAAATAAGAAAATACAAAACATTGTAAGGCCTACCTATACCCATGGACCTGTGTGCTTTGCAAGCCACCGCTATAAACAGGTAAGAATATGCTAGTAATTAATCTATATTGATGATTTTATCTTACAAGATACCCTGTAAGTATTGAAATGTTCTAATTTTGTACTCAAACATTCAGAAAAACAAGCATTCGGCATTGGAGATCTATGTCTCAGGCCATTTAGATAAGAAATTGAATTTCAAAGATAAGGAAACTAAGGACATTGTTGTAAGTGGCGATGAACACTATTTTAACTAAATGTACACCATTTTCTTAACCACACTAACTTTTTTCAATTGTACCAATGACTATCAGCTAAAAGTTATTGATGCATGCATAAAGCGTGGACTTGACAAGACACGAGATCCAATGAAGTTTCAGTCACTTCTGGATGAAGTAATTGGAAAACACCGTGGAGGTTATGAAAGGGGTTTTGGTGGCACGGTATCACGCAGAGATATGCACAATCAGAGAGCAAAAGAAGTCCTACATGGTATTGTTACAGAACTTCAACAACAACTTCATGATACAAGCAAGGAACTAGAGGTTAAGAATAGAGAACTCGCTGAAGCTAATTCAAGAATAGCTGCACTGGTATGGTCTTTACACCCTATAATTACTTTATTTTCTCCAAATATAAATATCATTTTTATGTACCACTAGGAAGGAAGTAATGGAAACAGGAATTCCATAGAAAGAAGGAATGTTCTCCGTCAGGAAATTATTCGTAATTCGGTACGTCAAATTCTACTTAAATTGTGATCAACTATAAACATATATGCCAGACATTGCACACTTATAACTTAATTTATTTGTCTTGTTTTGTAGGTCCGGTCTTCAACAATGTTGCAATCATCCACTCCACCACAAAGCCCATGCTCTCCTTAGTTATTGGAAATTAGTGATTTGATTCTCAACAGAGATCTAGATATCTTCGATTGTTTTTTCAGCAATTTTCTTATATGAACTCTTTGTTGTGTTTTGAGCACACGATTTACTTTATTTACTACTGCAATTTGTTAACCCTAAGTATGTGCCCAACTTATGATTTGTACAGAGCTTGTTGTAATTGTTGTAGCTAGACATTAACAAATGTTTATTATCTGTATTGTTGTAATTGTTGTAGCTAGACAGTAACAAATGTTTATGACCGTCAATGTTACGAGATATCTACATTGTCTCAAATATGCTTAATACATGCAACAAATTTCAAACCAAGTTGAAATATATATTTAAGATTCTTAGTGTTTGCTCACAGGTGTATGTGTGTGCATTTTCCTATGTGTGCATGTGTCTTGTATCATGTGTGTGCCACATGTGGTGGTTGCGTGTGAGCATGTTGTGCATGTCCATGTGCAGATTTTAACAGAGGATATTCCACCATTCTGCACTATAATATGCGTAACTTTATAGTTCATCTTGGTTCATAATATGATCTCCAAGTACAAGAGTTTATGATATACTATGAACACTTATTAACAGATCGTGTACTCTTCAAGCGTAATATCATCAATCTTCTTGTTGCATACATTCAAAGAAACCACACAAGAGAGGTATCTTATTGCTTTGAACCATTTTATGGATCTTGAACAAGTATGATTTATAGTTGTCAAAATGTGGTTTCATTTCTGTTTGTGACAGGTCAGAGACTTAGCAATCAGATTGTAAGAAAGAAAGGGGGGAAGGGCACCCCACCCCCACACCAACACTTACATTTGTCCCTCCTCTCTCCACTGCTTGATTAATACACCGCCAGAAACAACCGCTGCTTCCTCTTTGAGTATTTGAGCATCTACATCTTCAGCGTTGCCTGCGTCGTTTTAAGAATATGCAGTTGTAGATGCAGCTGATGCTGGTTGGCAAAGTTTCTTCCTGCCTACCAACCGAGCGGCAGGGTTGTTCCTCTTTGCATCCGAACTAGGTGAGTGTTTTTCTTACACTTGCTTTTACCTTCTTTTTATTCCTCCTCCTTCCTCCTTTTTCTGTAGCATTTATACATCCGTGGTTCAGGCATAATTTGCTAATTATGTACACACATATTAGTTTGCTGCATGAGTTCTGTGTGGCCTGACCATTGACTGTGATATTCGACTCCTCATACAAAGTCATTGGAGTGGAGGTCTTATTCTGCTTCTTCTAGTTCTTTTTTTCTCCTCTTTCTATTGTATGATCAAGTGTCACTGATTCCTATTTGCATACTGCTAGGCTCTGATCATGTGCGCCTCTGTCAAAGTAGAGAATGAAAGTAAGCATAATCCTCCTGCGTCAGCAACTGAGGATTTAATAAGCTCTTGTGATTTCCCAAAAGGCTTAAGAGTTCTTCTTGTGGATGAGGATGATGCTTCAGCAGAAGAGATCAAGTCAAAGCTTGAAGGGATGGAATATACAGGTACAGATCCATATATAATACCACTGCCAATCACCTTTTCGTCCAGACTTTCTGTCCTGAAAATACCACAGTGAGCCATTATGCTTCTTGTTATGATTCCAAACCCACTTTCTTTAAAATGCTATCTAAAAGTGTGCCTCCTTATTTTAGGGATAAACTTTCTTACACAACTAATGCTTTATCTAAGACTTGTTTTTCCCTCTCTTCTATTGGTCCTTCAGTTTCCAAGTTCTCTACCGACGCCGATGCACTGGCGAACGCGATGAATGGAACATACACCTTTCACGTGGCAATACTAGAGGTACTGCAGCTGAGGCCAGTATAGCCAGAGATCTCCTGTTCTCTTTGAACTTAAGTGGAGCCCTGATCGTGCATCACTTTTTTTTTCTAATATATTTTTTTATAGGTCAACGCCAGAAATTGTAAAGACAGATTCCGGTTTCTCGAAATGGTTCGAGACCTTCCAACCATTAGTAAGTAATTTCTTTACATAATGATCAAATCAAACACACAAGCCCATTTGATTCGTGGCTGTACACTCCCTGTATCATCCTCGATCATCATCATTATGCGATTTACAACAGCCCCAATAGATGCATATAGTAGACAACTATTTTGTAGCTCATATTCATTAAACTGACGTTCATGATGCCCTGATGCAGTGGTTTCATATGTTTATTGCTTGAACATCATGATGAAGAGCATAGCAGTGAGTAACCTTCCGTTTCAACTGTTAGCAGTCCTTAATTTTTCCCAGCATGCATGGTGATCAATATAATGGTGGTATTAATTAATTGTCAGCTTGGCGCAGTCGAGTTCCTGCAGAAGCTGATATCCGATGATAAACTCAGATGTCGGTGCCATGTGTTCCCCTGGGTTCTCCTGCGACTCGGCCTTCCAAGTTACATACATCATCTGTGGCAGTGGGAAAGTTCAGGTTGTAGGGATGGACGGCAAGAGGGTGCTGGAGACTAAGATTAAGGCCGGCAGCCTGTTCATCGTGCCCAGGTTCTTCGTGGTGTCAAAGATCGCGGACGGGGAAGGGATGGAGTTGTTCTCCATCGTCACCACACCAAAGTCAGCTAACCTTTACGTTTCTCAGTCGCATGCATGCAATGATGTTATTAGTTTTCAAATTGATGGATTTTTTCTAATTGATTGCTACTTCATTATGTGGATGCAGCCCTATTTTTACCCACCTAGCTGGAGCAACGTCGGCCTGGAAAGCACTGTCGCCGCAAGTTCTTCAGGCCTCGTTCAACGTACCTGTGGAGACCGAGAAGCTGTTCAGGTCCAAGAGAACTGCTGACGCCATCTTATATAGCTTGTTCACATCAATGTACCTGCAGGATGGAGGCCGGGACCATGAGGTGATGTTCAAAGGAGGGTTCTATGCTGCTGCTGCTGCAGCCGCCAACATGGATGCTACCCCCTACTAGTTTCAGAAGAACGAAGCATGCATGTACACGCCTGTACTAGAGCAAGAACACATGAGCATATATGTAATTCTCTAGGCAAGGGGAAGCTGCGGGAAGGAGTCAGGGAAACAATAATTTTATTCTAAAAATGCCCATGGCTGGTTGTAAAGAGAAATTGAAATTCCTTGTAAAGAATGTTGTGTAAACTTGACATAGTTGGAATGGAATTGATATTTTGTCATCCTCTGTCTTGCGTATCGCTAATGGTGTTGTGAATGTTATTTTCTAATTTGTGGTCAAGATAACGAATAAATATTTTATAACCTTAACCTGGATTCATCTTTTAATGTAATATGTCATTCCATAGTAATTCACCATCACGAATAGGTGAAGCATATATATGTCACCTTCATTTTAATAGGTGACAGTATCCTGAATCACGTTCCATGGAATAGATTATGGCTTATAATGTCATCTATTTGCCACTTTCTGGAAACCTGAGAACCAATATAGATGACATCACTTGCAAAAGCTAACACAGTGTATAGCTTACACTTAATAGATGACGTTCATCAGGCAGATCATGTTGATCCATGTAAACTTTCAGGTCAAAGATGACGTTCTTAATCATCACCTATAGAATGTTTTTTAGTAGTGTCTTGTTGTATCTATTAAGTTGTGAGATGGAATCATAAATTTCAAAATATATGAAAAACGTCATAGCTCGTGACACTACCATTATCAATGATAGATGTGATATGAATCCATATGATATACAAATTAATATTTTGTTAACATGAGAGTTTTGTAAATGTATGGTACGTAATTCTTTTCTAAAGTCTTGAACAAGTGCGCGTTGCATTTTATCATTAATTAGATGGAGATTAGTATCCATATCCCCCCATTTGAAGTAAGAACCTTTGAATTTATATTACTTTCTTCACTTTTTTTTTACTGACTTTGTAATATACATTATCATCGTCATGTGTATTATATTTATGTCACCTATGTTTATCTAACTAATTATGTGGTCTTCTTCAATATTATACTCTTATTGTTAAGTTAGTTGCAGTTTCCAATGTGTATATATATTGCCTACCAAAATATCAACCATTTTAGCCTCTACAAAGGACATCATCCAACTCATATATCACTACAAGATTGCACCTCTAACAATCTACCTTGCAACGATTCTCCATATACTGAATCTATGTATTCAAAAAAACACATTTTATAGTTTTAATTTTTTTCTTATTCATACTGACATTTTTTATTTTCTAAACCACGAGCCTATATGATAGTATAAATATGCATATTAGTTTATTTTTCCCTCAACACTTGCATGTATTTAGGACTGAGATTAGAGTTCAACTCTATCCATTGTTCCTGGTACAACAATCCTCCCCATTAGATTTGAACATGGAATGAATCTCCTATCCTTG
The DNA here is from genome assembly GCA_963693085.1 of Alisma plantago-aquatica. Taxonomy (NCBI): domain Eukaryota; kingdom Viridiplantae; phylum Streptophyta; class Magnoliopsida; order Alismatales; family Alismataceae; genus Alisma; species Alisma plantago-aquatica. The sequence continues at coordinate 1,422,108,710 of OY856411.1, forward strand.
TGAACGCTCATTACACAACTTTCTTTTCTACCAATTGTCTTCCTCTTCATATTATTATGATTTTTATAAATAGTATGAGTAACTTAATAAAAGACATCTAGCCATTCCTATACCTTTACAATTTTCATCGATTTCTTACATTTCTTTGTCATCTTATAGTATGGAGCTAATCTCATATTTTCCTAAATGTATTACTTCTTGTTTATTTTAAGGGAATCTATTTTGCTTGTTGATGAAAATAAAATATCAGAAAGTTCTATTCAGTGCATATATTGTATATATCAGAAACTTTATAGGCACTAAACTCATCATAAAAGAGGGTTACATAAATACATGCCTTTTGAGCAGTATGTTTTTTGGAGTTTTTGGATGTAAGATACAATCTTATTATTGGTTCATACCAAAAGGTTAAGTTCACATTAACATGTTTGTCTACTACATAACATTGAGATTTGATTCAATGAGATTTAATTTGATGTTGATGGAATTATTTCAAATTCATTACTATGGATTTTTATTATCAGAATACTTTGCTCAATTTTGGTATCTATGTGTCATATTTGTTTTCTATAAGTGATGTTAAGTTGGTTTAATAAATATTTTGCTAATAGATGAACTTTATGAGTTCTTATTCCTTTGTGTCATCCAACTAACATTTCTAGAAGATTATAAAAAATTATAGCCTAAAGCATATGATGATGATACTCATAAGTTGGATTACAACGAACGAACTATCAAATATTTGTTTGCTTCTTGTTCATGCTTGAATACGAGCTATCTACTCATACAAATTATAATGCTAAAATTAAAATAACTCTTACTTTCATAATCTCATACAACACATTAATCATATTTTATCAAATATTTGATTAGCACAGTACTTTGTACTTCTAAGATTGACAACAATAAGGACTGCACATGTATGACATATATATAAAATAATGTACACACAGTAAAGAATGAGCTCAAAATAAATTTAATCATCTACCAACATTATATAGATGTATTTTACATCTAACTAAACAATACAAATAATATAGTTAAGACCCTTGGCAAAGAATAGCTCTTAAGATAACAGATATAAAGAGAACAATGGTCATATAAGATGCCTTAAGCATTTAATGAAAATATTTTTAAAATATGAGAGTACATAATTTGTGATATTTTTACTACAAAATATAGCCTCAACGATGTATACTATATATAAACATGTTATAATTACCAATTTAATATATAATTGGCATGTACAAAGCACGTGTAATCACTAGTATATGTGTATATATATATATATATATATATATATATATATATATATATATATATATATATATATATATATATATATATATAGAGAGAGAGAGAGAGAGAGAGAGATTCAAGCTAGAATACACTTGAGTGTACTGAAAATCAAATACACTCAAGTCGTTTTCCATCGTACAACATTTATTTTGAAAATCTAAACTAATGATCTTATTAAATATCATATGAACATATTATATATAAAATTTGAGCTCATTTGGAAACTTATAGGTCATGCAGCTAAGGGTGACAAAAATTAAACAATTCAAATTAGTTTTGTACATTGGTTTTGTTGATCATGAAAAAGTGATTTAGAAAATTCCAAATGAGATCAAATTATGCATGTAGCTTTTAGTTGTTATAATAATGAATATCCACAATTTGGATTTGTCAAAAAAAGCCTAGATATACAAACACCACTTGAGTGAACGGTGCGATCTGTACACTTGAGTGTATTCCGGCCTGACTCTCTCTCTCTCTCTCTCTCTCTTTATATCTATATATATATATATATATATATATATATATATATGTATATACATATATATAGGCTAAAAGAATTGTGTACCTGAGTACATGTAACTTACATGTACCCATCTTCATTTGTGATGATTAGAAAAGTATCAAAAGCAATCCAACCTTATGTATGCTATTCATACCCTTTAGATAGCATGTGTATCAAAAATCTCTTCAAATTGACATTCCTAGATCACCAAATGAAAGAATATACATATTTTCTAATCAACGGTAAGTTGCAGAAACAGTTGAATAATATATTGTAATATCTCATGATATATATGAGGTATGTTTGTGATCTTTTGAACACATCTGATCTATCAAATTTTAATTCAATCCATAAGGTTATATTGAATAAATGTATTCCACATATGACATTTTCATTGCCGGTACATAAGTTTCATGTAACGACCCCGCCTCCCGGTAACCCCCAATTAAGGGAGACCGAAAGGTCGGTGCCGTTATCCAATTAACAGGAACAAAGGTTCGACAAATAATCAATAACAATTATGAAATTCTACTAACTAACTGAAATTTGGTATAAAATTAAAACTTTACTTACCTTTGGAAACCTTGGAAAACTATCTATCCTGGTCTTGAATTATTCTATCTAATCCTCCTTGCACTTTATTTCTTTTTCCACAATGTGTCACTTTACTGTTTGTTCTTTCAATTGTTGTTCCTAAAACGCCGACAAACAAAACGTCGGTCAGTATATCAAAATATACGGGTATATGGGAACAACCAAAATCTTGCAAATATGGCTAACAATTTAATAATAACAATCAAATTAATTAACAAGCCAATTTACACTTTTCAGTATGACATTCTCCACCGATTTTGCCCTAACCCTGGCATACCCACCTTAGGGTGCCCTTTGCCAATGACTTATGGCCACCTTCTCAATCCCGAGCTTGGTGCCTGGGAGTCACCACTCATGGTGCCCACTAGTCATGCAATATCATAGGCCACCTTCTCATTCCCGAGCTTGGTGTCTGGGGTCACCACTCAAGGTGTCCATTGGTATACCTATCTGGGCCTGACATTTGGCATCATCCATCAGGGTGGCATGTAGGTGCGAAAATCCATACTTCTATTATTAATGTGATAATCATAGTGACTTTATAACACTACTACAGAAAATTCTTTTTACAACAGTTCCTTTTCTCAATTTACAACAGGTGTTAACCGTTGTATTAGATCGCGTGGTCTTATGGGGGGTGCTTTACACAACATGTGATCGCATGTTGTAATAGATATATTTTATACAACAGTTGAAACATGTTGTCTTTTAAGCAATGGCCTATTGTAATATGGGTATTTTACACAACATGTGGTGCACCTGTTGTAATATATATTATACAACAGTTGAACGATGTTGTCTTTCGCGAAACACACCCGTTGTAATAGGGGTATTTTTTACAACATGCGGTTCACCCGTTGTAATATATATTATACAATAGTCGAAGCATGTTGTCTTTCACTAAACACACCCGTTGTAATAGGTAGGTCTATTACAACATGCAGTACACCTGTTGTAATATACATATTTATACAACAGTTGGGAGTATGTTGTCTTTCCATACATTTAACCGGTGTAGTAAGATTGTTTAGACAACATGGTGTGTGTCTATTGTAATATACACAATTTATACAACAGGTTATGTATGTTGTAGTTCACTAGAAACACCTGTTGTAATAGGTGTATTTTTTCTTAACAAACCTGTTGTAATAGGTGTGGATAACACAACATGTGTTGTTTGTTGTAGAATCATACATTTTACAACATATTATTAACTGTTGTCTTTGATTAGAGTTTGAAAGGTCATATATCACACCAATTGTATTGATCAAATTAACCATATTATTAATAAATTATAATAAATATGCAATTATACTTTTTCATTTCACAAACAAACACATAGTTGAACAAAATTTCCATCAAACCTTGAAAGAAACTCGTACTAAATTTAATTAATATTAAATCATCCATACAACGATTCAATAATACAAAGTACTGAGTATCCACTCTAGAATCGAACTGAAAACTAACTAAAAAAGTTTCACACATTGGTCTATGGTAAAGAACAAATGTCTCCCCCACATGTCACATAATCTTATGTGTGCTCAAGAACACATGTCGCCCACTCATTTCGGACCTCATCGATTTCTTCTTGGTTGAAGCAACGACCAATATACTTCTAATAATACTGCAATCATATGACAAATATATCAACATATTGTGATATTTTCAATTTATTTAGAAATTTGAACAAACGAAAAGAATATAATGTTAAGTAGCTTACACATTTAGGAATATTTCTATTTCTCACATCAAAGATGTCTTTTATATACTCCAGCACATAATACCCGTAATTTGTATTGTTCGGCTGCTTTGGACACTATACAAAATAAGTATTAATTTGTTATCCAAATAATTGTGAGAACTTGTTAGCAATTGAGTAGTATCTTCTTCTCCTTTTCTTCTTTCTTCCTCTGGATTTCTTGTGTCTTGATCTCTTCTTTGTACCATAACTATCATCACCGGACAATTCATCTTTAACATGCTTGTGTTTGGAGACTTTCTTTTTCTCTGCTAATTTAGAAAATGTGACCATAAAATGTTTGGAGGAGCCCATTTCGAAATATCAAATTGTTAAGTAGACTGGGCATAATTGTACACTTTTTCATTTAAATTCATTCATCCTTTAGGACATCTACTAGCCAAGATATGTGCAAGACAAATGATACATGTAACTGAACTCACCATTATCCACATCCTTTGATTCCAGCGCCCTGTCGTCAACTTCACCACAGTTCACAATCTTGACAGGCACAACAGGTCTGGACTCGTCGGTCTCCACATTTTCAATATCCTTTAAAGTATCATGTCCTTGAATAAGCTTGCCAAAAACAACATGTTTCCTACGAATTGAAGTTGGTTTAGACAACATGCCAAAAGAAATTGAATAGAACACAGAGACCTAAGAATGAACACAGGTTCTAACACAAAGAAACTAACCCATCCAAATGAGGGGCTGCCTTAAAAGTGATGAAAAATTGGGAACCATTCATATGGCTGCCAGCATTGGCCATTGATAAGATGACAGGTCCTTCATGCCGTAACTTGAAGTTTTCATCTGATCAATATATTAAAATACAAAAATATCAAACCATCCGCAGTTTTATACATTATACAGATAAATAGCAAATCAACTAGCATCCTATTCACCCAAAATCGTTTGAAAATCTAATATTGACTGAATATAATGAAGCAACAGCAAAGCTTAGTAATACACAATGAGATTGGCTACTGATTTCTTAGAAATTCTATGGAAAAAATATAGCAATTTAGCATACATATAAACTACAGAAATCAAACATAATGTATATGTAACAGAGTATCATTACAAGTGCTAGAAGCTAGGGGTCAAGAGTTTCAAACATCAGTGGCAAATAACCAGGCAAGTAATCACCTTCTAATTTTCCTCCATATATGCTCTCACCTCCTCTTCCTAAAAGCCACAAAACCAATGAGTTCAATGAAAAGAATCAACTGTTTATTTTCCTAGAAATAATGAAATTCACATGTTTTGTTCCATCACGTATGAGAGCATCAAATCGTTTAATGGATGATCAATTCAACCCCAAACTGAATTGACATAATTAGTATTGATTGCAAATCGACAGGAGAAATACATCAGATTCCATAAATTTAAATTGCAAAAAAGTGAACTTGAAGTTACCAACATACATATAACATGTCTCTGCATATTATATAAGGGCACTATTATACTAAAAAGAACCAAATATCAAAGGCATAAAAACTCAAATTAAAAGTACCCCCTAGGATCCAAGTGAACAGGATCGTCCATTGTGATTCATGCACCATCGAGAAAATGAAAGACTAAAGAGTTAAAGACGAAGTTTCCAACATATCAGGGACCAAACCAAAAAGATCATGGGTCGCATGTCTGTGCAAAATGTAAACGTGTATACTTTACCTATATATAAAATAACTTAAAGCAAATAAAATTATATACCGTCTAAAAGTTTTTTTGTTAAATATTATATATCATCATAACTTACAACTTATTTCAAGTCGAGAAAAACCTGAAGAAACATCAAATAAGCTAAATACATAATAATATACATATTGAAGTCTTAGGTAACAGGGATGGCAAAAAATCTGTTGTAACTGGGTTCACAACAGGTCAACTATGCAACAAACCAATGTCTAGGATTTTCCCAAAAACCAGTTCAAGGAGATCCAGTCTAATTTTTTCTACAAGCCTCTTCTGCCATCCGGTCTGGGCACTAGAGAGAGAATTTTTGGAAAATTTGCTAAAAGGAAGGAGTACATACCGTCACCCTTTGAGAAATCTTCTCCCTGCAGAAATAAAGCAAAAGGGGCAATCAGACAGCTACAATGGTGAAATCTATGTACATTATAACATCGACCAGACACAGGCGAAGCGCTAAATATACATTGTATTGATAGCTCAGTAAAATACAACCTTAAAAATAACATCACAAGAAAAGCAGTCGTGACCATCATCCCTGTATCATATAACATAAAGAGGGGTAACTGACTAAAATACAAACATTATTACATATTTACTGCCATTTTTAAGTCAATGAGCCGGTAGATGGACCTAAATATTATCATGGTAATTAAGGCGGGTGAGAAAAAGGAAAGCAAAGACATACCTGTGCCATGAAACCTTTAATGATGCGGTGAAAGAACGTTCCTTTGTAATGCAGAGGCTTTCCAGTTGACCTTCCAGTTCCAATCTCGCCTATAAAGGAGAACATCGTACCATTAGGTATTCTCTTGTTCTCTATATAAATTTCTTGGTAAAAATTATAGACTTTGAGAGGGCATAGCAGGATTTAGCTTATAAGAAGCAACCATCACTACTGAGATAAGAAATGAGGGTTGAAGATCCTCTTCCAACCTGAACCATTCTTGGCACCCACCTACAAATCACTCGTCATATTTCATGCATGACAGTAAAATACCTATTACAAGTGAACCAATGAGAGGCAGTAAATGGAACCTGACGAATGGTTCCCTTTTATGGCATATTGTTAGGTGGACATGTTCACCAGAAATATCGAAATAATGGCCAGCCAGCAATTGGATTGGGTAAATGCATGTAAATTTTTATTAGATAATCAGATCTATAACCACCCAGTTATAAAGAAACACTTGCCATGTGATCTTATGCCTCCTATCCCCCACCTAGACCATCTCTCAACCACTGACTCAATCATAAGTACTGGCATAGAGATCTATACCACTGCCACCACGAATCCCCTCCCTATTCCCATTCATACTGTCCCTACTCTTTCTTCCTCACACATGTTGCAGTATCTGTAAGCATGGTAGAGGAAGTGGCCAAAACAACGAAGGGCACAAAGATACGTTTTTAGGTAGTGTAGTGGCTGTGGCAGCACTACTGGAAAGCATGCCAGCTTCAACAGTTGTTGTCGTTGATTCTGGGGCACACTGAACAGTCATATCTGTTGAATCTGTTTCAACCGACGATTCAGAGTCGTCCTCCCTATCTCCTTAAGGTTGGAATCGGAATAAATGGTCCCATCAGGCTGAACGACAGTCACCGTTCATTCTGGCACATTTCTACCAATTAAAATACAATATTCAAGTACAGGTTCACTGATAGGAACCGTCCCTTCTGGTATCAAGTTTATTAAAAAAAATAAAACACCACCTATTACGTATCATATGAACAAAGTTTAGCTGCATAAACTAGAATACATACAATAATTTAAATACGCACTCATGTCAGTTAAATGTCAACATTATTGTAATCACATTGAGAATCAAGCTGACACATTCTAATACAACTAGAAAACATGGTAACAAGTATGGTAAAGCTGTTCACTATGTGTATCTAGTTTACACAACACAACTAACGTAGCTTGCTTGTCATAATTGTACCACAATAGCATATTTCTAAGAAATTCCATATAGCAACCAAAGCTTTCGTAGAACTACAAAGTAGAAAATGATTTTGTTTCAGTATTTTTGTTGTGCATGTCTGTCGTAGTTGTTCATGCACATCATAGCTCACCATTATAAGGTTCCTCAACAGAAGGCATCCACTCATTTTAGTTGTCCTAACAAGATCACATATTTATCTTATATTAGAATTTACTAATAATAACACCAACTGATATATCGATACGGGGTCATTGAATTATGACAGATGACAGAAAAACTCTTATATCTCATGAGTATTGACTTCACTTAAATTCAAACCATTTAACAATATATATCCAAAATTCAAATAAAAGATCCTAAATTGCATAAAACGACATACCTTTCTTACCAATACAGATGAGTACGCATTCCCAGCAATAGTTTCTGGAATCGTATTAACATACTGAAGCAGCTGAAAATGAACATCATACTGTTGGTTATCATGTTTACAAGCATGTAAGGGTTACTGAAACCACGTACCTTTCTTCCCATGCATGATGAATACCCACTTCCTGTTGTTTATCATATTTCTAAGCATGTAAAGGGACCCTATTAAGCTGTTGGAAGCAACTGAATGAATAATCGAAATAAAAATTCAATCAGTGGATTGTGGTGCTGAATATACAATAAGAATTACTTAGAGGTTAATAAATAGTTGATACCAACCTAGACATTTTGGCTAAACTTGAACATGAGGATGATTGCCTAGAGGATAACCAAAGACACCTTCTAGCAAGGGACAATTGAATTACTGCATTAATTGGTATAGAACTCTCAAACACTATTTTGATCTAGGTAAGTAATAACACCGAGTTTGTATTATTATCACATTTTTAAGCAGGTAAAGGGACCTTATTAAGCTGTCGGAAGCAGTTGTAATTGAACAACAAAGTAAGATTTCAGTCACAGCGGAAATTCCCCTATTTCAACCGCCCCTCTCATGTGTTCTATACCAAGGTGGATTCACTACTACAGAAACAGCCTTTGGCGTCGGTTGTTTAACCCCATTTGGCGTCGGTTTCCGACCAACGCCTATGTGGGCGCCGCTAAAGGTCGAACACTTCGGCGTCGGTTTTTTAACTGACGCCTATTTAACCTATAGGCGTCGGTCTTTTAGTAGATAACCGACGCCAAAAGGGTTCGCGCCACAGAAAACGACGTCATCTAGGACACATTCGGCGTCGGTTATCTACTAAAAGACCGACGCAGAAAGTGTCCTAGATGACGTTGTTTTCTGTGGCGCGAACCCTTTTGGCGTCAGTTATCTACTAAAAGACCGATGGCTATAGGTTAAATTGGCGTCGGTTTGACACGAACAGCCGACGCCATTTCCAGTACGGCTGTGGCCACATTAGGCGTCGGTGTTTTGCAAAAACCCGACGCTGTAGGTCTTTGCTGACAGTTTTCTGTAAATAACCGACGCCTATATCTATTTTTTCATATCAGTTTGCAGGCCTGTTGTGGCTGGTCAGCAGGATGAGAACCTGCAGTTCAGTTTTCTGAACTGCAGGTTTACGACATCCATTGATATCAGCCTACAAACAGGCCACAAACCTGCAAAATTCACAAAAAATAATTCACACAAGTAGATACATTCAGACATCAATTCAATTCTCACATTCACACATATAGAAACATTCAAATACATGTATTAACATTCAGAAATATTCATTTACAAAGTATCATTCATTATCGCTATCAACATCCCAATTATATCTTACAGTTGCCACTGCTTGTATGGCTTTTGCCCATTCTTCTCTTATTTCATTTAATGCTTCCATCGTATATGGAGCATGTATATTTTTTAAGCATTTACCTGTAGTGTTGTCAGTTTTAAACACCTGCAAAGAGAATGATGTATATATATAAGTAATAATATAAAAATAAGATTGATATATTTCATACTAACTAATGAGACTATATATAATACCTCATGTATGGTATCGATGTCCAATGCGGCATATCGGATAATCATCTGCATAAATCGCATCACATAGTATGTGCATGCCCAGCCATTGTCTTGTGTAGCACACTATAAATTGAAACATACAAAATAATACAACTAAGCACAATTCACATCAATAATATATACATTGGAGTCGGGAACTTACTTGTACGTTCTGCCAATTTATTGGTTGGTTCTTTTTCCTTGGGACCGTTCCTCCAGCCTTTTTGAATGCATCTAAACCCCTACATGTTAATATAACACAGTAAATTGCATAAGTAAATAGTAATGTAATAAGAGATGTTAACATATACAAAAATGAAATATTTCTCACCAGAATAATGGCATTCTCATTACGTGTCCAATTTTAGTGATTAATGTACTTCCCGCGGGATCTAGATAATAAATAGTGAACGTCCCGGGGAAAATAACTAGTAACTCCCAATGTCTACCGCTAGAGGTAAAAAGTTAACAATTAATAACTCAAAATGCACAATAAAAATGGAATTTTCTTAAGTCCAAATTATAAATAAAGTAAACTTACTTGACATTGAATGGAGCTATTATTATCGTCTTCTTTTGCTGACCAAAAATTGTAAAAGCATCTATACAGTATTGTTGAACACTATCAGGGTCTTTAGCTACCAAACTAATCAATGAAGGAATAAAAAATCCCACATGATCAAATGCAAATCGTTTGCAATGATCTTCGACTAAGTAGCTGCAAAACATGTATTACGTATGCATTAATATATAAGAAACCAGCTCACCGGATCTTACAAAAGGTATATGGATGTATAAATAAGATCTCACCTTATCCATGTCTCTATCATTGATGTATTCAACCACTCATACATAAACAACTCAATAATATCTTGTATAAATAAAGAGCTATCATATGATTGTCCTGCATAATCTGCATCTAAAGAAACAATTATAGGGCAATGTATATTATGTGCCCGTAGCCAACATGCCATTCCCCTACAAGTAGGACCTAACGGGTATGTTAGGTCAGTTGGAACCCAACTTGGTAATGCGGGAAGTGGAGGTGGATGCCTAGGTGCTCCGGTTGTCTTCTTTTTAACCTGTATATATAATTTCAGATCAGTTGACCTCATATATACACATTAACAATTTAAAGTAATGTAAATTTATCTTACAATTTCAGTAGTGTAGACGACATCTGCTTTGGGCCACAATATCACCCCGCCTTCTGCATCAGCAAGTGTATCAATATCCGGGTGGGGATATGGCAATGTAGCTTCTCTCCAATCGGGTAACACACGTATCGGGCTCACACGAACGTAGCCCTGTGGCATTGGAGTCCCGTGAAACATTGCCCCAGGAAGGGACGGGTAAGCCTGCGCCTCTGTAACAATGTAGTCTTGCATTCTTAAGCGGCATGGCTTCAATGCCTACAAATTTACGTAAACAATATTATACATATATACATATCATCTTGAAAACATAACAACTTGAAAAGACTAACTACAATGTCATAAACAATACTTACAGCAGACGTGTTAGGCGGTGGGTCTACATGATTACTTGTAGTCTGTACATCAGGAGAAGAGTGGGTCGCCATAGGCTGATTGGAAGCCTGAGATGCCTACCACCGTAGCAATTCTTCCTTGACCTTCTCAGCAACTACATCGTTGACCTTCTTAGCAACTATATCCTCGACTCTCTTATTCTCCTATACATGGATAAAAGAAACATTAGCTTCTTATTATTGAATTTCCTTTTGCAGCAACATTCTAAAAAAAGTATAGGTTACCTCTTCTTGTGAAAGTCCCGCTCTGGGTTTGCGCTGGGATGGCCCAAAGAATGCTTTGATGCCCACACCAGCGCCTGCACCCCTAACACGTCCAGGATGCTCTGGGTTACCCAGAGCAACTGTCAATTCATCCTGTGTGCCCTGAGGAATGAACGTGCCTTGTTTCCTCTGCTCGTGCAGCTCCCGCTAATCACCATCAACAGAAACTGGTAAGTTAACAAATAATCAATATTCAAACGATTGCTCTAAGAGTTGTATTTTACCATTTTCGCAGCCGCCTCAGCAGTTACGGGCTTCTTTATTTCACCCTTCTTGTTTTGCCTCCCAGCTATCCATATATCATGGCGAGGCATGGGTGTGGCAGACTCCTCAGTAGCAGCAGACTCCTGAGTAGCCACAGACTCCACCTGTAGTCTTTGGCGAACGCTTGCATAGCTTTTTGGACCCATAGTGTGGTCATGCACATTCAGTGCATGCCTTGCTTTTTGTGCGTCACTGAGGGCCTAGTTAGTATGTACATTAATGATTTGGTTAGTAGCACTAAATGTTAATCTTGAATAGGTGAATACAATGTATATTAATTAAATTGGGAGTGAGGCCTAATACCTTGAATTCTACAAATTTTCTTGAAGCAACAAAATTGTCCCAATCTTCTTTGTCCAAGAAGTTCCATTGTTTAAGGGCTGACTTCTTCTTCTTATCACCCTCTTTTATGTATTCTCTGTTCAGATTTGTCCTATAATTCCTAAGCATCTTTCTAGCGTGTTGCATCACACTTTTACGATGCAACTTCTCATCCAATGCAAACAGATTCTGTAAAATAGAAATGTTATTAACTAGTATCCAAAATAGAATTGCAAATAATACAATTTGTAATCTACAAAATAGAATTGCAAATAATAATAACTCACGCATAAATCCTTCCATATCAAGTCTTTTTTCCCCTGAGGAACTTTATGCCAATTATCATACTTAACACCACAATGGCTCTGAGTGGTACACCCAAGATAGTTTACAAAATTATTGCGGTTCACTCCAATTTCATTTCCTCCATTATCAAACTCCACAACCAATTTGGATCCACTGCCACTTAGCGCTATTAACTTCTTCAACATAGTGATGCCCCTTTTCTTGTTAAGTGTTTGGTGTTGCGCATCAAGTTGCTCCAGTGCTTCAGTGGGTACATGTGCATCATCAACCTAAATTTTGACAAAAATAAACACACTGAATTAGCCCAATATAGAAATATAGGATATATGACATAACTAGAAGATAATGAATTTTATAGAAATACAGGATATGTTTTTAGAACTTACATTGGTATCCTCGCCATGCTCGTCATGGACAGCATGCTCATCATGGACTTCATGCCCATCATGGACATCATGCTCATCATGGTCAGCCATCTGAAAATGTCATTAAAAAGGCAAACATTTAGCATTTGTATTAACTAGAAAAAGGAAAACATTTAGCATTTGTATTAACTAGAAAAGGCAAACATTTAGCATTTGTATTAACTAGAAAAAGGCAAACATTTAGCATTTGTATAAACATACATGTTTCTAAAATTGTGATCTTTTATCAATTAACAATCCTTCATTGTGATCTCCGCGCACATATAAGTCATCATTAGCTTCAATATTTTGTGGAGTTGGCAACCCAACTGAGAATGGACTGGAGTCATCATACTTATCATAGTACTCTTCTTCATCTATAGGATCTTCAATGAATTGTCTTTTACCATGAAGAACAACCGACCATTTATCATTCGCAGGATCATCGATATAGAATATTTGTTTCGCCTGTGATGCCAATATGAATGGTTCACCCTTCTCGCCAATCTTTTCAAAGTTCACCAAAGTGAAACCCAATTCATCCACTATAACTCCTTTGGTGTTATCAACCCAATTACATTTAAAGAGCAGAATTTTGAAATCTATGTAGTCAAACTCCCAAATGTCCTCAATGACACCGTAATATGACATTTTAGCTTCACGTGGACTCTTATCCTTTGCACTTGCAAAGTACATAGTCGACGCTTGAAGAGTGACCCCACTATTTTGGACGACACTCTTATCATCTTGGCGCTTTGTGTAATATGTGAATCCATTAATGTCAAACCCTTCATAAGACATAACATTCGGTTTTGGTTTAAAGGCGAGGCATTTGATAGTTTCTGTAATATCATTTGGTGTTTGAGATAGTTGATGTAAGACTTTATCTTCAAACCACTTAGTAAAAGTCTTATTATTCTCTCTAGCAAGCCACATTGAACTTGCTCGAGGATGTTGTCTCTTTATGAAATTGGTATGTTCCTCGATATAAACACTCACTTCATCCATATTGTGTAAAATATACAAGTGAGCTTGTTCCAACTGCTCACGGCTGATTACTTTCACCCGTGATCCCAAAATTCCTTTGCCCTCCTCAATATTCTTGTCATTATCAGGAATGTCATTACCACTGAGAAAGTCATTGCAAAAATCCATAACCTCTCTCGCCACATAACCTTCAATCATACTCCCTTCAGGCCGATAACGGTTTCGAACATCACCTTTAAAAACGCTCATGTATCGTTCAAAGGGATACATCCAATGCAAGAAAACTGGTCCCAACATTTTCACTTCCCTAGTCAAGTGGACAACAAGATGTACCATGATATCAAAGAACGAAGGAGGGAAATACATCTCAAGCTGACATAGGGTAACAACCACTTCTCTTTGCAAATTATCGAGAGTATCAGGGTCAATAACTTTGCTGCATAGACTGTTGAAAAAGAAACAAAGTCTGGTAATTGCAAACCTTACATGCTTTGGCAATATAGATCGAATTGCCACGGGCAATATTTGTTGCATTAGAGTGTGACAATCATGAGATTTAAGACCTATCAACTTCAGACCTTTCATTGATACCAATCTACGGATGTTGGATGAGTAACCATGTGGCACCTTAGCATTTACCAAGCATTCACAAAAAGTTTTCTTCTCCTTTCTAGACAACGTGTAACAAGCGGGAGGTAAGTATGTTCTTTTACTACCCATTTCACGTAATTCTGTTAATTTTGACCTTATTCCCATTTCACGTAGGTCCAGTCTAGATTTTATCCCATCTTTAGTCTTACCTGGTATATTTAACAAAGTACCAATGATGCTATCACAGACATTTTTCTCAATGTGCATTACATCGATACAATGCCTGACTGTCAAAGAACTCCAATAAGGAAGATCCCAAAATATTGACTTCTTCTTGAATGAAGAATTGTCACTCCGTGTGGCCATACTACATTGTGATTTCTTACCAAATTCATTAACAATGTCTTTTACTCTTTCATAAACAACATCCCCTGGTATAGGTTTAGGTGCACTCCGTTCATCATTCCATCCATTGAATGCTTTGCGCTTCCTACGATACTGATGGAATTTTGAAAGAAACCTTCGATGACCAAGATATATAGTCTTGTCGCCATGTTTTAGTCTTATTGAATCAGTGTTTTCTTCACATATAGGACACGCTTTAGCTCCTTTGACACTATATCCGGACAAATTCCCATATGCTGGAAAGTCATTAATAGTGCAAAACAACATAGCGTGCAAACGAAATGTCTCTCTTGCTGAAGCATCATAGGTCATCACACCTTCAGCCCAAAGTTTCTTTAAGTCATCAATCAAAGGTTCAAGATAAACATCGATATCATTTCCGGGTTGTTTAGGGCCCGATATCAACAATGACAACATAACATACTTATTTTTCATACACATCCAGGGAAGAAGATTGTATATAACAAGCATGACTGGCCAAGTGCTATGTTGGGTGCTCAATGTCCCGTACAGATTCATCCCATCTATACAAAGCCCAAGTCTTAGATTCCTATCTTCTTCACCAAATTTGGGGTACAATAGATCAATCTTCTTCCATTGTGGGGAATCAGACGCATGTCGCAGGATCCCATCATTATTTTTCTTAACATCTGCATGCCACCTCAAATTCTTTGCATCTTTCGGATTTGCAAACAAGTGTTGAAACCGTGATATTATAGGTAGATACCACAACACCTTGGCAGGAGAACCAGTTTTGGACTCCCCCAAAGTCGTCAATTTATACCGTGACGCACCACATTTTGGACAATCTTTCAAATCTACATAGTCCTTTTGAAATAATACACAATCATTCGGGCATGCGTGTATCTTCTTGGCCTCCATTCCCATTGGGCACAACATTTTCTTTACCTGGTATGTTGAGATTGGCAGCTCGTTTCCTTCAGGAAGCATTTCTTTCAACAAAGTCAACAATGAAGTGAAGCTTTTGTCGCTCCATCTATTGTTAGCTTTCAACTTATACAATCTCAACACAGCGTTAAGCTTCGTAAACTTAGCACAGCCTGTGTATAACGGTATCTCAGCATCATGCACAATGTTTCTAAAGATAGGAGGTGGATCGGTGTACTCTACCCTACAACTATCCAGCATCGCATCAACGATGTCTGCTAGAACTGGTTCGTTCACATTTACGTCATCGGAGGCAATTTATTCTTCCACCCAAGCACTGCTATCGACATCTACTGGTTTCGATTTTGAAATCTCTCCATGCCAGTGCCATTCTGTATAGCCTTGTACAATCCTGTTGCACATGACATGACTTTTGATTTCCTCACCAGTGTTGACTTTCAAGTTGTTACCGCAATGCCTACATGGACAATAGAACCTATCTGTAGGTTTTTTCCTATGTTCCTCGACAAATCTAATAAACTGATCAAGACCAGATATAAACTCTGGGGTGCAACGATTACGAATGGACATCCATGATCTATCCATTCTATGATTAGAGAAAACAAGTATATATTAGGAAACAAGTATATATTAGGAAAAGATTAGGGTATACACTTACATCCTACCTAAGTGTATAATGTGATGTCATTCTTATATATAATAAATGTGTACCACCTATCCCATCCTTGAACACCTAATCTCACTAGTAAGTGTATAATGTGTATTGGGTTTTCAAGAAAATTTCGGCAGCATTTCCCCGTTGTTCTCTAAGTACATATATACTTAGAGAACAAACGGGGAAATGCTACCGAAATTTTCTTGAAAACCCAATACACATTATACACTTACATCCTAAGTGAGATTAGGTGTTCAAGAACAGTCCCAAACCGGGGACTATCCAAGATTTACTCCTAATGAGTCAATCTTGGATGGGTTTCTAGGCCAACAAACACATTTGATGTCATTCTTATATATAATAAATATGTACCACCTATCCCATCCTTGAACACCTAATCTCACTAGTAAGTGTATAATGTGTATTGGGTTTTCAAGAAAATTTCGGCAGCATTTCCCCGCTGTTCTCTAAGTACATATATACTTAGAGAACAAACGGGGAAATGCTACCAAAATTTTCTCGAAAACCCAATACACATTATACACTTACATCCTAAGTGAGATTAGGTGTTCAAGAACAGTCCCAAACCGGGGACAATCCAAGATTTACTCCTAATGAGTCAATCTTGGATGGGTTTCTAGGCCAACAAACACATTTGATGTCAATCTTATATATAATAAATATGTACCACCTATCCCATCCTTGAACACCTAATCTCACTAGTAAGTGTATAATGTGTATTGGGTTTTCAAGAAAATTTCGGCAGCATTTCCCCACTGTTCTCTAAGTACATATATACTTAGAGAACAAACGGGGAAATGCTACCGAAATTTTCTCGAAAACCCAATACACATTATACACTTACATCCTAAGTGAGATTAGGTGTTCAAGAACAGTCCCAAACCGGGGACTATCCAAGATTTACTCCTAATGAGTCAATCTTGGATGGGTTTCTAGACCAAAAAATACATGTGTTGTCATTCTTATATATAATAAATGTCTATAAACTACAGGCAACATGGTTAATCCTAATCAACAGAGCATTATTAAATCATAAATCAAGAAATCATTAGTTTCAAACAAAAGGTCTAGGAATCTTTACTAGACATTATATGTTATAACCATTGGTTTAATAACCATATTTCTGCATGTACATGTTTATCAACTTTAAAACCCTATAATTCATGAAATCATTCTAATTCAATTTAATATGTTGGGATCACATAATTATATAATGACATCAGAATATATAGAAGAAACATAATTAACATGATTAACAACATGCTCATCAAACTAGGGTTTTCTTGAATATCATCTAATATTTGTGTACGAGACATTATATGTATCCCTAATCATCATATTTAACATACTACATTATTATGAACATCCAGATCAGATTAAGATCATACTATGTTATAACCAATATTGGTTTAATAACCCTATTTCCGCATGTACATGTTTATCAACTTCAAAATTAGAATTCTAGGATTCAGACACAATAGATAGGAAATAAAATGTTCTATCCATGCATTAATAAATCTAATAGATGCCTTGATATTTTTGGGGTTTCCAATAGAAAGTAACAATCTTCTATGGTCACTAACATAATTTGAGATAACTTTCCTATGAAAATTAGAAACAATATCAAGGAATTTATCATTGTAAACTACTTTATCAATTTTCGATGTAATGAAATTCTTCCCTTCTTGATGATTGTCCCATGCAAAGATGGGTCCATTCATTTCTAACTCAACAATCCACAATTCATAACACACATGTTAAAGTCCTGCATAGACTTTTTTGTAGGAGGTTGTTTACTATTTTTTTCATAATTCCTTCGGACAACAGAGAAATAACCTATAAAGACCCAAGGTAGCTATTTCCTTGAAGAATCCAGTTGTAGAAAGGATGGGAAAAAATACATAGTGTACACGATCTTATCTAGCTGTAGCTATTTCCTTGAAGAATCCAGTTGTACAAGAAAACTAATCAGCAATTGTGGGTACAGGAAAATTGTATATAGAATGCATCTTTAAAATAAAAGGTAGAAGAGCATTCTTTTCGGTAAGTTGACCTTTTCAAGTAGGAAAATTTCAATTATGGCAGAGAAAAAATTGTCCCATCATCATATTTCAATAAGAATCACATTTTATGAGCTTGAGAGAGAGGAAAGAGCCTTAGACTTCATTCACTAACACGCAACCTCTGCCTCCTAGCTCTCACTCCTTGTCGCAATCTTCTCCACCCACAAGCGTCGCCCCTACTCGTGTAATACCTACTACCGTAAGCCCACCAACCATCCGCAAGCCTCACCCCTACTATCGTAATCTCTATTGCAGCAATACTACCCTCGTAATCCCACCAATCACCCGCAAGCATTGTCACACCAATAAAATACATGTACATCAATAAAATACAGAGAAGAGGACATACTGGTCTGGAGAAGAGCTGTGGTCTGCAGACGGCGGCACAGAGTGGGCGACGGCGGTGGAGAGGAGCTGTGGTCGAACCGGCGGTGCGGCGGAGAAGTAGCTAGCAACCCTAAACCCTGGCGGCGGCGCGACGGCGGTGGAGAGCAGCTTCTGTCGTCCTGGCGGCGGCGGCGTGGAGGCACCGCAGGAGAAGGCTGCACCGGAGAAGGCGGCGTGGTGGCACTGTCGTGGAGGGGTGCGGCGGAGTGGAGGGTCGGGCGACAGCAGTTGCGGCGGGAGCTAAAGTTGTTTAGGCAATGAAACAGAAGAAAGGGGAACAGTCGGGTGATCGCAGGATATAAAGTTCACCTATAGCGTCGGTTGTTTGTCACAACCGACGCCTAAACAACTTTAGCGTCGGTTGTTTGAACCAACCGACGCTCAATTGGACGATATTTTCACGAAATTGTTTGGCGGGAACCACTTTCGGCGTCGGTTATCAACAGATAACCGACGCTGAAAGTGACACTTTTCGCACAAAGTTTCATCACACATAGGCGTCGGTGGCTATTTAAATAACCGACGCTGTATGTGACACTTTTTCTTTTCGCTCGAAAATTGGATTTTGCGGGAGCTTTTAGGCATCGGTTTGTTATTGTCAACCGACATTGAATACAAAGTGGTACCCATGTCTAGCTGGTCTTCGAATATAGACGTCAGTTTGCTTAAACAACCGACGCCTTATATGATAGGCGTCGGTTTTCCTTAATAACCGATGCCCAGAAAAGTGACACTGAATGCTATTTCTGTAGTAGTGATTGTAATCTAGAGCCTAGGATATATGGGACACATCACCCCACCAAATTTCCTTGGGGATTCATCTTCAAAAAAATCCTATGAGGCTAGATAGTTCCACTACCACAACCTATAAACAACACCTAAAACCCAACCAACAAATGAAGATTGAGTGGGAATTCTTTGAAGCAATCCTGAAGCGATTTCACTTCATGCAGAATGTGATTTACTTGATGAAAACTTTCTTTTTTGGAGCCTCGACATTGGTGGTTTTGAATGAGTATAATGAAGGATTCTTTCCTATGTCAAGGAGAGTGAAATAGGGGAATCCCCTATTATCGTCCTTGTTCATTATCATTAATATTCTGGCCACATTTGAAAAATATTTACACAACTAAGGTACCCTGCCCATCGACACTGCTCCAACAGTATAGATTATGTGGAACATCAAGAAGCGAGAATGTTTACAAGCCACTAGAGGAGTAAGAAGGAGAGACCACCTTTACCCTTACATCTTTATGATAGGCCTTTATTGCTTGAGATAAATGATCCAATCACTTGAACACGAAAAGAAGTAGCCTCCCAACCAGATCATGCTTCAAAATAAAGATTTTACAAGAACGGGTTGACAAGGCAATAACTTACCCTTAGTGGATAGAGATATGCACAACAGCCCTAGTCAAGGTACTTACTAGAATTCATTCATACCACGTAGATGTGAGGCCATTACTCAAAGGCGATAATTCAACCCTTAACTAGGCTTGAGGAAACAATATGAATTTTATCATGTTCTTCTAGTATTCTAAAGCTCCATACCATTTTGTGTGGTGCTACACCCATGGTGAAGGAGATTCTAGCCACACTCAAAAAGATATATACAATCGAAGTACCCAGCCCATCATCACGGCTTTGACAGTATCTAGATCTGAATTGGACCTAACTTGGTTCGAAAATAGATTTGAATTGTCCTAGACTAGCTTAAGTTGCACTAATTTAGCCAAATAAAACCATATTTTAAACAACAATAGTGTATATTTAATGTTATCTTGTAATCATATATGTTGTACAGAAATATCATTATCTTTTCTTTTAACCACAATGTAGATGTAGATTAATCTTCTCATTAATCTTGTTTGTGCCAACAAATATATTTTTGGAAAAAGTGCATGGAGAATCCTAAGTGAAGTAAAGTTTGAGAAGAAAAATAAATCTTCTAAAAGGACTTTGGAATATGAATAAAGGCTTACCTACATGGAAAAGAATGACACCTGATTTATGCTTCCACACGCTGATGTGAATAACAATACAAGTGGGGTGTTACAGTCACATCCACCACTTTTACAACTAGATGAAAAGGAGGAAGACAAAGATGACTAGGGAAAGGACAATTGAGGCTTTGCCCTAGTGCGTAATGAAGAAGGGCCCCTGTGGTGCTATGTGATCACAAGTACTTGTAGTGGTGATGACGGTTCTTCTCTCTTGGGCTAACGACACAAGACATGTGTTGATGATAGTACCCTTGACCAACGATGGCAGCATGAAGAGGGGAAGAGAGAGAGAGAAGAGAGGGATGGCGGTTGATCCTCTTCTTGACCATGGAGGCGATAGCCCTCTAACACAAACATGGGGACAAGATCCAGGAAGAGAACTAGGAAGAATGATGAGTCATAGGCTCCTTGATGTGAAGACACTCACTTCTCATTCTCAATAAGATGCTAGACATTGTCATATATGCTCATAGGTGTATCTATTGTAGGACTGGAATGTTGGAATAAGAATGCTAGATATTCTCACTGAAAAAGATAATGACACAACCTTTTCCTTTGCTAGGAGAGGCCATTGAGAAATTGAAAACTAATTTTGATGTAAAGAATGTAAAAACCAAGATTGTTAGGATGGTAATAGCATAATTTACATGGTGGAAAAGGTCATTGGGATTAAGTGTCCATATAGCACAAGCAAGCTACAAGTCATAATAATTAAAAATTAAGTCTTGAGACAGTTTAGGGAAATAAAAAAGAAGATGGCTTATTATTTACTATAATCAATTTTTGTATGCTAACTGAAAGATAGAAAGAAAAATGGACTACCAACATAGTGGCAAGGGTTATATTGCTACAATAACAAGAAAACTAAATACTTGAAAGAAAAAAAATCAAAATACATATACTTTACAAAATCTAGCCTAAATATTAGCATATTAGCATGTCGGCAACAAACATATAGCCATTTTTTCTTGGGAAAGAGCATAACTAACTTGAAGTACATATTTTTTATCAATAACAAGAAACCTATCCATATATATTTCCTCTTACTGGGTTTTTCTTCTATATGTTTAGTGATGGTTTTCAAATGTCTCTGTCAAAAAGACAGTTCATGAATCGAAAATGATTTTTTGTGTTTCCTACAATAAGTAACTACCTACATGTTGAATTCTATAATGGAGAGTGGGGGAAAGGAGAGAAAAATGATATGGAAGGGGGAGAGGAAGATGATGGAAAATAAAGCTCTATCTAAAACTACAAATGTTGAAATTGTCTGTAGCACACACGGAGTTATAACCATTCTTCTCAAATCAAAATTAGCATAATTCTGCCTATTTCTTTGGATGAGGTTTTAAACTTTATGTAAAAAAACATTAGAATCATCGAGGTGGAAAAGAAAAGCATGAACAATCACATGTTTTGAGGGTAGCACAAATATACAAACAATGTTTTACTTAAAATAGTGTGAAATTCATGAAGGCTTTAGTTTGAACAACTAGACATGATGAAAATGTAATGTCAAATGCATATTACCTATTCATTTGAAGTTTACAAATTTAGTCTAGAAAAAAAGATACCACAATCAAATATCATCATAGATATCTTATTCAAGCTAGTTCAGCCCTAAGATTTTTTTGCAATGTATAAGCACATTCAAGGAATGAACCGCTTATTCTAGTTATCCTACTTCACATATTAGAGATAGGAGATAGGATGTCTATGAGAAAACACTAAGTCAGTTTCGTGAGGGAGAAAGTGGTGGCATGGGCTTGTTCACTTAAGGATAGGGTAGTGGCAATTTCCTAGTGAGGAGTAGGCAAATTCACATGCTAATATCAGTTACAAATGTAATCTAATATTTTGATTAGATCATATACATAGAACTAATTCATGTAATATTAAAATGTGGGTTAACTTCCTCGTTAGATCTACAGGAATATATAATACATATTGTGAACTGAATTGAAATAATAATCACTTTCTCTACTGTAATTGCATTGACTAAATCGTTTATAATTGTAAACGATTCTTCAACAATCACATGAGTGCAATCTGGATACCAAGCAATAGTAGTACGAGCACCAAATGAAGATATGATGGCTTGAATGTATGTCTATTCAGAGCTTCTTCGAGCCACCAATGGATTTTATAAAGAAAACAAAGGAAAACCAAATGTTTGAATGGTCCAAGAAACTTGCGAGAAGAAATACGCAATGTTCTGCTATGGCAAAGAAGGCAATAAATTAAAAGGATAACAAGAGACAATTACATAAACCCAAGAAGCATGGAACCGATTAGCTAGTCTTTGGAAGAAGAAAACAAATGAGGACAGTTGGAAGGCATAACTTCAAATAGATCAGACATATTATATATGTAGCAACTAAGAGATAAATAGGTACCTTATTCCTCAGTCAGTAAAAATTGGCATATTGTACAGAAATCACACCGGCACTGCCTGGGAGTACTACACTTCGGTGCCTTCCCATCATGAGCCAGCCATATGAAGGGGTTGATCAAGCTTCCGCCGGAGTTGTCCATCAGCCAGACGTAGATGAACGAGGTGGAGGTGAGCCGACCATATGAAGGGGTTGATTAAGCCTCCATCGTAGATGTTTTCCACCGGAGCTAGTGCTGAGATGGTGTCGTATCAACGATTCTAGGGAGTTGTATACGGTAGGGGTAAAGGTCAGCCGTGGTGGCTACCAGCACTTAGTGTAAGCGCCACACCTGCTCGGGCTATGAGCAAGGGGAGAGCTGGATTGAAAGAGAAATTAGAACCGGGCAGCAGCGTTTTTCGGTCGTCTAGCGGTGAGCGTCCCTGGGAACGTCGGCTTCGTCTATCTTGTGGGGGAAGTTGCCGCAAGTGAGCTCTGTCGGTCTCTAGCGGCGGTGAGCTCTGCAGTCTCTAGTCGTCTGCGGCGCTCCTCGGACGGGGGGGGGGCAATTTGAAACGGAGGGTTTGGGTTGAAACTTGCGACGGGGGGTTGCGGTGAAACTGCTGATCGCAGTTTTGGGGGAAACGATGCGCGGAGGAAAAGAAGAAGCGTGGGGAATTTTTTTTCCGTGACACATATAAATTAGAGGGAAAAAAATCAAAATAGACGGGTTAGCAGTAAATAATGACCAAAATGAACGAGTTTGGAACAAATTTACTCGAATAGACGAGTTTGGGAGAGAGAAAGGGTCAAAGACGCCGAACTGAATGGCGTCTTCACCCCTATTGGCTCAAAAAAAAAGCAAATTCGGCCCCGCCCAACGGGTAGCTGGGGGCGTGGTGCCACGTGACAGTCCCATGATGAAGATGTCGATCTGACTGGCATCTTCATCGTGGGACTTCCACGTGGCGCCGCACCCCCAGCTACCCATTGGGTGGGCCGATGTTTTTCTTCTTTAAATTTTTTATTATGATACCATGTATATTTTTTTATTATGATATATATACATATATATGTTAAATTTCTAAATAAATATAATCTACATTAAGTTATATGAAATTAGCCATATATCTGAAATAATAACTGAAGATAATAAAAATATTAATAGAATATTATATTTATTAATACATAATATTTATAAATGTACATAAAAGTATTTAAAATTAATGAATATAGTACTAAAATTATATAATAAGTTCAAAATTATAAAAATAAAGAAAATATATACATGCATTTAATTGTAAACTTAGAAAAAAAGAAAACTAATATAGCAATAAAAATAAGAAAATACTAAAATAAAAACTAATATGGTAGTATATAAGACACACTAGTGCACAAAAAATACACACACACACACACATGTGTGTGTGTGTCTATATACATACATATATATATATATATATATATATATATATATATATATATATATGTATGTATATGTATATGTTTTATTTCTATAGTTTTAAACATCACTATATAATTTTAATATTGTATCCATTAATTTTAAATACTTCTACATACATTTATAAATATTATGTATTAATGAAATATAAATGCAGATAGAAGTATTTAAAATTAATGGATACAATATCAAAATTATATAGTGATGTTTAAAACTATAGAAATAATATATATATATATATATATACATACACACACATATATATTATACGCGAATAATTGAAAAATTCAGAGAATTATGTGAATATGATGTGTTGTTTAACTATGGTCTTTTACAATATGTAGCTATTACAACAGGTGATATAATGTTGTGTAATTATAGTATATTACAATGGTTTAGTTTACATTGTGTAATGGAGGTCTATTACAATGATGTTTTATGTGTGGATATTACAACAGGTTACAACATGTTGTGTAATTATAATATATAACAACAGGTTGGAGTCTGTTGTCTCATGTTGGGATATAACAATGAGTTTTAATATGTTGTATTATGGTGGTCTATTACAACATGTACCCACTACAACATGTAAAGGCCTGTTGTATAATTAATACATACTACAACGGGTGAGTCTGCGTTGTGTAATGATGGTCTATTACAACATGTGACTATTACAACGGGTCAAAATATGTTGTGTAAATAACATCTTTTACAGCGGTTTTGAATATGTTGTGATACTACAACCTATTACAACACTTTAGCTGTTGTTGTAGTATTCTCCTATACTACAACAGGTTTGGCATGTTGTAAATGACTTGTGTTGTATAAAATATACAATATACAACACATAAATGGGCTTGTTGTGATAAGTATGCTAACTACAACACAATCATCAGAACTGTTGTCTATCTCCAATTGTAAAAAGCATTTTCTGTAGTAGTGTAATATGCAAGTATGAACATCCAAACAGATAATTTGCATTCAATGCGATTAACCATCCAGAAAATCATCGTGAAACTAAGGAGATTATTCATAATTAACCACATACCTGATCCAGAGCAACTTGATTGTCCAAGCAATAAGGATAAAGAATCAATCAACAAGCAATCAACAATATCCTGAAATTAATGCATACGATCCAAGTGTTATAGTTTATCCAGAACATTCTAAAGCTAGACTTGGATTCCACCTTAGGCTTTCTAG
This sequence comes from Alisma plantago-aquatica, assembly GCA_963693085.1. Taxonomy (NCBI): domain Eukaryota; kingdom Viridiplantae; phylum Streptophyta; class Magnoliopsida; order Alismatales; family Alismataceae; genus Alisma; species Alisma plantago-aquatica. The sequence goes on from OY856411.1 coordinate 1,422,134,646, forward strand.
ACCACATTAGGGTTTTATTAGGGTTTTTGCCTCCATAACGCTTTTATCATATTAAATGCTCTCTTAGTTCATAAACTCTAATTTCAACATCATACGCCCAATTAAAGTCGATTATTTCTCCTTTATACCAAAACTACCTTCTTTATCCTTTTAAGTTATTTCAAGGTCATTAGACTCAATTATCACCTTTAGTTTCTTTCGGATTAACAACTCATAATTCATGATGGTCTAATTCCCATATGAACTCTATCTATTATTAATTCTACCTTGATTCAATCGAAAACCCTAATTTCTATATTGAGGTTATTTATCCACAAATTAGGGACTTTAATGCTGGAAATAGCTTAGATTCAGCATATTCCAACTTTAATCATGAAATTAGTCAATTAAAGCCATTAAGAGTCGAATTTACCAACATTAGGGTTTCAAGGCCCATTTAAGTATTATTCATGCACATTAAACTCGAAATTAACTATTTTCATGCAAAGTTCATCCTTTTTGTTCCTAATGTGCCCTTTCATCATTAACATGTTAACATCAACTTTAAACACTCATCTAACCCTTTCTAATTCATTAATCATCAAAGGTTAGGGTTGTTCATTGATTAAACTATTAAAGATAGTATCTCTATATACTTTTTGAATTTCAAGCATGATTAGGCTCCAATTATATTTTTATTGCATTCCTTGAGTTCTCCTGATCAAAATTCATGTATAAAGCGCATCTATCCGAGTTACAGTTGAGGAGATACGAATTTAATAAGAATCACTTACTTTGGGCCAATTGGGAGATGCCACATCACCCCCTTTCATGCATGTTGCTCGTTGGGTTTGGAAACATTTCAAATTGACACTTATGCCCTCCCACGGCTCTTTTAGCTTTGTGATGTCTGGAGGGCAAAACCGTCCAATCTGCATCTTCATCTTCTTCCTTGCGACAACCGCCTGTTGCCGCCCTAAGGGCCGTGGGCGGGGCTCCCCCTCCCTCTTCCTAACCTCGCCGCACTTCAGGAAGGTATCCCTTGAGTCCACCGCCCTCCTCCGCACCTGCCTATGCCTCCATCGATGGCTGGGTGGCCAGTTGTAGGAATTTTGGGCCTGCGACCTGCGGCCGTGCTGCAGGTCTTGCTGCAGCCAACGTGAGGGGGGTGTGCTTGGAGACGCTAGCTTCACCGTTCAGGGTTGTCGTGGGAGCTTCCCTCTTCCAACATGACGACTCGGAAGCCCCTTGTTCGCTCCAGGGTCAGTCTACTCTCTCGGTTAGGGTTTCAAGTGTGAGAAACAAGAAGAAGGTGAGGAAGAGGGTGGGAGATGCGAAATCTCTTTGGAACTCGTCCCAAAGGGTCTACCCCTTTTATAGGGGAGTATCCATGCCTTAGATTTCTTGCCCACAAAGCAAACAAGGTTTCTCCTTATAGGAAAGGGAGTTTCCTTACTTTTGAAGTATCTTTCTCTCTCTTCATGTATATATTTCCATTAGGTATTAGGAATTCGAAATTCCTCTCACCTACTATCTTTATTTCTTGATTTTTAACCCTTAGGCACGAAATTAAGTTTTCCTTTAATAGCAATTTCTTTCTTTTTAGCAATACCATGTAATACATTAATGGTATACTCACATTATCTTCTTATTTTGCTATTTTGGTATTTTCTCTTTCTTTCCTCTTTATTGGGGTTCCTTGGACCCCATGAAACTCTAATATTTTGAAATCCTTATATTGGATACTCATTATCCTTCTAGATGCATCTAAATGCATTATTCTTCATTATTTCTCATTATCTTGTTTATTTCTTACTAAAATAGTTCTTTTTGAGGATTTCTCTTTATTTCCCTTTTATTTTACTCATTGATATTCCTTTTATCATAAGCAATCCTTGGGATACGAAATTCCACCACGGATCACTTAATTATACCTCTTTTTACTTATTTTCCACATTTCATCAATATTTTCAATATCTTTCTTAATAAAGAAATACTTAATTGATCTTTTCTTTTCTTATTGCTCTTTATATGCAACTTTGGACTCCTTGGAACCCAAGGAACCCAAGAGGCACGAAATTCATTCTTGGATTACATTCATTTGCCTTCTAGAGGTTTCTACCTCATCTCTCTTTTCTCAACAACTCAATTATTCATTAATTAATTGAATTTCCTTGTTATTGGGCCCAATAGCCAATAAAGCCAAAAATCAAACAACAAGGCTATTTTAAACGAAATCCATTTATTCACAACAAATTATATCATTATTTGTCCAAAAATATTTAATATGAGAAATTACATTTCTCACCAAAGGAACCCAAAATTTGGGGTTGTAACATCCTTCCCCTCTTATGAGAATTTTGCCCTCAAAATTCTATCAAGTAAGCAAACAAACAGGATAAGCCTTTCATGTGTCCATCATGGCTCTTATGTGGCTTCACCCTTTCCATGGTGCTTCCCAAGAACTTTCATCATCTCATTTTCTTCCATCTGAGTTCTTTCTTACCTTGGTATATCGTACCCTCATAGGTGACTCAGGGCATTCCAGTCTCAAAAGCTGAATAGGTTCAGGGCTCAGCACATGGCTTGGGTACCTCACATAGTACTCTAGATCGGACTCATGCAACACATCATTTTATCTTGAGGGGTAAGGTTAAACACAAACATCTCCACCAATCCATCTCAAATGGACCCATATATCGGGGACTCAGCTTTCTCAACTGTAGCTTAGAGGGGTCGAATTTTCACATCACATATTCTCCCACAGTGAACTGCATATCAGTCTACTTTGCATCATCTCGTGACTCATGTCACCACTGGGCTCTCTCTCAACCATTGCACAATCAAAGCGACTTCACCTGCACACACTTGTGGTTCTTTTCTGACCTTCGTGAGGCCTCCTTCACCAACATCATCATAATGAAGTGGTGACCGACACAACCTCCCTATAGAACTTCTTGCATCCCAATAAAGTCTATGGTGATTACCATCACATCTTAAGAATTGTCTCTATGTATCACCCTAAATTAGCACACATGCTCTCATCAGACCCTCTAGTCCGGATCATACTGTCCATTAGTATGGGGTGATAAACTGTACAAACACTGAGCTCTTCATGTATCTACTTCCACCTCATGGAAGTGAACCTTTAGGTCACATCAAGAACTTTTGAATTCACATCATGGTGTAGTTGAACCATCTCTTTTCATATGTAGTTCAACTAGATCTGTCCCTTGACAGAACTCTTCCTTTCTCATGTCATCTAGGTAAGGCGATCTACCATAGCCCATATTGTATCTTGACCTTCTTGGTCTAGGAGAGACTCACAACATCCATAATGATGAACTCCCATTCCCTCTCGGGAACTCTTTATACTTTATATCCATGTACTGGGTTAATGATGTTCGTCCGTCACCTCCTGGCTTGCATGGCCACATGCTACATGCAACTTTGTTTTAAGCATCCAGAATGCTACCATCACTTACTATCTTTGTAGTACCAAGGTATATCATGACCTCCTGTATTGTTATGATTCCTCAAGCTTGATACCTCGGAAACCCTAAACCACTCTAAAAAAGGGTTTTATTGCCTTCCTATCCAAAGAAGTGTATCTAAGGTTCTATCACCATCCTTTTACTACATCAAGGACTAAACTGGCTACCCAAACAACCATTAACTTGTTCAACATATCTTATTACATCCGAGTGTTAGCCAAAACACATCTTCTTTCCAAACTTAGGGTTAGCCAAACAACCTCAACTTCTTCTAGCTACCAGCTAAACTAGGCAGCTATATCTCAACCAGAGTATTCATTACCCCTTCTTATTCTTAGGTTTTAAGTAATGTCGAAGACATACACCTCCATGTATTATACTTATCATCTCATCTCCAACTCTAAGTTTGTCTTCATCAAGAAACTCTGATCTCATGCTCAGGGTGATCAAACTCAACCTTGGTTAACTTGTAAATTCCACATAGCTCCTGATAAAACATCCTCATAACCTAACTACACTACTCTCTCTTAATGGTTGTAAACCATCCATGTATCATTCACTCCACCAAGGTATGTTATCATCTCTGTCCTCATACCTTGTAGCAACGTTCCAACTCGCATCATCTTTTATTCTTGGTGTATGTCATGCGTACTTTCCCATCTCTCCTTCCCATAACAAGAGGAAATAAGCATTTGGGTGCAGTCCAAATACAAAGTTCTTCCTATTCAAAGAATAGAGATGGTACAGCCCACCTTGCCAGTACACCTTCAAATCTAAGTTGAAACGTGCAACTCATGTCTCCACATCACAAACATCATGATATCAAAAAAATCACTTCCATGGAAAATTGATCTGAAACCTACTTGGGTTACCACACAATCCTTGCTCAACTCCTCTAGGTATATAGGGTGCCGACACTTTTGGGGTCATCCCTCTTCCCTTATGCATCCAGAGAGTGCCCTACTCATCTGCCCTTTGAGCCCCATGAGTTCATGAAGGTGATCAATCTCCTAACCCATGGCCCTCAGACAATGATAGTTGCTACCTCCCGACCCTATGGTCATGTGCAACTAGGGAATTAGGCAACTCCTTCTTCCATCGGTCTTATCCCTACCTGACCCTAGGATAGACTTAGGATTCTATTATTGTACATGTCCAACATAGAACCTTACCCAAACATTCATCATCTCCCTTCTTGCATTCATGGGCTGACTTTCATCCTTTCATAAGGGTCATGGTGACCTGCCTACCTTTGTCAAGCCCCATACCGGTTACCTCCATGGTAACACATCCACATACACATAGAGATGGTTATCTATGGGTCTATAGGTTCATTCTCATGCCATGTACTCTTCACTTAGCTTCTCAAGATCCTACGAAACCTTCTTAGGTTACCTCAAAACCAACCAAACTGGTAAACTCTCTACCAAAGGGTCTCTCTCCCAGTATGGGAGGAAACTACACCTTTATAACAAAGGTCACAAGCATCCTTAGGGTTTACATCCATATGAGCATGCTTAAACCAACAACTACTAAGGCACAAGAGTACCTACAAAACCATGCTAGGTCGCACTTGTTCTCATCCTCATTACATCAACTTAGTTGTGAGGGGTTCATCAAACATACCCTTAACGTAAGGGATTTTCTTTACCTCTACACATGAGGAGTACCATGCTCAAAACTATAGAGACTCAAATCTCATCATGAGCATCAGATACACTGCTTCCCCTCCTATGCCTAGGAACCCTAGGTTCTCCTTTGGGTATCCAACTACACGCTCAACCTCTTAACCACGAATCAAGCATTTCCAAGTTATGTCATGTACCTCCATGATCTTTCTACTCGAGCAACGCTTCAGAGTTGAGTCCTCTTCCAGGGAAACCAACTAGGTATAAAGCCTCACAACTGGTTACTTAAACCTCCTAAGGGTCTAAAGCACTCTTTATCTCATCCAACAGGTAACCACTTATACCATGGGTACTAGAAGCATCGTCCTCTCTCTAGGGTTTGGTTCCTCTAAAGGAAACCAAGATATCATTAGCCTCCAAGAATCAAGCATAAGGCAACCACTATCATCCACGTAGGTCGCATCATCCTTAACTCCCCACTATTCCTCAAGTTTCGAGGTTTTAGACTTCCAACCTCCTTATTGGGGTCCTGCATCCTCTCTCTAGAGCTAAAACCACCTCCTACCATACCTACTAGAGGTCCCTTCTCCATGAAGGCTCATGTTCTCAAGAAAACCCCTATGTGGTTGAAGCCTATGCTCAACGCATGTTTGGCTCAAGATTATTCATATCTCTTTACGCTTATCTCATAAGCCATCCATCATGCCCTTCTGGCCAGGGTTTCAACCTACTACCGTACCACTGACGTGCTGTGGGGGCATGCTATCCCTTACTTGCATAAGCCATAGGGTTTCTATAGGTCCTTCACTCACTTCATCCGTGAAGGAGCTACCCTTTGCTTTAACATGCACGACCCTTTCCCGGGTTGCCAAAGGTGCTAGGTCACCCAACCTCACATGGCTCGTATGGCAATCCAAACATCTGGTCAACCATGACATCTAACTCATCATGTCATCTCTCTAATCTTCACTTAGGGTTAGGGTTAACATCATCCTTAAAGGATGTGCTAGGTCTCTACTTTTAATGGAGGTCTCTACCTCCAAGACTAATTCTCTCTACTCATCCTCCAGACAAGGAGGTCTATCCTTAGGTCTCTCCTGAGGGCAAAGACAACTCATGTCATACGACCTAAGCATGTGTCTATTCTTTAGTTTGTGCTTAATCTATTAAGCTTATGTCCATGACATCTTATTTACATTTTTTTTATTAATTTGGTGGAGGATTCCTTAGACCTTATTAACTTTTCCCATACCTCAAGAGGGTGAGGAGAAGAGAGAAAACCCCAATCCTTAAGGTCCTTAACATAATTTGAGTTAAGAAGGGATGAACAAGATGAGAGAGTCTTAAAGGTATCTTATTTCGAATCATACCCTAAGACTTTGGCCAGGCAGTGACACGGATCCGGGAGTCCTCGTATTTCGACTAGCGGTGCAGAGGAAAATATTGACATCCCCCGGTCGTGATCCTTTTCTAGACACCTTTGTCTTTTGGATAATCCTCTAATAACTCCCTTGGGTTCTACATAATTTGTAAAATTTAATAATTATTAAAGATTACTTGAGGAACCTATGCTCTGATACCAATTGTAACGACCCCGCCTCCCGGTAACCCCCAATTAAGGGAGGCCGAAAGGTCGGTGCCGTTATCCAATTAACAGGATCAAAGGTTCGACAAATAATCAATAAAAATTATGAAATTCTACTAACTAACTGAAATTTGGTATAAAATTAAAACTTTACTTACCTTTGGAAACCGTGGAAAACTATCTATCCTGGTCTTGAATTATTATATCTAATCCTCCTTGCACTTTATTTCTTTTTCCACAATGTGTCACTTTACTGTTTGTTCTTTCAATTGTTGTTCCTAAAACACCGACAAACAAAATGTCGGTCAGTATATCCAAATATACTGGTATGTGGGAACAACCAAAATCTTGCAAATATGGCTAACAATTTAATAATCACAATCAAATTAATTAACAAGCCAATTTACACTTTTTAGTATGACATTCTCCACCGATTTTGCCCTAACCCTGGCATACCCACCTTAGGGTTCCCTTTGCCAATGACTTATGGCCACCTTCTCAATCCCGAGCTTGGTGCCTGGGGGTCACCACTCATGGTGCCCACTAGTCATGCAATATAATAGGCCACCTTCTCATTCCCGAGCTTGGTGCCTGGGGTCACCACTCAAGGTGTCCATTGGTCTACCCATCTGGGCCTGACCTTTGGCATCATCCATCAGGGTGGCATGTAGGTGCGAAAATCCATACTTCTATTATTAATGTGATAATCATAGTGACTTTATAATTTGCAAGTATGAACATCCAAACAAATAATTTGTATTCAATGCGATTAACCATCCGGAAAATCATCGTGAAACTAAGGCGGTTATTCATAATTAACCACATACCTGATCCAGAGCAACTTGATTGTCCAAGCAATAAGGATAAAGAATCAATCAACAAGCAATCAACAATATCCTGAAATTAATGCATACGATCCAAGTGTTATAGTTTATCCAGAACATTCTAAAGCTAGACTTGGATTCCACGTTAGGCTTTCTAGACCACATTAGGGTTTTATTAGGTTTTTTGCCTCCATAACACTTTTATCATATTAAATGCTCTCTTAGTTCATAAACCCTAATTTCAACATCATACACCCAATTAAAGTCGATTATTTCTCCTTTATACCAAAACTACCTTCTTTATCCTTTTAAGTTATTTCAAGGTCATTAGACTCAATTATCACCTTTAGTTTCTTTTGGATTAACAACTCATAATTCATGATGGTCTAATTCCCATATGAACTCTATCTATTATTAATTCTACCTTGATTCAATCGAAAACCCTAATTTCTATATTGAGGTTATTTATCCACAAATTAGGGACTTTAATGCTTGAAATAGCTTAGATTCAGCATATTCCAACTTTAATCATGAAATTAGTCAATTAAAGCCATTAAGAGTCGAATTTACCAACATTAGGGTTTCAAGGCCCATTAAAGTATTATTCATGCACATTAAACTCAAAATTAACTATTTTCATGCAAAGTTCATACTTTTTATTCCTAATGTGCCCTTTCATCATTAACAGGTTAACATCAACTTTAAACACTCATCTAACCCTTTCTAATTCATTAATCATGAAAGGTTAGGGTTGTTCATTGATTAAACTATTAAAGATAGTATCTCTATATACTTTTTGAATTGCAAGCATAATCATGCTCCAATTATATTTTTTTTGAATTCCTTGAGTTCTCCTGATCAAAATTCATGTATAAAGCGCATCTATCCGACCTACGGTTGAGCAGATACGAATTTAATAAGAATCACTTACTTTGGGCCAATTGGGAGATGCCACGTCACCCCCTTTCATGCATGTTGCTCGTTGGGTTTGCAAACATTTCGAATTGACATTTATGCCCTCCCGCGGCTCTTTCAGCTTTGTGATGTCCGGAGGACAAAACCGTCCAATCTGCATCTTCATCTTCTTCCTTGCGACAACCACCTGTTGCTGCCCTAAGGGTCGTGGGCGGGGCTCCCTCTCCCTCTTCCTGACCTCGCCGCACTTCAGGAAGGTATCCCTTGAGTCCGCCGCCCTCCTCCGTGCCTGCTTATGCCTCCATCAATGGCTGGGCGGCCGGTTGTAGGAATTTTGGGCCTGCGACCTGCGGCCATGCTGCAGGTCTTGCTGCAGCCAACGTGAGGGGGGGTGTGCTTGGAGACGCTAGCTTTGCCGTTCAGGGTTGTCGTGGGAGCTTCCCTCTTCCAACACGGCGACTCAGAAGCCCCTTGTTCGCTCCAGGGTCAGTCTACTCTCTCGGTTAGGTTTTCACGTGTGAGAAACAAGAAGAAGGTGAGGAAGAGGGTGGGAGATGCGGAATCTCTCTGGAACTCGTCCCAAAGGGTCTACCCCTTTTATATGGGAGTATCCATGCCTTAGATTGCTTGCCCACAAAGCAAACAAGGTTTCTCCTTATAGGAAAGGGAGTTTCCTTACTTTTGAAGTATCTTTCTCTCTCTTCATGTATATATTTCCATTAGGTATTAGGAATTCGAAATTCCTCTCACCTACTCTCTTTATTGCTTGACTTTTAACCCTTAGGCATGAAATTAAGTTTTCCTTTAATAGCAATTTCTTTCTTTTTAGCAATACCATGTAATACATTAATGGTATACCCACATTATCTTCTTATTTTTGCTGTTTTGGTATTTTCTCTTTCTTTCCTCTTTATTGGGGTTCCTTGGACCCCAAGAAACTCTAATATTTCGAAATCCTTTTATTGGATACTCATTATCCTTCTAGATGCATCTAAATGCATTATTCTATATTATTTCTCATTATCTTGTTTATTTCTTATTAAAATAGTTCTTTTTGAGGATTTCTCTTTATTTCCCTTTTATTTTCCTCATTGGTATTCCTTTTATCATAAGAAATCCTTGGGATACGAAATTCCACCAACGATTACTTAATTATACCTCTTTTTACTTATTTTCCACATTTCATCAATATTTTCAATTTCTTTCTTAATAAAGAAATGCTTAATTGATCTTTTCTTTTCTTATTGCTCTCTTTATGCAACTTTGGACTCCTTGGAACCCAAGGAATCCAAGAGGCACGAAATTCATTCTTGGATTACATTCCTTTGCCTTCTAGAGGTTTCTACCTCATCTCTCTTTTCTCAACAACTCAATTATTCACTAATTAATTGAATTTCCTTGTTATTGGGCCCAATAGCCAATAAAGCCCACAAATCAAACAACAAGGCTACTTTAAACAAAATCCATTTATTCACAACAAATTATATCATTATTTGTCCAAAAATCTTTAATATGAGAAATTACATTTCTCACCAAAGGAACCCAAAATTTGGGGTTGTAACATTGCATGTACCAGCCGGTACACATTTCCTAACCTCATATATATGTGTATATATATATACATATATATATACATATATATACATATACATATACATATATATATATACCTATATATATATATATATATATATATATATATATATAACATATCCTGGTGAAAGCATGAGAGGCACTTGAATAAGTCTCATCATGGATCAATTTTTTGTAATCCAACCATATAGATTACAAGTATACGTTAATATTTACCTTCATACAAAATGTCATCACCATCCGATTTGTAGATCATCCACAACAACAAAATAATTTTCGACGCTCTTTATTGAATTTCAGGCTGACCGTTGGATGTTAGAAGTGTATATTGTACATATGGACAATTAAACAATGTATGATTGCAATGATTTATTGTGAGAAGGAAAATCAAATGATATTTTTTCAATCCATATGGTTGGATTTTAAAAAATAGTTCTGAATTTATAGTTATTCAAATGCCTCTCATGCTCTCACCGTAGGATGTTTCTCACTGGATCTCTACCCTATATATATATATATTTATATATATATATATATATATATATATATATATATATGTGTGTGTGTGTGTATATATATATGTATATATATGTATATTTATATATATATGTATATATATATGTATACATATATGTATATATATGTATATATGTATATATATGTATATATATAGATTACCAGCCAAAGATTCCGTGTGAGTCTCTGTTCTGGCAATCAGGTGATCGACCTTGGGCTCATCTTCTCCACCTGGGGGAGGGCAGCGGCCAGCGCGCCCAACCCGTCTCCCCCCAGGTGTTCTCTTCCCGTCTCCATCTCGGATCTGTCTATCCTTAGTGGTTTCCCACGATCCTTCTGGGTTGTCCTCCTCTGACGCCGGGCTTCAACCATCACCAGGTCCCTTGGCTATCTCCTTGGGTACTGGGAGCCTACGCTGGCTGGATCCTGGCTTGGTGCGGCCGATTCACCGCAGTGGGTGACTCGAGTGGCTTTGTTGTTCCTCTGTGAGTCTGGTACTCACCAGGAGCCCCACTGGGAGATGATCAATATGGTTCGGGTCTTCTGTCCCCTCTCTTTTACTACTTCTCAGTTTTTCCTTGTCGTTCTTTATTGTTTTGCTTTGTGGAAGGTTTCTCTACTCGTTTCTCACCAATCATTGGCGTTGTTGTTGCTACTTTTTGGCATTGTTGTTCTCTCTGTTTGGGATCTATAAGTCTTTGCTCTTGCTGGCCTCATTTTTATTCTGTTCGGATTCACTACTGGGTCTATGGCTCTACTTGTGGCGGAAAAAACTGGCCTGCATATTTTTCATTTGTAGGTTTATCACCACCAATCACTACTACAGAACCTACCTTTAGTGTCGGTTATTTAAAGCCTTTAGTGTCGGTTTCTGAGCGACACCTATGTGGGCGACACTAAAAGTCCATCTATCACGCGTCGGTTCCAAAACCGACACCCAAACTCTTTGTGCGCCACCGAAAACGTGCCATCATGGGACTATAAGCGTCGGTTATTAGTTAAAAACCGAAGCCCAAACCCTTCGCGCCACAGAAAGGGTGCCATCTTTGGAACTATCAGTGTCGGTTATAAGTAAAAAACCGACACCATATATCTTTGCCCCACGGCCGTGTTGTCCAGCACGGTCGTGGTGTTAAGTACACAGACGTCGGTTTATTGTAGGAACACCGACACTATATCATTATGTGTCGGTTATTTACAAATAACCGACGCCTATTGGTTTTTTTTTCGTGTCAGTCTGCAGACCTGCTGTGGCTGGTCGCAGGATGAGAAACATGTTCAGTTCAGTTATGAACTGCAGGTTTTACGACATTCATTGATATCAGCCGACAATAGGCCGCAAACCTGCAAAATTAACAATAAAAAAGTAGCACATGCATTTAGCAATGCAACCTACAGTTCTATTTTATTTTCACACATTTATAAACATTCACACATGCTAGCAATTTGTAGTTCCATTTATTCACATTCACACATGTAGAAACATTCATATAGCAACCAACACTTTCATTCATTTTCACTCAGACACATGTAGAAACATTCATACATGTAGAAACATTCACACATATATTATAATTCAGAAATTCATTTACAAAGTATCATTGTTTAGTCATTATTCGCTATCAGGATCCCAATTATATTTTAAAGCCCCCACTAATTGTATGGTTGTTGCCCATTCTTCTCTTACTTCATTTAATTCTCCCATTATATAGGGAGCATTAACATTTGGTAAGTCCTTTCATGTAATGGGGTCAGCTTTAAACACCTGTGAAGAGAATGATGTATATATATAATTAATGAGCTATAAATAAGATTGATATATTTCGATCATATTATCTAATGAGACTATATAATACCTGAGCAATACATTCGATATCCAGTAGGGCATGTTTGATAATCATGTGCATATATCGCATGACATAGTATCCACATGCCCATCCGTTGTCTTGTGTAGCACACTATAAATTCAAACATACAAAATATTAAAAAATACAACTAATTAAGCATTGTTCACATAAATAATACATACATATATTGCAGTCGGGAACATACTTGCACGTTCTTCCAAATTATTGGCTCGTTCTTTTTCGTGGGGACCTTTCCTCCAGCCTTTTTGTACTCCTCAAAACCCCTACATGTTAATGTAACACAGAGCATTGCAATTAAATAGTAATGTAATAACATATGTTAACGGATATGAAAAATGAAATATTTCTCACCGAAATATTGCCATTTTCATTATGTGTCCAAATCTTGTATTCAATTTACCCCCCTTAGGATCTAGATAATGCACAGTGAACGTCTCGGGGGCAATAACCAATAACTCCCAATGCCTACCCCTAGAGGAAAAAAAGTTAAAAATTAATAACTCAAAATCCACAATAAAATGTAATTTTCTTAAGTCCAAATTATAATAAGCAAAGTAAACTTACTCTACATTGAATGGAGCCATTATCACCGTCTTCTTTTTTACAGCAAAATTTGAAAAAGACTCACAGAAGTATTTTTGAACTGATGTAGGGTCTTTAGCTACTAGACTAATCAAGGATGGAATCAAAAACCCTACATGTTCAAATCCAAAATCTGCACATATATTGTCTAAGTAGTTGCAAAATATGTATTAATTACGCATGCATTAATAAATAAGAAACCAGATCACCAGATCATACACAAGGTATATGGGTGTATAAAGAATATCTCACCTTATCCATAGCTCTATCACAGATGTATTTAGCCAATCATATCGAAACAACTCCAATATATCTTGTATAAATAGTTTTGTTTCGTATGACTGACCTGTAGAATCTGAATCCGAAGAAATAGTTATAGGGGAGTTTATATCATGTTCCCCTAACCATACTTCCATACCCCTACAGTTAGGACCTAACGGGACAGGTAGGTCCTGTGGAACCCAACTAGGTAATGCAGGAGGTGGAAGTGGAGGCCTAGATGATGTGGGTGTCTTCTTTTTAACCTGTATATATATATATATATATAATTTCAGATCAACTACCAGCATATACACACACTAACAATTGAACGTAATGTAAATTTACCATACCTTATCAGTAAAGAAGACATCCGCTTTTAGCCACAATATCACTCCGCCTACTGCCTCACCAAGCGTTTCACAATCTAGGTGGGCATATGGCAGTGGAAGATCCATCCACTGGGGGAATATATGTATCAGGCTCACCCGAATCCAACCAGCTGGTACTGGAGACCCGTGACATGTTTCCCCTGGTAGGGATGGGTAAGCCAACACCTCTGCCATGACATATTCTTTACTTTTTAGACGGCATGGCTTCAACCCCTATAAATTTTTGTGTAAAGAATGTTATATACATATATACATATCATCTTTTTTTGAAACGACTACAATTTCATATATACGTATCATCTTGAATTAAAAAACTAGTTACTATGTCATAAAAATACTTACAGTGGATGTGCTAGCTGGTGGTTCTACAGGATTACTCCCAACCTCTGCAGTAGGAGTAGGAGTAGAGTCTGCAGTAGGTATTGTCTGGTAAGTGGCAGTCTGAGAAGCCTGCCACTTTTTCATTGCTTCTTCGAGTTTCCTGTCAAATAACTTATCCACCTATACATGGATAAAAGAAACGTCAAATTCTAATTTTTGAATTCTCTTTTACAGTAACATTATAAAGAAAGAATATGTTACCTTTTCTTGTGAAAGTCCCACTTTTGGGACATGTTTGCGTTGGGATGACCCAAAAAAAGATTTGATGCCCACACCAGCGCCTGCAGCCCTAACACGTCCAGGATGCTCTGGGTTACCCAGAGCAACTGTCAATTCATCCTTTGTTCCCTCGGGGATGAACTTTCCTTGTTTCCTCAGCTCGTGCAGCTCCCGCTAATCGCCAAAACAAAAATTTGTACTTAAGTAAACAACACAAATAATCAATATTCGAATGATTGTTGTAAGAGTTGTATTTTACCATTTTTGCAGCCGCCTCAGCAGTTGCGGCCTTAGTTATTTCTCCCTTCGTATTTTGCCTCCCAGCTATCCAGACATCATGGTGAGGCAGAGGTGTGCTACCTATGGTAGAGGACTCCTGAGTAGTAGCAGACTGAGCAGCAGTAGCCTCAGCCTGTAGTCTTTGGTGAACGCCTGCATACCCCTTTGGACCCATTCTGTGGTCATGCACATTTAGTGCATGCCTTGATCTTTGTGCCTCACTGAGGGCCTAGCTAGTATGAAAATTAATGATTTAGTTAGTAACACTAAATGTTAATCTTGAATAAGTGAATACAACATATATTAATTAATGAGATTGAGGCTGATGCCTAATACCTTGAATTCATCAGTTTGTCTTGAAGAGACAAACGCGTCCCATTCTTCTTTGTCCAGGAAGTTCCACTGTTCAGTGGCTGTCGTCTTCCTCTTGTCGGCTTCTTTTATGTATTCTCTGGTGAGATTTGTCCTATAGTTCCTTAGGACTCTCCCACAGCGTTGCATCACACATTTACGATGCAGCTTTTCATCCAATTCAAATATACTCTGCAAAATAGAATTGCTATTAACTAGTATCCAAAAATTTAGTAATCTACAAAATAGAATTGCAAATTAATAATAACTCACACATAAATCCCTCCATATTAAAATTTTCTTCTCCTTAGAAACTTTATGCCAAGAATCTAAGAGACAACCGTAATGGCTACGAGTAACAAACCCAAGATATGAAATAAATGAATTGCGATTCACACCACATGCATTTCCTGCATTATCGAAATCCACAACAAGTTTGGGTCCATTGCCCTTTTGCGCAATTAACTTCTTCATCATAGTGATGCCCCTTCTCTTGTCAACTTTTTGGTGTTGTTGATCAAGTGCCTCAAGTGCTTCAGATGGTACCTGTGCATCATCAACCTAAAATTTGACAAAATAATTCACATTTACAAGATATAACTATAAATGGACATATAGATATAAATATATGATATATTTTTAAAACTTACATTGTGAGGCGACGCATTGATGTCCTTACCCTCACGGTAGTCATCAGCACGGTCATCAGGAGAATTGTCAGCCATCTGCAAATTCACATTCAAATTGTAAAGTTCGCATTGTAAAGTAGTAATTCAAAGTGTAAAGCACACATTGTAAAGTTCACATTATTACAACAAAGTATATATCACAACAAAATTGTAAAGCTCTATGATCAAAGAGAAAACAAGTATATATTACAACAAGATTACAGTCTAGGGTTAACAAATACATGTGATGTCATTCTTATATATAATAAATGTACATGTACCACCTATCCCATCCTTGAACACCTAATCTCACTAGTAAGTGTATAATGTGTATTGGGTTTTCACAAAAATTTCGGCAGCATTTCCCCGCTATTTTCCAAGTACATATGTACTTAGAGAACAAACGGGGAAATGCTGCCAAAATTTTCTTGAAAACCCAATACACATTATACACTTACATCCTAAGCGAGATTAGGTGTTCAAGAACAGTCCCAAACCGGGGACTATCCAAGATTTACTCCTAATGAGTAAATCTTGGACGGATTTCTAGGCCAACAAATAATGTGTTGTCATTCTTATACCTAAAATCCTAGTTCTTCAAGTTAGGGTGATTATTGATGTCTTTAAAAGCATGATTGGCAATTTAGGGAAAAGTTCATCATTTACATTCCAAGCATGTCACATGTGTGCATTACAGTTCATCATTAAGCAAGAAGGGTGATTAGGATTCTCACCAAGAACGGGTTTTGATTTTCTATACAATTTTATAAAAAAATGCACATGTATGCATATATATACTATACTTTTTGGAACCTTTATACATATCTGAACACCCTAAATAACCATACTAAACACCCAAATACTTTATAACACAACTATAAAACAATGATTATAGCTAAACTATTAAACAATAGACTTGTCACACATAAAACACCCTATACAACTATAAAACAAAAAAGTATTAAGATATGCATGATACAATAACTATTTTGCATCACATTACAGTAGACTTATCATTGATACCTTACTAACTTATTGCTACATTTACATATCATCACTTGATCAAAAATTATAGTAGTACATTTAACCAAAGTATGCATTCTAAAATCTAGCTATGTCATGATTAGTTACATGTAATTTACTTGGATATACAACAGTACCCGATTACTATGTCTTACATACAAAGTATGCATATTAAATTAACTAAGGCTTATCATAGAACATGATTAGAACATTAAGTAGATGATTAAATCATAACAAAATCAGTATATAAATAACCAACAGCAACCACGGTCATGTGGGCTGGCACGGCCGTGGCTGTGTTGGCCAACCACACGGCCGTGTTGGGTAGCACGGCCGTGTGGTCGGCCAACACAACCACGGCCGTGCCAGCCCACACGGCCGTGGTTGTTGTTGGTAAGGAGAGGGAGAAGGAAGAAGAAGAAGAAGAAGAAAGGAGGCCTACTGTTGGTAGCAGCGTGGAGAAGGAGAGGCGCCGACGTCGAGCAGAGAAGGAGAGGGCGCCAGCAGAGCAAAGAAGGAGAGGGCGGCGGCGAGGAGCAGCGGTGAGAAACTACAGCAGCAGGCGGCGAGCGGCGCCGGTGAGGAACTGCAGCAGCAGGCGGTGGCGAGAAACTGCAGTAGCAGGCGGCGAGCGGCACCGATGAGGAGCGTCGGCGGAAGGGAGAGCAGCAAGCGAGAGCGGCACCGGGCGGAAGAGAAATCGTCGGAGGACCAAACCCTGAGAACGAGAATGAATGAAACAGAGAAAGGGGAAGAGTCGGGCTCTTTTGCGCGATTTAAGTTAACATTAGGTGTCAGTTTTTTAAAAACCGACACTGAATGTTTTTATTGTCGGTTTACAACAAAACACCGACACTAAAGCGAGGTGAAAATTTTCACGGTTAAAAGCGCGAAAACACAACGGCGTCGGTTATTGTCACAAAACCGACGACAAAAATTGTACAAATTTCTGTCTCACAGAAAAGCTTTAGTTGTCGGTTCCTCCATTAAAAACCGACGCTGTATGTCAATTTTTGGAGGCAATTTTTTTCACTGGAAATTTTATTTTTGGCGGTTACTTTTAGGTGTCGGTTTTTTAATAAGTAACCGACACTTAATAAAAGCGGTACCCGTGTCTGGTCGCCCTTCATAGATTGGATGTCAGTTTATGTTATCATCCGACACTGTAGAGTTTAGGTGTCGGTTTATGTATACAACCGACACCTTGAAAAGTGACTTTATAAGCCATTTCTGTAGTAGTGAATCTATGCTCAGTTTGACGAAATCTCTTATGAAAAGTTGCTTATGTCAGCCTCATGGAAAAGAGATCAATACATAAGTGTTTTATTATCATTCCAATATGAGTTTTGGTGATCTGATAGCCCTACTCTTAGAGGTTGTATGTACTTCCAGTATCACTTTCCCTTTGTGTAGATGTCCTAAGGCTTTCCAATAATGAAGTTGTTCGGATTGCTAAAAAAATGTATATATATATATATATATATATATATATATATATATATATATATATATATATATCTGTGTGTGTGTGTACGTGAGTGTGTGTGTGTTTGTGTGTGTATATATATATATATATATATATATATATATATATATATATCTGTGTATATATGTGTATATATATGTTTGTATATATATATGTTTATATATGTGTATATATGTGTATATATATATATATATATGAAATTTAGATTTTCATCCATTATATAAGTAATAAACAATAAATGTACACATTTTATAGAAATGCCTTAATAGAAGAACGGACAACAAATTGTGCTTCCAATCCTTTCTGAATGGAGAAACCTATGGATCTAAAAATAAAATTATTCGACGTAGATGGAGAAACTATAAAATTCCTATTAAATATATTTTGAAGGCATCGAAGAAGGAAAATTGCGTCATTGGAAAGCATCCCAAAACTATCAAAAGCGAAAGGCAAAAAATGATGATGATTTGATTCACAAGATGCCCCATGCTTGTGGACTTTTTACACTGTAATGTTAGAAGTAACCTGGCCAACTTTGAAGTTGTTGGAAAGGATGCCTGTTAGGGGAGAAACTCTAGTGAGATCTACACATGTGTGTTTGTCATCTATCCAATCAAATAATAAGACATCAATTGGACATTATGCATGGCGACCATGAGCATGTGTGCCAAGGAAGGTCACAAGAACATCCTTTAGTATTTTTAACCCATCACAAGAGACAAGGTCAAAAAGAGCATCACAAACAACATCATGATGGAACTTATACCTTGGTCATGATCAGGAATGGTTGATATGAACACCAAAGGCATCAAGGTCTATTGTGTTACAGAGCGGGCAACGTTCATCACCATGATACAATGGGATCATGAGTCGGTATGGAAGGATAGATCGATACTCAATGGGAGACATAGACAAGCCAAAGCCTTCAATAAAAATAATAAGAAGGAAATCTTGTGTATGGTTGGCTTGTAGAGAAGGGAGAATAGTATGTTACCGTGGGGAAAAACTTATACAAAATTGTTAGATGATTGTCTTATAGTAAGTGTCTGCCAAAATAGGTTGGATATTTGGAGTCACAGAAGGCCTACGTGACAATTTAGACCAACAAAAGGATGACAAAGTATTATGCATGGAAGTATGTACAAAGTCAAAGGAGATTCCTACAGGAACAAAGCCGACTTCTCGCAAAATATGATCCTAGAGCTCTTGGGTGTAGATCAGAGAAGACACATAAGCAAAGTTGCAGACATCATGAGATGAATAGATGCCCAATCCCTCAAGATTAATAGGAAGTGTGGCGGAACGCCATTGCAGATCACCAAACCGGGGCCATCACCCACAACAATTCGTTCCAGAGAGTGGCGAAGGCCATGGCCAAAATAATAAAAAATAGATGTGATAGAAATTGGTGGTATTGTTTTAAGACCGAAAATAATCTTAGGCATCCAAACACAAGACCGTAGAAGAAGAAGCTCGCATTAAGGGTCCTGAAGTAAGGACAAGCGATCCATTATGAAAAGAATTTTTATCACACGCTTCTTGAGAAGCTCCATGGAAAAATGTGAGTTCGTGGAAACAAGACTGCCTAGAATCTTCACCCCGCGCTCTAGATGAGAAATCTTAGTACAAAATAACCCCGAATGAGGTTCTTGTCTTAAGTCATAGAAGGTCAAAATATTTAAGTCTTCTTAGCATTGAGATGAAAACCAAAGATTCGGCCTTGCTCTTGGATGCGACAAAGAGCTTTAGCAACTTCCACAGTGTCCCCAATAGGAGTTCCATCATCACGATAGAAAGAAAGAAGGTCAAAGTGACATTCATCCTTCACCTCTAAAATAAGAGAATGTAGTGTCAGAGAAAAAAGAAGGGGTCCCAATAGATCGCCTTGTTGGACACCAACTATAGAAAAAAAAGGCTCCTTCTGATCTACTTAGAGGGGAGCTAGAGAACTATAGCAAAACTTAACCCATTGTGCGATAGAAGGACAATGTAGATGAAACTCTCGAAATGTAGTGGATTCGTCAACCATATTGAAGGCATTGTTGAAGTCAACAAGAGCCATTGTGACAGTAGTCCGATGTTGTTGGTCATGGACTAATCGGGAGAGAGCGTGTAGAAGGGCCTCAACGCCACCTGAAATACCAACATCAAACTGATGATTCATAAGGTAAAAGACTGCATCTGACAATACACCTTTAGAAGCAATATTGAATACAAGATGACGTGAAATTGTGCCCACGTTATAGGTCAAATATCGTTGTCAGGCTTGAGTAGATGTGTCAAAGGAGCACCGACAACGTAAGGTACTAGAGAGGAAGGATAACGACCAACAAGCCAAAGATTGATCACAATTGAGATTGCATTTAAGAACTCATCTTTCACTGCTGCAGCAGCTCCACACATGATATATGGAACTATTATAAAAAAGAAATGGACATCTAGTTTTTACTTAGAATTAATTTGGTTGAGTTTTATCGGGTGTACTTGTGTGCGCCTGCAATGTAAAATCGTAAAAAAATTGCACGTTGTTGTCCGACTACACCCAATTAAACATGTCCTTAGGCTCCGATTGGTTTGCCGTAACTGGACTAAAAAACATGGGAACTGGAGTTACGAGACATGTTTTAAGTGATTGGTTTTCTGTAACTGTAGAAACTCAACTTCCTAGATTTTTTTAGAGTTCCTTAGGTATATATAGGGTTTACTTCCGGACTTCCAAAAGAAAATAAAGGAAAACAACTTCCCCGCTCCTCTTTCGTGACGGCGCACGACGTCTCGATACGCGAAGACGCATGGAGTTCTCCGTTGCCGCTGCAGATCTGGTTTGTGGTTCGTTGAGGAGATCGTTACCGGTGGATTATTACATATATACTCTTGTTCTTCATCTTCCCTAAAAAATTTAAATTACACTGAACCAATCGGAGCCTTAATGTTGATTGTAGGGTTCGACCTCCTCACATTAACTATCTATCGCTAGACTTTGAATACCATCTCCAATGCACTTTTGAAATCTCCCGATTTATATTGCAACAACATCGCAAGTTTTCGTGCCGTAATTACCTGTCCAGTAATGTGTTTCGGTGATCAAATGTCAAAAACATCCATATGCTATTCCCACTTCTCACCCTTTTCTGTACACATAGCCAAACAATTCTTGTAGATAGTTTTCCGTTTCAACTTTTTCATTATTTTCATACACCTAGCAAACGCCGTATGAAACTTCTTTTCATTGACATGTGTTCTGTCGAAATCATGTATACCGTCACGCACGACTAATTGACTCGTGAATCTAACCAGAATCCCATGCCGTCCATTTCCAAAAATTCTACTTGAGAGAATAAATCATTAGATTTATTACTCATAATTGACTCATCTTATTCTAAATAAGGAAATAGTCCGACTGAAACAGAACAATTACTGGATAGTTTACAGAAAATAGAAGCATTAAGGGCATTAAGAATAGACGACAAGACCAATCAGCAGCTTTTCTTCTGCTGAGAAATTGAGATTCTTCCGGTGTTGACAAACGGTTCTCAAAGATGATGGTAATCTGCCTTGATTTGGTTGGAGCGTATTCTCTGCAGTACCTTTCAAGGGATTCTTACGTATTTGTAGCTAGATGGTGCATCAATGATCCAAAGATACAATAGCGTCACATTAGAGTAGCTGGAAAGGGAAATAGCTACAATGGCCTAGTCAAAAAGGTTTAAATGTGATGCATATGTACAACAACCATCTGTACTCGACATAATGCCTCAACAATACAGTAACGTGACGCATCACACTAGCCCCGTTGACCTACTTTAAATCCTGTTTTCGTCAATTCAACGATGGTTCCACGACATACGTATCCGGCGCGCCTAAATGTATTCCCCGTCTCTTCTTTAGGCCCTGTTTGGTAGGGTGCACTCAAGTGCAGTTGTTTGATTCATTAAACAACAAGTTTAAAAGGATGGATTTTAATAAATAGTTAATATGTTTGGTTTGTTGAAGGTCAACGTGATGCTTTCGTTTGATGTTATTTGGTTAGGTAGCGTTGGTATCAACTATTACGCAGAAATGTCCGTTCCGGGGTTCTTTCCACTTTTCCAGCATCGTACCGCGCCCTTTCACAGCGCGGTACAAACTCTGTGAATTCTGGACAAAATGGTGCCAGCTGTGGGTTGCAAAACAGCGAGTTCCTCTTCCACTTCTGCAACCAAACAAAAACGTTATCTAAATTCCTGACTATTGAACTCATTGTTTTGGTCTTACATCCAACCAAATAGGGCCTTACCCTCGTACGCTTCTTGTTTCCGAGCGAGCAGAAGTTGATAGATGGAAACACTGTTCGCTTGTATGGATATGACCGGGCGTATGGTTGTCTGTTGGGAGTTGGTAGATGGGAAGAAATTTAAAGGCAACGAGTATAAGCGAAAGGGACTGTCTTCGATGTTGTCTCACGTTGAGCATTACCCGAAAGGGATTGTCGTTCTCTGGAAGCAATCAACATGATATTTTAACAAAAGCGACAACGCATGTTATAATAGGATTGTTGTGACAGGTGTCTGTCTTAGATAACATAACTAATTCTTTCATTAGGAATAAATACCAAGGATATGATTAAGATAATGACAGCTGACAGGACACATTTGTTTACATAAATGCTTCACCGTATAGATGTGAACGTTTTGAGAACATATAGGGCCGTCAAATTCGGACCCAAACATGAACCTAGTTCCTTTCGATACCGGAAAAAGTCGGCTTTGCCTTGGATTTTGTCCGTATCGGTTTCATAGTTGGATGATGATATCTAATCCAAATTGAATTGGTCTTGAGTAGTTTCTTTTTTAAATACGAGTTAACAGCCAATTTCCATCCGGACATGTGAACTCAGTTCCATGTGACCAGTTAAAATTTGGTTTTGCTTTTGAATTTTGTGCACATGATTATTTTTCGATTTAGATATTGATGTCTCAATTGAACTCACATAAGTCACGTGTGGTTATTTTTTCAGCCAAGTCGGATTTAAGTTGAATCTTTTTTAAAGTTTATGTACTAATCATTTACAAATTGTGATATATCTTGAGTAATTAAGAAAATAATATAATCATGTTGTCGGTGGAGTTTCTGAGTTGGACTTCTCAGACGACAACTGGCAAAACCCCATGATACTTGTTGATCGAGGTCTTTTAGAGAATACTTGACCGGCAACAACTACAAATCAAATGATGTTGGTTGGTCGAGTTTTCTCAAAATAAACTTGGCCGACAGCAAGTATTGTCCAAAAGCACACATTTAAAAAAAAAGCATATCTAGAAGCATGATATAAATATAAACAATATTCAAACACATATAAGCAAGTTAGTGATGCACTACGTAAGCATCAGGGGACATTTTTAGACAAGTAATAAGAATCACAACATACCAATTTTGAGTAAAAAAACCACATGTAAAGTGTATAAAAACTTGGTCAAAAAAACAATTATTGGATATGAGCTACAATATCATTACCTCTATTTTTACCATTTATTTTCCACTTGTTTCCACCTTATACACATCTCACCTTTCTTCTTTTTTGTGGATTGTGAAATTAATTTACAAATCAGTAGCTTATGTCAATCCGTTTGCAAGTTACCTACAAGAAGAAAGATGAAATGGTCCTTAATCATATTTTTGGATCTTGTGGGGTTTGCTTAGCAACCCAAGTCCTATTACTTTTGGGTTTTTTCCTAAAGGACAATATGTAGAATACTTACCAATTTCATTGTACTAATTGCAAGTATCCTTGGCATTGGAACTAGAGGATTCTTCATTAAAAATTGGAGGTACTTTGTCTTTTTTGTTCCTTTGACTACTATCAAGTTCAATAATTTATGTACCCATTTGTTTAGTAGTATTGTCTTGTATTTGATTAAGCTTCTTTTTACCATCTAAGACTCTTTGCAAAGAGGATTTCAAACTATGATTACCATGCATAAGAGAAGTAATAGTGGAAGACAAGTAATTAATATCATCTCTAGCATGCAAAAGATTTATTTTTAAGAAAAGAGTTTTTGTCATATAAGAATCTTTTTCTTTATGCAAATTATCAACAATCTTAGCAAGTTTTTTTCTTATTATTTTTATTATACTTAAGAGATGCATAAGTGTCATAAATGATGGAAATTAAGGATTCTTTATCTGTAAAGTTTTGATGTACATCATTTGAATCTTCATTCGAACATTCGAAGAGAGCAAAGTGGCATTCTCCACTTTGACTAGAGCTTGAGCTAGAATGTTTGCTAGCTTCACTTTGGCTTGAGTTTGAGGAGTCAATAGAGATTTTGTGTCATTTCTCCTTCTTATTGTACTCCTCTTACCTTCTCTTGTGATGATAGGTCTTTTTCCCTTGTGGGCAATATCCTTGTAGTGAACCATCTTTCTACATTTGAAGCACCTATTGAAGGAAGAAGACTTACCTTTGTAGTATCTACTTTTGGAGTATGTGACATCTTCTACACCTTGAGTGGATTTGTGACTTGATGAATCATGGAAAGAAATCACATTTTCCTTCTTCTTTTGATTCTTTTCTTCAAGCTCCTCTTCTTCTAGTTGGTTGAGTCAACATTCATGGGCTTCAATGTTTTCTATGAGTTCTTCAATAGGAATGTTAAAGATGTACTTTATTTCTTCCACAACAACCACCTTAGTTTTCCAATGACGAGGAAGAGTATGTTGGATCTTGGAATTTACCTTTCCTCAATCAATTGTATGACCTAGTACGGAGAGACCATTTATAATGGTGTTGATCCTTGAGAACATTTAACAAAATCTCCTCCTTTCCCATCTTGAAGTTCTCAAGGAGACCATTGAGCATATAAACTCTAGTTTCCTTCACTTGTTTCATCTCCACATAAGTGACACATAGATTTCTCCATATTCCATAGGTCATGTCACAAAAAGAAACATGGTTGAACTTGGTGGGAAAAAGAGAGGCATAGAGGATTTTGATGACTCTTGCATTCAAGGTTCCTTTATTCAAAGTAGCTTCATCCCATTGTTGTTGCTTTATCTCTAGTAGTTTGTAAGTAATATCCACAATTTTCATAGAATAAGACTTGATCTTTGAATGTGGAATCACATTCTTCTCTTCTAGTAGAGGAAGTTGCTTCCATCAAAGATCAGAACATTGAAGTAGTATGTCCCTCCTTGATTATAACCCATATTCTCCTACTTGCGGAAGTATTGCTTGGAAAAGACCTTACTCTGATACCAATTGTTGGTTCTATAATGGCCTCTAGAAAGGGGGATGAATAGAACTAAAATCACTTAAAAAAATTCATTAGATATTCAAGATATATCCAAAGAAAATGTTATATGAAATTTGAGTGCAACTAAACATGCATAGCAATGGAGAGAGAAAGATTGAACAAGAACCAAATAACATAAGTATTGATAGTGGTTCTGACCTCCAAACTAGGATATTTACATCACTACCTAGATAGGTCAACCTCTCATATTTTCAACCATATCTCACTCTTTATATTCAATTATAAGAGTTATAATATAAGACATGCACCCTTTTCTAGGTCAAGGATAACTATCCTTCCACTTGAGGACAAGGGGGCCAATAACCTTTCAAAGGAGTTACCTATCCATGACTAAGAGTCTTCCATCTTACAAATGAATTAAAAACTCTACCAATGAGTCTTTGGCCTTCTCCAAGGACTTATCCTTTCTTACAACAAGTCTTCCGCCTTCAAGGATTTACCCACCCTAACCTTGGATCTTCATCCTTTGACTTCACCTTCACCAAGGATAAGGTTTCACCAAGGGACTCCTTCCCTTCTTCTTCTTTCTCTCTCTTAACCAAGAGAAAAAATCTTCATCTTTATGGTAGATAGATAGATTGGGAGGTATAGTAAGTGAGAGCCTTACAAGGTATACATGTAGGACTAGATCTCTAACAAATCACCTACTCACTCTAATGGATGTAGAAAGTGATTAAGCTCATGAGAGTGAATGGAGGTCATTGGTAAGCAAATCTCTCTCAACTATAGTATAGTGACCTTTATAGTGCTTGGATAACCATGTGATGAAGACCCAGGGGTCCTATTTATAGTTTAAGATGCCTCATATCCATTAGAACCGTTTCGGATGAATTCTAGCCATTATTAAGGTGTCCAACAAAACATTTTGCATATTTTCCACCCCTACTATTTTTCATTACAGATAGTTGTTGCATTAAGATAGGACGAGTTACCTTTAGAGACAACTCGGTCGGCAAACATTGTTGTCTGGGATATATTCTGGTCAGTTGAGTAGTATTCTAGCATGAAACCCAGCCAAAAGAAGGTCCTGGAGAACCCCATGAAAAGTGTTGTTAGCCAAGTTACCTCAGGGATAACTCGATCTACCAAACTTGTTATTTTGGGTGTTCGAAAACCTCCTAAGTGCAATATAGTTCATCCCAATTGATTCTATTATATATATGAGCTTAATTACTAGAGATACAATCATTATAAGTGATAACACAATAAATTCATCCTAATTGATTCTATTACACATATGTGCTTAATTACAAGTCATACAATCATTATAAGTGATTTACATCAAAGATCAAAGCATAAAACTATCTATTCTTCAATCTTGATCTTTTTACTTGTATTTGATTTCTCCAAATTAGGATGTGCATGTTTAGGGATTCAGTGTGTGTATATCTAATGTGAATTAATTGTTAAATATATATAATTATAATAGTACATTATGAGAGCAACAAATTGATGTTGTTGATGTTTATTGATGACATACACATACCAAGAAACTGGAGTTTATTTGGACAAGTCTAGACCTTCCTTTTAAAATAATTAAATTGGTAGTTTATAACTTATTCAAATGGAAAATTTCTTACAAGTTAGATGGATATCATTAAAGTAATCAAAGAATTAAAAATCAATTTGTAGATATTTCTTGAGGTAAAGATTAAGACCATACAATCAGATTTTACATTAAGTAAATAAAACATTGAAATGTATTTATACTCTTGTAGAATCGATTATGGGCTAGTCTAACTCTCTCTCCCCCCTCTATCCATATATATATATATATATATATATATATATATATATATATATATATATATGGATCATCTTTAATACCGGCGCGGGTAGCTACCCGACCCCTATTTTGGTTATTTTTTTTCAAGTTTCTTACTTAATTTCAACATCTACATGGTTAATTTACCTTGCAAACTGTTACTTTTCATGCATAGATAGTTCCATTTACAATAGGAGATTTCAAAATACAATTACATATATATTTCCCGTGTATTCTGCCTGGATTTACTTTTTTAGTCATATACTTACTTTGTTATCAACATAGTTACTTTTTGGTCCTTCCAGTTACTTTGTTTTCCATATGGTTACATTCGGGACTGACGGGTAGTGAAAATCTAGGATACCCACGCGGGTATTCAATGAACGCCCATATATACATATATATATATATATATATATATATATATATATTTGTGTCTGTGTGTGTGTGTGTGTGTGTGTTTATCTGTGTATATATATATATACTGTGGTCCATTACGAACAAATAAAATGGAAATTTGATACTAATAGAGAGTCTGACTATAGTAGGCAACCTAGCGATCTTTTCCATAGTTTGTAAGTCATGGGTGGGTTGAGAACGTTACCTAAGAAACAAAACAAAAGAGTGTGTGAATCAGTACAAACAAAGTATCTCTGACATGGAAATATTGAGAATTAGATAGGAAAATGTAAAACAAGCAACAATAATTCAAATTATAAGAAGTTCGGATAATTTAGGTAAGTCCAAGAGAAAGTACATTCAATGCACATTCCAATCAAGTGATTACACATTTAATTCAATGAGAGATTATCATCAAATATGATTTATTGTTTTTAAAAATAATTTTAATAATATTTTGGAAACAACAGAACATATTGATTACAATAATAACAACCATATTCTAAAGGGTAGGGAATCCATAGATTCCTTATCAAGGGTAGGAGGAGTGAGACTTTAGTGCCAAGTAAATATAGAATTATAGGAGGAATAAAATCTCAATGCACTATAGGAGCAAGAAAAAACTTAGTGCATGGATGGGGAATAAAACCTAATACCTTAAAATATCACATGAGGTACGGGGAATAAAACCCCAATGTCTACAATTGGAATAAAATCCTACTACCTAAAATATAATTTATCTACTTCTAAGTATGAGTAGTCAAGTCAGACATGCATAATATAGTAGGAAAGAGAATGATGTTTAATCAATTTCAAATCTTTCCAAATAAAGGGATGATGACGTCCATATAATATCAAGTTGAGAGATAAAATGCCCCGCCAATAATAAGTTCACAAATTTTAGTAACCAAATCGAGGGAAAGTCTCACAATAAAAGATATTTTACAAGATTGCAAGATATAAGGAAAAGAGATTCATTATCAAAAGATATGCCTCAAAGAAAGTTAAGGGTTTGGTAAATATATTTCCCAATATATAATTGGGTATATGCTCATTGCTAAAGTCTATTCTAAAAATCCCAATTTCCATACCCAAACCTTAAAACAACTAATTATAATTGATATAATTTAAGGAAATTAATCTTTAAACATATAACCCTAAAAATCAAATATCTAGTATATTAAAATTCTGTTGTAAAACCCAAACCATTAGATGGAGAATAATTTTCTTGTCTTGAATCATATTTAATTGTTAATTTCTAATTTACAAAGATTTAGAGTGTATTTTACATGGCATATATATAGTATATATATATATATAGTGTGTATATATATAGTATATATATAGTGTATATATATATATATATATATATATATATATATATATATATATATATATATATATATATATATATATATATAAAGAGAGAGGGAGAGAGTCAAGCCAGAATACACTCGAGTGTATTCGGAGCAGAATACACTCAAGTATTTTTTCATGATGCAATATTTTTTTTAAAAATCTAATCTTTTGATCTTCTTAAACATCTTGTGAATATCTCATATACAAAATTTGAGCACATTTGCACATTTATAGGTCATGTTATAAAAACCGCAAAAATTATACATTTCAAATTAGTTTCATACGTCGATTTTGTTGTCCTTGGATGAGTGACTTAAACTCATCCAAATGGGCTCAAAATTTGTGTGTAGACTAGTTGTAGTATGACAATGAAGATTAATGGTTTACATTTTGCAAAAAATAGTCTTGATATGAAAACACATTTGATTGTATTCATGTGACCTGTACACTTGAGTGTATTCTAGCCTGACCCTATATATATATATATATATATATATATATATATATATATATAGACACACACACTAGGTTTGTAGTTTCCATCACTCAATCTGAACTCGCGTGACCCAACATGCTACAATATGAGCATACTTCTGGAAGGGTTTCATATTGATTATGGCATGCTTTGTCATCAATGATAATAGATGGGAACACAACAATAGATGTGTCTATGTCCACCACGATCCGTGTAAAGGGATTGCGAGTAAAATGAGATATATGATCATCCACTTTGAGAAACTTACCCAGGGCTTGTCCAATGTTTTTGAGAATTAACTTTTTGTAAATATGGATTGGTAACTCAAGTATTCATTGTTGGGTTTTGTGGGACAGAGAAGGCAGTGGAAACAAAAAATTTCTCTCCACAAACCCATAAAATAGTAGATTGCGTCAACAACTATGAAATAGGAAGGATAGTCTTAGCAAGGTGTACCTAGTCCTGAGGCTTGCTCAATGACAATACCTCACAGCTAGTGTGGTCTTCAACCACCTAGTCTTGGACGGTGTCTGTGCTGCTCCTAGTCCTGACCCAGACTACAGTTGATCATCATCCTCCTGAGCGGTAGAAACCTCCTGCCTCTACAGATAGTCCACACGGACCACCGGGAACTCTAGTCATCCTGTCTTAAAGGACACTAGAAGGAGTCATCCCCTTATATCAGCATACTAGTCACCAACACACTCTTCAACCACCAGTTGTCACCATGTAGTTGTCTTTCCCTTGATGTGCCTCCCTAGTCGGGTAGCACTTGCTTGGGCTCTCTCGGATACCAGAACCAGCAAGGAAAACTTTGCAGAGCAACTGATGTTCTGAGTTATTCTTTCTGAGAAGCCAACACTACCCCTCTATATATAGGAGAGGTCAGGGTCAGGGTTCTAAACCCCGGGCAATGCAGGAAGGGTTTGGAATTTCCATGAACTGATTGCACTACGGAAGGCAAGCCGACCATTTCACAAATGAACCGATTGGTTCACCCAATGAACTAGTCTAACTAGCCAGCAATTTACTTTCCTCTTTCATTTCCAATTAATCCAAAGATCAATTCTTGTCCCAATTGAATTGTATAAGTGAAATGAAAATCTTTTCTCACAAACTAGGACAACCCGACCTCGCTCATCTGGTCCAGCTGAACCGATCGGTTCATCAAGGTGAACCGGTCCTCTCACTGACCATGAGCCGATCGGTTCACCAAGTGAATCGGTCAGTTGGTGGTCAAGGTTGTACAGAAATCATTCATGCTGTTCTCAATCAATCTGACACTCTAATCAGTTGGTTCAATACTTAAGCACTATGATTTTGAGTCTCAATTGATTGAATGTTTAATTGAGTACCTAAACACTTTAGTAATAAATCTAAACATCATTCGTGGATAAACTCCTCTTCTAGGTTAATCCTATGTGTGTGACCCTATAGGTCCCATTTCACGTTGGCAGTGAAAGTCCATAACCACTTATGACTTCACAAGCAAAGAGTGGTGCCTAGTCGCACATCAACGATACCCAAGTGAAAAGGAAAGTTAGAGAACAACTTTCAACCCTACAATCTGTAATTGGTGTTACAGTGAATGTAACATCCCCTGATTTGAGGCCTCAGATAAGTTGATCTTAAAAGGATTGATTGGACTACCCATATCACCAAGGTTCACCTCCTTTTCCGGGAACCCATCACTAAAGAACTCCATAGTTAAGTGTACTCAGCTTGGACACTACTACAGAAATAGCGTTCAGTGTCTCTTTTCTGGGCGTCGGTTATTTCGGACAACCGACGCCTATAATATTCGACGTCAGTTATTTATACAAACCGACATCTATATTCGAAGACCAGCCAGACACGGGTACCGCTTTGTAATCAGCGTCGGCTGAGTGTAACCAACCGACGTCTAAAGGCGCCCGCGAAATCCAATTTTCGAGCGAAAAAAATCTGGGTCACATACAGCGTCGGTTGTTTAACAATTCACCGACGCCTACGTGAAATGAAATTTTGTGCGAAAAGTTCCACTTTCGGTGTCAGTTATCCTTGGATAACTGACGCTGATAATAGTTCCCGCCAATTAATTTGGGGTAAAGATTGTCTAATTGGATGTCGGTTATTACGATCAACCGACGCTGAAGATAATAGGCGTCGGTTGTCCTAGATAACCGACGCCGTTGACCAACTTAATAGAGGCCCGATCACCCGACTCTTCCCCCTTTCTTCATGTTTCATCGATTCTCATGTGCGCTCTCCCAAAATCGCCGCCTGGTGCCTGGTGCTTGCTGCTTCTCGCTCGCCGCCGACGATCCCTGCTACTGCTCTGCGTCGCCGCCGCCGCCCGCCGCCTTCCTCCTTGCGCCGCCGCCACCCGCTCCTTCCTCCCTGCTCACGCCCTACCGCGGCGTTGTCTTCTTGCTTGCCTCCGCTGCTCACAAGGTATTAGCCGTAGCACCTTCTTCCTTGTCTTCTTCCTTGCCGCCCGCTGCTTTGCTCTGCTTGCTTCTCTGACTTCAAAACCTAAGACTAGTTAGTGTTCTACTTCTTTCACTGAGAACTGAGAAGAATGGCCTACCACGGCCGTGCTGGGCAGCACGACCGTGCTGCCCAGCACGGCCGTGGTAGGCCAACACAGCCACTGCCATGTTTGATTTGATTTAAACCCTAATTTGATTTAAACTTGTCCATTCTAGCATCCTAATTTGATTTGATTAAACACTAACATTGATGAAACCCTAACATCAATTGTGATGAAAGCCTAACATGTACATATCTATTATTGTGTTTGTTGGCCTAGAAACCCGTCCAAGATTGACTCATTAGGAGTAAATCTTGGATAGTCCCCGGTTTGGGACTGTTCTTGAACACCTAATCTCACTTAGGATGTAAGTGTATTATGTGTATTGGGTTTTCGAGAAAATTTCGGTAGCATTTCCCCGTTTGTTCTCTAAGTACATGTGTACTTAGAGAACAGCGGGGAAATGCTGCCGAAATTTTCTTGAAAACCCAATACACATTATACACTTACTAGTGAGATTAGGTGTTCAAGGATGGGATAGGTGGTACACATTTATTATATATAAGAATTACATCACATGTGTTTGTTGGCCTAGAAAGTGAACAATCATTGTTCTTTATATTACTTGTACATTGGTATAAATTAGAATGAACAATCACTAAATTATATATTGTTTGTATGGAGTCCGGCTTCATTGTAGATATCTATTATTGTGTTTGTTGGCCTAGAAACCCGTCCAAGATTGACTCATTAGGAGTAAATCTTGGATAGTCCCCGGTTTGGGACTATTCTTGAACACCTAATCTCACTTAGGATGTAAGTGTATAATGTGTATTGGGTTTTCGAGAAAATTTCAGTAGCATTTCCCCGTTTGTTCTCTAAGTACATATACCTAGAGAACAAACGGGGAAATGCTACCGAAATTTTCTCGAAAACCCAATACACATTATACACTTACTAGTGAGATTAGGTGTTCAAGGATGGGATAGGTGGTACACATTTATTATATATAAGAATGACATCACATGTGTTTGTTGGCCTAGAAAGTGAACAATCATTGTTCTTTATATTACTTGTACATTGGTATAAATTAGAATGAACAATCACTAAATTATATATTGTTTGTATGGAGTCCGACTTCATTGTAGATATCTATTATTGTGTTTGTTGGCCTAGAAACCCATCCAAGATTGACTCATTAGGAGTAAATCTTGGATAGTCCCCGGTTTGGGACTGTTCTTGAACACCTAATCTCACTTAGGATGTAAGTGTATAATGTGTATTGGGTTTTTGAGAAAATTTCGGTAGCATTTCCCCGTTTGTTCTCTAAGTACATATGTACTTAGAGAACAACGGGGAAATGCTGTCAAAATTTTCTTGAAAACCCAATACACATTATACACTTACTAGTGAGATTAGGTGTTCAAGGATGGGATAGGTGGTACACATTTATTATATATAAGAATGACATCACATTATACACTTAGGATGTAAGTGTATACCCTAATCTTATCCTAATATATACTTGTTTCCTAATATATACTTGTTTTCTCTGATCATAGAATGGATAGATCATGGATGTCCATTCGTAATCATTGCACCCCAGAGTTTATATCTGGTCTTGATCAGTTTATTAGATTTGCCGAGGAACATAGGAAAAAACCTACAGATAGGTTCTTCTTTCCATGTAGGCATTGCGGTAACAACTTGAAAGTCAACACTGGTGAGGAAATCAAAAGACATGTCATGTGCAACGGGATTGTACAAGGCTATACAGAATGGCACTGGCATGGAGAGATTTCAAAATCGAAACCAGTAGATGTCGATAGCAGTGCTTGGGTGGAAGAAGAAATTGCCTCTGATGATGTAAATGTGAACGAACCAGTTCCAGCAGACATTGTTGATGCGATGCTGGATAGTTGTAGGGTAGAGCACACCGATCCACCTCCTATCTTTAGAAACATTGTGCATGATGCTGAGATACCGTTATACACAGGCTATGCTAAGTTTACGAAGCTTAGCGCTGTGTTGAGATTGTATAAGTTGAAAGCTAACAATAGATGGAGCGATAAAAGCTTCACTTCATTGTTGACTTTGTTGAAAGAAATGCTTCCTGAAGGAAACGAGCTACCAATCTCAACATACCAGGTAAAGAAAATGTTGTGCCCAATGGGAATGGAGGCCAAGAAGATACACGCATGCCCGAATGATTGTGTATTATTTCAAAAGGACTATGTCGATTTGAAAGATTGTCCAAAATGTGGTGCGTTAAGGTATAAATTGACGACTTCGGAGGAGTCCAAAACTGGTTCTCCTGCCAAGGTGTTGTGGTATCTACCTATAATATCACAGTTTCAACGCTTGTTTGCAAATCCGAAAGATGCGAAGAATTTGAGGTGGCATGCAGATGTTAAGAAAAATAATGATGGGATCCTACGACATGCGTCTGATTCCCCACAGTGGAAGAAGATTGATCTATTGTACCCCAAATTTGGTGAAGAAGATAGGAATCTAAGACTTGGGATTTGTACAAATGGGATGAATCCGTACGGGACATTGAGCAGCCAACATAGCACTTGGCCAGTCATGCTTGTTATATACAATCTTCCTCCCTGGATGTGTATGA
Source organism: Alisma plantago-aquatica (assembly GCA_963693085.1). NCBI lineage: Eukaryota > Viridiplantae > Streptophyta > Magnoliopsida > Alismatales > Alismataceae > Alisma > Alisma plantago-aquatica. The sequence continues at coordinate 1,422,169,115 of OY856411.1, forward strand.
AAAATAAGTACGTTATGTTGTCGTTGTTGATATCGGGCCCTAAACAACCCGGAAATGATATTGATGTTTATCTTGAACCTTTGATTGATGACTTAAAGAAACTTTGGGCTGAAGGTGTGATGACCTATGATGCTTCAGCAAGAGAGACATTTCGTTTGCACGCTATGTTGTTTTGCACTGTTAATGACTTTCCAGCATATGGGAATTTGTCTGGATATAGTGTCAAAGGGGCTAAAGCGTGTCCTATATGTGAAGAAAACACTGATTCAATAAGACTAAAACATGGCGGCAAGACTGTATATCTTGGTCATCGAAGGTTTCTTTCAAAATTCCATCCATATCGTAGGAAGCGCAAAGCATTCAATGGATGGAATGATGAACGGAGTGCACCTAAACCTATACCAGGGGATGTTGTTTATGCAAGAGTAAAAGACATTGTCAATGAATTTGGTAAGAAATCACAATGTAGTATGGTCACACGGAGTGACAATTCTTCATTCAAGAAGAAGTCAATATTTTGGGATCTTCCTTATTGGAGTTCTTTGACAGTCAGGCATTGTATCGATGTAATGCACGTTGAGAAAAATGTCTATGATAGCATCATTGGTACTCTGTTAAATATACCAGGTAAGACTAAAGATGGGATAAAATCTAGACTGGACCTACGTGAAATGGGAATAAGGTCAGAATTAACAGAATTACGTGAAATGGGTAATAAAAGAACATACTTACCTCCCTCTTGTTACACATTGTCTAGAAAGGAGAAGAAAACTTTTTGTGAATGCTTGGTAAATGTTAAGGTGCCACATGGTTACTCATCCAACATCTGTAGATTGGTATCAATGAAAGATCTGAAGTTGATAGGTCTTAAATCTCATGATTGTCACACTCTAATGCAAAAAATATTGCCCGTGGCAATTCGATCTATATTGCCGAAGCATGTAAGGTTTGCAATTACAAGACTTTGTTTCTTTTTCAACAGTCTATGCAGCAAAGTTATTGACCCTGATACTCTCGATAATTTGCAAAGAGAAGTGGTTGTTACCCTATGTCAGCTTGAGATGTATTTCCCTCCTTCATTCTTTGATATCATGGTACATCTTGTTGTCCACTTGACTAGGGAAGTGAAAATGTTGGGACCAGTTTTCTTGCATTGGATGTATCCCTTTGAACGATACATGAGCATTTTTAAAGGTGATGTTCGAAACCGTTATCGGCCTGAAGGGAGTATTATTGAAGGTTATGTGGTGAGAGAGGTTATGGATTTTTGCAATGACTTTCTCAGTGGTAATGACACTCCTGATAATGACAAGAATATTGAGGAGGGCAAAGGAATTTTGGGATCACGGGTGAAAGTAATCAGCCGTGAGCAGTTGGAACAAGCTCACTTGTATATTTTACACAATATGGCCGAAGTGAGTGTTTATATCGAGGAACATACCAATTTCATAAAGAGACAACATCCTCGAGCAAGTTCAATGTGGCTTGCTAGAGAGCATAATAAGACTTTTACTAAGTGGTTTGAAGATAAAGTCTTACATCAACTATCTCAAACACCAAATGATATTACAGAAACTATCAAATGTCTCGCCTTTAAACCAAAACCGAATGTTATGTCTTATGAAGGGTTTGACATTAATGGATTCACATATTACACAAAGCGCCAAGATGATAAGAGTGTCGTCCAAAATAGTGGGGTCACTCGTCAAGCGTCGACTATGTACTTTGCAAGTGCAAAGGATAAGAGTCCACGTGAAGCTAAAATGTCATATTACGGTGTCATTGAAGACATTTGGGAGTTTGACTACATAGATTTCAAAATTCCGCTCTTTAAATGTAATTGGGTTGATAACACCAAAGGAGTTATAGTGGATGAATTGGGTTTCACTTTGGTGAACTTTGAAAAGATTGGCGAGAAGGGTGAACCATTCATATTGGCATCACAGGCGAAACAAATATTCTATATTGATGATCCTGCAAATGATAAATGGTCGGTTGTTCTTCATGGTAAAAGACAGTTCATTGAAGATCCTATAGATGAAGAAGAGTACTATGATAAGTATGATGACTCCAGTCCATTCTCAGTTGGGTTGCCAACTCCACAAAATATTGAAGCTAATGATGACTTATATGTGCGCGGAGATCACAATGAAGGATTGTTAATTGATAAAAGATCACAAATTTAGAGACATGTATGTTTATACAAATGCTAAATGTTTGCCTTTTTCTAGTTAATACAAATGCTAAATGCCTTTTTCTAGTTAATACAAATGCTAAATGTTTGCCTTTTTAATGACATTTTTAGATGGCTGACCATGATGAGCATGATGTCCATGACGAGCATGAAGTCCATGATGAGCATGCTGTCCATGACGAGCATGGCGAGGATACCAATGTAAGTTCTAAAAACATATCATGTATTTCTATAAAATTCATTATCTTCTAGTTATGTCATATATCTTATATTTCTATATTGGGCTAATTCAGTGTGTTTATTTTTGTCAAATTTTAGGTTGATGATGCACATGTACCCACTGAAGCACTGGAGCAACTTGATGTGCATCACCAAACACTTAACAAGAAAAGGGGCATCACTTTGTTGAAGAAGTTAATAGCGCTTAGTGGCAGTGGATCCAAATTGGTTGTGGAGTTTGATAATGGAGGAAATGCAATTGGAGTGAACCGCAATAATTTTGTAAACTATCTTGGGTGTACCACTCGGAGCCATTGTGGTGTTAAGTATGATAATTGGCATAAAGTTCCTCAGGGGAAAAAAGACTTGATATGGAAGGATTTATGCGTGAGTTATTATTATTTGCAATTCTATTTTGTAGATTACAAATTCTATTATTTACAATTCTATTTTGGATACTAGTTAATAACATTTCTATTTTACAGAATCTGTTTGCATTGGATGAGAAGTTGCATCGTAAAAGTGTGATGCAACGAGCTGGAAAGATGCTTAGGAATTATAGGACAAATCTGAACAGAGAATACATAAAAGAGGGTGATAAGAAAAAGAAGTCAGCCCTTGAACAATGGAACTTCTTGAACAAAGAAGATTGGGACAATTTTGTTGCTTCAAGAAAATATGAAGAATTCAAGGTATTAGGTGTCACTCCCAATTTAATTAATATACATTGTATTCACCTATTCAAGATTAACATTTAGTGATACTAACCAAATCATTAATGTGCATACTAACTAGGCCCTCGGTGACGCACAAAAAGCAAGGCGTGCACTGAATGTGCATGACCACACTATGGGTCCAAAAGGCTATGCAAGCGTTCGCCAAAGACTACATGTGGAGTCTGCGGCTACTCAGGAGTCTGCTCCTACTCAGGAGTCTGCTCCTACTTAGGAGTCTGCCACACCCATGCCTCACCATGATATCTGGATAGCTGGGAGGCAAAACAAGAAGGGTGAAATAAAGAAGCCCGTAACTGCTGAGGCGGCTGCAAAAATGGTAAAATACAACTCTTAGAGTAATCGTTTGAATATTGATTATTTGTGGTGTTAATTTACCAATTTCTGTTGATGGTGATTAGCGGGAGCTGCATGAGCAGAGGAAACAAGGCACGTTCATCCCTCAGGGCACAAGGGATTAATTGACAGTTGCTCTGGGTAACCCAGAGCATCCTGGACGTGTTAGGGGTGCAGGCGCTGGTGTGGGCATCAAAGCATTTTTTGGGCCATCCCAGCGCAAACCCAGAGCGGGACTTTCTCAAGAAGAGGTAACCTATTCTTTTTTTAGAATGTTACTGCAAAAGGAAATTCAATAATAAGAAGCTAATGTTTCTTTTATCCATGTATAGGAGAATAAGAGATTCGAGGATATAGTTGCTAATAAGGTCAACGATGTAGTTGCTGAGAAGGTCAAGGAAGAATTGCTGCGGTGGCAGGCATCTCAGGCTTCTAATCAGCCTATGGTGACCCACTCTTCTCCTGATGCACAGACTGCAAGTAATCCTAGAGACCCATCGCCTAACACGTCTGCTGTAAGTATTGTTTATGACATTGTAGCTAGTCTTTTCAAGATGATATATTTTCAAGATGATATGTATATATGTATAACATTCTTTACGTAAATTTGTAGGCATTGAAGCCATGCCGCTTAAGAATACAAGACTATGTTGTTGTAGAGGCGCAGACTTACCCATCCCTTCTTGGGGAAAGGTTTCATGGGACTCCAATGCCACAGGGCTATGTTCGTGTGGGCCCATTACATGTGTTACCCGATTGGAGGGAAGCTACATTGCCATATCCCCACCCGAATATTGATACACTTGCTGAGGCAGAAGGCGGGGTCATATTGTGGCCCAAAGCAGATGTCGTCTACACTACTGAAATTGTAAGATAAATTTACATTGATTTAGACTGTTAATGTTTTATATATGATGGCAACTGATCTGAAATTATATATACAGTTGAATATTTATAGTTCTACTGCTCAATGTTATTCCATTATTTGCAATAACAATGCTTCTGGAGAAGAGTTATAACTCTCGTTGGGACAATTCTTCAATTGTCTCACCTCCGTGGGACTCAACTTTTTAGGTAGACGCCGAGGATGAAGAAACCCTTCAGTGGGTGAACTGCAACAGTAGTAGCAGCAACGACATCAGGGACAACAGTGATCCTTAGATGGAGACATTGTCTGTTAGGTCTTGTATATATAGAAAGTCCTATGTGTCGTCTCTATACTCTCATGTCCTAGGAGTCAGTAGATAGTTTAATATAGATCTGAGATTTTTGGCTTAATGCCTTGAGAATATTTGTATATTGCTCATGTACAACTTAACAGGATAGTCAATGTCATGACTCTCGAGATGTAATGATACAGAAATATACTGATGTATCAGCTTGTAAACAACTTATTTCATTTCTTTATGCAAAAGTTTTACAATTGTGGTTCTCTTTACAAAAAGTTTTAAAATTTTGTGATTTTCAGTAATTCCACTGCTAATAATTCACTTCTACATTCGTTGATCTCATTTTCACAAGTAGATCGTCACAAATTAGTGGTATCAGAGCTCTAGATTTTCTGAGTCTATAGAGGTATAGGACTTAGGTCGTTGAGTCTGTTCTAGTGTCTTCCAGTATATCTAATAGTGTCTTCTGCTCATATAGGAGGAGAAGAGAAAACTAAATATGTCTGGATCACATGAGGAACACGTTGCTGAGAGTAGTGTCGATGCACCTAGAGGAGGTGCAAGTAACCAAGAAAGGGAAGAACATGTACCTGAACCACCCCAGTTCAATCTAAGTGACATGGGGAACCCAGCCGTCCAAGCCATGTTTGGGCAATTTATGACTTCCATGACACATATGACTGATAGGATTCCTATACCTATACCTAGGGCACCTACCCATCCAGAAGGACAAGGATCTGGCAAGATGTTTGAATGACTTCGCCGAGTTGGAACCACAGCGTATGCTGGAACAACTGACCCAACAGATGCTGACTTGTGGTTAACTGAACTAGAAAAGGCCTTTAGAATCCCAAACATCCCAGAGGCTGAGAAGGTTAGACATGTTGTGTATCTTCTCAAGGGGAGTGTTGGTCACTGGTGGACCATGGAAGAACAGAAAAGTCCAGGTGTGGAGATCGAATTGGAAGTATTTTGACAAGAATTTGTCAACAAATACTTTCCTAAGACGTTCTTGGATGAGAAAATCTCTCAGTTTGTGAGGTTAAGGCAGGGACCTATGAACATTAGCAAATATGAGGCTAAGTTCATCGAGCTGTTTCAGTTCTACCCGCATATGGCATTAACAGATGAAGAAAGGGTTAGGCATTTTGAGAAAGGATTAAACGTTGAATTGACCACCCCTATGTCTGCTCTGGAGAACAGGGAAAGGTTTGCTACCTTTGTGGAGTCGGTCAGGAGGATAGAGAAGTCTGTGTCAGAGAAGAGACAGACCAAGAACAAGAGGATATATCACCAGTTCCAAGGATCCTCAACTAAAGATTATAAGAAACCTAGGTTTTTTGTGCCTACACCACCACCTAGATTCAGTACCCAGACGCAATGGACGTCGAATAGGGGTAGAGGATGAAGCCTACCACTAGAAGGAGCTCTTAGCTCAGAATCTATGTCGGTTACAGGACCACCCAGACCTCAACAACTGAACAGAAGTTGTTACATATGTGGAAAGATGGGACATCTAATGAAAGATTGCAGATCCAGAGAAGTGAGTGTAACTCAACCTCAAAAGTAGAGTCAATAAGGATCTCAAAGGAGACAGTTTTTAGGTAACGCTAGAGGATGTGGACAAGCATCCCAAGCTGGATCATCGGCACCCAGCCATCGAGCACCGAATCAACCACAGGCAACAGAGAGATTCTACGCGATGAATCCACCTGATGCAGTAATCAACCCTCGGGTTGTGGCAGGTCAGATGGAGTTGTCTAATTCTGATATGTCTACATCTTGCGTCGTATCTATTTTAATTGATCTGGGTGCTACGCATTCCTTTATCACTCGAAGAGTAATTCTTGACTGCAACCTGACTACAAGTCATAGAGCAGATAGTTTGTTGCTAGAAACTCCTTTAATGGGATCTGTTGTGTTGTAGGAAGTATGTTCTCCCTGCATCCTCTTCTTCTGAACATCGCATTCAAGTTGATCTTATACCACTTGAGATGCATGGATTCGATGTAATTCTTGGGATGGATACCTTATAAAGGTATAAGATTGTCTTGGATTGTGAGTCCAAGCAAGTTGTGTTCACTAATGATAGTGACACATGGATCTTTCAAGGAGAAAGAAAGATTCTACCTACCTGTCTTGTATCGGCTATGGTTACTGAGAAGTTGTTGAGACAAGGATGTTATGCATTCTTGGCCAATGTGGTATATACCACCATGGAGAGTTTTAATCCTACTGAAGTTCTTATAGTTAGGGAATTTGAAGATGTATTTCCTGAAGAACTTCCAAGTGTACCTCCGCCCTGAGAAATAGATTTTGAGATTAATCTAATACCAGACATGCAACCTATAGCACAAACGTCGTATAGGATAGCGTCTGCTGAGATTGCAGAACTCAAGAAACAACTGCAAGAGTTGCTTGAGAAAGGTTTCATCTGACTGAGTACTTCACCTTGGGGTGCTCCAGTCCTCTTTGTTAAAAAGAAAGATGGGTCAATGTGGTTGTGCATTGATTACAGACAGTTAAATAAAGTAACAATAAAGAATAAGTATCCTCTGCCGACGGTTGATGATCTCTTTGACCAGCTGTGTGGTGCAACTATCTTCTCAAAGATAGATTTGAGATCGGGATATCACCAGCTGTGTATTAAGGATGGTGACGTACCTAAGTCAGCCTTTAGGACAAGGTATGGTCACTATGAGTTCATAGTTATGTAATTTGGGCTAACTAATGCACCAGCTGCATTTATGGAACTCATGAATAGAATCTTCCGACCTTTCCTCGATCAATGTATTGTTGTCTTTATAGATGACATCCTGATCTATAGTAGAGATTCTCAACAGCATGAGCAACATCTTCGTCAGACTCTAACTTTGCTAAGAAAACATAAGTTATATGCTAAGTTTAGCAAGTGCGAGTTCTGGTTACCAGAAGTTTCTTTTCTTGGACACATAATATCCGCTTCAGGTATTCGTGTTGACCCTAAAAAGGTAGAATTTGTCCTGCAATGGGAGCAGCCGAAGACACCGACAGAGATTCAAAGTTTCTTAGGGTGGGAAGGATATTACAGGAGGTTCATTAAGAACTTCAGTTCCATAGCTTTACCCTTGACTAAGTTGACCTGGAAGGATGTTCCTTTTACCTGGAGTGACAAGTGTCAACAATCTTTTCAGTTGTTGAAGGAGAGGTTGACAAGTGCACCTGTGCTTTTGTTACCTGAACAAGGGAAAGGATATATAGTTTTCTGTGATGCCTCTAAGAATGTACTAGGATGTGTGTTGATGCAGGATAAACAAGTAATTTCCTTTGCTTCTCGACAACTTAAGAAACACGAGGAGAATTATCCGACACACGATCTAGAGCTAGCTGTTGTATTTCATGCCTTGAAAATTTGGAGACATTATCTTTATGGAGAAACATTCTAGATTTTCACAGACCACAAAAACCTAAAGTATATCTTCTCTCAGCATGAGCTTAACATGAGGCAACACCACTGGATGGAGGTAATCAAGGACTATGATTGTATAATTAATTACCATCCAGGGAAGGCCAATGTGGTTGTTGATGGTTTGAGTAGGAAATCAGCAACACCAGCCCTAGATAAAGCACAACTGAACTCCTTAGTGTGCTCTAGGAGAGATATGCTTATATCCTTAAGGCAAGGCAATGTACAGTTAAAAGTATCATTGTTATTGGGGTTGTAGTTGAGTTTCACATAAAACCTACTTTGAGACAACAGATTAAGGAGGCACAACAAGTTGATGCTACAGTCCAACTGATTAGGTCAGGATATGGCAGTGAGAAACGAGAAGGGTTCCATGATTCAGATGATCAAGTAGCTTGTTATCATGATAGAATGATAGTGTCAGATGTGGATAACTTAAGGAAGTTAGTCCTGGAACAAGCTCTTTCTTCAATGTATGCGATGCATCCAGGAAGCACCAAGATGTATCGAAACTTGAAAGATATGTATTGGTGGCCTAGATTGAAGAAAGACATTGCTGAGTTTGTTATGCAGTGTCCTGTGTGTCAGCAAGTTAAAGCTGAACACCAGAAGCCTGTAGGAACAATGCAACCTTTACCCATACCACAGTGGAAGTGGGATCATGTAATCATGGACTTTGTGGTTGGTTTACCTAGGACAACCAAAGGACATGATTCCATCTGGGTAATACATGATAGGTTAACAAAGACAACACATTTCTTACCTGTCAAAACAACCTATTCTGCTGAGAAGTTGGCACAGTTGTATGTAGATGAGATAGTAAGGTTGCATGGAGTCCTAGTTACTATTGTTTCTGACAGAGGTCCCCAGTTTACAAGTCATTTTTGGGAGCGACTTCATAAAGCCTTAGGCACACAGTTAAGGTTTAGTATAGCCTTTCATCCTCAGACAGATGGACAGTTAGAAAGGACTATACAGACTTTGGAGGTCTTTCTTAGAGCATGTTTCTTCAGTTCACAGGAAGTTGGGATCTGCACCTAAGTTTGATAAAGTGTGCCTACAACAATAGCTATCAACATAGCATTGACATGGCACCTTATGAAGCTTTATATGGTAGACATTGTAGATCTCCCCTATGTTGGTATGAAACTGGTGAATATCAACTTTTAGGTCCTGATCTTGTGCAGCAAACCACCGAGAAGATTAAAATAATACAACAACAGTTAAAGACTGCACAGGATAGGTAGAAATCTTATGTTGATAAGAATAGTAGACCTTTAGAATTCCAGGTTGGGGACAGAGTGTATCTCAAGGTCTCACCTTGGAAAGGAGTTCTTAGATTTGGAAGGAAAGCAAAGTTAACTCCTAGGTTTATGGGGCCTTATCCAATCATTGAACGGATTGGAGAGGTAGCTTATAGCTAGAGTTACCACCAGAGCTACAAAAGTTACACCCAGTGTTCCACATCTCCATGCTTAGGAAATGTCACCCTGATACAGAATCAGTTCTACAACCTTTGGAAGTAGAGTTGAATGATGATATATCTTATATAGAAGGACCTGTGTTGATCATTGATAAGAGAATTAAAAAGCTGAAAAAGAAAGACTTAGGTCTTGTAAAAGTCCTCTGGAATCACCGTGGAGATGAAGAAGCTATGTGGGAACTAGAGGAAGAAATGAGGAGAAAATACCCTGCTCTTTTCTCTTAATATGTTTTTGTAATGATTTCGGGGACGAAATCCTTGTAAGTGTGGAAAATTTGTAACATCCCTGACCTGGGGTATGTACTAACCCTAGGTGTTTTGCTTAATTAATTGATTAGATGCTTGTTTTTATCCTGTGAAATGTAATTAACGCTTTTGAGGAACCTATATTTCTATTTTAGTCCTTTTTTAATCATGTTGAAACATTGTTTTGTTAATAATGGACTAATGTGCAAATTACCCAAGTAGAAGGGTTAACTTGCAAATTGCACATGTTAAGATGTTCCTCTAATGATGAGACATCATAAGAATGAATATGATGTGGTGATATGTATTCCACAAGCTTGAGCACCAAGATATAGCTTGTAAAGCAATCCTTGTGCATTAAAACCTAGTTTTGGTGTAAAGTGCAATTTACCTAAAACCTAGGGTCCAACATGTAAAATATACCCTCTAGAGGATCTCTCATGTTTCTTGACATCAAGTAGAGCAAAGAAAATGAGAGGGGCACCTCATTTGAATGATCATGGTAGATGTGGAAATTACTCACAAATAATAATATATTAAGCAATATCCAATAAGGGTGGATATTAATATACTTATCTCTAAGGTGTTAGTTCTTTTCCTTTAAACCTTGGATAATTGAAAAGTCTTGCAAGGTTTAGAAGGTGGCCACGTATCCAAAGAGTGGAGGAAGTTTTGTTGGAAACAAGTTGGGATTAAAAGAGATAACATCCTTTTTCTTTGCCTTGAAAACCCATAAATATATAAAGGAATCCTTATCAACAAAGCAAGGGATAGTTTCCCTTAGTTCTTTTCCTTATCTTCTTGCTTTGGCTGACCAAGAAAGAGCTTTGGACCAGAGGAAGGACGACAAAGCTAGTTTGGTAAGCTTTGATCATCATGTGCCTCGAATTCATGGTGGAGACCACAATATAAGGTTAGATTCGTAGTGTTTTTCACACGATTCTTCTTTCTTGCCATCTTCTTCATCCAAAAAATGGAGGAAAGACCTTGGACAACTATTGGATCTCAAACCATTATTAAAACTACGAAGCTTGGAGCTCTGGATCAGTCCTAGAGGTGGGTTTTATAACTCTAACCCTTAAAGCTTTGTTAAGGCATCATTCTTTCCTAAAATCATTGTTTATACTTCTTCTTTAGATACATTTGTGTGTTCTTGCTATCATTTCCGTGAAGAATAGTCCATGTTCTTGGTTGAACAGAGGTAGAAGAAGATGACGTTAATTCCTATGTTTATCCAAGATTTTACTTTAACAAACGGTATCCCAACCTTTAGTAAACGGTTTACCAAAACATTTGGAGCAAACGGTTTCAAACCGTTTGAGTTCAAATGGTTTCACAAGAATGAATGGAAGCAAACGGTCCAAGACCGTTTGGAGGTTTTGACCAGGCGTTGACCATTTGGAGGTCTGTTGTGAATAAAGTAGACTAATTACCTACCAAAATTCATCAATTAATTCCAAGTGAATCACCAATTGAAGGCCCATCAATCATCAAAACCCTAATTGGGTCATTTGCTGATTTCAATAATAGTATCATGTTGAAGTTTGGGTTGAGTGGCCCAAACGGTTTCAAAACCATTTGGGTATCACCCAAATGGTCTCAAGACCGTTTTCTGATCACCCAAGACCGTTTGGAGGTCTAGGGTTAAGCATGGTTGACCAATTAAGGATCCAATGATATCAAGTTGATGAGTAATCGATTGCTGAATTGGTGACTAAACCTAGGATCGAAACCCTAAGTGAATGACTTGGTTTTTGATAAAATAATGGGAAAAGAGTTTCAAAACCATTTGGAGGTCATCCAAATGATCCCAAGACCATTTAGAGTCAGGTTATGGTCAATTGAATAATGGTTCAATGGTTTCAAATCAATTAGACTCACATTGATGTATGTTGAAGAGTAATCGATTCCAATCCCTAATCCAATTGATCCAAGCCCTAATTCATGATCAATTGAGGGTCAATTGAGTGTCAAATTAGTTGAGGGTTGACCTAATTAACTTAATTGATGAGTGGCTAACAAGTGCATGATTAATTGTGGGGTTCAACATTGGAAACCCTAATTCAATTGAAGTGGTTGAGACACTTTTTGGTCCATGCAGTTTTGAGGTGGTTTGGACCAAACGGTCTCAAGTCCGTTTGGGACCAAACGATCCCAAACCATTTAGTCTCATGCGGTTTCAAGGTCGGTTGTGTCCATGCGGTTTCAAAGTCAAACTTGACGAAACGGTCTTCCCCACCAAACGGTTTCAATGTCAAACTTGACCAAACGGTCTTCACCTCTACTTTAGCAAACAGTTTTGAAGGTCTGCTTTACCAAACGGTCTCAAGTGCAGACCAAGACCGCATGAAGGTCCAAATAGTCTTAGACCATTTAGAGGATTAGTTTGCAAGACCATTTGAGGTCCATGTAGGTCAAGATCATTTGATGATCTAAGGGTCAAGATGGTTTGGTGGTTGATTAACCTAAACCTCATGGATACTTAAAGTGATTAAAGGACCAAGTGATTAGTTGATTGTGCATGTTATAATCAATGGTGATTATAATAAAGGTATACTTGATGGGATAGAGTGATTAGTACTCTTTTAATGAGTGTTCTTTAATGATCACAATAGTAATGGCATAGCCATGATCTCAATGTTGAGTTGACTTAGCCTAATCAAGGTTGATGAAAGCATCAACTCATATAAGGGATAAGAGAGAAAAGATTTCTTATGTAATCAAGTAATGGACTCTCTATATGAAGGAATGCCTATTTAGGGTATGATCCATGTTAGTGAGATCATGAAACCCTAATTATGATGGTTAATGAATTCTAACCCTAATTAGAGGGTAGTAATGGATATATCCCTAATATATGATGAAGGTATAATCATAATTCATAATGTGAATAGTAAACCCTAATCTAGGGTAATGTGATGTATTGTGCATAGTCAACCCTAATCTAGGGTAATGTGATGTATTGTGAATAGTAAACCCTAATTTTGGGTTATGTTGTATAACATGAAGTTGTATGGCTGGGTAATGCAATGATAAGTCATTAACACTAATTGAATCAAAAAGGGAAACCCTAACCCTGACAAGTGCATAGTGGTGCAACCCTTAAATAGTGATGTTATTAATGTTTTGCATTATGCTGATCTAAAACAGATGTGTTTGCATTCATCTGTACTAATCATGTTGGTTTTATGGAATATTGAACATAGCCATGTATGAGTTATGAAGCTTTGCTTATCAAAAGTACTTAATAAGTTTGTAAGCAATGATATGTTATGTTCCTTAGTGAATACGTAACATAAGTATTTGATAGACTATATGATCCATATGAAATATCAGCATTATTATTATCTTGTTTATATTGTCAAATGACATGATGGCAGTATAATACTTAGTAACAAGTGTTTTAATGATTTTAGGGTTTGAATACCCATATTTCTAAATTACAATGATGAGATGGTTAGGGATTGAGATCCCAATGTTAACAAGAGGTGAATTGAACTTGATACAAATAGTACTCTTTCTTTACGGAAATTGTTTTAATGGTTTATGTTTGAAAACATGTCTGATGCTAAAAGAATGCCATAATGTACTTAAATAATCAAGTATCATGATATAATGTAGTGTCCATACCATAGATCCATTATTGTTAGAAGTTAGATGATGGTGAAATAGGTTTTCCTAAGGGAACTCCTGGAGAGCATACTTTTGAGTATGTGGGGGTTATGGACGTGAATATCCTTATGTCCTAATCGAGGAATTGATGTGAGATAAACACCAAATCTCTCAATCCTTCATTATATGTATATGTCAGGATGATGCATCACTAATCTCCCGATGATGTTGTTAATGCTGAATCGATGTGGGATAAATAAGAAATCCCTCGATTGAGAAGAGAGTACAAAATGCCATTGTAACTCTAATAGTGAAGTGCTTGAATACCCTGGATAGCTATTATGGCAGAGATACAAGATGTCCTACATGATGATCCTCACACTGACTGAGGAAGATGAGGTCATAGAAATTCGGCTCTTCTAATGACCTATGTATGGTACCAATTGCGATTTTGTAATGGTCGGTTGGAGTATGAGAGGTATACCTCATCTCCTCAGGGCATAAGTATGTTTGTAAAATGTAACCGGCCGTGTAGCATAATTGCTTAGGTTGGACTACGAGAAACAATGATTGATGATGCATCATTTATTTAGTCCTAATTGGACCAGTAATATGCATGTTCTTCATATTCCTGACTGAGTAAATGATTTGTTACTCAATCAAGTTATAATTGAAATGATTGCTTAAAGAATGCTGCTCTATTTAGCTTATTCAATGTTTTATGTGTTGTTGAATATTTATAGTTCTACTACTCAATGTTATTCCATTATTTGCAATAACAATGCTTCTGGCAAACAGTTATAACTCTCGCTGGGACAATTCTTCAATTGTCTCACCTCTGTGGGACTCAACTTTTTAGGTAGACGCCGAGGACGAAGAAACCCTTCAGTGGGTGAACTGCAATAGCAGTAGCAGCAACAACATTAGGTACAGTAGTGATCCTCAGGTGGAGAGATTGTCTGCTAGGTCTTATATATATAGAAAGTCCTATGTCTCGTCTTTGTACTCTCAGGTTCTAGGAGTCAGTAGATGGTTTAATATAGATCTGAGATTTTTGGCTTAATGCCTCGAGAATTTTTGTATACTGCTCATGTACAGCTTAACAGGATAGTCAATGTTATGACTCTCGAGATGTAATGATACAGAAATATATTGATGTATCAGCTTGTAAACAACTTATTTCATTTCTTTATGCAAAAGTTTTACAATTGTGGTTCTCTTTACAAAAAGTTTTAAAATTTTGTGATTTTCAGTAATTCCACTGCTAATAATTCGCTTCCGCATTCATTGATCTCATTTTTGCAAGTAGATCGTCACAGTAATACTATGTGAAATCCATAAATATATGGAATGTACTATGTGAAATCCATAAATATATGGAATATGTTATGTGAATCCTCAAATTATAAGTGTGGAGAATACTATTGCTAATAGTGGAATAGTGATTAATGTTATGACAAATATAACACCTAGAAAGGTTGATAATGGATATCCTTATATTAATAGTCACTAACTTAAGGATGAGTCTATAGTATTGGAAACAGTTGTATAATCTAAGTGAGTGACTGATGGCCAATACTTAACATGATAATTGTGATGAACTGGTGCATAAAGTATTAGGATGGGGAATACCCTAATACAAACTAAGTGTATGAACTCAAGTAAGATAAAGGTGTTGAGGGAAGTGATACATCAAGATATGATAGATATCACATCCAACACCCCAATAATGGTATACCTTGATGTGTTATAAGTCCAGGATAATTGGGTGAATGACACATGAGATGTGTCATGTCAATGGTTACATTGAGATGTAATGCACTTTGTTGAATGTAGGCTAACATGCCTTATGAAAAGGTTATTCCAAAACCTATAAACTATGATGTAATCATATTCTGGAAAAGATGAGAGAGAAACTCATAATTTGTGTTCATAATACATTTAATGAGGAATGATGAGAATAAATAAGTATGATTGAATACTTATGTTATTCATATTGATTCCTTGTTATGTGAATCCCTAATACAGGGTAATGCAATGTGAAACCCTAACATAAGTTAATGCTATGTGAACCCTAATACAAGGTAATACTATGTGAAACCCTAGTACAAGATGATGTTATGTGAAGTCTTAACATAGAGTAATCCTATGTGAAACTCTAATACAGATTGATGGCTTATGAATGTAATAAGATAACCCTTGTATTACATGTTACTGATATGTAATGGTATCATGATCACTAATCATGCAGATATGTTGAGATGATGAACATAGCCAGGTATGAGCTATGATGTTCTGTATACTGAAAATGTTCTATAGGTTTTATAAGCCTTCATATGCTTTGTTAGTTAGTGAGAGGTAACCTACAATTAATAAGTCTTGTGTGTCACATGATGTCCTAATTATCTTAGATTGTTTATGAGATTTGTGAACTATGTGCAATGCTTTGTGTAGCAAGAATTATAATGTCCCTGGGCCAGATGATATGAAGGTATGAAGTTACTTAATAAGTGGAAATAAGTGTTCTATGGTGAGTTATGGGTTCAAATACCCATATTCAATAATCATGATAATGAACTTATTAAAAGTGGAAATGTACTTGATGAGCTGAGGGACTAAGATCCCAACTCTTGTGAAAAGAGTATGGCTACAGGCCATGACTCCCCAATGACAATGTCAGGCATTAGATATATGATCTAATCCTGAAGAGAGTTAATGTTGTGGTAATGATTCTATAGTGAATAAATGTTATACATCTTCTTCATATTCCTTAAAGGATAAGTGACATGTTGTTCTATCAAATTATAGTTGTATTGCTTTTGATAAGAATGATGTTCTAATCTGTTAGACATTGAATTAACTGCTACCAAACAAATATAATTCCTTTGTGTATATTTATCTTCTTAAGATGCAATAATAATGTTTCTGGAAGAGAGTTATATCTCTCACTAGGGAAATTTACAATTGTCTCACCCCCGTGGGAATCACATTTTTAGGTGGACGTGGACGAGGAGGCAGGAATCCTTCAATAGGTGAAGGGCAGCAACAACAGTAGCAGGGACAGCAGTGAAGTCTCAGATGGAGACATTGGTTGTTATGCCTTGTATAGATATAGATAGAGTCCTATGTGTCATCTATGTACTCTCAGGTCCTCAGAGTAGTAGTTAGTGCTTTCGATATTTTGGCTCAGTGCCTCGAGAATTTATACTACCTGTGTTTAGCTTGACAGGACAGTTAATGCTTGTAATTCTCAACATGAGATGATACAGAATATGTACATGTGAACAAGAATGTAATTACGTTACTTTGGCTCTATGTGAGAAATTTTTCCTTTGACGGATCTTTTGATAAAAAGGTTTTAATTTTTAGCGATTTTTAGTAATCCGTTGCTTAGTGAAGGCTTCTGCATTAGTTAATTATGTTTTTATGAGTTGTATGCCACAATTAAGTGGTATCAAAGCTCTAGGTTCGCTGAGTCTACATAGACATAGGACTAAGGTTGTAGAGTCTGTTCTAAGTGTATTCCAGTTTATCAGATAGTATCTTCTGCTCACATAGGAGAAGAAGAACTTGAAAATGACTAGAGAACATGAGGAACACATTGCTAAGGGCAATGTTGTTGCACCAGGAGAGGGTGCATGGGATCAGGCAAGAGGAGAACAAGTGTCTGAGAATTTCCACCTTGACCTAATCAGTATAGATAATCCTATGTTATGCTCTTGAAGGGTAGGATAGGACAACAGTAATGCATATAGAAGACCGGATACTAGTATTACAACCTAAGTTACCAGTCTTTAATGCATAAACTTTGGACTTTGAAAGGATTCCTGAGTGACATGGTCATGTTGGAATAGTGGAAATGTGGGAAAGATTAATATATGCTGAGAAAATAGATTCTTCCATAAGTTTGGACAAATAGTACATATGTGATGGTAGTGCCCAAGGAGGGGCAATAAGCTGAGAATTAAGGTAAGGTCTCTATAATTTTAGAGACGTTTGCCTAAATATTCTGAAAAGCCAAAGTTTTTGGTTTCACCAGTGCAATAGATGCCTAGTGCACCAAGGCAGTAGCCACTAAGAGAAGGCAAAAGTAGGAACATCAGATAACTGGACACTATGTGTAGAAAACAACCTAATGTGATAGGTGACCTTGAGGGGTAATACTTAAATGAAATATATTCAATCCGATACTTCATATTATGATTCTATGTGTTAAAGATATGAACGTAGTTGTTTTTTAATTCCTTTGACTAGTCCTATAAGGACACAAGGGAGATGAGAACTTATGTCTTACTCAGTATTCCTTAAAATGCTTTATAATCTCTCTTATCTTTGTGATACAAGATGAGATATAGAAGGGATGCCTGGAGAAAATCTAGGAAATGGAAAATCTTGTGTGTATAATGATATGAAAAGTGAGGAATATGATAGCAGATAAAGTGCATACTACCTAATCTCAATACTTATATACCCTGGCCAGGTATATGATTTTTGAAAATAAGGCAAGTATGAAACTCTTAGATTGATATCTTTTTTATTACTCTAATCAAGTAGTCATTCTAAAACAATCTAGAGAGTATAATGTATTTAAAAGGAAGAGTTATGTGAACATTCCCAACTAAAAGGAAGAGCTATGTGAACATTCCCTACTAAAAGGAAAAGCTATGTGAACATTCCCAACTAAAAGGAAGAGCTCTGTGAACATTCCCAACAAAAAGGAAGAGCTATGTGAACATTCCCAACTAAAAGGAATAGCTATGTGAACATTCCCAACTAAAAGGAAGAGCTATATGAACATTCCCAACTAAAAGGAAAAGCTATGTGAACATTCCCAACTAAAAGGAAGAGCTATGTGAACATTCCCAACTAAAAGGAAGAGCTATGTGAACATTCCCAACTAAAAGGAAGAGCTATGTGAACATTCCCAACTAAAAGTAAGAGCTATGTGAACATTCCCAACTAAAAGGAAAAGCTATGTGAACATTCCCAACTAAAAGGAAAATCTATGTGAACATTCCCAACTAAAAAGGAAAAGCTATGTGAACATTCCCAACTGAAAAGGAAAAGCTAAGTGAACATTCCCAATTTCATAGAGTTTGCTAAGTGAACTTTATGAATAAAGGATTACTGATTAAATTATCTCTGTTAGATATATATGTTTCGCTTTTGGTAAATATTCTTGAGTGATGATTGAAGTATTCTCTTTTATGCTTTTTCCTTTCAATAATATGGACATCATATGTTAGGGGTTTATGCTTTGCATAAACATAAACATTGATAAGGTTGAATTAATGAAAGGAACTTTGTGTGGATTACATAATCCATGATATCTCCATTATATTAAGATACTATGTGGAGACTTGAGGGTATGACAACTGAATAATCTATCCCTCCTTTTTCTGCGATTTCGGGGACGAAATCCTGGTTAGGGGTTTATAATTTGTAACATCCCTAACCTGGGTTATGTGTTAACCCTAGATGTTTTGTCTAATAAGGTTGAGAATATGCTTAATGTTATCTTGGGAAAATTAATTATGGCTCATGAGAAACTTATCTTTCAATTTTGGTCCTGTTTGAATAATGTTGAAGCAATGTTTGCTTGTTTTGGACTAAAGTGCAAATTACCCAAGTTGAGGGGTTAAATTGCAAATGTTGCATGAAAAGATGTTCCTCTAATGTTTAGACATCATAAGAATGAATATGATGTAGTGGTATGGTTTTCACAAGCTTGGGCACCAAGATTAAGCTTGTAAAGCAATCCTTGTGCATTAGAACCTAGTTTTGGTGTAATGTGCAATTTACCCAAAACCTAGGGCTCAATATGCAAATTACCACTTCAACAAGGTCCCTAATGTTTCTTGGCATCTTTTAGAGAAAATAAAATGAGACGTGCGCCTCATTTGAATTAAGTTGGAGGAGAGAGAATCTTGATATTAAAATAATCAAGATTTAATCCTAATTGAAACTCTAATTTAATTTAGAGCAAAAATAAATGTATTAATTAAAGGACCTTCAACCAAAATTAAAATGGTTGGATTCAGATGTGTGTGGATGAGATTAAATCCTTGCAAAGGCACGAGCATATCCTAAGGAGGTGAAATTCCACTCACCATTATTATAAGAAAAATAATTTCCACTCAAATATGGATATTCTTATTATAAGGGTTAAGGTGCTTAATTTCTTTTCCCTTAATTCATGGATAATGGAAGGGAGTTCAGTGCGGATAGAGATGCCCTTGCATGCAAGAAACCAAGGGGGAAGTGGTGGCAACAATTTTCGAATTAAAAGACTTTTATAAAGTATTTTCTCTCTCATCAATTTCTTATAAAAGTACCCTTTCTAAGCCAAAACAAAGGCTTTTGCAGATTTCTTTCTTTCCCCTTACTTGGAAAATGACCAAGGAGCTGTGGACGAGCAGGAGGACGACCCCCAACCTGTTGGTAAGGTTCTTGACCTCCTTTCACCTTGAATCCATGGTGAAAATCCAAAATCAATGCATAAATTCTTCATATCTTGATCCCCTCTTCAATTCTAACCAATTCTTTTCACTCAAAGCTTGAGGACGACCCTTAGAATAGTGAAAGGAGTTGCATCCACCATTGTTGCCGTGAACTTGGAGCTTTGGAGCTCAATTTTTTTTTTTTGGTTAAGCCAGGGGTCGCTCTTATTCATCCCACACCCCTCTTGTGGGCTAAATCATCAAAAAATTACATCTCCCGATCTAAAACCTCGGGTATCTTCCCCAAAGCCCCACAAGAAAAGGAAAATAAAAAAGAACACCACAGAACAAAGACATCAGAGGATCAATCATCAACTAGAGTGTGCTCGACAATGACGTAGGGGGTCTTTCTCTTCTCTAAACTGATCATCCCGTGAATCTTGTTAGGGAATCTACCAGAGTTCGTAGCCACAAAGATGCTAGAAGATCTTCGTCCCATCCTTCCTAAATCCCTCGGAATGTCATTAACCATCATGTGCACGTAACTACCACTGATACTAGCCATCTACAGCTCATCTCTAAGCTCCTTAACATAGGTTATCGATCTCCAAGGCACCGGAGCATCCTTCCAAAGGATGTTATAGACAGCTCTATCATCCACCTCAATAGAAGAAATATGAATCATATGATCACCCGCCAATTTCAAACCGATGATGCAGGCCTGTATATATGCCAGCTTGAAATCGTCATTCTTGAGCCAAACACGGAAAATCAAGCAAGTGTCAGCGTTGTGATTGCGAATAATGCCCGCCGCCCATCTGCGCTTATCTCCATGCTCATCCAAATCCCTCCCTATAGTCACGTTGAGCTTCAGATTAAACAGGTCCGGGGTTGTCCATCTAACAAGACGCACCTTCTTCATCTTCAATCTTGGTTCTAGAATTCTAGCGTCGTGCATCCTGGAGAAAAGGCTAGAGTCATTTGTAACCGGGAACACCTTCTTCTTAATCATCATGTTGATGTCGCTAATCAAGCTGCCCCACTCGTGCTCCACCAGTCTACTAACTCCCTCAAAATGATTCGAGCACCTCACTCTCCAAATGCATAAAGGGATATTAAAAGCAATATAACCAGCTATCCATGAGGAAATATCATCCACCAGGCCTCCTACACACACGTCAATGAGAGATTGGACGTCATGAGGAGTCACCTTATCAATAATATCTCTAAACTTCTTCCAGAAGAACTGTGTCATTTGTCCAAGGAAAAACAAATGATGTACGTCTTCCTCATTCGGTTCATCACAGCAGTCACATCGAGAGGCAAACTGAATGCAACACCTCCTACGAACCACATCATCGGTAGAGATGGCCCCTCTAGCCATCTTCCATACAATAGTACAAGCCCTAAGGGAATCAAGCTTCCAGATCTTACCCAAGTTATTAGGACCTTCTTGTTGCACATTCATCAGTATCTTCTTGACCGATCTAATGGTGAACCTGCCGCATTCATCAGCATCCCAAATCCTCTTGTCGTCCAAATCAGAAATCCATACATCAGCTTTCTTAATCATGTCCAGGCCCCTGTCATTTACCACTTGGCTAAGCGTGTTCCAATCCCAACCATAACCGGAGTCCCAGAAATCCTTCATGAGGAACGGTTGTCTTCTGTCACTCGCATACCTCGCATGATCAGCCATCCTTTCCTCACACCACCAATCATCCCAAAAGAGAATATCACCCTGGCCTATAGCCCATTTGCATCGCCGATAAATCTTTGGGAAGGTGTCCCAAAGCTTCTTCCAGAACGGGGACAGAGTGCAACTCAGCTTCAAATGTCCAGGATAAGATTCTGATCTCCCAGTAGTATGTTTGGAGTATTTCTTCCTAACGAACCTCGCCCAAAGAGAGTCCTTGGTGAGGACTTCCCAGCACACTTTGGATAAAAAGGCCTCATTAATAACCTGCAGCTGTTGCAGCCCCAAACCACCTTTGTCCAACGGTGTGGCCACACGATGCCATCCAATCCACGCCTTCCTATGTCGATCATCTCTACCAGCCCATAAAAAATCCGATAGTTTCTTCTCAATCCTATGAACAATACCAGCAGGTAACCCAATCGCCGCCGCCGCATGAACCCTGATAGAGGAAAGCACATGCGCAATCAGAAGCCGCCTCCCTGCAAACGAAAGAAGCTTAGCCTTCCATCCCGCCACTTTGGAATTTATCTTCTTGTGGAGGAACTCGAAATCAACAAGCTTATATCTAACTTTGGATATTGGAACACCCAGATAAAGAAAAGAATCAGATGCATTATCAACTCTGAAAGTCACAGCAATCTCAGACACCTTGTCTAAGTCAGACCCACCTACTATCCTATAAACTATGATGTAATCATATTCTGGAAAAGATGAGAGAGAAACTCATACTTTGTGTTGATAATACATTCAATGATGAATGATGAGAATAAATAAGTATGATTGAATACTTATGTTATTCATATTGATTCCTTACTATGTGAATCCCTAATATAGGGTAATGCTATGTGAAACCCTAACATAAGTTAATGCTATGTGAACCCTAATACAGTGTAATACTATGTGAAACCCTAGTACAAGATGATGCTATGTGAAGTCTTAACATAGAGTAATCCTATGTGACACTCTAATACATATTGACGGCTTATGAATGTAATAAGATAACCCTTGTATTGCATGTTACTGATATGTAATGGTATCATGATCACTAATCATGCAGATATGTTGAGATGATGAGCATAGACAGGTATGAGGTATGATGTTCTATATACTGAAAATGTTCTTCATATGCTTTGTTACTTAGTGAGAGGTAACCTACAATTAATAAGTCTTGTATGTCACATGATGTGCTAATTATCTTAGATTGTTTATGAGCTTTGTGAACTATGTGCAATGCTTTGTGTAGCAAGAATTATAATGTCCCTGGGCCAGATGATGTGAAGGTATGAAGTTACCTAATAAGTGGAAATAAGTGTTCTATGGTGAGTTATGGGTTCAAATACCCAGATTCTATAATCATGATAATGAACTTATTAAAAGTGGAAATGTACTTGATGAGCTGAGGGACTAAGATCCCAACACTTGTGAAAAGAGTATGGCTACAGGCCATGACTCCCCAATGATAATGACAGCCATTAGATATATGATCTAATCCTGAAGAGAGTTAATGTTGTGGTAATGATTCTATAGTGAATAAATGTTATACATGTTCTTCATATTCCTTAAAGGATAAGTGACATGTTATTCTATCAAATTATAGTTGTATTGCTTTTGATAAGAATGATGTTCTAATCTATTAGACATTGAATTAACTGCTACCAAACAAATATAATTCCTTTGTGTATATTTATCTTCTTAAGCTGCAATAATAATGTTTCTGGTGGAGAGTTATATCCCTCACTGGGGCAATTTACAATTGTCTCACCCCCGTGGGAATCACATTTTTAGGTAGACGCAGACGAGGAGGCAGGAATCCTTCAATAGGTGAAGGGCAGCAACAACAGTAACAGGGACAACAGTGAAGTCTCAAATGGAGACACTGGCTATTATACCTTGTATAGATATAGATACAGTCATATGTGTCGTCTCTGTACTCTCAGGTCTTCGTAGTAGTAGTTAGTGATTTTTGGTAACCCACTGCTTAGTGAACGCTTCTGCATTAGTTAATTATGTTTTTATGAGTTGTATGCCACACACCTGATATGATTTTACCATGCGTATAACGCAAGTGCACGCATCAGTGTAATATAGGCCTTTGTGAGGCCCGAGTCGAACACAGGGACACTGAACTGTCGATAGACTACTTACTAACTACTCGCGATCAACTAGACCGATTAAAAGGTTTTGAGAGTTGATTAAAAAATATTAAAGAAAAGAAAGCAATCGATTAAATGTTGAGTTTAATCAATTTAGATTGGAATCTTTAGGATTGCAGTTTCACCGCAGGCTCTCATTGTATTAATTCCTACATAGTTAATCAAATTCATCTCTCATTCCGGGTAGTGGTATGTATTTAGAATTGTTCATTGTCATGATACAATTCACTACCTGAATCTAGGTCGGTTCCACAGTCGTAGTAACCTATACCCTAAACTAGGTGCATGAAGACCAAACTCTAGGTTTCCACCATTAACCGTACATCACCTTGTTTAAAGGATTTATTAGTTAATGTGAATTTTGTCTCTTTTCAACCATTAATTCTTCTTTCAATGTAATTAAAGGCATTAGATTATCATTAGGGTGATCAACCATAATGATATAATGGAGAGAACGAAATCATACCATGGATTTAAGAGACAAAATATGAATTACTATGGTAAAAATATCATACAACGATTACCCGGGCTACTCTCGGTCCTAAAGACAAAGGGGATTAGCCACACATGTTCATCTCAACGAAAGACATGATGGAAGAAAGGGAAAATATGGAGAAATGTGATTGAAAGTGATGTAAACCCCTAAACGGAGGAGATCTGGGTGTTCCTTGATGTAGAGTGCACAATCTATAGCCATCCGGTGGTGGAAAACATATTTTGCGTCTCTTAGAATGATCAGGGTGTGATTCTGGGCTCTGTTCTTCTCTCCACCGCTCCTCGGGACTTGTGCAGTGGCTAATGACGTGATGCCCTAATTAGGGCCGCCGAAATTAGGTATATGGACCAGTTTAGGTCGCCAAAAGATCACCACCGTCTGATTCGGGCCGATCTGAAATAGAAACTGATCTGACGGCGTCGATACCATCGATGCGGGTCGATGGTATCGACCCGTCATAATATCGGCAGGCTTTCTTTTTTTTCTCTGACGTTCCACTTGATGCAGACTCGATACCATTGACCTGCACCTTTAGGCGTCGGTTTTGTCACCATTTTGATGTTGAAGTTGTGCAACGTCGATAGTATCGACTTTTGTGTCGATAGTATCGACCGGTTCATTGCTAGCTTGTTGTAGGTATCTTGCTACCATCGACTTCCCAATCAATGGTATCGACTCTGCTTGGCTCCTTGTGGCTGTCTCCCTGTGACTGTGTCGATACTATTGACGGATTTTTATGGTATCGACAGCTATATATATTCATTCTGCCTAAAATTTCAAGATAAAGCCAAATCAGCTATGCTGAAACAAATCAATATGATCAAAATGATAAAATATGAGAGATTTGATACAAAATGACATGTGGTACTAACCACAAAAGTGACTAATAAACACATAAAACACATGTAAAACTAGTCTATATGAGAGACTCAAAATCCTCACATCAACACCCTACAAAAGGGTCCCTCTCCCATGATGGGAGGAAACTACATCTTGATAACAAAGGTCACAAGCATCCCTATGTCCAGGGTTTACCTTCACATGAGCATGCTTAACCCTAGAAAGCTACTAAGGCTCATAGCTAACAAAAGACCACCTACTAAACCATGCTAGGTCTCCCTGATAAGTAATACTTGTTCTCATTCCTCATTATTGGACTAATATCATACCTACCCATGTCACCAACTTATAGGAGAGGGGTTCATCGAACATACACCTTAACAAAGGGGTTTCAAACATGAGGGGTGCCATGCTCAAATCTATGGAAACTCAAATCTCATCATGAGCATTAGGTACACCAAGCACTACTACTTCCACTCTTAGGTCTAGGAACCCTAGGTTCACCTTTCTGATTTCCAACTGCATGCTCAACCTTGTAACTACGTACCAAGCATGTACATGGTACGTCATGCACTTCCTATTATCATTCCACTTGAATAACACCTTAGGGTGGAGTCCTCCTCAAGGACAATCAACTAGGTATAAGGCCTTGCAACTTGTTATTGAACCTCTTCATGGTCTAAGGAACTCTTTCTCCTATCCCTAAAAGGTAAACACCTATACCATAGGCACATATGTACCAATAGTATTATCCTCCCTCTAGGGTTTGGTTACTCTAAAGGCAACTAAGATACCATCAGCCTCTAGGGATCATGCACAAGGCAACCGCAAACACCCACCTAGGTCGCAACATCCTCAACTTCTCAGGGTTTCTCCTAACCCGGAGTCTAAACTTCCAACCTTCTAACTCGGGTCTTGCTCTCTCTCTCTCTAGAGCTTGACCCTACAACAACCTTACTACCAGAGGTCCTCTTTCTAAGGTGGATCAAGCTCTCAGGCATACACCTACATGAGAGAAACCTATGTTCGCCCAAGATTATCTAAAACACTTCATGCTTATCTCATAAGCTATCCAACATACTCTCTTGGCTAGGTTTTTAGCCTACTGCCATCCCTACTGACGTACTTTGGGTGCAACTCTGCCATGCTCATGTAAGCCCATAGGGTTGCTATATGATCATCACTAACCTCGTCAATGAAGGAGTTATCCTTCACCCTAACATGCACGACCCTTCCCAGGGTTGGGTCGCCAAGGTACTCGGCTAGCCAACCTCACATGGCTCAAACTATCATAGGGATTCAAAACTTCCATCTCATCATGCCATCTCTCTCTCTCTAACCACCACTTAGGGTTAGGGTTAGCATCATCCTCAGAGGATGTGCCAGATCTCTACTTATAATGGAGGTCTCTACCTCCAAGACTAAATGTCTCTACTCATCCTCCTGACAAGAAGGTCTAGCCTCAGGTTTCTCCTGAGGGCATGGCAACATATGTCGTACGACCTAGGCATGCAACTATTCTTTAGTTTATGCTTAAACTATTAAGCTTATGTCCATGCCATCTTATTTACATGCTTTTAATTAATTTGGTGGAGGATTCCTTAACCTTATTATACATACCCTGACCTCAAGAGGGTGAGGAAGAGAGAGAAAAACCCTAAACCTTAGAATCTTAATAGAATTAGGGTTGAGAAGGGACAAAAATAGATGAGAGAGTCCTAAAGGTATCTTATTTTGAGTTTGATCCTAACACATTATCCAGGCAGTCACACAGATCTGGGAGTCCTCATATTATGACTAGCGGTGTGGAGGAAAATCTTTTCAGCCCCCGGACGTGATCCTTTTCTAGACACCTCTGTCTTTCGAAAAATCCTCTAATAACTCCCTCGGGTTCTACAAAGTTTGTAAAATTTAATAATTACTAAAGATTAAATGAGGAACCAGTGCTCAGATACCAAATGTAACGACCTTGCCTCCCGGTAACCCTCAATTAAGGGAGACCAAGAGGTCAGAGCCGTTATCCCAAATTCTTCGGATCAATGATTCGACAAATAATCAATAATAATTATTAAATTCTACCACGACTATACTAAAAGATAGAATAAAAATAAAACTTTAAAGTTGGATATCTAACTTCTATCCACCTCTAGACTCTATTCTAACTAATCCTCCTTGCACTTTATTTCTTAATTTCACAATATGCCACTTTACTGTTTGTCCTTTTCAATGTTGTACCAAAAATGTCGACAAACAAAATGTCGGTCCGCATAAATGAATATGTCGGTATGTGCGGAAAGCAATAATCATGCAATTAACCGTAACAACATATTGCAAGCAATTATGGTTTAACAAACAATTTACGTTTTAAACATAACTGCTCAATCCATCCATACCCTAGCCTCTGTCATGTCCCTACAATAGACCTGGATGCTACCTTCCTTATGGTAGATCCCCATTAAACCCCTCATGATCCTACCTAACAGGTGAATCAATTTCTTGGGTTAAGTCGCATGGCACTACCCACAGGTAGCCCACTCCTTAACTCATGGTGTGCTAAAGAGTCGCATGGCACTACACGTGGGTAGCCCAATTCCTAACTCATGATAATCTTGATGTCCTACTTAACAAGTAGGCCCTATACTAGGTTACCCTTTTCATCATTAACAAAGCCACAGAGGAGGACCATGATCTGAGCTAGTCATGCATACATATTTATGGTGATAATCATAGTCACTTTATAGTTGCATGAAATAAAAGTCATCCAAGCAGTTATTTTCAAGCAACCGATAAAACATCCGGAAATCACCATGAAACTAAAGCGATTAACCATAAGCATAACCACATACCTGATCCAGAGTACCTTGATGTCCAAGCAAGAATATTCAAGAACAATCAATCAAGCAATCAATAATATCCTGAAATTAATGCATAACATCCAAGTGTCATTGTTTTATTCAAAACATTCTCAAGATTGACTTGGATTCCACTTTAGGATTTCTAGGCCAACTTTAGGGTTTTAGACTCCATTATGCATCTATCACTTTTAATGCTCTTTTAGTCCACAATCCCTAATTACAACATCATAGGCACAATTGAATGCCAATTAAGTCTATTATGCCTCTTTTACATTAAAACTACCATTTTTATCCTTTTAAGTCATGTCAAGATCACTAGGCTCAATTATCATTTTTTTGTTTCTTTCAAAATGACAACTTGTATTTATAGTTCAATTCATATATGAACTCTATTTATCACTAATTCCAAATTTTATCCATTAGAAAACCCTAATTACCATATTAAAGGTATTTATCCACAATTAGAAAGTTTTATACTCAAAATAGCTTAGAATCATCATATCTCAGCTTTATTCATGGATTTGCACAATTAGAACCATTAAAATCCATATCAACATAATTTAGGGTTTCTAAGCTCATTAATGTATATTCATGTACATGGAAACCCTAAATTAAACCAACTATGCATAAAGATCTAATTTTCCCTTTTTATTAACAATAGGTAAATATCAACTTCAAACATCCATATAACCCTGACCAAATCATTAATTAATAAAGATTAGGGTTTTTCATTAGATAAACCATTAAAGATAGCATCTTTACATACTTTTTGAATTGCAAGTAGAATTAGGCTTCAATTACATTTTTATTGCATTCCATACATTTTTTTGATCAATCTTGATATATAATACTCTTTAATCTGAGTTACTAATTATTTCCTAACAATTAAACAAGATAAGGATTAACTAACCAATAAGTTGTTGCCACATCATCCCTTTACTAGGTTTTTGCTTTTCTTTTATTTGGGTCGGCTACGCTAGGGAAAAGACCCTAAGGCCCCTGACTCCTAGCACATCACATAGCGGCAAACTAGTAATTCTCTGGGTCTTCATCTTCTTCCTCCCGCCCGAAGCAGCCCACACGAGCGGTGGCTTGGACGGTCAGCCGCTGAGTTGACCCTCGTTTCCAGCACCCAAAACCTCCACGCAATTTATCCATCACCTCCGCCAGCTCCTCTCGAATTCATAGGACCTAACGATTCCTCTCGCATTGGTTTGTATAAGAGAGGTGGCCTGGTATCTCACCGATAGAACAGAGGAAGAGGAAGGGAAGAAAGCAGAGACTAGTTGGCAAAATTGGAGGCTGGGATGGATACCCTAACTTTAGTTGAGTCTCACAATGATTGTAATGTAGGGTTATAGGGGAGGCAGAGAAGGCAGCAGAAACACAAAATTTTCTACCTCAAACCCAGAACAAGGAAACGCGTAAACGTATATACAATAGGAAAGGGATGGTTTGTGGAATCATACCTTGTCACTAGGCTTGCTCGGCGACAATGCCTCGCGCCTTGTGTAGTCTTCACCTCCAGTCTTGGACGGTGTCTGTGCAGCTCCTGGTCGCACCGAGACTGATGACTCCTGGTCTCACCGGGACTGTCGGGATTGACAGTTGTCCTCCGAGCGGCAGAAACCTCCCGCCTCTGAAGTAGTCCACATGGACCACTTGGAACTCCAATCTCCTTGTCTCACAAGGAATTGGAAGGATTTGCACCCTCATGTCAGCGTACTAGTCGCTAACACACTCTCCTGCCACCAATTGCTTTCTGGAGTTGTCTTTCCCTTATTGTGCCTCCGTTATCGGGTAGCACTTGCTCGGGCTCTCTCTTGGTTACCAAAACCAGAGAGAACGACAACTTCACAGAGCAACTGCTTGCACTGAGTTGTACTTTGAGAAGCCCCCAATACCCCTATATATAGGAGGGTCATGGGACAGGGTTCTCCATCCTGGGCAATGCAGGACTAAAAGCAAGAGTAGAAGGGTTCGAGATTTTCCTCAAAACAACCAACTCGCAACCTGAACCGATCATTTCACAACTGAAACGATCGATTGGGGACCTGAGCTGGTCGGTTGAAACCTCAACTGATCGGTTGGGACCCATGAGCCGATTGGTTCCATCTGAATCGGTCGGTTTGTGGTCCTGGTCAGTTCTCGATTGACTTTCCATCTTTTGTTTCTAATTGGTATCAAATACCAATCCTTGTTCCAATCAAATTGGGCAAGTGAAACGAAAGGAAAATTCTCACCAATCCTACTTTCCCATCTTGCTCGGTTGCATCAGTTGAACTGATTGTTTCAACACTTGAAGCAATCATTTCACCCTGACCATGAGCTGATTGACTCACAACCTGAGCCGGTCGGTTCACCAAGTTGAGCCGATCGGTTGGGAGTGCAGATTATGCATAATCAATCAATTGCAGTTTCAATCAATCTGATACACTAATCAATCTATCCAACACCTTGAACACTATGATTTTGAGCTATCAACTAATTGAGTGTTTAATTGAACTACTAAACTCCTTTAGTAATCAATCTAAACATTGTTTGTGGACAAAACTCCTCTTCCAGGTTAAATCCTATGTGTGTGACCCTGCAGGTCCATTTCACGTTGGCAGTGAAAGTCCATAACACTTATGACTTCACAAGCAAAGAGTGGTGCCAAGTCACACATCAGTGCTACCCAAGTGAAAAAGAAAGTTGGAGAACAACTTTCAATCCTACAATCTGTGAATGGTGTTATAGTGAATGTATAATTCCTTTGTCACTGATATCCCGAATGAACTCGAGGCATGGAACAGTCATCCTGTCAACGTTCATTCACTTTCTTGATCTCAGAGTAGATTGGAAGAGATATGTATGACATCAATATCACATACTAATTCACACATGCGTGCGCATGCCTATTTCAATCCTACTCATCAAGTGGCCTTGGATATCAAACTCCCTCAGGAGGGACAAATCCCATATCTATCACTCACCCCTCAAAAGCCCCATATGTCAAAGCCACCTAATCATCACCTTTATAACAACCCATGTTTCAGGATTGTGTTTGATGATGTCAAAGTGTGCCCAACGACATGTGTTGAGTGTAGTGATTTCAGGTCAAAGAATCACACTCACCACCATCACTATGAGTACTGACTGTGACTACCATGTCATGGTTCCATGTGTCAAACTCACAGTGGGTCTATCTGGTACACTTGTTCTCTAACAAGTACCTATGTGTTTGGTTTGATATCTCTATATCATGACTAATGAGATTATGTCATCAACCAACACCACAATCTAGTCTTGTGTGTCATTGCTATCTATCTACCTTCCATAATGACATCCGACTAGGGACATAACAAGAATGTACAAACTCTTAGCATCCGTATGATCTCATCATTCAGGTTCTCAACCTGAAAGCATACGTCATTGACTACTATCATTCTCTAGACATTCAATATGTTCTATCACTATCTCATATGACTAAACCAGAAAGAATTGGAAGCTTGCCTTTGATGTTTATCAAATCAATCTTAATGTATCCCATCAATCATCCCATGATTAGCTCTCAGGGCATACATACCAACAGACTCCCACTTGCACTGTGAGCCAATCACCCTTGAATCATATTCATAGTGATCTTCAAACATGTCCCACATGTTATTGTGTTGTAGTGCGATCATAGTGAGTAATGGCAACACCTTGCCAAAGTCAGTATAAATTTCATGTCTCTCATCTCTTCGTTGTACGTCACACATATGAGATGGAGTTGTCGTAATATGTGATCTAGTATTCCTTTTCTAACCTTTAGCCACATTGCATGATCAAGGATTCCATACTTATCATCAATGAGCGGAATATCTATAAGTTCATCTCATGAACTTCCAGATCCATATAGTATCCACTGTTGTTCTCTAACACATAGATACTCGGCATTTTCTTTTAAATGATTTTATTGGAACACTTCAAACTTTCACTTTTATATATCCTATATATATTTTGCGATTAATTTTCTGTCCTTTCGGAAGTTTGCATCAATGTAACTCTTTACATCGAACTCTTCCTTATCTCCATAGAACTAGTACTTCTCAAGTACTTATCAAGTTCTTATGGTTTCCAGTAACCCTTACTGGAAGTAGACATACATCCACTCGTTATGTCCCACATACGAGTTATCAGGATGAGACCCATATTGTCATGTCCTACATACAAGATGGTGAATGCATTTTATTCTTTCCATGTCAATACATGCAAGATAATGGGATGATTACATACATGATAGATCCATATCTATTCTTAGTGTTCCCATTCTTCATAAGAATTGGACACTTAGCCTTGGGATACTAACTCCATGTAACATGGACAAGTTTTCTTCCACTGAATCTGTGCATACTGAACCCTTCAGTACAGATTGCCAATGTATGCTTTCTCTTTTCAGGTCAAGAGGTTTTCGAGAACTATCTCTATAGATCTCTATTCCTATCACATAGGAAACATCTCTATCTTCCTTAAAGATAATTTTCACTTTTGGATTTCCATTCTAGAACATTTCCATTTCACATCAACATGTGGAATGTGAACACGCTCCCACTAAATCACAGATCCCTTCTTTATCTTTGACATATCAGTCAAGCCCTTTGACTATATCATCAAAGTAAAGATCCAATTCTGAGTTGCTTGTACTCAATCAATCACATTGATTAGTCCATTGTAACATATAGACTTCATTTGCATTAGTGGATTCATAAACCTTATAGGTTGTGTCACATACACATCCATATTTTATTCCTCATAGGAATACCGTTTTAGTATCCATATGCCAAATGTCTTAGTCATCAAGTTGCAATCAACAAGCATCATCCTTCTCAAAATGTTATCCATTTGTCTTAACACATAATACTTATTTGCACTTATGGATTTCCTTCCAATGGGTGCTACCATCAAGGTCATACCTTATGGTTCACATGGAAGTCATTTAGGATGTAATGGTCATATACCATAACTCAAAATCTGGTTCCTCATATTCATCTGGATAGTTGACTCATCACATGAACAACTCATCACATAGATAATTGAGGTGTATCTATCAAGGATATAATAACTCATAACTCCTTGTGATTATTAATGTCCTTTATTAGTGTAGGGTATTCTTTATTTAAGAAGAATTTAGTTATTTGATAATCATTCTCTAACTCCTTAGAGTATGACTCCCTTTTGATTTAGACATCACTATGTCGTAATCATGAGCTCACAATGATACACTATCATAATCACTCATAAGGATCTCAAACATTTTGGTCTAAGTATTTCATTCATTGATCTCATCAAGAATTAACACTTTACCAAATTCATACTTCATCTATGATATTCTTGAATACTTCAAGATATTCATATTGGTATTTTTCTGAACACCTTTTGAAGTATTAACATTTACTCCAATAGGTATGTAAATACATCACATGTATTATACCTAATTGGATAATCATTCTCCCACTACCATTAGTGAAGATTGATTAATCATGTACAAGAGATTCATGTCTCTTACTGGTTCTCTAACCAAAAGAGTCTAGATTTATCCATCACATGGAAACTAGAAATGAATTTCTCATGATTGATGCTAATTTGATTGTTTGAGTTATCTATAACTTTTAGGTATCATTTTATCTTATGCATATCAAATACCACAAGATAAACAAGGCATTGCCACAAAGATCATATCTTTAAGATTGAAACATCAACTTTATTAATTGCCATCATTGTCATACAATATGCAAAAATAAAGTGTTTCTATCTATTGGCAATATATGAAATAGTAGTTCTCAACTCTATTTTGTGTCCCTTAGGCTGAAATAAACTGAAAGATACTCCTATCTATGGCA
The DNA here is from genome assembly GCA_963693085.1 of Alisma plantago-aquatica. NCBI lineage: Eukaryota > Viridiplantae > Streptophyta > Magnoliopsida > Alismatales > Alismataceae > Alisma > Alisma plantago-aquatica. Next base: position 1,422,202,900 of record OY856411.1, read on the forward strand.
GCAACACTTGCTCCAATGATCGGTACTTCTTTCTTGGTCCTTTCACAAAGGCCATCACTTCTTTGCAGATCTTGCATATCATATATGATAGATCCATATCTTGGTATCATATACCTCAGATAAAGAAGCAGCTCATTTCATGATACCTTAGGTGGAGATCTCCATCCCCTCCTTCATCTTCTTTTGTTCTTCCAGATATAGAGGGCAATTCCCTCATACACCCTTTCCCCATGTGCCTTGAGGCTGAAGACGGCTTGGATTGCTAGCTAGCATTAGAACACTTCTTTGCTTTGCCCTTGTTCTTGCCCTTAAGAATTACCTTTTCTTTGATCACATCAAAGATTATGGTTTGTCTTTCTTCATCTTTGCCTCTACTATCCTGAACATGTCCAACAACTCTGTCAACGCTTGTCAAAGTTGTTCATGTTGTAGCTTATCATGAATTGTATGATTCTCACAACATTTGCAGTATCATACCAATAGCCAACTCTTGGCTCAGAGGGAATCCTTCTTAGTCAGGTTTTCCACATACCCAATCATATTGAGTGTGTGAATACCTTACTGGATCTCCTTCTGTCATGACATACTGGGATAGTGTCTTGTAGACATCATATGCCTCATGTTGTCTCTGCAACTTATAGTTCAGAGAACACAACATCAAGCACTCCTCATCAATGTCATCCTCGGTATGCTTCCATAAGCATACTTGCAGCCATTGATGTGGTGGGATTGAGTTCAACTGGTCTTGGTATAACTAGGACTTAGAGCTTTCGCTCTTTGAGAACACTTCTCATCATCCTAACCAGTCGTGGAATTATTCCCATTTTATTTGTTGGTCTCAAAGACCGATCACAAATAAAGTGATATGTTGATTAACCATTTATTTTAATAAAAGGAAATATATGCAATTTTAGTCCAAAACTCTTTTTGACTTGTTTGATTGATTTGAAAAGTTGACGATAAAATTAGGCCTTTTAATTAATTATCGCTCCCACTATTTTAGTTCAAATTGATAGCCCTCACCATCAATTAGGAAGATTGTAGTGTACAACCTTCTAGTGGGCAAGATCCTGAAATCCTCTAAGTTATGGACCAGCTTGGGCTGTCACCCACAACTTAGATCTCTCAGGTAGGAAACTCTTGCCAATTTCATCATATGCAACTCTTGATAAAATTTCATATGCAACTCCTTGCCATGATCATCTCCATGCCTCAAGGTGCTAGATCCTATCTAGGTCACCTTGTTAAGTCCGACCCAAAGCAAACATGATGAATATGCACCTTGCTTGGGCAGACCCACATATTCATCCTTCACGCTTCCACGAGATAGACGGTGCACCACGCTTGGGCGTGCCCACACTTGGTCGATCAAGCTTTTCATGAGTGCCGCATTTGGAAGGCATCTAAAACTTAATATTTAATGAGGGATTTGGTTTTTATATACATAGACATATCCAATCACCACAATACATAGTACGTATCATATACATGCAATATCCCACAGAAAACATGCAAAACGATAAAAGCAATGATTATGGCCATCTTAATGTGATTCCTCGAGCCAAGAGGAATCACGATCATCTAGGTCTACATCACATGCAACCTGTATAAGATGATCTATGTGCTTTGCCTTTCTGGGTTTGATCAACTCATCACATGAATGATCGGCTCGTCATCAGACTGGTCGGCTGGGTGCCACCAGCCGATCGGTTGGCTCCTCCAACCGATCAGTTCGCCTGGTCGTCGTGCATCTCTTCATGGCCGCCACCCACCCGTCTAACTCCTCAAACCAGTCATCAACCGATCGGCTCACTCCTTGAACTGATCGTCTGGAACGTTAACCGATCGGTTCACGCCTTGAACCGATCGTCTTAGCTGTCGTCAGGATGTCCTCCGTTCTTTGACATAACAGGAAATAAAATTCTATCCTATTTTACATTGTATAAAGAGAAACCTCGAGTTAAATTCGAGGGGAGAAAAGATAGGAAAGAAATCTCAAATTATTTTGAGTTACATCATGAATAGGAGAAGGAAGATCGGTGCGTAGACTGAGATGCAAGCAACCACATACAACCATACACAAATAGGGTTTATTGGCCATAACCACGCTATACATCCACCATAAAACTCATTGAAGGGCGACGCGTATCGCGTGCATTCATAATACATATCATATATGTAAATTGGGATTTGTGGATTTAGGATTGTACATGCATAAAGCCAATATTATTCACATCGTATGCAATAAATAAAGGCGACAAACCAAAATCAATTATATCGATAATCCTAAAGTATAGAACAGTTGACGTGGCTTTGATACCACTGTAGGGTTATAGGGGAGGTAGAGAAGGCAGCGGAAACAAAAACAATTTCTCCCCCAAAACCAGAACAAGGAAACGTGTCAACGTCTATACAATAGGAAAGGGATGGTTTGTGGAATCATACCTTGTCCCGAGGCTTGCTGGGCGACAATGCCTCGCGCCTTATGTGGTCTTCACCTCTAGTCTTGGACGGTTTATGTGCAGCTCCTGGTCGCACCGGGACTGACGACTCCTGGTCTCACTGGGACTGTCGGGATTGAAAGTTGTCCTCCGAGCGGTAGAAACCTCCTGCCTCTGAAGTAGTCCACATGGACCACCTGGAACTCCAATCTCCTTGTCTCACAAAGAATTGGAAGGATTCGCACCCTCCTGTCAGTTTACTAGTCTCCAACACACTCTCCTGCCACCAATTGCTTTCTGCATTTGTCTTTCCCTTGTTGTGCCTCCCTTATTGGGTAGCACTTGCTCGGGCTCTCTCTTGGTTACCAAAACCAGAGAGAACGACAACTTCACAGAGCAACTGGTTGCAGTGAGTTTTACTTTGAGAAGGCCCCAATAACCCTATATATATAGGAGGGTCATGGGACAGGGTTCTCCATCCCGGGCAATGCGGGACTAAAAGCAGGAGTAGAAGGGTTCGAGATTTTCCACAAAACAAACAACTCGCAACCGGAACCGATCGTTTCACAATTGAAACGGTTGGTTGGGGACCTGAGCCGATCGGTTGACACCTCAACCGAACGGTTGGGACCCATGAGCCGATCGGTTCACTTCTGAACCGGTCAGTTCGTGGTCATGATCAGTTCCTGATTGACTTTCCATCTTTTGTTTCTAATTGGTATCAGATACCAATCCTTTTTCCAATCAAATTGGGCAAGTGAAAGGAAAGGAAAATTCTCACCAATCCTACTTTCCCAACTTGCTCGGTTGCATTAGTTGAACCGATCGTTTCAATACTTGAAGCAATTGTTTCACCTTGACCATGATTCGATCGACTCACAACCTGAGCCGGTGGGTTCACCAAGCTGAGCCGATCGGTTCATCACATGAGCCGATCGGTTGGGAGTGCAGATTATGCATAATCAATCAATTGCAGTTTCAATCAATCAGATACTCTAATCAATTTGTCCAACACCTTGAACACTATGATTTTGAGCTATCAACTAATTGAGTGTTTAATTGAACTACTAAACTCCTTTAGTAATCAATCTAAACATTGTTTGTGGACAAAACTCCTCTTCCAGGTTAAATCCTATGTGTGTGACCCTGCAGGTCCATTTCACGTTGGCAGTGAAAGTCCATAACACTTATGACTTCACAAGCAAAGAGCGGTGCCTAGTCACACATCAGTGCTACCCAAGTGAAAAAGAAAGTTGGAGAACAACTTTCAATCCTACAATCTGTGAATGGTGTTACATTGAATGTATAATTCCTTTATCACTGATATCCCGAATGAACTCGAGGCATGGAACAGTCATCCTGTCAATGTTCATTCACTTTCTTGATCTCAGAGCAGATTGGAAGAGATATGTATGACATCAATATCACATACTAATTCATACATGCGTTTGCACGTCTATTTCAATCCTACTCATCAAGTGGCCTTGGATATCAAACTCCCTCAGGAGGGACAAATCCCATATCTATCACTCACCCCTCAAAAGCCCCATGTGTTAAAGCCACCCAATCATCACCTTTATAACAACCCATGTTTCAGGACTGTGTTTGATGATGTCAAAGTGTGCCCAACGACATGTGTTGAGTGTAGTGATTTCAGGTCAAAGAATCACACTCACCACCATCACTGTGAGTATTGACTGTGACTACCATGTCATGGTTCCATGTGTCAAACTCACGGTGGGTCTGTCTGGTACACTTGTTCTCTAACAAGTACCTATGTGTTTGGTTTGATATCTCTATATCATGACTAATGAGATCCTATCATCAACCAACACCACAATGTAGTCTTGTGTGTCATTGTTGTCTATCTACCTTCCACAATGACATCTGACTAGGGACATAACAAGAATGTACAAACTCTTAGCATATGTATGATCTCATCGTTCAGGTCCTCAACCTGAAAGCATACGTCATTGAGTACCATCATTCTCTAGACATTCAATATGTTCTATCACTATCTCATATGATTGAACCAGAAAGAATTGGAAGCTTGCCTTTTATGTTTATCAAATCAATCATAATGTATCCCATCAATCATCCCATGATTAGCTCTCACGGCATACATACCAACATTTAGTGCCCTTGCATTGTTTGCACATCCCCTTATATAGCCATGGGGTCCAAAGGCAACTGACTAGGGACCTGTGCGTTGGGTGAACCTTATGGAGATCCCCAAACTAGGTCAAACCTAGGGTAGGTGGGTGCATTTCTTTCTTCGAAAGCCAATGGGATGGTTTCCATGTTCGCTCATGCATTAGATGAGAGAGAAAATCGAGTTATTTGTTTGCAACTACAGCTCCTACTTTCCTATTTGGGCTTGAGGTAGGTGACAACGTAGCCACTGCTGGATCAGAATCTAACGTCTGTGGTTCCATGCGCATATTTTAAAGACATCTCTTTTAGGAAATAAAATGCGGACACTTAAATGGAATCGATGATTATCCTTTCACTTTATGCAAACTCATAAAATCAATAACTCTCTCATCGTTTATCCTTTTTCAATAAAATTTTAGGTGACAGTCTATTTTGACTTAATATACGTATATTCCAAGTTTGAAGTTGAAACTCAAAAGGAATAACCCTTTTTCTTCATTTGCAAGTCAAAGACTTATAAGGCATATATTATGCATATTTTCTCTCTCTTAATCTTTTATTTTCTTTGATTTTGATTCCTTTCTCCATTAGAAACTATGTGGACATGAAATCTCATCCAAGATGGATTCATTATCCATATTTCCACATATTTCTTGTAATATTATCATTATCTCACATTTCTTCTAAATAAAGCAATATTTAATTAATCCTTTCTCTTTCTTATTGCATTATCTTTGCAATTTGGATTCCTTGGAACCCAAGGAACCCAAAAGGCATGAAATCCCCTCTGGGGAATATTCCTTTGCCTTCTAGAGGTTTCTATGTATTTCTCATAAATATATTGCTTAATATCCATTATCTTTTATCTTTTTCCATTATTTGGACTTTTCCTCTTTTCTTTTCTTTTATATCCATTATTAGATTAACATAATAATAGGAATCACGAAATTCTTATCTAAAGGGATATTTACAAAGAAATCTATTCTTTGAAGCAAAGCATACAACCTTTTCATTTAAGTACATATTCATAAAATCATTACATTTCAATTATGAAAACATATGCAAAATTGGGGTTGTAACAACTCTGGCTTTAGGGTTTTCCAAATACAAACTCAAAACACTGACGGTTGTGTGTTTCAAAAATGCATTTAACACTAATGATCAGAGACATATTCATAGTCTTACATGCCTAGTAATCCTATGCTCATTAAGATGCGACCACTTATTTGCTCTTTTACACATTGTTAAAAAATCCGTAAACAAACATTTTCCAATTAGGATTAATAAATCCGGTTCAGAAAGAATTAATTAAATAAATAATTAATTAATTATGTAGTTGTATCCTAGTGTAAAAACAAGATGGAAGATGAAAGACATTCACCGCAATGCACAATCTATAAGCCACACACCACTAGTCTGAGCCTGTGCCCGGCCCAGCTAGTCCGGCTGATTAATCACGTAGTTGTATCCTAGTACAAAAAGAAGACGGAATACATTCTCCACAATCCACAAGCCCCAGCCCAAGCCCGGCCCGGCCCGACCCTGTGAGGCGTGGCACGCACGCGCGTGTTGTGGTCATCATACCCACCAATGAGATAAGCATACCCTCTACTAGGACCTTTGGAACTAGTGTCACATATAAAGATCACAAAAGTTTTAGAAAACTTCCTTCTCCATTAGCACTAGACACAAAACTACCTTTCTCCCATTTACTAGTTGCACTACATTGGGTTTAACCCATGCTATATACATGGCTATCAGCCATATATCTAACACCATCCAGATATGTGACAATCTGTTCACCGGGGGTGTGAGGCAGTCGACACAGGATACCAGAGAAACTGGGCGTTGGATGTTCTCTTTTGTGAACGGTGTTTCTTCTTTGCCAAAGATACATATACGCTTTTGCTTATCCTTGCGAAGTCCGTTACAATTCGCTACATAAAGATGCAAGTCCCTTGGATCGGCAACCAACATCAAGGTGTATCATTCTTTGAGATCCATTTGCTTAACTAGCCTACCGATATCCCTACAGCATCTTTGGGAGACACAATTATGATGCGTACTGCCAAGTCCTCCATCTTGAATTTTACAAATCTCTGGCGGCATTCTAGTGGGATATGGTGGTAAAGGATACATGTGGAAGGAGTACTAGAACCACAGCTGTTGAATGCGCTGAGAAGGAGTTCTCTCCCCAAAAGCATCATGCTTGTGTCGCCTTTTCCATCACAGACCTGTAAGGATGCAGTATACGGGCGTGCATCCATGCTTGTATAGAGCGCCACCGTAACAATGATGTGGTTAGTGCAAACTGATCATGTTACCGATAAACAATTAGAACGAAGGGTCACGGTTATAGAGAGTCGAAATATTACCTTGATAATTTTAGGTAGGTATGTACGTGGAGGAGTCCGATGATTGTTGGAGTGGTATAAGAAATGTGTAAAGGAGTAGGTAGGTTAGTGGAGTAGAAACGAGTAATGACTCTTAGGCCATGTTTGGTAGGATGTAAAAAGAGCGCAAACTGAGTTTTCTGATTCATGAAGCTTAAAACGCATGAATTTCGAGTACACTTGTTTCATTTGGTAGGATGTCGTACGAATTCGTTTTTATTTCTGTTTCGTTTGGTATACTTGTGATCGCATTATGCAGCAGGCGTGTGCTTTTACATGAGAGGGAGGTGCGTTGTACTTCTTTCACGGAGAGGGAGATCAACTTTGTGGGTTAAGAATGTAAAAACGCCATGCCGGACTGCTTCTGCACCCGACTCCCCACTTTTCGGGCGCAGTACCTTTTCTGGGATTTTCGGTAAAAAGTTGAGGCGGTGGTGAGTTTCAATTCCGGGAATTGATATTCACGGCCGGCAACCAAATAAATTTCGGGCCTAAATTCTAGGAATCAGTTTTCCGTGATCTGAAGTTACATCCAACCAAACCGGCCCTTAGTAGAGTAGAATAGTAGATATGAAGTACCATTTTGTCAAGGGCCGTGATACACGCAACCAGCCCTACACCCCAAACGGCCAAACCACCCCCTCCAACGGTCACCCGGAACCAAACCCTCGCAACAGTCTTTGTTCATTAACAGTCCATTAACGGTCGTAAACGGCAGAGACGTCGCCGAAAACGATCCGCTCGGCCCATATTAATCTCTCTCCTCCGTAAACGGTGGGGAGTATCGAGCACCCCGCAGGGAGGTGGTGTGAGAGGTTGACGAGCGCAGAGAGAGCGGCGTGTTTGGAGGTGCTGCTGGTTACGTCGGTGATCGAGAGTAGGATTGGCGGGAGTAGCGTGGCACATGTGGTGGAAGGAAAGAGGTACGCCTGAGAGGTCTTCGCTAGGGAGGTGATGGATTGGAGCAGCGCCATGAGGTCGTCGCTGTTGCTGCCGCCGTGATGATCATGCCTACCGCTTGACATGGCCAACGCCTTCGTCAACTTCCGGATGACGCCCGCTTCCACCTTTGCCACCTTGTTTCTGCACGTCGAGATGGGAATAAACGCAGTCAATTCAAAGTATCCAATTGACCAGAGAAAGGAAAAAACAAAAGAATAAGAATTGGTAGTCACGAACGTATCGAATTGAAACTCACTACTGGAAATCATAGCAGTTTCTACGGGGGTTTACTTCGCAACATTAACGGCTACCCAATCTTTACGGTCCCCCACGTGGATAATATTTTCCTGCCAATTATCTGAAACTGATATTTTTCCGCACTGGATTTGGAGGGGAAAAAATGTTCAAAATGACCAATATACATCTGAAAGCCGGCCCTATCAGTCACACAGAACAAATCTCTCTTTCCGCTTTCCATCGCGATGTCTTCCGAGAATAGGGCCCTTTTCTCCTTTGCCGCCATTCACAGCCAGCGGCCCCGACGAGCTGTAGCGCTGAGCGCGGACGTGCCAAAGTCAAGCGTGGTTATGCTGCGACAAAGCTAGGCGTACGAGATGAAAAGCAGATGACTTTTCATGTCTGCTACCAAGGGTATTGACGATTGCAACGAGATGACGAGGAAGCTGCAAGAGAATCTATCGACTTGTGTCACTCCCTGAAAGTGTGAAGACAGTGTTGATCGTTGGTTGTTTAATTGCTGATCAACAATCTGTTTCTGAGAAAGGTTAGCTACAATTTATGCTTTGTTTTATGCCCCTTTAAGAGTCTGCTTTTTTACTAATCCTCAGACCGCATTTTTCGCTTGCTTGCGTTGACGGCGGCGCACTGGTCCCCTCTTCCAAGTTGAACGAGTAGCTAGAATAGAGCAGTTCATATTTTCATCATCATGTGGGAGTAAAAACAAGGAGGATGGTCAAGGGGACGACATAGGATTGGGAGGAGGACCACCGTTAGCTTTTATGCACACTGATGGAATTCCTGACTTGGTGCTCATTTACACAATAAACATTAATGGTTGTCGAACTGCATATGTTTAATAAGAGGACATATTTCTTGGGTAACAACATCTCTTTAGAGCCGAGCCATAACACAAATCAAGCTGACAACAGCTCCCTTCATGATCTCCCAATTTTGGATTGTTTCAGTTGTTGTGCATCTAGAATGACATAGGTCGTAAATAAACATGGGTATACATGTATATCCTCAAGCTCAAATTTCATAATCAGATAAAGACTTTCTCTTGTACTTAAATACATGTATCTCAATGGGCATGGTCTTGATTCTTTATATACTCGTAGTCTATACATTTGTATATAAGTAATTTTACAACTGACATTTAACAAATATAAGTAGCTTATGACAACAAAATAAACAAAAAAAATGGAACTCCACGCGTCAACACAGTCACACATATGCACATTGAGTGCCATTCCTCCAATAACAAATTTCTGGATATGTTTGCATGTTGGTGGCTGCACATATTCACCCAATATGAAGGCAGCATGGTAGCTAAGGTCAAGATTAATATTCAGACTCTATAAATATCGGCCAACTAAGAGGTACTGATTATCATTCTCCTATAAATTGATATATATAGCAGTGGTATTTCTTATTAAGTTTAGAACATGCTACACGGTGGTTGTAGTTAACAAAGATCATTCGTAGCGTCAATGAAGATTATATACAAATTTATGTTACTTTATAAGTATTAATAACTTAAATCTCTTTACAACATCTATTTCCAGCATACGTGTAAGGTTAATATTACATATGCAATCAGGTATCTATAAATTCAAATCTAATATAACAATAAAACTACAACAAAGGTCCTCATGCCCTTGGCTTGATGGAAAAAACCATGATTTGTGTGTGTATTTGTGCACGTACATGTGTGTGTATTTAAGGGGTTGTATACATTGGAAACATCTCAATTTATAATGTTAAGTAATTATAGAGTCAATTTTTGACATCTAATCTCGTAATTGTAAATATAGCATGTTAAGATTTATAGAGTCAATTTATAATGTAAATTATATTTATTTTTCCATTTCCATAAATATTATTATTTCGAAGTAAATTGGCAACTCCCATTTTACAACTATGAGGAGCAATAAATTTATCAAATATAAGATAAAAATTTTACATATAATTTTGACAATATATTTAGCTATATTTTATTTATAAGCATAATATTTTAGCCCTATAAATGGATAACATAAAAACATTTGACTAAGGATTCATATTACGAGAGATATATGGAAAACATGTTATATCCTTAGGTGTAGATTTATGTCTTAAGAAGCATATGCACGCAAACAAATTCTGTGTGAAAGAGAGCTAGATGAATAATTATAGAGGTGCTTTGGGTACTTAATTGATAAGATAACACAATCCCATCTTATGAAACATACACACAAACAAATTCAGCTAGAGAGCTACATGACTAAATATAGAGAAGTTTTGGGCAACAAAAGCATATAAGATAACTCACTAATGATAAAAATAGGTTGTAATTACTAGCATCAAAGATTGTATGGAATACCCAAAATGTCTTATAACTATGGAGTTCAGGTTGGTAATCTTAGTAATCAAAATTTACCTTTTTATTTGGAAGTTAATCCTAGTATAATGGAAGTTTTCCAATTATAATAATCTTTGAGGGTCAATGTATTTAAATGATAATTCTATTCATAACACACCCTTTCATAATAAGATTGATCAATTGATAGTATGTATAATCGTAGTACACATAATCTAGAGAATATAAAAGAAGAAAGAAGTGGTGTGAGCAATCATCGGTTTTTTTTTCATTTTGTACTACTAAAAGCGTCATTTTACTTTCAATGATAGAAGGGTAAATCACATTTAGAGAACATAATGGAAAAAATGTCATTCTTGTTTTGAGTTGATGTTCATTTTTTCTCTATGTGTGAATATTGATGGTAAAGCTTTACTATCTTTGTTATATTAGATCAAGGGTTAAATATCAAATTATGTTTATGTGTATTTGGAAGTAGTGAAACAAATAGAGTCTGGCTAGAATAAGATAAGCTTCCAATTAAATTGTAAGTGACGAAAATGTATGTGGTATTAATAGAAAATCTTAATAACACCATAAGAGTTAGCATGGTATAATCATGGAATTGTATAACCATCATTATTATTTACATTTTTTAGATAGTGTTCATGATCTTAGAGTAACTTGTCAATTTATATATTGATCAATTTACTTAATAAATTGTGTATGTTTTTCGTGTTTGTTTGAAGGAATTATTAAGATGGCATACACGTCTATTGAAGATAAGAGTTGGATGTATTGTTGTAATTCAAAATTTGACAGATTAAACAATACACACTTCTGTTAGGGTGTCGACTTTTTCTTAGATTTTGCATTCAAAGACAATCCTGACACATAAAAGTTGTGCCCATGTAAAAGTTGTGAGAATACCATTCATCAACAGTTAGATGTTATTCGGTATCACATCTTGAGTAATGGATTTCTAGATCAGTATAAAAGATGGAAGTATCATGGAGAAAATGACCTTGAACCTAGATTGGAAAATGTGAACAACACTTAAAATATACATATGATAAAAAACATGATGGGTGCTTATGAGGAAGTTGAGAAAATATATGAGTCAAGTAATAAAGATCAACAAATTCATGAATGTGATATTGATATTGATAGTTTTGAAGAGTTGATAAATGATGCAAACACTCCTCTATATCCTGATTGTCCTATTTCTAAGTTTTATGCAATACTTGATTTACTGAAAATGAAATGTGATAATAAATGGAGTAAGAAGGGAGCAAGTGATGTTTTGGAATTTGCTCATAAAATTCTTCCACCAAATAACACACTTCCTAAAAATTGGTACGAGTGTAAAAGGATAATGAGCAGTTTAGGTCTGATATGTAAGAAGATCCATGCTTGTCCCAGTGATTGCTTGTTGTATTACGGGGAAAATGAGAACCTAAATGAGTGTCCCAAGTGCAAAAAATCTAGATGGATATCCTCAATTTCAAAGAAGAAGAAATTTGGCCCAGCTAAGATTCTTTGTTATTTCCCTTCGATTCTGAGGTTGAAAAGACTTTTTATGTGCATAGTTACATCTACTCTTATGACATGGCACAAAAAGACAACACCAAGTAATATTGGAGAAATGAGTCATCCAAGGGATTTTGAAGCATGGAGAGATTTTGATAATAAGCACCCTATGTTTAGTATTGAATCTCATAATGTTCATTTAGGGTTAGCAACAGATGGGTTTAACCCCTTCAACATGGCAAAGGGTAGCAATCATTCCGTTTGGCCTGTGATTTTGATGGTTTACAATTTGCCTCCTTGGTTTGTTTTGGATCAATGTTATTTTATGTTGTCTCTTTTGATTGATGGACCAAAAATTCCAACAGAAATCGATATTTATTTGTGTCCATTGATTGATGAGTTGAAAACATTATGGAATGATGGTGTAAAGGTGTATGATTCCTTTGTTGGTGAAACTTTCACTATGTGTGCAGCTTTGTTATGGACTATTAGTGATTTTCCAGCTTTTGCCATGTTGTCTCGATGGAGTACAAAGGGTTATAAAGCATGCCCTACATGTCATTCTTTAAGGGGATCTATTTACCTTCCAGCTAGTAGAAAGGTTGTATATGTGAGACATCGACGTTTCTTACCTAGTAATCATTCATGGCGTAATGATGTGAAAAACTTTAATGGTGAAACTGAGTTTGATAATGCAAAGACCCTTGTCTCGTGAAGAGGTGGAAAACCTTTTAAATAATTATGATCCCATAAGTTTTGCTAACAATGTGTGGAAAAAGAAAAGTATATTTTTTGAGCTTCCTTATTGGAAAACGTTGTTGTTGTGACATAACATGGATGTCATGCATATTGAGAAGAATTTTTATGAAAATATTTTGGATTGGTTGTTGGAACAAGATGGGAAGACTAGGGACATTAAAGCAATGCTTGACTTGGAGGAACTAGAAATCTGACATTCTTTGTGGCCTAGAACAGTGAAAAGAACTAAAAAAACCATTCTTCCACATGTAATATATAACATGACAGATGATGAAAAAAAACTTTTTTGAAAGTTCTCAAAGATTTGAAACTTCCATACGGGTTCGCTTCAAATATATCTAGTAAAGTACATGTTTCAGATAGAAAAATTGGAGTTCTTAAAAGCCATGATTATCATATCTCGATGCAACAACTTTTGCTTCTAGCTTCAAGAACAACAATATCTAAACCTATTGTTGTGGCAATAAGTGAGTTGTCTTCTTTCTTTAGAGAATTATGCAATAAGGTCATCAATGTTGGAAAGATGGAAGAATTGCAAAAAAATTGTATAACTCTATGCAAGTTAGAAATGATCTTTCCTCTAGCATTCTTTAATGTGATGATGCATTTGACCGTTCATTTGCCCACCGATGCCAAAATTGTGGGATCTGTGTATTTTCGCTAGATGTATCCAATTGAAAGATATTTATTTAGACTCAAAAGTTACATTCGAAACAAAAATAAACCAGAGGGCTCTATTGCTGAGGCTTACCTAATGGAGGAGGCCATTACATTTTGTTCTCGGTACAAGAATGGTAACAATGTGAAGATATAGAGTTTAAAAGCATATAAAGAGGGACTAATTGGTACAACTGTGGAGTGTATTTCTTCTGAAGAGGAACTATTTCAAGCACATCGCTTTGTCTTATTAAATACAGATGAAATTCAACATTATTTAAGGTAAATTTCAACATCATAATTGTTTCTTCATATATAACACATGTTACATATAGGATATATTAACTTTAACTTAAATTGATTTTACCAATGTGACATGTAGGATACATAAAAATATTCTACAAAATGAAAATCCAAGTTGGAATTATTTGAGAATCCAAAGGGAACAACATCAAAACTTTGTACATTGGTTTAAACAATATGTGAGTCTCTTCAGATATATCAAACATTAATTCTAACTACATGTTTACAAAATTATTTATTGTTTTTTAACAGATTTCAATGCTTGATGAATCTTATGGTTTGTCTGAAGATGTCAAATGCTTGGCTCATGGTCCGAAGCCTGGGGTATTTTCATATAAAGGATATTTTACCAATGGATATAAATTTGAGGTTAAAACAAAAGAAAGTGTGAGGGTGACACAAAATAGTGGAGTAGCGACTATTGGGAATGATGGTCAAGTATTCTATGGAACTTTGGTAGACATCATGAAAATCACATATTCCAAAAAGCTTGTTATGTATCTATTTAAATGCATATGGTATGATTCAACATATGGGTGTCATAAGGATGAATATAATTTTACTATGATAGATACAGTTCAAAGAAGCTATCGAGATGAACCATTCATCTTTCCAGAACTAGTGCAACAAGTGTATTACTCAATTGATCCTGAATTTTCAGAATGGAGTGTTGTTTGCCATTGGAGGCCAAGGAGTACATATGGTTGTTCTGCCTATTCTCATATTAACAATTCAAAGAAATCAACAAGCCCCCCAACTGAGGGTTCTCAAAGTGGTTAGTAACATATAACATATCTTTCTAGATAATTCCTATGTTTCTAATATACTTTAGATGTTATGTGAGTTATCTAAGTGTCATATGTATGTGTTGGTCACAATGATACACAAGTATAAGAACGTTTTTACTAAATAATGATCAAATTCAGACCTTCTCCTTTTCTAAAAAATGAATTTCATGTTGAAGGAAAGCTTGAGCAACCTAGAGGGAACAATTCTATATTAAACACATCAAGGAATTCTACAAGCCCCCCAATTAAGGGTTCTTAAAGTGGTTAATAATTTATACCTTAGTTTCTGGTCTTCTTGATATATTTACATGTTCTATGGGTTATCTCGATATATCTTATACGTTTTGGTCCCACTTATACATATATCTTGTTCCAATTCAATTTTGAAGGTTTGAACATGCATCCTAGAACAAATATTTCTTCCCTTCGCACTCTAGGCAGTCTTACAAGGATACAAAATGAAGATTGAATATGGTTTGCAATGCGTTTTCATGTTTTCTGGTGCATATTTTAGACAAATTCAGACCTTCTCCTTTTTCTGAAAAATGAATTTCATGTTAAAGGAAACCTTAAGGAACCTAGAGGGAACCATTCTATATTAAACACATCAAGGAATTCTACAAGTCCCCAATTGAGGGTTCTCAAAGTGGTCAGTAACTTATAACTTAGTGTCTAGTCTTCTTGATATATTTACATGTTCTATGGGTTATCTCGATATATCTTATACGTTTTGGTCCCACTTATACATATATCTTGTTCCAATTCAATTTTTAAGGTTTGAACATGCATCCTAGAAGAGATATTTCTTCTCTTCGCACTCTAGGCAGTCTTACAAGGATACAAAATGAAGATGAACATGGTTTGCAATGCGTTTTCATGTTTTCTGGTGCATATTTTAGTCAAATCCAGACCTTCTCCTTTTTCTAAAAAATGAATTTCATGTTGAAGGAAACCTTGAGGAACCTGGAGGGAACCATTCTGTATTAAACACATCAAGGAATTCTACAAGCCCCTTAATCGAGGGTTCTCAAATTGGTCAGTAACTTATACCTTAGTGTTTGGTGTTCTTGATATATTTACATGTTCTATGGGTTATCTCAATATATCTTATACGTTTGGGTCCCACTTATACATATATCTTGTTCCAATTCAATTTTGAAGGTTTGACCATGCATCCTAGAAGAGATATTTCTTCTCTTCACACTCTAGGCAGTCTTGTAAGGATAAAAAATGAAGATAAGCATGGATCGTAATTTGTTTTCTTCGATTCTTATAAATGATTTAGTCAAATTCAGACCATCTCCATTTTCTAAAAAATGGCTTTCATGTTGAAGGAAACCTTGAGGAACCTAGAGGGAACCATTCTATATTTAACACATCGAGGAAGTCTACAAGCCCCCCAAATGAGGATCCTCAAGGTGGTTAGTAACATATAACTTATCTTTCTAGATAATTCCTATGTTTCTAATATGCTTCAGATGCTATATGAGTTATCTTAGTGTCATATGTATGTGTTGGTCCCATTGATACAAAATTATAAGAACTTTTTTTGCTAAAGAATGGTCAAATTCAGACCCATCTCATTTTTTACAAACTTATTTACCACTTATACATACATCTTTCTTTAATTCAATTTTGAATGTTTGCACGTTCATCTTAGAAGAGATATTTCTTCTGTTCGCACTCTAGGCAATCTTACGAGGATACAAAATGAAAATGAACTTGGTTTGCAATGTGTTTTCATATTTTCTTGTGCATATTTTAGACAAATTAGACCTTCTCCTTTTTCTGAAAAATGTCTTTCATGTTGAAGGAAACCTTGAGGAACCTAGAGGGAACTATTCTGTATTAAATACATCATGGAATTCTACAAGCCCCCTAAATGAGGATCCTCAAGGTTGTTAGCAACTTACATCCTAGAAGATATATTTCTACTTGTCACACTTTAAATAGTCTTACAAGAATATTTCAATTAAATTTAGACAAAATATTCTTCTAATATATGTGTTTCATTTTGAAGGCAAATTTTTGGAACCATCTCATTTTTTTAAAAACTAGTTTTCACCTTGAAGGAAACTTTGAGGAACACAATCCTGAATTTAACACTTCAAGGCAATCTACAAGCCCCCCAAATGAGGGTTCTCAAAGTGGTTAGTAACTTATATCTTACTTTTGTACATAGTATCTTGCCTTCTTGATATATCTTACTTGTTCTCAATGTGCTTTCATGGTTTCTTTTCCATATATTATTCAAATTCAGACCATCTCCTTTTTATGAAAAATGTCTTTCATGTTGAAGGATACCTTGTGGAACCTAGAGAAAATCATTTTGGGTTTAACACATCAAGGAATCCTCCAAGCCCCCCAATTGAGGATCCTCAAGGTTGTTAGTAACTTATAATTTATCTTTTTGGATAATTCCTATCTTATAATATGCTTTAGATGTTTTATGAATTATCTTGGTTTCATATGTTTATATTGGACCCATCTCAATAGGAACTTTAAGGTCCACTTTCTAAGGAAAATCTATGGGTCAAAATTCTAGAATGACTACACGCTCGATTGGTATGAAGACTTGTTAGTCATGGTTTCAAATTTGTTAAATTAAATATATGATACTAAATTGTGATGTGTTGTAACTCAAAATGTACCCTCTATTCCAAAAAAAAGATATAGAGGAGTGGTGAAGTTAAGTTCTTTACTGCCACCATGAGGAAAAGTCCACAAGTGTTTGTTTAATGAAGGCAGAGCTCCAATTGGTGAAATATCTAGGAAGTTGACTAATTATTTTGGAATTTTTGCAAAGAAGGGTATGTATTTTCCATTACACAAAGAATGGGGAGAAGATCATATTAAGGGTTTTGAATCCACCATGGATGATGTGATGGTATGTCAACAAGTATAATATATCTTCTGTGGATTTATTAAACTTGAAGTGTTTCTAACATGTACACCATTCTAGGAGTTGTATGATTTTCGCATGGCAGATGGAGAGACATTTTCAAATATGCAAGATGTTGTTTATTGGTGTTATATCAATTTAGAAAATAAGGTTATATCTTGGCGAAGCACATTAAAAAATAAAATCTCTATTTCTAAGCATCCAAACCAAGAATAACAAGAAACGCCTGATTCATGAGTCACTGTCTGGGAATGGATGAAATTTTTGGAATACTAGAATTCTGATGTTAAACAAGTTAATCAATAAAAGTAATTAGTTATGTACATTGTTGATGTATTTATATAATTAATATCAAATACATTTCTTTTTACTCATAACAGTAGGAATGCGCTCGAAATAAGATTAATCGTGGAGGTCCTCGTCCCACACATAGAACTAGAGCTAAATCATATTCCCATTGTTTTCAAGAATGGGTAAAAATGATAGTTAGACTTTTATATTTAATTCATTTTATGATATAATTTTTATTTGGTCAAAAATTAATTTCTTATTTATTGTGATAGATTGAAAAGCGAGTGATAGCAATTGAATGGCAGACGTACCTTAAATACCATCAAGATGTAAATTGTAATTATTTGGATGAATACACAAAGAAAAAATGTGTAAGTATAATTTTTAGACTTAATTTTAATTATTTCAAATGTATACTTCATGGCCTTATAAATGTATAAATCTAAAATGTCCAGGAAGAAATTGCCGCAAAATGTGAATAACGACAACTTCACATGTCAACAAACCACCAAGCATTTATTCGTGTTCTTGATGATGTAATTGGAGAGCATCATGGTGGTTATGAGAGAGGATATGGTGTCAGGGCTTCCAGACAAAGATGGAAGACTTCTCATTTACAATGTGTACATTTGAAAGATTATGTTAAGAAACAATCCCGAATTAAGGAGTTGGAATCAGAACTTTCTTGTCTAAGAGAACAATATGGACAGGTAATAATCAGCTAAACTTATTCATTTCTATCAATCTCTTTCTTTGAAATGTGAGTCACATTTTATAGGAAAATTGAGAAGGGACATCTAATTGTGGTGAGCCACACACATCAAGTAGTCACAATGATATTCAGGTGTGCTTTTTTAAAAATTAATCTCAAGTGAGTTTTTGACCATATTTGGCTTACTACCAATTTTATTCTAATAATATTACAACACAATTTCTCACCACACATCTCTGATGGCCCTTGTGTCCATTAGCCAACCATCTTCAAAGCATGTAAGTTTTATTATATTAAATCTTAATTTGTTACTACTTCTAGTATATTACTTGAAGTGTTTTTTGTTCTTTGTAGATAATAAGGCTGCCAGATTTTGTCTTGCTTATTGGTATATTCAAATCACTGGCTCTTTTTGGAACGTCGATGTTTTTGTATGCTGGCATATTTTGAACCTTGTCCTATCTTTAGAAATGTAAGCATAATTCTATTAGATTTTTGTAGAGTATCATTTGAGGATATTTTGTTCTTTACAAATAATAAGGTTGCTAGATTCTTTCTTAATGGTACATTAAGTCCATTGATATTTTTGGAAAATGAATATTTATGCATGCTAGCATATTTTGGACTACTCTTGGACTATTGAAGGAGATACTCACATAAGTCTTTGCTTGAGTAACATTTTGTAGGTCTCCCAATGGATATAAATATTTGGTTTCAAATTTCCAATCATATCATAGCTAGGGTGACTTTTTGCAGGTAATTAATGGTGTTCCTTGTTTTTAAAAAGATACATTTAAGCTTCTTTCTTTGACCTGCATAATAAGAGAAATATTGAAATTGGAGTGTTGTTTTGTCTTTGTAGGATTTGAGAAGGGGGTAGAGGAAGTTTTCCTTTTATCTTTTAAGTGTGACTCTTGTTAAAATCATGGATACTCATCATTTTGTTAGGCGAGACACAAACAGATATGTCAAACTGTAACAACCTTTTTTGTTGAAAGCATAGATACTCCAAATAGAATGAAACTAAAAAACTAAACAAGCAACATTTTTCATTCCTGTCCATCAAAAATTTCTATAGGCTGAATAGAGAGTAAGCTCTATTGCACTAAAAAACAATAATTACCCAATTGATATTATATTAGAAACATAGATTTGGAGATATTACTTGTCATGTGATTTAGTTTGGGGTGTATTCAAATGCGGTTTTTGAGCAAGGAGAAGGGAATTTGTAGGAGACAAGTGTGAAACATGTTTCACGCCATGACGTCTAAAAAAAGTTGAGGAATGAACTTAAGGTATGTGACAATCATGACTTCTATAAAAATACAGTTCACCATACCATTTACATCCATATACTTTTGGTTGTCTAGGAAAATAGGAAGAACGAGACTGCATGATGGATATCCGAAGGTAAATGATTGTTTTTCCATCTCTATTATGTTGTTAATGCTTCTCTGGGTTGGATGATGTACTGAGTAAATACCTATTTCTCTATGACATTGATTTTGCCTCTTAAGGACAATACTATAATTTCAAATATGTCCAGTGGTAGATTGTGTTTCTCCATGAATTTAGGGCGTCCCAACATCACATAGTGGATGGATTTTGTTAAAGTACATACATAATCATTGTTATTTTTGTCTCTGATTAAAAATAGAGCATTTCTCATCACCAAATGCATGTGTACTATTCTCATTTGTACATGTAATAGAATATCCAACAAAGAAGACTTAGGCATAAAACACAATTTTAGTATGTATCTTTGTATTTATTTCTATTAATGTTAATTTGATGTTTTACTCTCTAGTGCCATTATCTTTTAGACAAATTTGCAACAAGAAATTTTGACTTCATTGCTGATGTTAAAGTTAGCTTTCCTTTAGTATACTACTGATGGTCTGATTTAATATCAGGAAAGGCTAAACATGAAGAAAGTTGATGTCGGAAGCCTTGTGTCACCATGATATTAGGAGTTGAGTGAAGTTGTAGCCTACAGTCCTGATGGCTTGAGTGGTGCTGCAACTTACAACCCTCTTAATCGCTAACTGGAATCGGAGAATGCAAATGTAAAATGATGCAGCTTAGTAGGATTCAGCTGGAAATCAAGAATATAAATGTCTAACTTGTCTTAGGATTGTTTTTTGTTGGCATAATTGTAGTGCATTTGTACCTTATATATCAAGGATGTTGAAATGTTATTTGTACGTAAGGGATGATTATATATCCCTTCTCTATGTATGACATTTGATTATGAAACAAAATAGATGCAACAACATTTTTAAGTTGGCACCAACTGAGGTATAAATAATTTTGTTAGACGCGGATCATGGTTAAAATGGCACGTTTCTGTGATGTATAAACAATCCACTAGAATATTACATGGAGATGACTTCCAATCAGAATGAACAGTTGGTACTATTAAATATGCATGTTATTTAATTATTATAATCTTGTCTGGGTGTAGCTCAGATTCTACGGATCTGACTGTTCAGTGAGCTAAACCCGTTGAATATGGTTGCAGGCTTAACAGGGCCACAGAGCACGACCCACCTTTAAAGGTTGGCATATAATATACATTTACCTCTGTTTATTCCGCTCCAGTTTGAACGGACTCAACCATTGAAATTGGCCCCATTTCTACTAGTGTCTACCAAATAAACTTGACAGTAAATATTTCAATTTATTCTTCTCACTAGTATTGTTGTATATAGTCTTGTACAAAATGTGTGTTTCCATGCATACTATTGTGTATGGCCTTGTACAGATATATACTATCATGTGTAGTGTTGTGTAGACATTTGTACTGCCATGTGTATTGTTGTACACATGTGTGTTGCCATGTGTATTGTTGTGTATAGTCTTGTACACGTGTATTACAATGTGTACTATTGTTTAGTTATATGCATTGTTGTGTGTATTTTTGTACATGTATTTTGTCATGAATATTGTTGTGTATAGTATTGTACACATGTGTATTGCCATGTGTACTAATTGTGTAGATATATGCATTGTCTTGTGTATTGTTATACACGTGTTTTGTCATGTGTACTATTGTGTATAGTCTAGTACACATGTGGACAGTCATGTGTACTATTTTGTACACATATGAACAACCATGTGTGTTGTTATACACATATGTGTCTGCATATGTATGCCATGTGTATTGTAATGTGTAATCTTGTGTAAAGTCTTGTACACATGTATATTGCAATGTGCATTGTTGGGTACACATGTGTATGCAACATTGTTTGGTACACATGTGTATTGTTGTGTACACATGTTTACTGTCATGTGTATACTTGTAGAAATCTATGTTGGAATGTGTATTGTTGTGTGCAAACATGTACACATGTGTACTTCAATGTGTACTTTTCAGTATAGTCTTGTACACATGTATACTGCCATGTGTATTGTTTTGTACAGTCTTGTAACCATGTGTACTGTCATGTGTATTATGGTGTACATTCTAGTACACATGTTGACTGGCATGCGTACTATTTTTTACACATGTGAACTGCCATGTGTATTGTTGTACACACATGTGTCTCCATATGTATGCCATGTGTATTGCAATGCGTAATCTTCTGTGCAATCTGGTACACGTGTATTGCAATGTGCATTGTTGGGTACACATATGTACCATTGTGTATACATGTGTGATGTCATGTGTACACCTGTACAAATCTATGTTTGAATGTGTATTGTTGTGTACAAACTTGTACACATGTGTACTTCAATGTGTACTATTGTGTGTCATGTACACAGGTATACTGCCATTTGTACTATTATATACAGACTTGTACACATGTTTATTGTCATGTGTACTGTTGTGTACAACCTAGTACAGATGTGGACTGTCATGTGTACTACTTTGTACACATGTGAACTATCATATGTAATGTTGTACACATGTGTGTCGGTATATGTATGCCATATGTATTGCAACATGTAATCCTGTGTGCAGTCTTGTACAAATGTGTATTGCAATGTGGACTATTGGGTACACGTGTATTGTTGTGTACATGTGTACTGTTATGTGTACACTTGTAGAAATCTATGTTGGAATGTATATTTTTGTGTACAAACATGTAAACATGTGTACTTCCATGTGTACTATTGAGTACAGTCTTGTACACGTGCGTACAGTCTTGTAGGACCATGTGTACAACCTTGTAGGACCATGTTTACATTCCTATAGGACCATGTGTACAGTCTTGTAGGACCATGTTTATAGTCTTGTAGGACTATGTGTACAATCTATAAGACCATGTGTACAGTCTTGTACACATATATATAGTCTTGTACACATGTGTATAGTCTTGTAGGACCATGTGTACACTCTTATAGAAACATGTGTACAGTCTTCTACACATGTGTACAGTCTTGTAGGACCATGTGTATAGTCTTGTACACATATGTACATTCTTGTAAGCAAGTGTACAGTCTTGTAGGACCATGTGTACAGTCTTGTAGGACCATGTGTATAGTCTTGTACACATATGTACATTCATGCACACAAGTGTACAGTGTTATAGGACCATGTGTACAGTCTTATAGGACCACGTGTACAGTCATGTACACATGTGTATAGTCTTGTACACATATGTACAATATTGTATACATGTGTACAGTCTTGTAGGACCATGTGTACACTCTTGTAGGACCATGTGTACACTCTTGTAGGACCATGTGTGTAGTCTTGTAAGACCATGTGTACAATCTTATACACATGTGTACAGTCTTGTAAGACCATGTGTACAGTCTTGTAGGACCATGTGTACAGTCTGGCACACGTGTACAATCTCGTATGACCATGTGTATAGTTTTGGACACATATGTACAATCTTGTACACATGTGTACAGTTGTGTAAGACCAGGTGTACAGTCTTGTAGGACCATGTGTAGAGTTTGTGCACATGTGTACAATCTTGTAGGACCATGTGTACAGCCTTGTAGGACCATGCGTATAGTCTTGTAGGAACATGTGTACAGTCTTCTAAGACCATATGTACAGTCTTGTTCACATGTGTATAGTCTTGTAGGACCATGTGTATAGTATTGTAGGACCACGTGTACAGTCTTGTAGGACCATGTGTACAGTCTTGTACACATGTGTACAGTCTTGTAAACATTTGTACAATCTTGTACACATGTGTACAGTCTTGTAGGACCATGTGTACAGTCTTGTACACATATGTACAGTCTTGTATACATGTGTACAGTCTTTTAGGACCATGTGTACAGTCTTGTAAACATGTGTATAGTCCTGTAGGAATATGTGTACAGTCTTGTAGGACTATATGTATAGTCTTGTACACGTTGTACAATCTTGTAGGACCATGTCTATAGTCTAGTACACGTGTGTACAGTCTAGTACACATGTGTACAGTCTTGTAAACATGTGCACAGTCTTGCACACATGTGTACTGTCTTGTAAGACCATGTGTATAGTCTTGTACACATGTGTATAGTCTTGTAGAACCATGTGTAAAGTATTGTAGGACCATGTGTACAGGCTTGTGCACATGTGTATAATCTTGTAGGACCATGTGTACAATTTTGTAGGACCATGTGTACAGTCTTGTATGACCATGTGTATAGTCTTGCACACATATGTATAGTCTTGTAGGACCATGTGTACAATCTTTTGCACATGTATACAGTTTTGTAGGACCATGTGTATAGTTTTGTAGGACCATGTGTTCAGTCTTGTATGGCCATGTGTACAGTCTTGTATGACCATGTGTACATTCTTGTACTCATATGTACAGTCTTGTACACATGTGTATAGTCTTGTAGGACCACGTGTACAGTCTTGTACACATGTGTACAGTCTTGTATGACAATGTGTATAGTCTTATACACACATGTACAGTCTTGTAGGACCATGTAAATAGTCTTGTACCCATGTGTACAGTCCTCTAGGACCATGTGTATAGTCGTGTACACATATGTATGGTCTTGTACACATGGGTACAATCTTGTAGGACCATGGGTATAGTCTTGTACACATGTGTATAGTCTTGTTGGACCATTTGTACAGTCTTGTAGGACTAGTGTACAATCTTGTACATATATGTGTACAATCTTGTAGGACCATGTGTATTGTCTATTGCACATGTGTACAGTCTTATAGGACCATGTGTGCAGTCTCTTACTCATGTGTATAGCCTTGTAGGACCTTGTGTATAGTCTTGTACACATGTATATTGTCTTGTAGGTCCATGTATATAGTCTTGTAGGACCATGTGTACAGTCTTGTACACATTTTTGTACAGTGTTGCAGGACCATGTGTACAGTCTTGCACACATGTGTACAGTAAGGCCCCTAAAATTACTTAATGAGTTGAATTAGCTTAATAACCATAATTGAATTCATAGAACCCTAATCTAACCTTTTATATGTTTTGAAATCATAAGACAAGCTTAAGTTTCAAATTTGGTCCAATTTGGACACTGTTTGAGCAAGTTATACAATTTTCTGTACATTTTGGACTTTTCTGCGATTTACCCAATTAAAGGGTTTTCTTTGCAATTTTTCACATACACTATGTTCCTTAGATTTTATATTATCCTTCTTGAGATTTTTCAGCCATGGGGCTCCTAGTTGAGCCATGGTTTGAACGTGTTTTCATCAAGGGTATTTTAGGGTTTACCCCTTCACGGATGAGCTACTTTTAGTAGCTATCAACTAATGAATTATGTGATTGTCTGGGAATTTCAACAAAGGAAATTTAAGCAGGTTAATAGGGACGGTGGGGGAGCTTCTTGTGTGTGTGCTTGTATATTCTCAATAGTTTAAGACCATAAATACATGGGGAAGCTACTTTTACACCTCATGCTTGCTTCTATCCTTACCCATGTGCTATATTTGCCTCTTCCTTGCTCAAATATGAAACTATGCTTGCTTTTTCTTTCCTCTAACCTGGATCAACGAATTCACTCTGTTTTTATGTGGAACAAACTACTCTAAGGTAGAATACAACCCCTTTTTGGAGAAGAAGGTCTCCTAGGGCTCCATCTAGCCCTACCTAGGGTTTCCAAGGTCATCTTCTAGGGAATTCAACCAAGACAAGTTTTTTTCTTTTATCCTTCTTCATTTTTCTTTCTTTTATCCTTCCTTAAACCTTCCTCCAGGTCAAAACCTTGCTGATCCATGGTATAAATTGCTCTAAAGCTCTAAAACCCTACCTTTCTTGCTCCTTATGCTTAGGGTTTGCTCATTTGATGAAGAAAGGTGCTAGATGGACGAATTCATATCTTATTCTTGGATTTTATACCCTACCTGCTCGATATTGCTTCTGTGTGGGGTTTCAACTTCTCATTATAGGCAAGTTTTATAACTTGCTCCACATTTATTTCTTACCATAAGCTTTCTAGATCATGTTCTTGCTTGAAAATGATGATTCATGCACTAAAAAGCTATGCTTCACTTGGATTTTGATTTTTATAATGATCCCTGTTATTATTTCAGTTCTATATGAACCTTTGATCATGTGTACCTTATTACTAAGGTATAATTTTACTTGGACTAGGTTGGTTTGACAACCTATGGTGCTAAGCACCTATCAAACAATGGTCAATTTTAGGGTTTAAATCTGATTTCTTCTATAAACCATGACCCGATGATGGTACCATTGCAACAACCCTATGGTGTTGTATTCATAACAATTGATGGTCGTGATCAAGGGTGTCAAATGATGGTGACAACCTATGGTCACCCCCTTAGGTCAGGTTTTGGACCAATTAGAAGTTTAATGATCTACAATTAAGTACCCTACTGATGTTATCAATCAATGATGACATTAGCTTAATATTTGATGTTGATTAATAAATATAGTGTTGATCTAACAACCTATAATGACTTACTGGTCACTAATGATGGTGGATCAGGTCTCTACAACCTATGGTGAGTTAAGTATTGTAGTGGTAGCATCAATTAAGCCTTAGACCAATGGTTTCTTGGGTCACTTGATGCAATGGTCAGACCTATACTGTTATTGATGGTTTTAACATATGAACTTGACTCAATGGTCAAGATCTAATGTTTATTCCTCCAATAAGATGGAATGATGGATAATGTAATATGGTGGTACTAATAATGTAATTTATATGGTTTCCTTTATATGATCAACTTAAGGAGCTTACTTGTTGACAATGGATGTCTTATTTTAACTGAACAATCGATTGTGCGTTTTACCCTACTCTCAATGGAACTTATAATGTTGTTAATCAAGGGATTTCTAGGGTTATATGGTGACTCTTTTTAGAGAACAAATCAAGGACTTCATAGGTGGTTTATCCAAGGTGTTTACTTATGTAAACAACCAATGGTCTTACCTTGTATACATCCAATGATTCTGGGTGACATTTTGGTATGGTGATATTGGTTAAATGATGATGGAATAAATGGAGGGTTATCCTTAATAAGGTAGTCTTACATATTCACTCATATTAATATAAGGGATGATAATCATATTATGTTGATATGAAACCCTAATGAGATATAGTTTTTTATATATAGCTTTAATATAACTAAATGATGGTAATTGGGTATGAATAGTCCTTGAATGACTAATACAATCATGGAATACTTTGTTACTGTTGTTGAAACCCTAGTATGCTATAACCCAATGGTTACACCTTGATTTATGTGTGGTTTCATACTTTAGAATAGTATGGAATGTGATGGTGATGCTTCACCTTATGCATCCATGATCCAATGGGGATGTTGTGAGTTAGGATTTGGGTATAAGTGATGATTAGTAACATTGATATAATTTATCATGTTGAACCTAACTCTAATGCAAATAGATAAAGATGAGTATTCATGTTTAACATTCGTATATTCTGGAATGATGGTGGAATAACCTCCTTAACATGATCATAACCTTAATGTGGTAATCGGTGGTTATCATAGCCACATGGTTGATACTTTCTTATGCTAAACATGTGCATTATCAATATGATGAGTGTTAATCATATCTAGATTCCTTGCATGTTGATGTAATAAAGGAATGCTCTTAATGTTAGTATACCCCTACTATGATTTTTTATGAATATCTCCTAGCTCATTAATACAATATTGTGTTGATCTTGTGTATTATATGTAAGTGATGTTGTTGAACCTTGTTATAAGGCATGGAGAGATAATGATGATCTTATAGGGAATAGTATGATGGTCTTAATGTCCTTTGGGCATGGTTGAGCCCTGAATGAAGTGTAATCCTCTTGTGTTGATAAGGTTTGATACCATGTGATACTGTGAAAAGGATTTATATCCTGTGATAGTATGATGGTCATAATGACCTTTGGGCATGGTTGAGCCCTAAATGAGGTGTAATCATCTTGTGTTGATAAGGTATGATACCTTGTGATATTGTGAAAAGGCTTTATACCTTTTGATAGTATGATGACTAGTGTGGTCTCATGAATGGCAAGTGAATAGTACCATGTAATGATGAGATGAGAAATTATGTTTCACACATTTTATATCTTTTGAATTTGTGATATTTATGTGCTTATTAGAAATGAATTAGGATTTATATGTCCACTTGTTTGATGTAGCCTTAATTCACCCAATTGGCATAACTAATCAAGTGAAACTCTAATCATGTAGTGCCCTGTGCCATAGATCCATCTGAGTGTCAGAATTTTCCAGATGGTGAAATGAGTATTCCTAAGGGAAACTCGGAGCGCATACTATTGAGTATGTGGGGGTGGCCAGTTGAGGATATATCCTTGTCATCCACAATGCAGATT
Source organism: Alisma plantago-aquatica (assembly GCA_963693085.1). NCBI lineage: Eukaryota > Viridiplantae > Streptophyta > Magnoliopsida > Alismatales > Alismataceae > Alisma > Alisma plantago-aquatica. The sequence continues at coordinate 1,422,231,112 of OY856411.1, forward strand.
GTGGAGGTTGGCTATGATCATGCCTCATACATCTGATGTGATTGAGAACGACGGTGGTCGTGTCTCGGTGATTATATATGTGACAAAATTGGAGGACAATTGTGGTTGTACCTCGGATGGTATGGTATGCGTACCCACATCCTTTCACTAGTGTCGTGACCTGAACCAAGGACGGACTAGGCTGTTAGCAGCTTGACCTTATGTGTCACTATGGCGGACCCATACTGACCAGGGGCGGAGAAGATCTTAGGAGTCCAACTCTTCCTAGATCTTGTATGGCACTGATTTTGACTTAGCAGTGATCAGTTGGATTTTGAGTGGTATCCCCTATTTCCTCAGGGTATAATAAAATATGTAAGATAGCCGTGTAGCATATTTGTTTAGGGTTATACACAACATTTCACATTGGATGATAACCCTTGTTTGTTATCTTTACATAAAGATGATGCTTAGTGCAATTAAGAGATATTAGATATACTTATGTTGTGGATATGCTTAAGATTGTAGATGCATACATACAATAAACATGCTTATGTTGATAACTATACTGCTATTGCTGATTATAATCATGATGTTAGTTATCTCATTTTGTTAGTTATGTTTAGCATGCTAGCCATGCCTTTGTAACTAGAGATGCATATACTACTAATGATGCTTATCCAGGTAGTTGTTCTTATGTTGCTAGCTCTTCTTATGATGTTGATATGTTCAACCAATTAGACATGCTCATGTTGTTAGCTATGCTATGTTACTAGAGTTGCTCATGATTCCAGAACTACATATGCTACTGAATTGCTTATATTGTCTACAAGATAAAGGATGATAGTATGGCTAATGATGATAGTTATTATCTGATCCTTTATGTATTTTGTTAATCATCAATATTGCTGATCTTATTTGTTATCTCTGATTAAACTGCTTAACGATTTAATTGCTTAAAAATTTTGTAATCAATAAATGTTATTGGAGGTTATATCTCTTGTTGGGACATGGGTCTCACCCTTGTGGTTCGCCACATTTTCTTAGCTAATCGGAAGTGACAAAAACAAACATGTGGTAGCAAAGAGGAGCTATAGTAATGAATCTATTATAAAACTGATTAGATGTCTACTGTGTCCTAGAGTCGTCCTTGTACTCTCAAGTCTAGGCAAGAAAAGTTTGTATATGGTGTTTCAAACAAATTGAACTTTTATTAGCATGTTAATGCTTGTTTGTGTGGAATATATGAATATTGTTCTCCTGTGTATATATGGTGTGGCTAAGGCAATAGAACATTTGTATCAAATTCTTGGCCTAGTATGGATAAAAGAAAGATGTTGGGGTCTTATGCAAATGTTTCTTAGCAGGTGCTGACGTTGAAATCGGTTTTAATTTACCCATATTTTTGGTTATGTGATTAATTAGTGATTGATTGTGTTTTATGTTTTGAGTAATCTCATTTAGTGTAATGGGTTCTCACAAGTTGGTGTCAGAGCTTTAGGTTCACTGAGTCTACAGGGACACTAGGACTTAGGACTAGGATGATGTCTAAGTTAGGAATATGACATAAAAATATAGTGCATACTACCTAATCTCAATATTTGGGTGCCCTGGCCAGGTATTCAATTATTGAAGAAAATGTAAGTATGGAACTCTTAGATTGTTATCTTTTTTATTAGTCTGATCATGTAGTCATTTTGAGACAATCTAAAGAGCATAATGAATAACAAATCATGGTGTGAATATCTCAATCCTATCTTAAAGAAGATGGGAATTGCATCATAATCTATCAAAACTTGAATGTTTGATAAATATAAGAGAAAGATACAACACCATGAAATCTAAATCTGAATACAAATAAGGAAAAGTGGAGTTCTTGAAGATGTGATTCAAAAAGAAAATAAAGTAAAAGACTGATAAGTCTATGCTTATAAAGTGATTCAAGGTATGAAATCCACATAAGATGGAGAGAAATCCAATGATAAGTATATAATGAGAAGATAAATGAGAACAATGACAAAGGAATAAGGTGGAACCTAAGTTAATTTCGAACCAACCTATGTATGTAAGAAACTGTTAATGTAAAATAAGCATGGTTCTTGCAAGAAATTAAGATAGATGAACCATGTTTAATGAAGAAAATGTGGAATATGATGATTTGCATGTTGATAAGTGGTTGAAAAACATTATAAAATAAGAGAACATACCCAAGTGGGATAAATAGTCATAAAGGAAGGAGTAATGAGATAAGTTAATCATGATGATTCCTATGCTAATGGCAAGGAACCCAAAATGTAAAATGATACATAAGAAGTCGTAACCTGCATAATGAAAATAGAATTGGTTACCTTTTTGCTAGTGACTATTGAACGATGTTGCTATGATGTGGAAAGTGTGTTTCCCTTTGTGTCTTTCCTTTCTAGGGAACAACTTTCAAGTGGATCATTGCCACTTGGTATGTGTGGATTAATTGTAAACATGAGGGTGGATAGCTTATTATAGCATAAGGTTGTTTGGAATATGGTTCCAAGATCATAAAGTTTGTGATGATTTTGCTTTTCAACCTTCCAATAATTAGGAAGACTCCTCTTATATGTCTTGATATTTGTTATGTTGGTAAAAGTAGGTGATATAAGGATGTGAGTTGCTTATAACATATGAGGTGGATACCAAGATAATGAATCCTAGCTAGTATCCAAGATGTATCAATAATATGAAAAATATGTGAAGGTTGGAGATGTTTATTAAATGAACATTCCAAGCAATCCTCTTCTGTAGAGATAGAGGGAGAGAGAGTTGATGATGACCCTCTAAATGTTGTTTGGAAGGGAAAACAAAAGTGATTCTATAATGTTGTTTATGGTTCAGTGATAGTTGGGCAAGAAGACTATCAAGGATAGATGATTTGTTGGTTAATATATATGTGATATTGTGTTCCTTTAAGATAAACCTATGATCAAATATCAATGCGTAAGAGTTAGACTGGATGACATAATTCACATGACCATGATGATTTTAGAGTTATGTCCTTTAGACTAACCAATGTACCAATATAATTTATGAATAGGAGGAACACAATGTCCAAGTAATGTCTTACAAGTTGTAGCAAGCTTTGGATGATGACATGTCAAAGTATTTCAAATATGGTCAAAAATATGATCAATATTTCTTCAAAAACCTTAGGGTTGTCGAAGCAGCAATAGCTATGAGAATAAGTTGAACAAGAGTGAGATGGGGTTGATTAAATTTCTTTATGGGATCATGATATGTCTTCTTAGTAGGTTGCGTAAATCCTAGTAAGGAGAATATAGTGTTGCTTTTTCACCCCTAACAAGGTTGAATAGGAATGATGTTTCGTTATATGGAATGACAACTACCAGCGTCAACATTTCTTTTGATGTTGAAAAAAGAACTGACAAGAGTTCTAGTGTCAGTATATATAAAAAAAGATGGATACATTGCCTTTTTTATGCTTGAAGGAATGGTGTGGGATACATGCCATGATTGGTAAAAAGCTAGCAAGTAAGAATTTTGAGTAATGTGTTTCTATAATAGATATAATTTTAGGGTGATATCTAGAATTTAAAGTTAAACATTACTACTAGAGTTGTACTGATGACACAACAAGTTTCTACGTTCAATAATGAGAATGTCTTCTTAGGTGGGGATTTTTGGGCAGACCCAATAGGATATATGTATGAATGATATGACATTACCATGATATTTAGGTAACCATGTGAAGGTAATAGGATGAGGTGCAAATGAAGTAACCATGTTTGTTTACCTTGGATTTCGAGGGTGAAATCCATGTTAGGGGTTTATAGTTGTAAGGCCCCTAAACTTGCTTAATAAGTTGAATGAGCTTAATTACCATAATTGAATGCTTAGGACCCTAATATAACCTTTTTATATGTTTTTAAATCATAAGACAATCTTAAGTTTCAAATTTGGTCCAATTTTGACATTGTTTGAGCAAGTTATGCAATGTTCTGTACATTTTGGACTTTTCTACAATTTACCCAATTGAGGGGTTTTCTTTGCAATTTGTCACATACATTATGTTCCTTAGATTTTATATTATCATTCTTGAGATTTTTGAGACATGATCCTCCTATTTGAACCATGGTTCGAAGGTGTTTTCATCAAGGGTATTTTAGGGTTTACCCCTTCACGGATGAGCTACTTTTAGTAGCTATCAACTAATGAATTATGTGATACGATGGGAATTTCGACAAAGGAATTCTAATCAGGTTAATAGGGATGGTGTGGGAGCTTCTTGTGTGTGTGCTTGTATATTCTCAATAGTTTAAGGCCATAAACACATGGGGAAGCTACTTTTACCCCTCATGCTTGCTTCTATCCTTATCCATGGGCTATATTTGCCTCTTCCTTGCCCAAATATGAAACTATGATTGCTTTCTCTTTCCTCTAACTTGCAGAAACGAATTCACTCTGTGTTTCTTTGTAACCAACTGCTCTAAGGTAGAAGGCAACCCCTTTTTGGATAAGAAGGTCTCCTAGGGCTCCATCTAGCCATACCTAGGGTTTCCAAGGTCATCTTCTAGGGAATTCGACCAAGGCAAGTTGTTTTCTTCCTTCCTTCTTCATTTTTCTTTCTATTCTCCTTCCTTAGACCTTACTCCACGTTGTAACCTTTCTTTTCCATGGTAGAAATTTCTCTAAAGCTCTAAAACCCTACCTTTCTTGCTTCTTATGCTTAGGGTTTGCTCATTTGATGAAGAAAGGTGCTATATGGACGAATTCATATCTTATTCTTGGTTTTTATACCCTACCTTCTCTAGATTTATTCTGTTTGGGGTTCAATATTCTCATTAGAGGATTTTTTTATAAGTTTCTCCACATTTATTGCTTACCATAAGCTTTCTAGATCATGTTCTTGCTTGAAAATGATGATTCATGCACTAAAAAGCTATGTTTGACTTGGATTTTTATTTTTATTATGTTCTCTATTCTGATTTCAGTTCTATATGAACCTGTGATCATTTGTACATTATTACTAAGGTATAATTTGACTTGGATCAGGTTGGTTTGACAACCTATGGTGCTAAGCACCTATCAAATAATGGTCAATTTTAGGGTTTAAACCTGATTTCTTCTATAAACCATGACCCAATGATGGTACCATTGCAACAACCCTATGGTGTTGTCTTCATAACAATTTATGGTCATGATCAATGGTGTCAAATTATGGTGACAACCTATGGTCACCACCTTAGGTCAGGTTTTGGACCAATTAGAAGTTTAATGATCAACCATTAAGTACCCTACTGATGTTATCAATTAATGAAGACATTAGCTTAATAGTTGATGGTGATTAATAAATATAGTGTTGATCTAACAACCTATGGTGACTTAATGATCCCTAATGATGGTGGATCAGGTCTCTACAACCTATGTTGAGTTAAGCATTAAAGTGGTAGCATCAATTATGCTTTAGACCAATGGTTTCTTGGGTCACTTGATGCAATGGTCATACTTATACAGTTATTGATGGTTTTAACATATGAACTTGACTCAATGGTTAAGATCTAATGTTTATTCCTACAATAAGGTGGAATGATTGATAATGTAATATGTTTATCCTAATAATGTAATTTATATGATTTCCTTTATATTATCAACTTAAGGAGCTTACTTGTTGACAATGGATGACTTGTATTAACTGAACAGTCGATTGTGGGTTTTACCATACTCTCAATGGAACTGGTAATGTTGTTAATCTAGGATGTCTAGGGTTAGATGTTGAATCTTTCTATATAACAAATCAAGGACTTCATAGTTGTTTTATTGAAGGTGTTTACTTATGTAAACAACCAATGGTCATACCTTTTAAACATCCAATGATTCTGGGTGACATTGTGGTATGGTGATATTGGTTAAATGATGATGGAACAAATGGAGGGTTACCCTTAATATGGTAGTCTTACCTATTCACTCATATTAATATAAGGTATGATAATCATATTGTGTTGATATGAAACCCTAATGAGATATAGTTTGTTATACCTAGCTTTAATATAACTAAATGATGGTAATTGGGTATGAATAGTCCTTGAATGACTAATACAATCATGGAATACTCTGTTACTATTGTTGAAACCCTAGTATGCTATAACCCAATGGATACACCTTGATTTATGTGTGGGTTCATACTTGAGAATAGTATGGAATATGATGATGATGCTTCACCGTATGCATCCATGATCCAATAGGGATGTTGTGAGTTAGGATTTGGGTATAAGTGCCGATTAGTAACATTGATATAATTTATCATGTTGAACCTAACTCTAATGCAAATAGATAAAGATGAGTATTCATGTTTAACATTATTATATAATGGAATGATGGTGGAATAACCTTCGTAACATGATCATAACCTTAATGTGGTAATTGATGGTTATCATAGCCACATGGTTGATACATTCTTATGCTAAACATGTGCATTATGAATATGATGAGTGTTAATCATATCTAGATTCCTTGCATGTTGATGTCATAAAGGAATGTTCTTAATGTTAATATAACCCTACTATAATTTTTTATGAATATTTCCTATCTCATTAATGCAATATTATGCTGATCTTGTGAATTATATGTAAGTGATGTAGTTGAGCCTTGTTATAAGGCATGGAGAGATAATGATGATCTTATAAGGACTAGTATGATGGTTGATGCGATGATTTTGAGTCACATTTATATACTTGTTTGATAGGTGTTTTATGCATTTATTAGTCATTTTCATGGTTAATGTTGCATAATTCATTCATTTTGGTCTATGCTACTTCTTTATGTCAAATTCCCTTTATTTAAGAATTTTGAGTATTAATTATCGAAAGAATATATTTTGTGTGGATTTATGTGGTTCTGTGTGTTAATTTCAGGAAAAACAAGTATATGCTGCCGTAGATACCATCGACGGTGGTCGATACCATCGATCGGACCACAGGTTGCCAGCCGCAAGGACCAGAAGAAAGTCGATACTATCGACAGGGATGTCGATGGTATTGTGATACCATCAGGTTGCTGGCGAGAAGTGCGTCGATATTATCGACCAAGATGTCGATATTATCGACTGGTGGAGCTACAGTGACACAAAATGACAAAACTGTCGCTACAGGTTTGTCGATATCATCGAATCACGTCGATGGTATCGAGATGACATCAGGCGCACAGACAAAAGAAAAGAAGGATTGCCGCTATCATGCTAGGTCGATACCATCGACCCGCGTCGATGGTATCGACACTGTCAGATATGAGTTTGTTTCAGATTAATCTTAATCGGACGGTCGTGGTTAATTGGCGACCTAATTCGGGAGATATACCTAATGACGGCGCCCTTGACTAAGGGGGGACGTCATTAGTTGTTGCACACATCCCAGAGAGCAAGGAGAGAAGAACGGAGCACGAGAGCACGCCCCAGCCGATCCGGACACTGAAGAAGATGAATTCCACCACCGAAAGGCGGAAGAACGCGGATTCCACGCCAAGGATCGATTGGACCTTCTCCGTTCAGGGGTTTAATCACTCAATCACGTTTTCCTTCATGTTTCCCTTTTTCTTCTCCACATTGTACTCTGAGATGAACATGCGGGACTAATCCCCTTTGTCTTTAGGACCGGGAGTAGCCCGGGGATTCATTGTATGATGATTTTATAATAGTAATTCATATCTTATCTCTTAAATCCGTGGTATAATTTCGTTTTCTCCAATATATTGTTATGCTTGATCACCATAATAATAACCTAATGCCCTTAATTGCTTTCAAAGAAGAATTAACAATTGAAAAGAGACGGAATTTACATTAATTGACAAATCCCTTGAACAAGGTCGTGTAAGATTAATGGTGGATACCGAGAGGTCGTTCCTAATGCACCTAGTTTAGGGTATAGGTTACTACGACGGTGGAACTGACCTAGACATAGGTAGTGAATTGTACCACGATAGTGGGAAATTCTAATTTCAGGCCACTACCCGGATAGAGAGATAAAATTGAGTAGCTATATAGAATTTAATACAATGAAAACCCGCGGTGAAACCACAACCCTAAAGATCTTCTTTTGAATTGATTAAACCAACATTTAATCGATTGATTTTTTTGTTTTATTTTTATTTTCTTTTAATTTTAACAACAACTCTCAACTATTTAATCAGCTTAGATGATCGCGAGTAGTTAGTAGGAGTCCCCGACGATTTCACGTATCCCTGAGTTTGACTCGGGCCTCACAAAGGCTTGTACTACTTCGACGCGTTCACTTGCGTTTCTACGCACGGTAAATCTGCGTCAAGTTTTTGGCGCCGTTGCCGGGGAATACGGCAATTTGCTAGCACTTTGAGTGCTATGAGTGGCCACTCTAGGTCACATTTTTATTTTTTTTTATCATTCCAAAAATTATAATATATTTTATAAATATTTGCAATCGTCAAGAACTGTACTGAATTAAATTTCTCTATTTGTAGGTACTGTGCATGGTGCAGACGCGTAGCACAGATTACACGCAGCACGCACCGGAGGTTCCGCTGCCAGGATCGGAAGACGAAGGCGAGTATAATCAAGACCATATGGAGGATATACTTTCTGAACCCGAACAAGAAAATATGGACGAACCACAGAAAATATGGGAGAAGATCAAGGCTTCTTCCTCATCCGCTTCCAAGGGGCCGATCAAGAAGCAAGCGGTGAATATTCCGACATACAAGATTGATCCGGCTTTAATCAACTTGGTGAAGTCGAATGCTTTCCATGGGCTCAAAAATGAAGACCTCGTCACACACATAAGTCAATTTGTGGAGAATTGTGATATGATAACAATCGACATATTTCCACAAGATGTGCTCTACTTGAAGCTCTTCCCGAGTTCTCTAGCGGGAATTGCACGCGAATTTCTACATAACTTGGATGATGAATATGTGGAGTCTTGGGACCACATGGTGGAGGTCTTTTTTGAGAGGTTCTTTCCGCCCGAGAAGACCAATGATATGATCAGAGAGATCCACAACTTCACCCAACAAGCAGGAGAGACCTATTCTGAGATATGGGAAAGGTTTCAGATCATGCTCAGGCGATGACCACATCATGGGATTGATAAGGAGACACAAGTCAAGATCTTCTATTTTGCTCTCTCCGAGCATGATAGAAGCAACCTTGATTCAGCCGGTTCTAGATTCTTCTTGAATAACACATACACGAGATGTTGGGAGATTTTAAAGAACATGGCCAAGAAACAATCATGGGGCGAAAGAGGCGTCGTGGAGCAGGTTCGAGTAGTAAGTGAATCCAAAGCAATAAAGGAGTTGAATGAGAAGATGGATCTTCTCGCAAAGAAATTGCTTGCAAAGGAGGATACTGAGTCTGAGGATGAGGCTCAAGTGAAATTCATGAGGCAGCAGCAAGGCTACATGAACAACGACTATTCATGGAGGAAAGATAAGAAGTTCTCCTGGAAGGATCCAAATAACTTCTTGCAGGATCCGGATGCTAAACCCCAGCCAATAGCAGAGGATAAGAGCACAGAGCTGCTCAATCAAGTGATAAAGCAAAACCAAGAACTCATGGCTACTTTCGGCCAGCAAATAAAGCAACAAGGGGAGTTCATGAACCAATTCGGGCAGACACTGCAGAGCCATGGGGCTCAAATGAGGACAATAGAGACATCTATGGCACAGATGGCTGCGGAGATAGCCAGTTTGAAGAAGCCGGCACATCCAGGTTTCCCAGAAAATACTAATGTTCCAGGAGGAAACCAACAAGTGAAGGCCATCTTGCTAAGAAGTGGCAAGAAATTATTAAATCCCAGGGCTAATGAAGCAAGCAAACCCCAAGCTGAAATTGAAGTTAAAGCCACCGAGGAGCTCCCTGTACTGGTCACAGAACCAGTTGATGAAACAGCAGTGGATGCTACTGAAGATCATATTACAGAGGAGGAAGAGCCTAAGAAATAGACACCCTATGTGCCACCGCATCAAAGGGCACAGGCTGTACCGGTCCCTTATCCGAACAGTGCTAAGGCAAGGAAGGTAGATGACCAATTCAAAAAGTTCTTAGACAGTTTCAGGAAGCTTTCAGTCAACATCCCTCTATTGGAAGCTATTGAGAAAATCCCTTCTTACGGGAAATTTCTAAAGGACATCATCACTAAGAAAAGAAAAATTCCGGACACAGAAGTAGTTGTGCTTAAGGAGCAGGTGAGTGCCTTCATCATGGGTACATTGCCACCAAAGAGGCAAGATCCGGGTTGTTTCAACATTTCATGCTATATAGGGAAAGTCAAATTTGGTGAAGCATTATGTGACTCAGGAGCAAGCATCAATTTAATGCCCCTTTCTACATTCAAGAAGTTGGGATTAAAGGAGTCAAGGCCAAGCAACATGACAATTCAATTGGCGGATAACTCTGTGGTGAAACCGTATGGGATTTGTGAAGATGTGCTTGTCAAATTGGATAGATTTGTATTTCCTGTAGATTTTGTCATCATGGAAATGCAAGATGAACAAGGTAATGAGCTACTACTCGGAAGACCATTCCAAGCTACATCCGACATGATACTCAAGATGGGGAGAGGTCGGTTGACCTTGGGTATAGCCGATGACCGATTTGAGATGGTCATGCCTTCCAGCGCCACTTCACCTAAATCCAAGGAGCAATGCCACATGGTAAAACATTTTGATAATACCATCTCACTTTGTCTAGGGAAGCCATTTCTGGATATGGCTCATGTAATGACCAAGGTGGACAAAGGGACTTTGGCTGTAGACATCATGGAGCAGACCAAAGTAGTATCCCTTTGCAAGGCTGTCGGGTTCCCGAATGATGAGAATGAGGACATTCCTCCCTCTACGGAGGATGATGCTATAGAAAATTCAGTTTTTGATGCATATCCGGAACTACCATTGGAGGCTTGTTTAGTCAACATCACTCATGATTGGATGAGAAGCAAATCACTCAAGGAGTGCGCCAAGATGCTTCCATGTTTCTATGTGAGGTATTATGAAGATTTAGGTGAACTTCCCCCTCCGCTTCAATCATCCTTGATCAGCCTGCCGGAGTTAGAGTTAAAGCCACTGCCACCGTATCTTAAGTACACCTTTTTAGCAGAGGAAAAAAAGTTACTTGTGATCATTTCTGCATATCTGAGTGTGGAAGAGAAAGACCAATTGTTGATAGCGTTGAAGAACCATCGGGGAGCATTTGGGTGGTTTGTTGCAGATATCAAGGGGATTTCCCCTACTTTGTGTAATCATAAGATTCGGCTCGAGGAGGGAGCCAAGCTGGTAATCCAACCGCAACGTCGACTGAATACGAGCATGATGGAGGTGGTGAAGAAAGAGGTGATTAAGCTTCTCTCCGCAGGTATCATCTATGCGATTTTAGACTCGACATGGGTAAGTCTCACGCAGGTAGTCCCTAAAAAGGGGGGTATAACTGTCACTCAAAATATTTTAAATGAACCTGTCACCACCTGCTTAGTAACTGGGTGGCGAGTTTGTATTGATTACTGATGTCTTAATGCCGCTACGCTGAAGGATCACTTTCCTCTACCATTTATTGATCAAATTCTAGAGCGCTTAGCCGGTCGATCTCATTTCTGTTTTCTGGACGGGTATTACAATCAGATTTCAATTAATCCTAAGGACCAAGAGAAATCTACTTTCACTTGTCCTTATGGAACTTTTGCGTATCGCCGCATGCCCTTTGGATTATGCAATGCACCAGTGACTTTTCAGCGTTGTATGCTCGCCATTTTTTCTGATATGGTAGAATGTTGTCTTGAAGTCTTTATGGATGATTTTTCATTTTATGGTACTTCGTTTGATGAATGCCTTTATAATTTGGATAAGGTGTTAAAGAGATGTGAGGACACACATTTGGTCCTCAACTAGGAGAAATTTCATATGGTGGTAAGTGAAGGGATAGTGCTAGGACATAAAGTGTCTAGCAAAGGTTTGGAGGTAGATCCAGTTAAAATTGAAGTAATTTCTAAATTGCCCCCACCAAATTCGGTAAAAGGGGTAAGGATTTTCTTAGGACACGCCGGATTTTATCGTCGGTTCATAAAAGATTTTTCTAAAATCACCAAACCTCTATCCGAGCTTCTCGAGAAAGATGTCATTTTTTATTTCAATGACAAATTCTTACACGCGTTCAACGTGCTGAAGGAGAAATTGATTTCTGTGTCGGTTGTTCAAACACCGGATTGGACTAAGCCGTTTGAACTCATGTGTGACGCATCAGATTTTGCTGTAGGAGCTATGTTGGGACAGCGGGTGGACAATAAACCCACTATAATCTTTTATGCTTCTAAGATTTTGAATGATGCCCAATTAAATTACACAACTACTGAAAAAGAATTGTTTGCTGTTGTTTTTGCTTTTGAAAAGTTTAGGCAATATTTAGTTGGATCTAAAGTAGTTGTTTGGACTGATCACGCCGCTATTAAATATTTGATGGAGAAAAAAGATTCCAAACCTAGATTGATTAGGTGGATCTTGCTCCTACAAGAATTTGATATCGAAATTAAAGACAAGGCGGGAATTGAGAATGTTGTAGAGGATCATTTATCTAGGTTAGAGAGGGTAGATGAAAAATATTTACACATACCCATAACCGAGACATTTCCGGATGAACAATTGTTGAAAGTGAATTCTAAAGATCCTTGGTTTTCCTATATTGTGAATTATCTTGCTTGCAGGATCATCCCGGATGACTGGACATATCAAGAGAAGAAGAAGTTTTTCCATTCTCTACGATATTATTTTTGGGATGACCCTATTCTTTTGAAGCAATGCAGGGATGGTGTTCTACGTAGGTGTGTACCTGAGGAGGAATACGAGAGTGTTCTTCGTCACTGCCACACTCTACCTACGGGCGGACACCACGCGAGCTCTCGTACGGCGGCCAAAGTGTTGAAAAGTGGCCTATATTGGCCTACCTTGTTCCGAGACGCCTATGAGTTCATGAGACAATGTGATTCCTGCCAAAGGGCGGGTAACATTTCAAGGAGACAAGAGATGCCCTTAAATGTCTTCTAAGAGGTTGAGGTATTTGACCTATGGGGTATAGATTTCATGGGACCCTTTGTGTCCTCAAATTCGAATTTATATATCCTCTTAGATGTTGATTATGTGTCGAAGTGGGTAGAAGCAATGCCCACAAGGACTAATGATTCTACTATAGTGTGCAGATTCATTAAGGAACATATCTTCTACAGGTTTGGAGTGCCCTGAATGATCATCAGTGATGGGGGTACGCACTTTAAGAATCAAAAGTTCTCGGCATTGTTGAAGAAATACGGGGTCAAACATAACATAGGTACCCCATATCACCCGCAAACTCAAGGACAGGTGGAGATCTCTAATCACGAAATTAAGAAAATCTTGGAGCGTACGGTGGCTTCCACGAGGAAGAACTAGAGTGCCTTACTGCCGGATGCATTGTGGGCATATAGGATGGCATACAAGACACCTATAGGCACCATGCCTTTTAGGTTGGCGTACGGCCGGGCTTGTCACTTACCGGTAGAGTTAGAGCATAAAGCACATTGGGCGCTAAGAAAGCTCAATTTGAGTTATGATGAGGTGGGGAAGAAGAGATTGCTTGAATTAAATGAATTGGATGAGTTGCGCATGACTGCATATGAGAACTCTCAGATATACAAGGAGCGCACTAAGTTGATCCACGATCGCCACATTCAGGTGCGCACCTTCAAGAAGAGAGATCGTGTGTTGTTGTTCAATTCAAGGCTGAAGTTGCATCCCGGGAAGATAAAATCCCAATGGAGTGGGCCATTCACGGTGGAAGAGGTCAAACCACATGGCGCAATCTTGGTGCGCGATGGTGAGACTACATTTTTGGTGAATGGACAGAGGTTGAAGCTATATTTTGGTGAAAATTACACAAGGAGGGTGAATGAGGTCAAACTCATTTCACTGTTGGACCAATGATGTGATTCAAGTCGTCTAGCCTAAGACGTTAAATAAGGGCGCTTGTTGGGAGGCAACCCAACTGATGGTACCTTGGTTTAGTTCATTTACATTCGTAGTTTAATTTGTTTTCACTTAGTTTGTAGTGTAAAAAAGATGATGTGATCGTTTGTTACATGTGCAGGGCTGAGGCAGAGTCGATACCATCGACCCTTGTGTCGATGGTATCGACCATGGTACATGTTGGTGGCTGCAGGAATCGCACTACGTCGATACCATCGACGGCCTCATCGATGGTATCGACATACCAACAGGAAGATCGCAAGAAGAAGTTGATGGTATCGACATGGGTGTCGATACTATCGAGATCTCTGAAGATTTTCAAAACAAATCGTCTCAGGACAGTCGGTACCATCGACGGGCATGTCGATGGTATCGACAAATTCATGCAAAGAAGGCGGCGGTCGGGCCTCACGAGGGTTTTCCCTAATCAGAGTGTCGATACTATCGACTCACGTCGATAGTATCGACGTGACACGTCAACGATCCGTGAGGGAAGATCAACGGCGATCGCAACAGCCAAGAAGTCGATCTGGGGGATGGGTCGATACTATCGACCCGCGTCGATAGTATCAACATGTCAGCAATCTGGGCCCCACAGATCCAGCCATCGACAACCGTCGATACTCGCGGAGGTACGGATCGTGCTACCCGAGTCGATACCATCGACTCGCGTCGATGGTATCGACGGGCGGACAGTAGCGCCGGCTACGGCTATATATGAGGAGTAGTTGCGTTAGATGACATCACACCTTCAGTGCAATCTTCCTCCACTTGTGTCGAGTGTGTTCCAGAGCTGCCCAAGCCCGACGACGAGCAACACCGAGCTAGTTCTTCATCGAGTGGAGATTCTCTTAATCGATCTTCATCGAGCTCCCTTTCTATTCCTCCTTCTCTCACAATTATGGTGCACGTAGCTGGTGCGTTGTCTTCACGCATGAATCTGATGGACATCCTGGAGTTCGTGCCACCTCCGACCGCGTCAGTTGCATGCTCGCGGCTGATTCATCCATCCGTGGAGGTGAAGAAGATATATGAAGAGATTATGAAGAGGAAGATAGAGTTGACCCGTTATGTTGAACGGGAAACCATCCGCAACCTCGGGTTCGAAGCGAACCTTGCCTACATGTTGAAAGGACAGGCCCGACACACAGAAAGACGGCATGATGAGCTGGAGTATCATGTTGATGGCCAACCGTTCTTCAGCGAGTGACCCACGTACAAGGAATTGGTGGCTGAGTTCATGGCATCACTGGACGTCTTTGTCGTGTCCAACAACTTCATAGCCACCGACCGCGAGTGGATTAAGGGTCGGGTGTCATTCCGGTTGTACAACAATGCCTACACCCTTACACTCCGACAGTTCAACGCGATCTTCAACTGGAACCACTCGCGGTCCGACTACCGGCGCCCGGACAACCGCACCGACTACGACGACATCTTCACCGAGCTGGTTACGGTGCCGCCGGAGAAGTCCGTAAGCTACCATAATGTTGCAGTAGCTGATTTCGAGCACCCTTTCGTCCGGATTCTAAACCAGATGCTCAGTTCGACATTGTTTGCTCGGGGTGATTTGGCCCTCAGCAAGTTTCAGGAGACAGACTTATTCTTTTTGTATAAGCTCCTGAAGCGTCAAGAATGCAATTGGGGTGCCTTCTTTCTACAAAGAGTTTTGGTGGTGAAGAGGAGTACGAGGAAAGCGCTGATTCACTTCGGCGGGCTCATCACCAAGCTGGCTTCATACCTCGGTTTGAATTTCCAGCAGCTCACTCCTCTATCCAACAGGAGCAAGGTGAACTTGCAACATCTGCACCAGTCCAATCTCATTCTTCTTCGCGATGGTTTGGCGTATGCGCACTGCCATGTCAACCATGCCTATTAGGAATGCTCGCTGCCTGATCCGGTCTTCAACATCAAAGGGGCGCAACACTTCCGATGGCCAATCATAGCCATCACCGACTCCTATGAAGATAGTGGCAACGACGGCGGCAATGACGGAAATGACGACGAGGCTGAGGAGGAAGAGGAGGCATTTACACCTCTTCGAGCATGAGTGGCACCACGGAAGCGTCCTCGGATGCATCCGGGTGCATCTTCATCAGCACAGCCTACACTGCCACCACCACCGCCCTCGCAGCCAAGCGAGGAAGCCTATTCTATGCAGGGTATGTATACTATGTTGTAGGAGATACAACAAATGCAGCAGCATCACATGACGATGTATGCCGGTATTCAAGACACTACACACCGGCTACTAGACAATCAACGGGCAATGTTCGAGAATGAGCGTCTTCTCCTTGAAAACCAACAGCAAATTCATGATCGGTTGCAACGGATGGAGATGCAACAACAGCCCTTCTACGACCACTATTGGAGCCAGGATTACTTTGGAGGCTATCCACAACCTCCACCTAGGGCCCAGTTTGATCCAAGCTTCTAGGGGGAGTATCCGTCCTGGGACCCTACGGGTCCACAGTACCCGCCTCCACCTGAAGGGTAAAAGCGGTATCTCTGTTCCAACCTTTAAGATTGTTTTTGACTATGAGGCCATGGTCGAATTCAAGCTTGGGGGGGGTAGTATTGGAACAATTCTATCTTTCATTTTCTCTATTTTTAGTTTTATTGCTTCTGTTTCCTGTCATTTGTTTTCTGCAATCTTAGTTTGTTTTAGGATCCACATTCTATCTAGTGTAATCGTGGATGTCTTTAATGTTGAGTCATCTCAGTTGCATGTGCATGGGGAATTGAGGGAAACTAAAAAAATTTTAGTGTTCACAAGCTTGAGTGTTGCTTAACCTTGATCACTTAACTTCGAAAATGATTGGTTTTGTCAACTTTTAAACAGAAAATCACAATTGTATATTCCTAATGATTCATGAAAGTGGACGGAATTGGTTGTTTGAGCCTAAACTGACCAAATGATAGTGAGACTTTAATTTGAAGTAAGAGAGAAAAAACCTCTTAGCTACTACACAGGTCAGTAAGGAGGGACATATAATATTTTTCAAAGGTTCAGTCAACTAGTCTTGTGATTTGTCCACCTCATTGTTTTCACAATCCACCCAAGATTTGGAAGTAAAGTACAGTTTTAACCTTTTTGATTGCATGGCATGTAGATAGGACTAGCATTGCAGCCACCTTCATATGTTTGCATGAAAAATAAGAAAAAAAATTAGAATAGGTATACATGCACATTACCCTTAGGTGCATGACATGTAGTTGCATTAATAACTTTTATGCATAAAGTGTGTCATGTACTTCATTTATTCTTTAATGGTGAGTTAATTTGTTCCATACCTTCCAAATAGTGCAAATATTCGAGCTATGCAGAAAATATAAGCCTAATAAGTATTCATTGTCAATCATGGATATAAGGGTTTGTAATGAAAAAAAAGAAGAAAAAAAATCTGAAATTGAAAAAAAAAGTTATTCAGAAGCAACAAGAATAAGAAGGAGAAAGGAACATAATCTCACCTGTATTTCAAGATAAGTGAGTACATGTTGTAGTTTAATTAGATATCCATCTCATTTTGAGACGGATGGTTAGTTCATGCATCATTCCACCTAATCTTAGGCATTAGGGCATTTTTCATGTGCATTTGCATCATTTAGGGCATTTTTGTTGCATGCATGTTGAAATCGTATAATGCTTCCACTTTTTCCATGAGCCACCTATTTCATCCACCCATTGCTCAGATTGGTAGGCCACCGTGAATTTATCCTCACTAGTGAATATCAGGAGAACTGCTTCCATGTAGATGGTAGCTAGGGCGAGCAAAGTAGTTTAGAAGATCACAAGATGCACTAAGTCTGGACTGGCAAATTTTATTATGTTAACTGCCTTATGTGATAGTGTTCATCAGTTTGAGGTTAATATCTTTTATGGATGATTACTGTCACCTTTAGGGTAATTATCATTCTGTGGTTAGTGAGGGCCGGTATGCGAATGTTCGGTGGGAGTCATGTGGGATGTCTGTTGTGATGCTTTGTTCTTTAGTTGACTCTGGCAATTCTATTCTAAGGTTTAGTTGCTCGAGGGCGAGCAATGTTCAAGCTTAGGGGAGTTTGATGCGATGATTTTGAGTCGCATTTATAGACTTGTTTGATAGGTGTTTTATGCATTTATTAGTCATTTTCATGGTTAATGTTGCATAATTCATTCATTTTGGTCTATGCTACTTCTTTATGTCAAATTCCCTTTATTTAAGCATTTTGAGTATTAATTATCGAAAGAATATATTTTGTGTGGATTTATGTGGTTCTGTGTGTTACTTTCAGGAAAAACAAGTATATGTTGTCGTCGATACCATCGACGGTGGTCGATACCATCGACCGGACCAAAGGTTGCCAGCCGCAAGTACCAGAAGAAAGTCGATACTATAGACAGGGATGTCGATGGTATCGAGATACCATAAGGTTGCTGGCGAGAAGTGTGTCGATAATATCGACCAAGATGTCGATACTATCGACTGGTGGATCTACATCATCACAAAATGACAAAACTATCGGTACAGGTTCATCGATACCATCGACTCACGTCGATGGTATCGAGATGACATCAGGCGCATAGATGAAAGAAAAGAAGGATTGTTGCTATCATGCTAGATCGATACCATTGACCCGCGTCGATGGTATCGACATCGTCAGATATGAGTTTGTTTCAGATTAATCTTAATCGGACGACTGTGGTTAATTGTCGACCTAATTCGGGAGATATACCTAATGACGGCACCCTTGACTAAGGGGGGACGTCATTAGTTTCTGCACACGTCCCAGAGAGCAAGGAGAGAAGAACGGAGCACGAGAGCACACCCCAGCCGATCCGGACACTGAAGAAGACAAATTCCACCACCAAAAGGCGGAAGAACGCGGATTCCACCCCAAGGATCGATTGGACCTTCTCTGTTCAGGGGTTTAATCACTCAATCACATTTTCCTTCATGTTTCCCTTTTTCTTCTCCACATTGTACTCTGAGATGAACATGCGGGGCTAATCCCCTTTGTCTTTAGGACCGGGAGTAGCCCGGGGATTCATTGTATGATGATTTTATAATAGTAATTCATATCTTATCTCTTAAATCCGTGGTCTAATTTCGTTTTCTCCAATATATTGTTATGCTTGATCACCATAATATAACCTAATGCCCTTAATTTCTTTGAAAGAAGAATTAACAGTTGAAAAGAGACGGAATTTACATTAATTGACAAATCCCTTGAACAAGGTGGTGTAAGATTAATGGTGGATACCGAGAGGTCGTTCCTAATGCACCTAGTTTAGGGTATAGGTTACTACGACGGTGGAACCGACCTAGACATAGGTAGTGAATTGTACCATGACAGTGGGCAATTCTGATTTCAGGCCACTACCCGGATAGAGAGATAAAATTGAGTAGCTATATAGAATTTAATACAATGAAAACCCGTAGTGAAACCACAACCCTAAAGATCTTCTTTTGAATTGATTAAACCAACATTTAATCGATTGATTTTTTTGTTTTATTTTTATTTTCTTTTAATTTTAACAACAACTGTCAACTATTTAATCGGCTTAGCTGATCGCGAGTAGTTAGTAGGAGTCCCCGACGATTTCACGTATCCCTGAGTTTGACTCGGGCCTCACAAAGGCCTGTACTACTTCGACGCGTTCACTTGCGTTTCTACGCACGGTAAATCTGCGTCAATGGTTTTAATGACCTTTGGGCATGGTTGAGCCCTAAATGAGGTGTAATCCTCTTTGTTGATAAGGGTGGATACCCTGTGATACTGTGAAAAGGATTTATATCTTGTGATAGTATGATGGTCTTAATGTTGACTCACGTCTGAATTGACTAAACCCATGTTTTGATGATGACTAACCATTCCACATATTGGTGTCTAATGTATCTACTTGAGTGATTTCATATTAGGTATAGACACACTCCAAATGCCCTAACTTTTGCATATTAAATTGGAGAAAAGACAAGTCAAAGTCAATACAAGTGCACGTTTTTGTAATATGATGTATATCCATTAGAATCATGTTGTAAATCACTTGTAATGATTTTATGACTTGTAATTAAGCTTAGAAAAATATCAGGAGCACATAGATCGAATATTAGAGCACTTTAGATGCAACTTTGAAAATTGATTACAGGCACTTTGTCGGTCGAGTTTCCCAGCCTGAAAACTCGACCGATCATCCTTGATCAATTTTCTGGAGATTGCATCGGTCGAGTTGTGTTTACACAGAAATTGACCGATGGAGTAATTGACCAAATCGATTTTCATTGGTCGGTCGAGTTTCCTCAGGACAAACTCGATCGATGGTCTGAATATCGGCTTTGTCTTTTACTCTATCGGTCGAGTTACCCTTATAGAAACTCGACTGATTGCACTGTACGGAAAAGTGCAGAAAAGTGCTTCTAGCCGTTGTGGAGTTGCAACAAGTGAAAATAGATCAGTTGCAAGCCATAAAACGGCTAGTTTTCATTCACAAGTGTTCCCAAAGTCTAAGAGGCATCCCCAGCTATAAATAGGACCCCTTGGGCTTCATTCCAAGGTTGAGCATTCAATGCAAACTCTATGTGAGGCTCCTATTCTATAGTTGAGTGCTTCCTACAACCTTCTCTCCCTCTCTAAGCTTAATCACTTGCTACATTAATTAGAGTGAGTAGGAAATATGTAAGAGAGCTAGTCCTACATGTATATCTTGTGAGGCTCTCACTTCCACCACCTCCATTTCTCTCATTTGCAATCATGAAGATGAAGGTTCTCTCTCTTATCCAAGAGAGGTGAAGAAGAACAAGGGAATGTGTCCCTTGGTGAAGATCAAGGGTGAAGACTTGGAGCTAGAGTGGGTAAGCCCCCTGGAGAAGGCAGAAGACTCAAGCTCAAGTGGGTAAGACCTTGGTGGAAGCTTCTCCGAGTGAAGGTGAAGTCAAAGGCGGAAGATCCAAGAACAGTGGGTAATTCCTGCAAGGCTAAAGACTTGTGCAAGAGTGGGTAAGTCCTTGGAGAAGTCCGAAGACTCTGCAAAGTGGGTAAGTCCTTGGTAATGTTGAAGACTCTTTGTATTGGATAGGTAAGTCCTTTGGTTGGTCATGTATTATATGTCTTATGAATGAATATAAGAGTGCAATAGTTTGGAAGTCCTAGAGGTTGACCTCTCTAGGCAAGTGAACTGACACACTTCTAGTTTGAAGTGTGGAACCACTCTAAATAGCTTGTCTAATTGGTGCATGTTCAATTCCTCTCTCCCTTGCTATGTATGTTTTAGTTGCACTCAAATTACCTATTTAGCAACCTTATATTTTCATATATCTTGAAGGTTGAATGAGTTTTGTTGAAGTTCTTTCAACTCTATTCACCCCCCCTCTAGAGCATCTAATCACCCATCTAGGATCCAACATAATGCAAATAGATAAAGATGAGTATTCATGTTTAACATTATTATATAATGGAATGATGGTGGAATAACCTTCTTAACATGATCATAACCTTAATGTGGTAATTGATGGTTATCATAGCCACATGGTTGATACATTCTTATGCTAACCATGTGCATTATGAATATGATGAGTGTTAATCATATCTAGATTCCTTTCATGTTGCTGTCATAAAGGAATGTTCTTAATGTTAATATAACCCTACTATGATTTTTTATGAATATTTCCTATCTCATTAATGCAATATTATGTTGATCTTGTGAATTATATGTAAGTGATGTTGTTGAGCCTTGTTATAAGGCATGGAGAGATAATGATGATCTTATAAGGAATAGTATGATGGTATTAATGACCTTTGGGCATGGTTGAGCCCTGAATGAGGTGTAATCCTCTTTGTTGATAAGGGTTGATACCCTGTGATACTGTGAAAAGGATTTATATCCTGTGATAGTATGATGGTCTTAATGACCTTTGGGCATGGTTGAGCCCTAAATGAGGTGTAATCATCTTGTGTTGATAAGGGTTGATATACTGTGATATTGTGAAAAGGATTTATACCTTGTGATAGTATGATGACTAATGTGGTCTCATGAATGGCAAGTGAATAGTACCATGGGATGATGAAATGAGAAATTATGTTTCACACATTTTATATCTTTTGAAGTTTTGATATTTATGTGCTTGTTAGAAGTGAATTAGGGTTTGTATATCCACTTGTTTGATGCAGCCTTAATTCACCCAATTGGCATAACTAATCAACTGAAATTGTAATCATGTAGTGCCCTGTGCCATGGATCCATCTGAGTGTCAGAATTTTCCAGATGGTGAAACGAGTATTCCTAAGGGAAACTCAAAGCACATACTGTTGAGTATGTGGGGGTGGCAAGTTGAGGATATATCCTTATCATCCACAATGAAGATTGTGGAGGTTTTATATGGTCATGCCTCATACATCTGATGTGGTTGAGAACAGCTGCGGTCGTGTCTCAGTGATTATATATGTGACAAAATTGGAGGAAAATTGTGGTTGTACCTCGTATGGTAGGGTATGCGTACCCACCTCCTTTCACTAGTGTCATGACCTGTACCAATTACGGACTAGGTTGTTAGTAGCTTGACCCTATGTGTCGCTATGGTGGACCCGTACTGACCGAGGGCGGAGAAGATCTTAGGAGTCTGACTCTTCCTAGATCTTGTATGGCACTGATTTCAACCCAGCAGTGGTCAGTTGGATTTTGAGTGGTATCCTCGATTTCCTCAGGGCATAATAAACAATGTAAGATAGTTGTGTAGCACATTTTTTTAGGGTTATACACAATGTTTCACATTGGATGATAACCCTTGTTTGTTATATTTACATAAATATGATGCTTAGTGCAATTATGAGATAGTAGATATACTTATGTTGTGGATACATACAGTATCCATGCTTATGTTGATAACTATACTGCTACTACTGATTATAATCATGATGTTAGCTATCTCATGTTGTTAGTTATGTTTAGCATGCTAGTCATGCCTTTGTAACTAGAGATGCATATACTGCCAATTATTCTTATCCAGGTAGTTGTGATTATGTTGTTAGCTCTTCTTATGATGTTGATATGTTCAACCAATTAGACATGCTCATGTTGTTAGCTATTCTATGTTATTAGACTTGCTCATGATGCTAGAACTGCATATGCTACTGAATTGCTTATATTGTCAACAGGATAAAGGATGATAGTATGGATAATGATGATAGTTATTATCTAGTCCTTTATATATTTTGTTAATCATCAATATTGCTGATATTATTTTTTATCTCTGATTAAACTACTTAATTGTTTAATTGCTTAAAATTTTTGTAATAAATAAACATTGTTGGAGGTTATATCTCTTGTTGGGACATGGGTCTCACTCTTGTGGTTCACCACATTTGTTTAGGTAATCGGTAGTGACAAAAACAAACATGTGGTAGAAAAGAGGAGCTATAGTAATGAATCTTTGATAAAGTTGATTAGATGTCTAGTGTGTCCTAGAGTCATCCTTGTACTCTCAGGTCCGGGCAGGAAAAGTTTGTATACGGTGTTTCAAACAAATTGAACTTTAGTTAGCATGTTAATGCTTGTTTGTGTGGCATATATGAATATTGTTCTCCTATGTATATATGTTATGGCTAAGGCAATAGAACATTTGTATCAAATTCTTCGCCTAGTATGGATAAAAGAAAGATTTTGGGGTGTTATGCAAATGTTTCTGAGCAGGTGCTAACGTTGAAATCGATTTTAATTCACCCATATTTTTGGGTATGTGATTAATTAGTGATTGATTGTGTTTTATGTTTTGAGTAATCTCATTTGGTGTAACGGGTTCTCACATGTACAGTCTTGTAGGACCATGTGTATAGTCTTTTACACATATGTACAGTCTTGTACACATGTGTATAGTCTTGTAGGACCATGTGTACAGTTTAGTACACATATGTACAGTCTTGTACACATGTGTACAATCTTGTACATATGTGTATAGTCTTGTAGGACCATGTGTACACTCTTGTACACATGTGTACAGTCTTGTAGGACTATGTGTACAGTCTTGTAGGTCCATGTGTACAGTCTTGTGTGCATGTGTACAGTCTTGCAGGACCATGTGTACAGTCTTGTAGGACCATGTGTACAATTTTGTAGGATCATGTGTATAGTCTGGTATAACCATGTGTACAGTCTTGCACACGTGTACAGTTTTGCACACGTGTACAGTATTGTAGGACCATGTGTACAGTATTGTAGGACCATGTGTACAGTCTTGTAAGACCATGTGTACAATTTTGTACACATGTGTACAATCTTGTACACATATGTACAATCTTATACACATCTGTACAATCTTGTAGGACCATGTGTAGAGTCTTGTGCACATGTCTACAATCTTATAGGACTATGTGTACAGTCTTGTAGGACCATTTGTACACTCTTGTAGGACCATGTGGACAGTCTTGTAGGACCATGTGTACAGTCTTGTAGAACCATGTATACAGTCTTGTACACATGAATATTGTCTTGTAGGACCATGTGTATAGTCTTATACACATGTATACAGTCTTGTAGGACCATGTGTATAGTCTTGTAGGACCATGTGAATAGTCTTGTAGGACCATGTGTATAGTCTTCTAGGACCATGTGTACTGTAAAGAGTTGAGATCAATTCTCTACTAAAAATATGGTAACCAAAAACACCAATTGTGTAGCAACGGAAGTTAAAACTTTGACTACATTCAAATGTATAAAGAGTACATTACAAAATTTCCCAAAAGGGTGTACAAATTGATACACAACAATAGGATCTAGGTAGAGGAAGACTAAAACCAAATCAAATTGTGTGCAAACAAAAACAACTTAACATATAGGCAGCTATAGCTAAGTCTAAGCTAGTAAGTTGAACTCATTTCTCTTAGCCTTAGGCAGGGTCACCAAGCTTCAACTGCACACTATGATCCTATACATGGGTGGTTCGGATCACCCAACAAGAGAGAGATAAAAGTATGTGTTAATCAAAGGGATAAGGAACATAATAAGGCACAACATTGCATAATAAAAGATTTCACTATACTAAGAGATTCCAAGAGTATGAGGCAATTAATCAAATAAGAAATAGAAATCTGCCATAGTCCAATAACAACAATAATCAACATAGCATGAATAATGTTCTGACACAAAATCATAACAATGCAGGGTGAGGCACCTACCATACCTACACCAAGACAAGAGGGGTACATACACATCCCAAACCTCAAATATATATAATGTGGTAGGGGCACTAAAACCCCAGTGCCTGGCAGGAGGACTAAAACCTCAATGCCTATATAAAGTGGCAAGGGGGCTGAAACCCCAGTGCCCTATGGGTGGTTTGTACTCATGTAAACTACATTTTCATTTGGCCAAAAATACATCATGCTTATTAGTTCACTTGGAAGTAGTGGAAATATAATTATCATTGCATCATAACAAATGGTAATAACACCCATGAAAATCAAGTAAATTTGCCAACATTGGTAATATGAATATTCAAGTATCTCAAATATATGAGCCAACATAGGCAATAGCAAGATCCAAATAGATGAGCCACAATGGCATTAGAAGAATCAACTGAATAAAGAGCCAATAAAGGCAGTAGAAAAATATCAAGGCTAGCACATTAGGAATGTGGGGCAAGATAAAATCCCAAACTGAAGGATTAGGGTATGCATTGCACATTATATGTTCAAAACCATAAATGGGGATCACATACATAAATAGGGTCCACATACTTAAATAGGGCTCACATACATAAATAGGCTTCACATACCTTATTGAAAATTCATAAAATCACTTTCACCAAATTGATTGCGACCAATTCCAATTTATCCTAGTTATAAACATTTCACATGTATTCGTATGTATTAAGGCATAAGGTGTATAAAAGATACTCATTGTAGGCCTTTTAGGAAAACCTTAGATTTAGGACTCAAAACCTAGACCAACACATTACTTGAGTTTCACTGATTAAGAAAACATCCTATATTTCTCAATTTGGAGTTAAAATGAATTAATTACTCATTTTAGAACATTTAACATACTCAAAATGGCATTCAAAGAAAACTTCAAAAAAATAAATAGAATTGGGATTCAAAAACTAGAAATTCAGATTTTTTGTAAAAAATCCTTTCCAACGACTATTTATTCGAAATTTTCCGATGAAGTATCAATTTTCTATGATTTATGTTCCCTGGGCCAATTAGAGAGCAAGAAAAAGTCACGTAGGTTAATTGCTAGCGCGTGAGAGAGATCGAAATGACCAGAAGGTCCTCGGTGTTAAAACACAAAATGAGAAGAGCGGGAGGGAAAAATCAGACAAATGAAATGGGTCATCTTCTTCCTCTCGCTTGCCATTGCCGCGAGGGTGGAGCTCGACCCTTTTGGGCGTTTCCACGTTTCTTGACCAAAAAGCATGCATAGGTACTCGAAACGAAGCCCAAGATGAGATGAACTCACCAATGTGCTTAATTGGGGCGCTGCTATCACGGAGCAGCCAAGAAAAGGGCCACAAGATCTGGGAGAAGGAGGAGGTGGAAGTGGCTGACTGTGGAGGATACGAGCAAATTAGCAACTGGAAAAGCTTGCAATGGGGCCGAAGGAGGTGAGGGGAGTGCCATATATAGACGAGGTAGTGTGAAACATCGGGATGGTGGTGGAGTTGAGAGGACAATGTCGGCGCCATGCGGCATTTCATCTATGCTACACGGGAGACGATGAATAACGATTTGAACTAAGCGGCTCGAGGAGACAAAGCCAACGACGAAGAAATCTCATGAAATGGTGGAGAGGAGAGGGCGAACGAGGTGGAGGAGCCTAGGCGTCATTTTGGTCGGCGGGATGGAGGTTGAAGACGAGTTGGTTGCAGTTGGATCGGGATCATACGGCGATCTAGTGTGTTTGACAAGGAAATCAAAGGACAAAATGACATAAATGAAATTCGATTGATATTCTATAGTCACACTTTATTGAAACTTCTAAAATCCATTTGAATGGTCAAACGAAGTCCAAATGACCTCAAATTTTAACCATAGGTTTATCACAACACCTAGAACGATGCGATACATTTAATTTTTTATTTTACTCAATATAAGGCCACTAATAAATTTATTTCCCATTAACATATATATTAGTGTATAAATTGTGTAAATTAATGTGAAGATGCATTATGATAATTTTTCTTGTTTTATTTTTGAGATAGGCCAACCAAGAGGCTTTCCTCACTCTATTAATTACATTCCATAACTTCATAAGGAGAGAGAGAAATAAAGGGGGTTAATTATTCTCTTAACTTAATTCAAATACACATTATTACTCATATGTTTATCCAAAAAGATATAAAAGCTCCAAATTAACGTTATCCATTAATTATCTATCATTAATGGCCATATTGCATAATTAGATGCCAATAAGCACATTAAGTGGGTTATTTGTGCAAGACCCCATACATAAACATAAATGTGGGTAGATTGTGAATTACTTCCTCAAGAAAGGCTCAATTTCAATATTGAGGCCAAAGAAGACTCAAAAGGATGGGAAATTTATGAAAAAGGTCCAAATGACTAGAAAGCAAATAAAAGCTCAAAAGTGGGTAAATTGCAGAAAGGACCCTGAGATTTAGTCTGTTACATGTACAATCTTGTACACATGTGTACAATTTTATAGGACCATGTGTACGGTCTTGTACACATATGTATAGTCTTGTATAGATGTGTACAATCTTATAGGACCATGTGTACAGTCTTGTACACATGTATATAGTCTTGTAGGACCATGTGTACAGTCTTGTACATATGTGTACAGTCTTGTAGGACCATGTGTACAGCCTTGTACACATGTGTGCAATCTTGTAGGACCATGTGTATAGTCTTGTAGGACCATATGTACAGTCTTTTACACATGTGTACAGTCTTGTAGGACCATGTGTACAGTTTGGTACACATGTGTACATTCTTGTATGACCATGTGTACAGTCTTGTACACATATATACAATCTTGTATACATGTGTACAATCTTATAGGACCATGTGTACAGTCTTGTAGGACCCTGTGTAGAGTCATGTGCAGATGTGAACAGTCTTGTAGGACCATGTGTACAGTCTTCTAGGACCATGCGTATAGTCTTGTAGGACCATGTATACAGTCTTGTAGGACAATGTGTACAGTCTTGTAGAACCATGTGTACAGTCTTGTACACGTGTGTAAAGTCTTGTAGGACAATGTGTACAGGCTTGTAGGACCATGTGTACAGTCTTCTAAGACCATGTGTACAGTCTTGTACACATGTGTATAATCTTATACATATGTGTACAATCTTGTAGAACCTTGTGTACAAATCTTTTACGCATATATATAGTCTTGTACATATGTGTATAGTTTTGTAGGACCATGTGTACAGTCTTGTAAGACCATGTGTACAGTCTTGTACACATATGTATAGTTTTGTAAGACTATGTGTATAGCCTTGTACATACGTACAGTCTTGTAGGACTATGGTCTTCTACATATGTACAGTCTTGGGAGATTCTTGGCCACGAGACGGAGTTGAATTCAAGTTGTGAGAAATCGACGATGGCTAGTCTTCTGAGCGTCTGTTCTAGGACATTGGGGCTTGCATTCTTAGCTCTAGCATTGGCGGGGCTTACGGTGATGGGTAGAGTCATGGTGAACAGTACAGTTAATGATGTGTCAAAAACGTAATATCTAATAAAGTCCGACATGGCGCGTGGAAGAAGTGCCTTTCGGGGCAGTGCTCGATGGGCGGTGGTGCACTGCCCAGCGTTTCGGGGTCATGGGGCTACGGAGGTGGCGGCAGGTTTGCAATTGGTGGTGTTGGTGCTGGCCATGGAGTTAGTGGTGGATGGGGTTACAGCGGGGGTGGTCCGGGTAGCAGTAGTGGGAAAGGCGGATACGGTGGTGGACAGGGTGGATACGGTGAGATTCCTGGAGCAGGATCTGGATACGGCAATGGAGGGGCAGGGGGTGGTCAAGGAGGATACGGCTGCGGTGGGGGCGGTCAGGGTGGATACGGTGGGGTTCCTGCAGCGGGATCCGGATCTGCCAAAGGAGGGGGATGGGGTTATAGTGCGGGAGGAAGTCCTGGGTATGGAAGTGGTGGAGGTGGTGGTGGAGAAGGAGGTGGATATAGCGGGGAAAGTGCTGAGAAAGGAAGTTCTGGCTATGGAAGCGGCGGAGGTGGTAGTGGAGGGAACAGTGCAGCTTTCGGAGGAGGCGGAGGTGCTGTGGTAGCAGCAGCGGTGGGGTAAGTGTTGGAAGTAGCGGTAATGGTTATGGATCCGGGAGCTATGGTAGTAGCAATGGTGGTTACAATGGTGGTAGCAGTGGAGGTTACGGAAATGGCGGTAGTGCTGGAGGAGGAACAGGTGGGGTTGGCATTGGGCAAGGCAGCAGTGGAAGTGGTAGTAATGGTGGTAGTGTTGGGATAGGAGGAGGAGTTGGAATCGAGCAGGGCAGCGTTGACGGGCCAGACGAGAGGTCTCCGATTTTGTCAGGTTTGCAAACTACTGTAAAGGCGTCGGGAAAGGTCGGGGCCAACGGTCAAAGCTGGCGTTGATCCGGGGTGTGGTTTGGGCTATGGTTAGGGGTTTAAGTCCGGCGCTGTCAAGAATTTCCATTTTGTCAATGAGGTAGAATCGGAAAATAGCACTAAAAAACAAGTCTTCAAAATTTGTCTGCCAATTCTATTATTCGTAAGAACTCATCAATTAACCAGTACTAGCTTCAAGAGCAACCTTTGAACACTAGTAAGCAGAACATACCAAAATCCATGATCAAATAAAATTTAATTGACGAAACGAGAATCGGTGCTCACTCCAGCATATCCCCTCTTTGATCCTTAGTTTGAGTTTTTAGGGCCGAGATAGACTTGGTTGGCACATTTTTTTTCGAGGCCCTAAACTCATATTTACCCTCCTCATCAGTGTTTGCCTTCATGTATTCCTCTACATCATGCATGAGTAGGAAGAAACAAGGAGATAGAAATCAGTGGCCACTAGATCGCAGACTACACTGAGTTGGCCCAGGTACAACATCCGTTAGTTCCCTACAACCTCCTAGGTGGCGATCTATTTGGAGTGCAGAGGCAAAATTGGCAACATTGGAAAATGCTTGTGACCAAGGTCAGAGTGGTTGGGCCGACATCATAGACCAAAGCCATAAGCTTGATCAAATATCAATGCATAAGAAAAATACTCAAAAGTGAAATCCTTTGAAATAAATGTAAAATTCTTGTAATATACTATTATCACATATTGATAGTCATTTTTAAATAGGAAAAAAATGATGAATTAAAAAAAGATATTTTCAGAGGTTAATTTGAGTTTTAATTCCCTAATTTACTCTTATATTTGTTTAGAGTGTGATCAATGACCGAATAATGATGATTATGATGTTATAACCCTAGAACTTACTATATAAACAACTCTAATGTCGTGTATCATAGTTGACATACAAATTCAGATATGAATGCCTTTTATTTTGATGACACTAAGAATAGTTTGAAGCATGATTAACATTGGTTTATTACCTAATGTAGATACCTATATGTCAAACACCAGTTTTGATTAATGAGACTGATGTGACCCTAAACTTTTGATGTAATTAGAAAATTGAGTATAAATGTATTGTGGAAGAACAATGTAGAAAAACAATAATATTCTTGATGATAATATATATTTCTCCGAAATTAAATAAGAAAAAAATTGTAAAATAAGGTGTATTAAGAATTTTCAGGTTCTATATGATGATTAAGGTTTCATGAAGGAAAACTCAATTTGCCAATCCACAACTATATCAAAGGAACCCTAAAACATAAATTTCTTTGCTTAAATCTCATTACCCTACATAAGTACTTTTGAAGAGTTATTAACACTTTAATATTGAATATTGTTTTTTAGGTTCAATGTCCTTTCGACATAAGTAATGAATTGGTTTGGACATAATCATTCCTCTAAATAATGTATGCGGTTTGATCACGAGTATTTTTCTTAATCATATTTCGTTTTTAATTATTCCAACCATTTACTTGTAGTTGCCTTGGTCGATTCAATGCCTTATATTGAGAAAAGACATTTGATTATCACTTCCATGGTTTAAATGATATTTAATCTCAACAACAAATTACATAAGTGTTATTCAGGTAGACAATAAGTCTTGAATTTTAACAGATGATCGCTAAGAGAGTGACTACAAAAAAAATATGAGATGTTTACATGAGTCCATTTCTAGAACCATCACCATGAATCCATTATTGGAATGAAATCCATAAAGTCCATGGATTTACTTGTGATGTCCATGCCCATTGAAATACAATGTAATAAATTGAAATCTTGAATTGAAAATGAAAACATAATTACTTGGAAACACTTGAACTTTGACTAACATGTATATGTTGTTTGTATTGCATGCACACTTTTTGGTTGCACTCAGTAAAACATCATGGCTTTTCACTAATTAATATTTTTTTTGTTAGTGTTTTAGATTATATGCATATTTGAATAGTGAATTAATGGACTACAAGTGGAATAATCTAGAAAAAAATAAATGTAATGATTCTAGGAGGAGTAGATAGTTTAGTTTTCAGAACCATTAGAAGTTTCTCAATTCAAAATATTATGGCTAACTCCTTATAGGACATCTTATCTCCCCTATTCTTATAAACACTACCTCTACTTCACATTATCAATTATTATAACATGTTTATTACAATATGGATCGAAGAAATACTGGATAAATTGGTATGTAGGGGAAACAAAATGTTTGCATATACTTGTAACAACATAACAACAACAATTATTTGTTACAGAATCAAATTTTACGTTTTCTTCATAACTCTCAACTATTTTTACTCAACCTCTTGTACACCCTCTCCTCAGATTTTGTTCCTACAACAGACTTTAGGCCACCTCACAATCTAGTGCTCAGTGCCTTGGTGGCCACCTCTCATTCTAGAGCTCGGTTCCATATAGGTCTTCCTAGTCTGGGGCATGACCTCTCTTGACCTTCCCAATCTGGGGTTTGGTCTGACCTTCCCAGTTTGGGGCCTCATTATTAGTCATCACTATGACTTTATACATCTTTCCATTCTCAATTTCCAGAGTTGGTCAAGTTCACGCAAGCTATAAGCTTACTATTGTGATAGCCATGGTCACCTTATAGAATGTAGGAAATAAAATTCATCCAAGCAATTAATTTCAAGCAATCTGGTGAAACCTTGGGAAATACCATAAAACTAAGTGATTATTCATAAGTGTAACCACATACCTGGATTAGGAGTTCTAGATGTCCAAGCAAGAGCAATCAATTGATCAACCAAGAAAAGTTATCTTGAAAGTTCAAGCAATGTACCCAATGCATCATTATTTTATCCAAATCATCATTAAGACTGACTTGGGTCTCAAGTTAGGGTTTCTAGGTCAAATTTAGTTTCATTAGGGGTTTGCCTTCATAAATCCTAGTTTCCATTTTTCATGACCATCGGGTTTACAAACCCTAATTATCATCAATTTGACTTTTAATTCTCAAAGAAACCCTAATTTATCAAAACATGTGTTTCTAAGTTCATATAACCTTTAAGTTTCTCTTTTTATTCATAAAAGATCAATTCTTGATCATCTTTATCAACTGGACATATTAAAATCATCAAAGCATAGAAATTTAGGGTTTCTAGTTCATTTAACACATTAAAGATGCTAACATTAAGCATTTTTCAAACTAGAAGCAGATTTAAGCTTTGATCATATTTTTATCACATTTGTTGCATTTCCCTGATCAATTTTTATATATAATTTGTTATCATTGGACCTTTCTCTGATTTTCTATGATTTTAGTAAATTAATTGACTATGGCCAATAGAAAGTTGCCACATCAATGATATACACCTTTTCTTTTATATCCATTCTTTCCTTGCCACACGGATCCTATCCTAGACCCATTTAGCTGATAACTGAACCTGATACCTCTCTTCTACTCGCGACACACCCAATGGCTGAAAGGACATTTTCGCCTCCCCTGTTTCACTGGACTAGCTTGTGCAATGACCTCCTTGTCTTTTGGGACTGCTCGTGAGGGTGCAGGAGAAAGGATGGACACTCTGTCTCCTTCCCACCATCGTGGTGCCATGAACTTTGGCCTCAAGAGTCTGTATCCAAGAAAAGGGGGTGATGTCCTTGCTGAAGATAGGGAGAGACTTCCCATTGTCAAGCACACTCATAATGTTGAGAAGAAGACCGAGATCTACTAGATTTGTGACTTGTTTGTATTGTGATGTTCTACTCTGGTCTTATAGAGAAGATCTGAGCCTTATATAGGCAGGAGGAGTAGGAGCAACCCATCAGTTGGCTAAGAAGGAAACAAGATATCGATGCATCCATTGAAAGAAAGAAGACCTTTCTCTAAAGAAATAACATTTTCTTTTTAGTAAAACCCCAATTTTGTAAAGTAATTATATCTCTCTGTCAAAAACATCTTTTCCTATGAAATTTTTAGGGAAAGTTTCTATTTCTCATTGCCCCTCTCTTGTAAAAACATTGGATTTGAAACTAATTGATTAGTAACTCTAAAATTTCCTTTTTAGAAAATTTAGATAACTATATATTTAATTCCCTAGATCACCAAATATCTCAAAAAGTTGTGATTTTTCTTCCATAATCTTATATTTTGATTATATTTCATCTAAAATTAACTTGGGGAATTATTATGGGCTCGAAATATCCCATATTCCTATTTTGTTTTAAAAGGACCTTTGTGTGAATAAAACATATCTTTTTCACTTTAAGCATTTTTGTAAATCCATATCTCTCACATCGTCAATCCTTTTTCTCCAAAATTTTAAGGACGTCCATAATAACATTGTCTAACTATGGACAAGGTTTGAGACTAAAACTCGAAAGTAAAGATGATTTCTTAATATGCAAGTATTCTCCTTACAAAACATATTTTAATCACTAAAACACCTCCTTTTCTCATCCTTTCTTTTCTATATTCTTTATTTTGACTATGCTTCTTATCAAAAACCATGTGAAATGAAATCCAATTAATAGTTGACATCCATGCCACTTTCTAGATAATTCTACACAATTCTGACATATGCACACACTCATCTTCTATTTTTTCTTTTACTTATTATAGGATTTTCTTTTATTCTTTTTCCCTTTTATCCATCATTGGATTACTAAATTAGTATAAACCATGAAATCATGCATCCAAGAGAAATTTGCAAAGAAGACCATTCTTTAAAAATAAAGCATTCAAGTCTCTTTTACCTGCATAATTAAATTTCAATTTATTAAATACAAGAAATATTTGAGGTTATAACTGAAAACTACTAGAGGGGGGTGAATAGAGTTTTATAACAATTTTAACAATTATTTAATTTAAACAAACAACCACAAAGATATTGGACAAGAAGACAAGAGGTTAGAGTGGTTCCAACCTTAGCAAATACTAAGGAAGTCAGTCCACTACCCGGTTGCTTACCCAACCGGGATTTGAAAAGAAATTTATTTTATTACCTCGCAAGGATTTTACATAAAATACAATTTCTTTTCCTAAACCCTTCAAGCAGCCTTCACCTAGAAGTAATCGCCCAACCTTGAAGCAGCCTTCACCTAGAAGTAATTGCACCACCTTGAAGCAGCATTCCTCTTGAAGTAGCTTCCCGTTGCAATAGCCTTCTTGAAGTAGCTTCCCGTGCGATAGCCTTCTTGAAGTAGCTTGAAGTCCCCTTCTCCACCTGAGAAGTCAAACTCTCTCCAATCCGCAGCCTCCAACCCTAGGAGTAGCAAGGATAATACAAAGGATAAAAAGGAACAAGAAAGGAAATAGAAATTACAACTTATCCTTTTAAGCACAAGGCTTGATTTGCCTATATCAAGCGTATTGATCTCCTAACCAATGAGTGTAGAAGTGTAAGTGTTGTAGTAAGGAGATGCTAGCCTATAGGACACGAATTTGAGCTAAGGAGAAAGTAGGCCAATGATCACAATGCTCAAATTGCTTGCAACAGATTGCTCAAGTATGCTCAAGTATTTCTCAAGTGTAACAAGTGAGTTTTGAGTGTCCTATGGCTTGTCCTATTTATAGGAATGGCCTAAGGATGCTTAAGGACGTTCTAGACAACTTCTAGGGGTTTCTAAGTGCTTAACTAGTCGTTAGGTACAAAGTTGTTGCTTTAACAACGGCTAATTAATTTATTCTGCAGTTGCTGTCAGAGACCATCTCGGTCGACAAATGGTCGACCGAGACACCTACTCGGTCGAACTTTTGTCGACCGACAGGCTCTCTGGAACAAGTGATTTGCAACGTCTTTCTTCAACTGCCAACTAACTTGTCTGTTGTGTCTAACGGCTACTTTGGATCTTTCTCGGTCGAGAAGATTGTCGACCGAGAGTGTCTCGGTCGAGGGGTTTGTCGACCGAGATTGATCCTGTTTCAAGGTTTCAATTTAGGCACTAATTATGTGTGTGAGTGTGCAAAAATAATCCTATTTGAATGGGATGACTTGTCTAACTGTGGTGTTTAGCTAGGGAGAATCTAACGCTTGATTTACATGCAATTCTAAGTACTTGTACATTATATTTTTGTACAAGTTTTTACAATAGTGATTACATTGCATGAAAATGTAAATATGTAAGCTTGTAGATTTTCCCTTGTTGCTTTGTCATCCTGCACACTTAAGTAGCTCGTTAGATTAATAAGAATGAAATGTTTGTCATAATCAAAACAAAGGGATTTTATAGATGTCCATTTAGCCAACAATCTCCCCCTTTTTGAAGATGACAAACATTTCCAAAATATAAATAAAGGAAATATAAAACATATGAGTTTCATACCTTTAGATTACCTTTTGTAGCTTTTTCTCTTGTGTATAAAATGTGTGCTTATTATTCCCCATGAATTATGGAACATGAAATCCAGATCATTTGGGAATATAGCAACTTTCAATGTAAAGCCAAGAGTTTATTTATGAAACTCATTAATTGAGTTTGACTAAATTGAGTTTGACTAAATGTTAATTTTATATTTATCTCTCCCCCTTTGTCATTTCAAAAAGATAACCGTTAAGAGTAAAAACTCCCCCTTAATTAGATATCCTATTAGGAACATGGATTTAATATCATATTTTTCTAATTTAGCCACAATTTGTTTCTCAATCATTTGCAAAGGATGTTAAGCCTTGAAATGATATGAGATCCTGTTAGATACAAGGCATATGTATTGATTTCTCATCCATTTTACAAGGAATGTTAAGCCCATAAAATGATATGAGAATCCTTTAATCTCAGAGTACACAAAAATGTCTCCATCCAAATGCAAGGGATGTTAAGTCCCGATTTGTTTAGAGAGTTCCTTTAAGTACAAGTTATATCATTTTTCTGAAATTCATAGATTTCTTCATAACCAAAAATACTAAGGTCGTAACAAGCTCCAAATAATGTTTTTGTAAGCTTCTTAATCAAATAATCAAATTTGTTTTTATGAGCTCCCCCTTAATCTTACAATTAAAGCAATTTAAGGCTGCTAAGGTCACAAATGATTTTAAGTTTTGATTTTGACCTTTATCAAAAGTATACTAAGATTAAGTACATTAAAATGATGTCCATATAACAACCAAGAGCTTGTGTTTAAGTAGCACCAATATCAAAGAAAACATCTTCCAAAGTGGAAGCGGTTTCGCCAATTTTATCTTCAACATGATGAGGAGAAACATGATTAATTTGCGAATATATTCAGTTTTATTTCAAACTTGACAACAGAAACCTGCTCGGTCAACGATCTTTCGACCGATAGTGTTCTCGGTCGAACAGTTTCTCGACCGAGAATGTGTCTGGATTTGTTTCATAGATGTTTTAAGTAATTTGTCAATTTTGCCACAATTATAAAGGTTGCATTTTTATTTATTACTCCCCTTATTTGGTATGTTCTACAATGATGATCTTATAATTCATATTTTGAATATGTCTCACATAAAAATATCCATTGGAATCAAGTAAAGATGGCCAATTTCATTAAAAGCATGTATTACAAGCATAAAAAGATAGACACATCATATAGAGATGACCCATTACAATTATTCAAAAGATATCATTACAATAACTCCAACATTTACTGGAAAGACTTAAGGATTACATCAATGTCAGGGTCTTTCCCAAGAAAAGGCTCAGTTCCATAATATTGGACCAATGTTTTCCAATCTAGAGCACCTGTCTTAGTTAGAGCATATGCTTCCAAGAATGTAGGTACTCGGTCAAATCGGAAATGAGCGGCAATATCTTGCAGTTGCATGGGTGAAAACTGAGTGTGCGTAAGATCCACAGATGGTGGAGATGGAGTTTGATAATAGTTGTACGAAGGATTGTATGGATTGAGCATGCCAGGATTTAAAGAATACGGATATTCATCAGGTTGGTTTGGTGAAAGGGTTTGCATTCTTTGGTTTATATAAGTCATGGCATGATGGTTATAGTCTAGTTGTTTGCTTAGGTGATATTGGGAACCAGCTATATAAGTAAGAGTGTTTTGAATGGGGTCATGTGATAGATTAGTAGAAGGAGGGGGTGGTGGTATGTCTTGATGAGATGTTTCTCCTTCAACTCTAGCCCTTTTATGACCAAAATCAATTCCCATTTTTTCTACTGTATTCTTACTTATTTTTTGTGGTCTACGCTCCCATGTATATCCCATATCCTCAAGTGGGGTCTTAAGGAAATGTTGAGTAATTTGGCACATAAAATCGGCATATGGAGGATTGCCAGAAAACTCAAGCATGTTTTTAAGAATGATGCGGATAAAATTTGTGGGAATACGTTGGATAATGGCATATATTAGACACATACGAAAAACAGGAACTTCAGACTTATTGGCTCTAGGATGTATGTTTGTTGATACAATAAGGTTTACAATCCTAGCAGCTGGTTTAAGATTTATAGCATAATATGTGCCTCTATCTTCGTGACAGGTTGTATTGGATTTAAAAATGGTCCTTTTGATGTCACTAAGACTAATGGTGTGGTCATCTTGGAGAAATTGGTTAAGGGGGTTTCCAGAAGTAAGGTTAAGGCTGTCTTGATATTCATCTATGTCAATGTTTAGCATTTCAAGAATATCCCCTTCAGTAAATCGGAAGCTATGCCCATTGACCATAGTGTAGAAGAAGATAGTTTCATTTTCAGAGTGGGAAATGAGGTTTGCATAGAATTCATTCACTACCTTGATTGAATAGGAAGGAAAAGAAGGGTTGATGAATTCTTTTAACTTTTGTACTTCGAAAAGGTCCTCCAAGTCGACGATGTTGATGAAGTCCATAACTTCAACTGGTCGTCGTGGGAGAGGAGCTTTAGAGGAAAGCCGTAGATATCGATCACCAGCATCTCCATCGACGAAGGCAATGTCGTTGATGATCGTCAGTGGTGGAGTAGCTTCCCGAGCTTCCCTTCCTTTCCTACCGGCGACCTTCTTCTTCCCACGAGCAGATGATGAGGCCATTGTGTTGCTTGAAGGTGGAGAAGAAGCAAGGAAGGCTTGGGGATGAGGATGCTAAAGAGTTGCACAAAAATGCACTAGAGAGAGCCTATGGAAGCAAGAGTATGCAAGTGTGAGGAAGTGACCCGTTTTTGGTTCCTTTTATAACAATCCAGCGACCTGGTCGGTCGACGACTCATCGACCGAGCGTCCGCAACGGTCATGTTGCAGACGCGCCACTTGGCTCCCCAACGGTCATATAACGGTCATAAACGGTCATAACGGTCGGTTTACAACGGTTATATCAACGGCTATTTCTCGGTCGAACAATTGTCGACCGACATTGTCTCGGTCGAACATTTGTCGACCGAAAGTATGTCCGATACTAAATCTGTCTAGATTCTGTCGGTCGAGAAAGAGGGGCTGACCGAGAGGTTTTCGGTCGAAAAATTCGTCGACCGAGAAACTTACTGAGTACGAATTTGAAGCTGATTTTTAATGTAATTGATAGACTATTTTTGTAAAACACATATATAGATTTTCCAAGGGAGTAATTTTGTGTTTATTATTTACAATATTTGGACAAGTTGTGATTAATTGTTCTTTTAATCATAAAAGGATATCCAAATAGTTATTATGTCAAACTTGTTTTAGGTCGAATTTGACTACGACCATAGCGCCCCTTTGTCAAATTTTATTTTGACCAAGAGGCAAATTTTTTGCAGATTTTCAGATTGAATATATTGAGTATAATATCTGCATAAGATTTAATTAAATATCAAGTTGAAGCATACTACTTAAGATTCTTCATTGAAGGTACAATTAGTTTTCTCAAGATTTTTTAAAGATACTAATTTATGGATTGTGTTGCAAGCAATAACATATAACTAATAAATCATTTTTGCTTGCCTATATATTTTTATGGATCCATGCATACAATTTTCATTATCTATGCACACCCAATGATGAAAACATGGTATAATGGTAATAACATCATAAAATGATAATTCCATTACATGATTAGTATATGAAAAGACCAGAAAATACTTTTACGAACAATCATGTGAAAATAGGAATTTTCTTTTCATTTGACTAAGCATAACTTTAAATTATCTAGGGAATAAACTAATATTAATTTCATTTACATTTGTAATCTCATTATGTTGAGTTGAGATAGACACAGAAATATGCAACTAATGTCTTTGGTCATATCTCAACTTGATTTTGTTCATTTAGTTTGGAGATTTTGGAACCCAAACTAACTCGACATCTTTTCTCTTATAAGGACATGAAAAAGAGTAATGTCCAAGACGTGAGCAATAATGGCAACATATAGAATCAACCTCAAGTCGTTTTCTATGGTTTTGTTCTAGGTTGTTCTTTGGTAAAAATGTATTTGTTCCTTTAGGTACATATATAGATTGATGGGTTTGTGACTTTTTCCAACTAGGTTGATAGGACTTCCCTTTAGGCTTATAACCTAGTCCTCTTCTCCCAATTTGATGATAGGAATTATCTAAGATTTGATCAAGAATGCCATTATTATTTAAATTACTGACTTTTTGTTGTAACTTGGCAATCTCTTCCATTCTCTTCTTAATATCTAGTTTTGCTTGGTCTAGATTAGTTGACAATAAATTTCTTTCTTTAACAACAGTGTCATAGTCTATATGGGTGCACAATAATGGTTGTTTTTGAAGATCGTTTACTTGAGTCTGCAAGTTTGTATTTTCAACAGAAAGGAGCTTGCAATCGGCTTCCATAGATTTTAACTTAAGATCAGAATATTTATTTCCCTCTTTGAGATCCTCATTTTCAGATGCAAGAGCAAGAAGTTTAAC
Source organism: Alisma plantago-aquatica (assembly GCA_963693085.1). Taxonomy (NCBI): domain Eukaryota; kingdom Viridiplantae; phylum Streptophyta; class Magnoliopsida; order Alismatales; family Alismataceae; genus Alisma; species Alisma plantago-aquatica. The sequence goes on from OY856411.1 coordinate 1,422,271,387, forward strand.
ATTTAGATCATCATTTTCTTTATTTGATTTCTTTAATTTCTTTTTGCACTCAACATATTTATTATGTGTCTCGTCAATAATAGCAATAAGTTCTTCTTTAGATAAATCAAAGAGACTTACCTCTTCTTCTTCTTCACTAGTTGTAGCAATAAGACATTCTTTGTGCTCTTCCTTTGATCTCCATGGGCATTCGGTTGTTTTGTGGCTTGTTCCTAAACACCAATTGCAGCATGTTGTGATTTTGTCCAAACAGCACCTTTCACCATTTCCCTTCATTCTTCAAGACATGGTTAGGGTTCCTTGAAGCCCGCTCTGATACCAATTGAAAACTACTAGAGGGGGGTGAATAGAGTTTTATAACAATTTTAACAATTATTTAATTTAAACAAACAACCACAAAGATATTGGACAAGAAGACAAGAGTTTAGAGTGGTTCCAACCTTAGCAAATACTAAGGAAGTCAGTCCACTACCCGGTTGCTTACCCAACCGGGATTTGAAAAGAAATTTATTTTATTACCTCGCAAGGATTTTACATAAAATACAATTTCTTTTCCTAAACCCTTCAAGCAGCCTTCACCTAGAAGTAATCGCCCAACCTTGAAGCAGCCTTCACCTAGAAGTAATTGCACCACCTTGAAGAAGCCTTCCTCTTGAAGTAGCTTCCCGTTGCAATAGCCTTCTTGAAGTAGCTTCCCGTGCGATAGCCTTCTTGAAGTAGCTTGAAGTCCCCTTCTCCACCTGAGAAGTCAAACTCTCTCCAATCCGCAGCCTCCAACCCTAGGAGTAGCAAGGAGAATACAAAGGATAAAAAGGAACAAGAAAGGAAATAGAATTTACAACTTATCCTTTTAAGCTCAAGGCTTGATTTGCCTATATCAAGCGTATTGATCTCCTAACCAATGAGTGTAGAAGTGTAAGTGCTGTAGTAAGGAGATGCTAGCCTATAGGACACGAATTTGAGCTAAGGAGAAAGTAGGCCAATGATCACAATGCTCAAATTGCTTGCAACAGATTGCTCAAGTATGCTCAAGTATTTCTCAAGTGTAACAAGTGAGTTTTGAGTGTCCTATGGCTTGTCCTATTTATAGGAATGGCCTAAGGATGCTTAAGGACGTTCTAGACAACTTCTAGGGTTTCTAAGTGCTTAACTAGCCGTTAGGTACAAAGTTGTTGCTTTAACAACGACTAATTAATTTATTCTGCAGTTGCTGTCAGAGACCATCTCGGTCGACAAATGGTCGACCGAGACACCTACTCGGTCGAACTTTTGTCGACCGACAGGCTCTCTGGAACAAGTGATTTGCAACGTCTTTCTTCAACTGCCAACTAACTTGTCTGTTGTGTCTAACGGCTACTTTGGATCTTTCTCGGTCGAGAAGATTGTCGACCGAGAGTGTCTCGGTCGAGGGGTTTGTCGACCGAGATTGATCCTGTTTCAAGGTTTCAATTTAGGCACTAATTATGTGTGTGAGTGTGCAAAAATAATCCTATTTGAATGGGATGACTTGTCTAACTATGGTGTTTAGCTAGGGAGAATCTAACGCTTTATTTACATGCAATTCTAAGTACTTGTACATTATATTTTTGTACAAGTTTTTACAATAGTGATTACATTGCATGAAAATGTAAATATGTAAGCTTGTAGATTTTCCCTTGTTGCTTTGTCATCCTGCACACTTAAGTAGCTCGTTAGATTAATAAGAATGAAATGTTTGTCATAATCAAAACAAAGGGATTTTATAGATGTCCATTTAGCCAACAATAACATCCTTCTATCTTATAGGAATTTTGCTCTCAAAATTTGACTAATCATTCAAAAAATCTAAGGTAATACTTTTCCATGTCTGTCTTCATCTCCCATGTGGCTTTATCCTCTCCATGGTGCTTCCAAATAACCTTGACCATCTCTATCTTTTTACTCCTGTGGTCTTTCACCTTGGTATCTAGTACCCTCACATGTGATTCAGGGTAAGTCAACCTCCCTTAGAGTTCAATAGGTTCAACGCTCAACACATGGCTAAAGTCCTTCACATAGAGCATTAGATTGGATACATGGAACACATCATGCATGATACTATATTGAAGTTGTAAGAATAAACTATAAGCAACTTCACCAATCCATTCTAAAATCTCAAACGGACCCATGTATCGGACTCAACATTCCTCTATTCTTAGATATATCTTAGAGAGGTTGGATTTTCAAAAACACATGTTCACCCATAGTGAAGTGCCAATTAGTCGGCTTCACATCAGCATACGACTTCTATCGATCATGGGCTCTCTTCAGCTTTTGCTTGATCAAAGCGACTTTATCAACATACAACTGTAGTTTCTTTAACCTCAACAAGGTCCTCTCACCGATATCATCCCAGTGAAGCGGTGACCAACATGACCTCCCATAAAGATCTTCGTACGATGGCATCTCGATACTATCTTGGTGGCTATTATTGTAGGCAAACTAAGCTAAGGGCATGTACTGCTCCCATGATCCACCCCAATTGAGCATGCATGCTCTCAACATATCCTCTAAAGTATGGATTGTCCTTTCTAACTATACATCACTCTAAGGGTGATAAGTTGTGCTAAGCTTCAATCTAGTATTGAGTTCTTCATGCACTTGATTCCACAACTTGGAAGTGAGCTTAGGGTCACAATAAAAAATAATTGAACTCGGGACACCATACAGCCAAACTATCTCTCTAATATATAGTTCAACTAGGTTTGTCACATTGGCAGTGATCTTTAAGGTGGAGAATACTTAATCCAATATTTTGAGGACCTTCTGAGAGCACTACTACAAAAATGGCTTATAATGTCACTTTTAAAGGTGTCAGTTATATAAATACACCGACACCTAAAACCTACAACGTCGGTTTAACTAAAAAAATGACATCTATCTGTGAAGGGTGACCAGACAAGGGTATCACTTTTATTTAGTGTCGGTTCCCTAATAATAAACTGACGCTTAAAATTAACTGCCAAATCCAAAATTTCCTTTGAAAAAAAATTACCTCCAAAATTTAACATATAGTGTCGGTTATGAACTACTAAACCGATGACGAAAGGTTATTCCTGAGTAAAAAATTGAGCACATTTTGGTCGTCAGTGTTACTACAATAAGCGACGCTTATGGGTTTTCCTGCGTTGTTCCCGGGATATTTTTCACACTCTTTGAGCATCGGTTTTAGAAAGAAACCGACGACTATGGTCATAAATCGAGAACAATTTTTTTTAATCGACATATGTAGATAGTCGTCGGTTTTTTTCTAGTAAACACCGATGACTATGATTGAGAATAGGTGGTGTGTTTGTAGAACCGACACCTTTAGTTTTATGTGTCGGAATTTTGACTAACCGACACCTATTGTGTTGTTAATAGCCCCGCGAAACAAAACTTTTCCTCATTGTCTCTGTTTCATTACGAACCTGCTATGTCTCGCGATTGTTGGTTCACTCCCCGCCACCGTTGCTCCCACCGTCGTTGCCCCAGCGGCCGTTGCCCCCGCGCCTCCGCCGTTGCTCCCCCGCGCCACCACCGCCGACGCTCCTCTCCTGGTCGCCCGCTCATCGTCAACGCTCCTCTCTCGACCTCACCGTCGCTTCTCTCACCTCACCGGCTGACACTCTGCTCCTAGTCGCCCACTCACCGCCTCCGGCCTGGTCACCCGCTCATCGTCCCCGCCCACTCGCCGCCGCCACCCTCTCTCTGGCTAGTAGCTATGGTCACCAGATCGCTGCACCTGGTACCCTTCTTCCTCCTCTTCCTGCTTAGACAATAGGGTTTCTCTGGCTTGCTCCTTGCTCCTACTCCTGGCCCCCTACCCCTTTTCCTTCTTCTTCATCCTCTTCTCATTTTTAATTGAGTTGTACATGCATCAAAATCATTCCTGCTTCATATAAGCTCTGTATGTATGTATTGTTGCGCCCATTTACATCTTTATGTATGAACTGCTGCACCTACATTACATATTTATCATTTGTACATACATTGCTGCTCTACTATGAACTCAACCACTAATATTTACTGATACATTATACTTGTACCTATACATACATTCATACCTTAGTTTTTCTTGTATTGTTATGCATTCAACTAATGTATTATCTATGTCGAGTAAGTTTACTTTGCTTGTAAGTTGGACTTAAGCAAATTACATTTCTATTGTGGATATTGAGTTATTAATTTTCTACTTTCTTACCTGTACTTCTAAGCATTGGGAGTTATTAGTTATTGTCCCCAAGACATTCACCGTTTATTATCTAGATCCTGTGGGGAGTGAGTTGGATGTATTATATGGACATGCAATTAAAAGGTCATTATTCTCGTGAGAAATATTTTATGTTTTTATATCTGTTAACATCTGTTACTGCATTACTATTTAATTATGCAATTTAATGTGTTACATAAACATATATAGGGCTTTACAAGAGTACAAAAAGCTGGAGGAAGGGTCCCCAGGAAAACAAATCTGACACTCATTTGGGAGAATGTGAAAGTAAATTCCTGACTCCAATGTATATATTATTTATGTGAAATGTGCTTATTTGTATTTTTGAATATTTTGTATGTTTCAATTTATAGTGTGCTACACAAGACAACGGCTAGGCATGTGCCTACCATGTGATGTGATTTATGGACCTAATAATCAAACATGCCGTATTGGAAATCAATAACATACAACAGGTATTATACATAGTCTCGTTAGATAATATGAAATATATGAATCATATTATATATTATTATAATTATGTATGTACGTCATTCTCTTTGTAGGTCTTTAAAACTGAGGACTTCAACATAGGTGCAAAGCATTTCGATGTACATGCTCCCTATACGAGAGATGAATTAGATGTTGTAAGAGAAGATTGGGCAAAAGCCCTGCAAATAGTGGGAATTTTTCAATATGATTTTGATGACAATGATGAATAAAGAATAACTTTGTTCTCATAATTAATTTTGTGTGAATGTGAATGAATTTTTATGAATTGTCATATTTGTGTGAAAATCATCAATACATGAATGTTTCTACATGTGTCTGAATGTGAAAAAAGATGAAATAAATGGAACTGCAGGTTGCTATACTGGCTTCTACATGCGTGTGATGAAAAAAATAATATGAATTAAATGTTCTTATACATGAGTATGAATCACATATATAAAATATTGTCCATCATGTTAATTTTGCAAGTTTGTGGCCTATTGTTGGCTGATATCAATGGATGTCGTAAAACCTACAGTTCATAACTGAACTACATGTTTTTCATCCTACGACTAGCCACAACAGGTCTGCAGACTGATCGTAGAAAAAAAAATCAAAATATAGGCATCAGTTATTTGGACAAAACCGACACCTATGTTATATGACGACGGTTTTCCACTTAAAACCGACGTCTATGTGACCAGGTACCACGGCCGTGCTGGGAAGCACGACCGTGGTGGCAGACAGGGGATAGGGCGTCTGTTATTATCACAAAAGTGATGCCTATAATCCCTTTGCTGGCGTGGTTTGGTGGCGGGAAGAGTTTTAGCGGTGGTTGTTCAGTAAACAACTGACACCTATAGTCCCTTTGCTGGCGCATTTTCGGTGGTGGGAAGAGTTTGGGCGTCGATTTTGACTAAACAACTGACGCATATAGTCCCTTTGCTGGCACGTTTTCGGTGGCGAAAAATGTTTTGGCGTCGGTTGGGATCCGACACCGAAGGTGTCCCCCTTTAGCGGCGCCCACTTGGGTGTCTCTTTGAAACCGACACTAAAGAGCTTAAATAACTAACGCTAAAAGGCTTTTATGTAGTAGTGGAGCCCATGGGATTGTATCCCAGTGGACTCCACCTGGAACACCAAAACATAATGGTTTATCAGAAAAAAGGAATCACACATTACTTGATATGGTGCAATCTATGATGAGTTTTGTTGATCTTCTAACAACCTTCTGGGGTTTGACTCTACAAACAGTCACATTTACACTTAACCGCATACCATCTAAATTAGTTCAAAAGACACCATATGAGATATGGTATGGGAAATTTCTCGATGTGTCTTTTATGAAGATTTGGGGATGTGAAGCATATTTTTGGAAAATGTTTCCTAAAAATCTTGGACCTAAGTCTAGTTAATGTTATTTTGTTGGATATCCCAAAGAGACAAAGGGATACTACTTATTCCATGCAACTAACAACAAGATAGTTGTTGCCAGAAATGTTATATTTCTTGAAAAGGAATTCGTTTACAAAGGAATTAATGGTAGGAAAGTGGAACTCAAAGAAGTTAGAGACCAACAAAAGAACATAGAACTGATAGATGAACTAGAGGATCTCAGAGAACCACAAAGTATTGTGGAGACTCAAATTCCTAAAGCGACACAATAACCTCATCGATGTAACAAGACACGCCATGAACATGTGAGATTTAGATATCTTGTGACTCGGGAAGGTAGTGAATTGATCATAGATGATGAGACAATATCCTATAAAGATGCTATTGGGGGACTAGAATCTGGGAAATGGCTTGTGGACATGAGATCTGAGATGGAATCCATGTATACCAACAAAGTATGGACTTTGATGGATCCACCTGAAGGGGTAAAACCCATAGGGTGCAAGTGGGTCTTTAAGAAGAAGAGTGACATGGATGTAAATGTCCAAACCTATAAGGGAAGATTGGTTGCAAAGGGTTTTAGACAAGTTCAAGGTGTTTACTGTGACAAAACCTTTTCTCCAATGGCCATGGTTAAATCCATCAATATCATGTTTGCTATTGCAACTTATCATGACTATGGAATTGGGAAAATGGATGTTAAAATTGCATTCCTTAATGGGAATCTTGTGGAGGATGTGTATATGACACAACCTGAGGGGTTTATAGATCCAATGTTTGCCAATAGAGTTTGTAAGCTAAAAAGGTCAATTTATGGATTAAAGCAAACATCTCAAAGAAGGAATCTTTGTTTTGATGAGATAGTCAAAGGGTTTGGCTTTTCTCAAAATGAAGATGAACCATGTGTGTAGAAGAAGGTTAGTGGGAGCATAGTGACATTCCTCATATTATATATAGATGACATACTATTTATGGGAAATAACATCCCTATTTTATAAAAGGTAAAGACTTGGCTTTGAAATAAATTCTCTATGAAAGACTTGGGACAAGAATCCTACATCTTAGGGATAAAGATCTATAAAGATAGATCCATAAGACTTCTCAGACTAAGTCACAACACATACATTGACAAAGTGTTGAAGTGTTTCAACATGGAGAACTCAAAGAGAGGAAACCTACCTGTGCATCATGGTATCCCCATCTCTAGAGATCAATGTATCATTTTTTGTGAAGAAAGGGAATGCATGAGAGTGATTCCATATGCCTCGACAATTGGATCAATCATGTATGTTGTGTTATGTACCCATCTAGACATCTCGTATGCCTTGAGCATGATGAGAAGATATGATTCATATCTAGGTGATGTTCACTGGATAGCCATAAAGAACATCCTCAAGTACTTGAGAAGGACTAAGGATCAATTCTTGGTCTACGGTAGAGAGGAAGAGTTGGTGCTAAAAGGTTACACTGATGCAAGGGTCCAGACTGATCAAGATGATTACATATCACAATCAGGATTAATGTTTTGCCTCAATAATGGAGCTCTAAGATGGAAGGGTTTCAAGTAGGAAATAGTTGCCGATTCTATAATAGAGTCTGAGTATATTGCTACATCTAGTACAGCAAAGGAGGTTGTATGGATCATGAAGTTCATCACTTAACTTGTGGTCGTTCCTACCACCAGTGAGGCAATGGAGCTATATTGTAACAACAATGGAGATATTATTCAAGCTAATGAACCTATATTGCATCAATGCTCAAAGCATATATGGTGTGATATTCCATGCACATGTGATCTTTCGAATTTATAAGTCCCTAAACAAGCTTCAATCACAACACTAAAATATGCTCCTGCAAGCGCACATGATCATGTTATAGTATAGATCAGAGGCAATCAAAGGGGGTCGATCCACATGGAGGGAGGGGGTACTAGAGCTAGGTTTGTGTTGACTACATTCCTAAAGTGGAGATTATGGTTGAAGGGTTTAAAAGAGGGTTTTGTTTGATTACACTAAGCAAGCAGGCAAGCAAAGGCAATGGGAAAACTAGATTACCAAAAACTAGATTATCCTAGACAAGGTAGGTCTAAGAGACTAGATTAAGTAATTCATTAAACAAGAGCAAGATGATCTACACTACTCTAGCAAGGAAATTAGCAACTAAGAACTAAGCTATACACTAGAACAAGTAAGAATATAGGTTAACAATAGGTAACAAGACTAAGCAATTAGCTAGAATGAACAAAGGCAATTAAGCTAAACTAGCATTAACAAGCTAAAATGACAAATTAGGTTTTAAGAAATGGATTGGATAGGTGGGTCGTTTCAGAATGTGAATGGATATTAGTTGGGGGAAGGTCAACATGGAATGCAATTATCACAATTCGCTCTAGATTACCAAACCAAACAACGAGGCAAGTGTTATTAAAATATATCCTATACTACTAGTTGGAGAACTAGGGTTAGGTGTAATTCTAGTAAAACTTTCCAAGTCTAGGTTTCTAGGGTAAGTGGTATTGGGGAAATTGAGAACCAAGGGTAGTAATGGGAGTAGAGATGAGGGTGTTTCACCTCATGTTACTTGCCATGTAGCCTTTAGGAAGCTCTAGGCAATTGCACCAATCACACTTACACTAGCTACTTAGATCTCACAGTCAGTTGTATAAGAAGGGAGATGTATGTAGGAGAGAAGGGGGCTATCTAGGGATCCACTAATTGGACCTAGGAGCCATTCCTAAGATTGCCACATACATTCCAATTTCCCCTAGAAGCTAATTGTCATCAAGCATCTCAAAGCAAGCAATCTATGTTAACATCACAAACCACATGAAATAAAATGGGAAATGATATTGAAGCAAAGACAATCATCATAGAATGAAACTATGTTCATTAAAAATTATTTTCCCCCAACATGGTATCAAAGTCACATTTTAACCCCAAACAACCCACTACTAGGGGCTTATCTAGACATGTTCAAACAAAAGATAAAAGAAAAGGGAAGAAGGGGATAAGACTCCATGCATGGAGCTCTAAGTATATCCTTCTCCTTCACCTCCTAGCTACTATAGGGTGACCTCCCTCCTCCAAGGTGGATGATGGGCATGGAAATGAAGAGGATTATGTTAGAAAACCTAGAAAACTAGGTGTCTATAGTGGAAATGAGGTGGAAATCATGGATGGGGAGCATAAATTCAAGAGGAGTGCAATGAATGCTCAAGAGTGGGTGGAGAGGAGTAATGGCAGCTAACCTAGTGTTGTGGTAACCACCCATATATATATATATATATATATATATATATATATATATATATATATATATATATATATATATATATATATATATATATATATATATATATATATAGGTGGTGCTGGAAGCACTAGGGTAAGTAGGGGAATTGTTGGAAAAACAGTGCAGAAAATGCTAGGGTTTAGGTGGTAGCACGGCCGTGTTGGGTAGCATGACCATGGTGGGTAGAGGTAGGAACGGTCGTGGTGGTGTTGAACGGTCATTCCAAGAAAGTGGAAAAATCACAGGTTGAAGTGGTGAAATGGAGGATGGTAGCACGATTGTGCTGGGCAGCACGACCGTGGTGGAGTCTACATAGAACGACCATGTTGGGTAGCATGGTCGTGGTGGTTGAGTTGGAGGTGACGTCATTCCCTTCAACACACACATTTTGTCTTCAGCTAGCATGGTCGTGTTGGGAAGCACAACTGTTTTGGGGGCTTCATGGCATGATCTTGGTGGTTGAGTTGTTGTATCTTGCAAATTTGAGATTTTCCCTGGAAGTGTGACATTGACCAGCACGGCCATTCCTTATCACCACGCCTATGATAGGGTCTTCAGTAGAAAAAACATCTTAAATCTTCATGGTCAATGGACTTCTTTGCTTGATGTCGACTCTTGGCCATTAGGGGTAGGTTGAGGGAGCTTTGGGGTCTTCTTTGGAGACCTCCATGAGTGGAGGAACCCTAGAACTCCTTCCTTCTCTGTCATCCATCCAATGCATGGTCCAAGTACAAAACAAGTATGCAAAGAACATCCATAAGTGCATACATATATTGGGGAATTTAACTTGCACCCTACTATAAAGGATTATGACAACCTTTACAGGCTGCCCCTGCGTCCTTTACCCATCCATAGCCCAGATAGCTGGCGGGTGGTAAATACAACGCTTAATAGGGGGCTCAAACCTGGGATCCCCCCAGAGGGGGATACCCTGCCTACAACCAGAGCTACGCTGGTCGGGTACTTGCACTCTACTATGTTTAGATGTGAATAACGTACAAAATTGCATAAGATGAAGCCCTAAAATAGGGCATCACCAGAAAGCTTGGTGTGGTATTGCACGCATGTGTGATCTTTTAAAATTATAAGGTCCCCAAACTAGGTTTACTCACAACACTAAAATATGCTCCCGCAATCACATGGGGTCATGTTATAGCATAGATGAGAGGCAAGCAATGGGGGTCAAACCACATGGATAGAGGGGGCACTAGAGCCAGGGTCATGCTGACTATGTTCCTAAAATGGAGATTAGGGTTGAAGGATTTAAAAGGAGTTTTGGTTTGATTACACTAAGAAAGCATGCAAGAAAAGGCAATATGAAAACTAGATTACCAAAAACTAGATTATCCTTGGCAAGGAAGGTCTATGAGACTAGATTAAGAAATCAACTAAATAAGAGCAAGGTGATTTACACTACTCTAGCAAGGAAATTAGCAACTAAAAAATATGCTAAGCACTAGAGCAAGCAAGAATCTAGGTTAACCCTAAGTAACAAGACCAAGCAATTAGCTAGAATGAACAAAGGAAAAAGTAGAATCAACAAGCTAAAATGACAAATTATGTTTTAAGAAATGGATCGGATAGGTGGGCCATTAAGGAATAAGATTTGATATTAGTTGGGAGAAGGTCAACATAGCATGTAATTGTCACAATTCAATCTACATTACCAAACCAAACAACAAGGAAATTTTTATTAGAATATACCCTATACTACTAGTTGGAAAACTTGGGTTAGGTGTAATTCTAGTAAGACTTGGCAAGTCTAGGTTTTTATGGTAAGTGGTATTGGGGAAATTGAGAACCAAGGGTAGTAATGGAGGTAGAGATGAGGGTGTTTCACCTTATGTTACTTGCCATGTAGCCTTTAGGAAGCTCTAGGCAATTGAACCAATCACATTTACACTAGCTACTTAGATCTCACACTCACTTGTAGAAGAAGGGAGATGTATGTTGGAACAAAGGGGGATATCTATGGATCCACTAATTGTACCTAGGAGCCATTTCTAAGATTGCCACATACATTCCATTTTCCCCAAGAAGCTAAGTGTCATCAAGAATCTCAAAGCAAGAAATCTATGTTAAAAGGACAAAGCACATGCAATAAAATGGGAAATGAGATAGAAGCAAAGGCAATCACCATAGAATGAAATTATGTTCATTACAAATTCTTTTCCCCCAACATGGTATTAAAGTCACACTTTATCCCCAAATAGCCCACCACTAGGGGCTTATCTAGACATGATCAAAGAAAAGATAAAAGAATTGGGAAGAAGGGGATAGGACTCCATGGAGATCGAAGTATATCCTTCTCCTTCACCTCCTAGATGTTGTTTGGCAACCTCCCTTCTCGAAAGTTGATGATGGGCATGGAAATAAAGGGGATTATGGTACAAAACCTAGAAAACAAGGTTTCTATGGTGGAAATGAGGTGGAAATGGTGGATGGAGAGCATAAATGCAAATGGAGTGCAATGAATGATCAATAGTGGTTGGAGAGGAGTAATGGCCACTAACCTAGTGATGTGGCTACTACCCATGTATATATAGGTGGTGGTGGAAGCACTAGGGTAAGTAGGGACATTGTTGGAAAAATAGTGTAGAAAATGCTAGGGTTTAGGTGGTAGCACTACCATGTTTGGCAACACGGCCGTGTTGTGTTGAGGTAGGAATGGTCGTGGTGGTGTGGAATGGTCTTTCTAAGGAAGTGGAAAAATCACAAGTTGAAGTGGTGAAATGGACATTGGTAGCATGGCCATGGTGGGTAGAATGACCGTGGTGGAGGCTAGGTAGAATGGTCGTGCTAGGTAGCACAGCCATGGTTGTTGAGTTGGAGGTGAGGTTGTTCCCTTCAGAATGCCCATTTTGTCTTCAGCTAGCACGGTCATGCTTGGTAGCATGACCGTTTTGGGGGCTTCATGGCATGACCATGCTGGGTATCACAACCATGGTGGTTGAGTTGTCATTGCTTGCAAATTTGAGATTTTCCCTGTAAGTTTTACATTGGCCAGTACGGCTGTTGCTTGGCACCTCGGCCGTGCTAGGGTCTTCAGTAGAAAAAAAATCTTGAATCTTCATGGTCTATGGACTTCTTTGCTTGATGTCAACCCTTGGCCATTAGGGGTAGGTTGAGGGGCTTTGGGGCCTTCTTTGGACCTCTCCATGAGTGGAGGAACCTTAGAACTCCTTCCTTCTCTCTCATCCATCAAAAGCATGGTCCAAGTACCTGTAAAGTATGCAAAGAACGTCCATAAGTGCATTTGAAAATAATACACATATTGGGGAATTTAACTTGCACTTTACTATGTTTATATGTGAATAAAGTACAAAATGGCATAAGATGAAGCCCTAAAATAGGGATGCATCACCAGCCTAAAATTAAAACATACTTGTCCTCAAGTATGCTCCAACTTAATCTATCTCTTCAATTTACTTTCAATAAACAAGAATGATAAGTGCATTGCAAAAGATGATTATTGACTAAATGGTCTTAAAAGTGAATAAGTTCATGTATTCCACCTCTATCCTCTCCTCCATCACATACCAATCATGAAATGAGCACTGATCATACAAACTTCAAATATAGAGCATAGAATACACATGCTTTCCATATTCCCTTCATGCAATTCTGGGTAAACTGTTACATGTTGGCATTAATCAATGTTGACTAGGAGTGTTTTTTCACTTTCATGCATTCACTCTTATGCCTCAAACCACACCAAATGACCCAAATGGCTATAGAAAGGCTAAAGTGAGCTAGATTTGATGTTTTCTAGCTCAATGGGTATGAAAATGGAAGCAAGGATTGTGGTAAGATTTTTGGAGTGCTTTTATGCACTCATGTTTTCTTTATTTAGATGCTCTTAAATAGGAGCATCTTTTTATTTTCTTTTTGCTTTTTCTTTTTTTCTTTTCTTTTCTTTTTCCCTTGATGTAGGTAGGGAATATGGTGAATAGAGTGAAGTGGTGAGATGCAGATATGTCCAACCCAAACTTTTGGAGGTGGCCAAGGCTAAATATGTTCTCTAAGGCATCCTTTCATGAGGTGGAGAGGTATGAAGATGGTGAGAGAGGAGTCAGGTCAAAGGGGGTCATTAGTTTAGTCCTCAACATAATATTTACTGCATGAAAACTAATCCAACACTTCATCAAATGATATCACACCACATGATTGAATAACATGAGATTCACATTTATATGCAGCAATTCCATATGCTCTAAGTGTTTATAGCTTGCTCAATTCACAATTCAACTGAAACATTCACAAACTTGAGAGAAGTGACGCACATGTAAAAAATCAACAATCAAGACCATGTAGCAATAAACTCTAAGAAAATGGCATGCATTTGTCAAGGACCAAAATTTTCATTTCAAACAGTGGAAATTAAATTAAGACATGATTTTAGGCAAGAACATTCAAGTTTGGGAAAAATTGGCCAAAATGGTGTCAATTTGTATTTGATCGCATCTAAACCTAACTTTATGGAAATTGAAACATAAAGCAGAAGATCCTACTTAAAAACACACAAAAATTACCAAAATCTATATGAGAATGCAATGCATGACATGGAGGAGCAAAAAGAGATTTAAAAAAAAATTACACAAAAAAGCATGAAATTGAACTACATGTATGCATGGATGCAAGAAGACACACAAGATCAGGATAGACAAGTATGAAAGTTAGTCAAACTGTTTGATCATCTTGCAAAAATTTAGCCCAACATACATATATAAAATGTGATGAAAGAAGGGCTTACCGCCCTACCACCCCAAACTTTTAAATCATACTTTCCTCAGCATGAAATAGGAGTTTAGGATAGTAGGGAAAAGGGCATGGGGTCATTGTAGACAAACACCAAGAGATGGAGTGATCAATGTAGAACCATGTGAGCAGGGCAGGACTACCACAGCCATGATGAGCAACATGACCGTTCTGGCTTGCCAGCCACACAGTCGTGTTGTGTGGCACGACCGTTCTGTACTCCTTCCAATATCTTTTCTACTATCTTGCAATGTTCCCTTCAACATTTATCTTCTCATTGTCTAGATCCTTTATGCATCACCATTTCTTCTTTATACCTGTACTAACATGATTCACAAATAGAAACATTATCAAGTATAGTGTGTGTGTGTGTTTCTTGGAAAACATGAAAGTGTGATAAAACAACAAGGTTCGAGAATCTCAAACCACATGGGTTGCCTCCTAGTAGTGCTAAATTTATAGCCTTCAATTGGGCTTGTAGATTTCTATACTAAGTGTTGATGCCCACGGTGTCTCCTTTCTCTTACACAATGATCCTTTCTAGAGTTTTGATGACACAGGCTTCATCCCAAGGAGTGTACATTGGTCATAAGTAAGGACTTGATCTCCACTATTCTATAGGGTCATTGTAGCCTAGACTGCCACCAAAATCTTCTTCACCCATCCGGTATCTTTCTTCCTCAATCAACATAAAGAAGTGAAACTTTCTCCTTCTATGTATGACTATCAAAGTGCCTACACACACATTAATCTTAGCACCCACGGTGGACAAGAAGGGTCTCTCTAATATGAGGTATTCCTTTCCATCAATAGGGCTAGAATCTATGATTAGAAAGTCGGTCAAGTATGTGATGTTTATCCTTTCATCTAGTACTACTGTCTCATTTAGCAGTATGCCTAGGGGCATCCTCCTAGTTCCATCGCCCAAGACAAGAACACAATCCACTGGTTCCATTTTCATTAGGCTCAGCCATAAGTACATGCTCAACGACATAATGCCCATTCATGCGCCTAGATCTAGGAGAGCATGCTCAACTGGTCATGCACTGATGTAGCATGTAATAAGAGGGACTCCCAGATCATCCTTTTTTTCTCAAAAACCAATGTCCAAGATGAATTTCACATATTTTTTTGCAATGATTTCCTTTGGTGGAAATAATAACAATTTTCTCTTCCCCATGCAAACATCCTGTAACAATGAAAGGAATGTGTTGATTCCTATTATTCCTTGCTTCAAGGTCCCTAAGAGATTCATGATATGGATATTCTTCTATTGGAGAAAGGGACCTTCTAAAGCCTCATGGAATTACTCACCAATTGCATCAAACATTTCTGTAGCAATTTGTGGGCCTTGAGGAGGTATGATGGTGATTCTTGTTTCATGGGGAGGTTTTGGCTCCCAACAAGGTATTGCATCAATTGTTACCATGTCAATGGGATGTGGGGCAACAAACATGATCTTGTCATAGAAGGATAGAATAACTGAATCTCTAGCACTTTCATTACTTCTTATAAAGTGTGGGACACTTCAGGATTCTTCTTCATACACAAAGGGAGGAATGGGAGCTTGGATGCACTCGGTATTTTAAAGCAACAAATGAGCAGCAAATGCTTTGGCGCTTTTATGATCTCTACTAGACTCTTTTGGCACTGAATTTTTATCACAAGCCTTAATCATTTCATCCTCCCCTTTTTCAAGCTCTTGAGTATCTTTCCTCCCCCATATGATAGACACCATATTCACTTGTCATGAAAAGGAGGGGCTTGTGAAGATAAAGGTGGTGGCGGTCTTTGATGATGTGAGTTAGGATTTTGGAGTATGCAAGTTGGTTGTTGGGGAGGTTGTTGTGTAGTTGGTGGTTGATAGGTGTGTGATGGTGGTGGGGGATATTGTGGAGAGGGTTGTTGGTATGAGTGAGGTGGAGCATATTGATAGTTGAGAGGAGCTTGAGGAGGTGGTGGAGCATAGGGGTTTGGTGGTTCTTGATATGAAGGTGGAGCATATGAACTTTGATCATTTCCCATGAAAGTGTCATCATTGTTTGGATTTGACATTGGTTGATATGGGAGTCTTCCTTCCTCCCTCCTAATGAGTGAACGTGATATTTGTTCCAATCTTTGCTCAAGACGGTTGATGGACTTCTCATGAGAGGACACATCTTTCTTTACCTCATCAAAACTTCTCAATCTTCCAAGCACTTCATCTTCAAATTTTGAACTATACCTTGGGCTTGGTTGTAATTGTCCTTGACCATCCTCATTTTGTTGTTTCCATGAAAAGTTGGGATGGTTTCTCCACTCAGGACTGTAAGTGTTGGACATAGGATCTTGGTTGTTTTTGTTTCTAAAAGAGTGCAAAGCATGAACTTCCTCTTCTGTAGCTTCAGTTGCCATGGTGGATTGACTACAAAACCACCAGCTTGGCTCTTCATCATATTCATCATGTTCGCCATCATTTTCATCATGTCGGGGTCGACAGAAGTCCAAACTGGAGCTACGGGAGGAGGTGGAGGATGTAGTTCTGGCCAAAATGTTCCCCTTTTGTAGAAACCCGATGATGAGAATTCTCAGCAAGGAGCTCAAACAAGGGCCATGACTCCTGAGGTGGATTTGCCATGAAGGTGCCTCCACATGACTAATCAACATTTTTCTAGCTCAACTCTTCTAATCCGATGTAGAAAGCTTGGACCAGTTTCCATAAGGGTACCTCATGATGAGCGAAGTCACACAGGAGCTTTTGGGACCTTTCCCACGCCTCGTGGAAAAGTTCATTTTCCTTTTAGGAGAAGGTGGTGATACATATTTGCATTTGGGTCAACTTGGCAATCAGAAAGAACTTCTTGAGAAACTTGTTTTTGACCACATTCCATGTCACCAACTCCAACTTTGAGATGTACCATTCCTTGGCCTTTTCTTTTAGAGAGAAAAGGAAGAGTGTCCCCCATATGGAATTATCGGTGGCAATGGGTGTGCGGAAGGTGGAACAAGTCTAAAGGAAGGCATCAATATGATGGTAGGGGTTTTCATTCTCCATCCCATAGTAGGTAGGGAGGAGTCCAAGAAGTGTGGGTGGAATGGAGAATTGTTGACATGGCATTTGGTCAATAAGGGTGGAAATGGGAGAATTATAGTTCCCTGAGGTGAAATACTCATGGAGGGGGTGGTTGGGTAGCGACAGTTGAACATTTCCATGAGGTATTTCACCTTCATGGTCACCCATCTCAGTTTATCGGTGTTGGTTGTGGCGGCTTTGGCATCTCTTTGTACCTATCTTGGGGTCGTATAACACCAAGTCAGTACAAGTAGAATGTGTATGACACATGCACAACTGTCACCTATGCAATACACAACCAAGAAAAAAAACCAAGTTAGAATGGCAATATGCAAAAGTGAACAAAGAATAGAAATGTTGAGGGTAGTAGGAAAGGATAAGCTACACTAACTGGCTAGGCTGAGTGACTCGATCCCCGAAAACAACACCAGAAATCTTGATGTCATATTGCACGCACATGTTATCTTTCAAAATTATAAGGTCACCAAACTAGGTTTACTCACAACACTAAAATATGCTCCCACAAGGGCATGGGGTCATGTTATAGCATAAATGACATGCAATCAATGGGGGTGAAACCACAGGGAGAGAGGGGACACTAGAGCTAGGGTCATGTTGGCTTCATTCCTAAAGTGGAGATTAGGGTTGAAGGGTTTAAAAGGGGGTTTGGTTTGATTACACTAAGCAAGCAGGCAAGCAAAGGCAATATGAAAACTAGAATACCAAAAGCTAGATTATCCTAGGCAAGGTAGGTCTAATATACTACATAAAGAAATCAACTAAACAAGAGCAAGATGATCTACACTACTCTAGCAAGACAACTAGTAACTAATAATTAAGCTAAACACTAGACAAAGTAAGAATCTAGGTTAACCCTAAGTAATAAGACTAAGCAATTAGCTAGAATGAACAAAGGAAACTAAGCTAAACTAGCATTAGCAAGCTAAAATGAAAAATTAGGTTTTAAGTAATGGATTGGATAGGTGGGCCATTTGGGAATGTGATTTGATATTAGTTGGGGGAAGGTCAACATAGCATGCAATTATCACAATTCAATCTAGATTACCAAACCAAACAACAAGGCAAGTGTTATTAGAATATACCCTATACTACTAGTTGGAGAACTAGGGTTAGGTGTAATTCTAGTAAGACTTTCCAAGTCTAGGTTTCTAGGGTAAGTGGTATTGGGGAAATTGAGAGCCAAGGGTTGTAATGGGAGTACAGATGAGGGTGTTTCACCTCATGTTACTTGCCATCTAGCCTTTAGGAAGCTGTAGAAAATTGCACCAATCACACTTACACTAGCTACTTATATCTCACACTCAGTTATAGAAGAAGGGCGATGCATGTAGGAACAAAGGGGGCTAGATAGGGATCCAATTATTGGACCTAGTAGCCATTCCTAAGATTACCACATACATTCCAATTTCCCCTAGAAGCTAAGTGTCATCAAGCTTTTCAAAGCAAGCAATCTATGTTAAAAGCACAAACCTCATGCAATATAATGGGAAATGAGATATAAGAAAAGGCAATAATCATAGAATGAAATTATGTTCATTACATATTATTTTCCCCCAACATGGTATCAAAGTCACATTTTAACCTCAAACATCCCACCACTAGGGGCTTAGCTAGACATGATCAAAGAAAAGATAAAAGAAAGGGGAAGAAGGGGATAAGACTCCATGGAGCTCGAAGCAGATCCTTCTCCTTCACCTCCTAGCTATTATTGGGCAACCTCACTCCTCCAAGGTGGATGATGGGCATGGAAATGAAGGGGATTATGGTAGAAAACCTAGAAAATTAGGTTTCTATGGTGGAAATGAGGTGGAAATGGTGGATGAGGAGCATAAATGCAAGGGGTATGTAATGAATGCTTAAGAGTGGGTGGAGAGGAGTAATGGCATCTAACCTAGTGTTGTGTCTACCACCCATATATAAGTTGTGGTGGAAGCACTAGGGTAAGTAGGGGTATTGTTGGAAAAATAGTGCAGAAAATGCTAGGGTTTACGTAGTAGTACGACCATTGTGAGTAGAGGTAGGAACGACTATGGTGGTCTGGAATGGTCGTTCTGAGAAAGTGGAAAAACCACAGGTTGAAGTGGTGAAATGGAGGCTGGTAGCATGGCTGTGATGGGCAGCACGACCTTGGCAAAGGCTGGGTAGAATGTCTGTTCTGGATAGAACGGTTGTGATTGTTGGGTTGGAGTTGAGGTCATTCCCTTCAGGACATCCATTTTTCCTTCAACTAGCATGGTCGTGCTGGGAAGCACGATCATTTTGGGGGATTCATGGCATGGTCATGATGTGTAGCACAGTCGTTTGTTGTATCTTGTGAATTTGAGATTTTTCCTATATGTTTTACATTGGCCAGCACGTCTGTTTCTTGGCACCATGACCATGTTGGGGTCTTCAGTAGCAAAACCATCTTGAATTTATGTGGTCAATGAACTTCTTTGCTTGATGTTGATCCTTGGCCAGGAGGGGTAGATTGAGGGAGCTTTGGGGTCTTCTTTGGACCCCTCTATGAGTGGAGAAACCCTAGAACTCCTTCCTTCTCTCAAATCCATCCAAAGCATGGTCCAAGTATCTAAAAAGTATGCAAAGAACATCCATAAGTGCATTTGACAATACTACACATATTAGGGAATTTAACTTGCACTCTACTATGTTTAGATGTGAATAAAGTACAAAATGGCACAAGATGAAGCCCTAAAATAGGGCTGCATCAATATACAAAGGCGATATCATGTCATACAAAAAATCATACATTGAGGAGATATTATGATTTGTAAAGTACCAATTAAGAACAATGTTGCTAATCCCTTTACTAAAGAACTTTTATAGAAGAACCATGATGGTCATGCAAGGTCACTCAGAATAGGATTTGTGGGTGATTCACTCTAAGTGCAAATGGGAATCTATTGGTTATGTATGCCCAGAGAGCCAATCATGTAATGATTGTAATGGCATATCATGTAAATGATTTGATTATTAATGAAAGGAAAGCTTCCAATTTATTATGTTTAATATAGTTATGAGATAATGATGTATAAATGTCTAGAGAATTATATTACTCAATGACATATGTCTTCAATTATTAGACTTGAGAAATGAGATCATACTGATGTTAAGAGTACATATACATACTCTCATTATGTCCCTGATCGGTTGTTATTGTGGAAGGTTGATAGACAACAATAACACATAAGATCATAGTGTGAGCTGGTTAATGACTTAGTCTCATTGGTCATAATATGGCTATATCAAACCAAGCACATAGATAAATGTTAGAGAATAGTGTATCAGACAGACCTACCATGAGACTGACACATGGAGGCCATCTTTATGGAAGTCATAGTCATCTCTCACAGTGATGGTGGTAGTTGTGGTTTTTAGACCTAAAATTACTACACTCAACACATGTCATTGGCTACACTTTGAGATCATCAAACACAGTCCAGAAACATGAGTTGTTATAACAGTGATGAATGTGTGGCTTAGACACATGGAGATTGACTATGAGTGATAGACATGGAATTTTTCCCTCCTACTAGAGTGTGATGTCCCATGCCTCTTGATAAGTGAGACTGAGAAAAGGATGGCTATGCGTATGTGAGTCAATAGGTGATATTGAGCTTACATATATCTCAGACAGTGTGCTCTTGGTTTAAGAAACATGATTGAATAATAATGAGGGTGACTACTCCATGTCTCTAGTTCAATCTGGACATCAGTGACAAAAGAACTATACAAACACTGCAACACCATACACAGATTGTAGGTTGAACTTGTTCCCCAACTTTTCCATGTACTTGGGTAGTAATGATGTGTGACTAGGCACCACTCATTGCTTGTAATGTCATAAGTTGTTATGGACACTCACAACCAATGTAACATGGGACCTACAGGGTCACACAAATAGGTCTTGACCTAGAAGAGTAGTGTAGGGCTTGACCTAGAAGAGGAGTTCAGATCTTGAATGATAGTTGAATTAAATTATAAAGAGTTTAGGAATTTTATTTAGGAAACAAACAGGCTTACAACACTGCCAAACACCCATCTTAAGAGTTGATACGACCATTTGAGGTGCCAAACGGTCATCTCAAGTGTTTAGACAGGCGTCTGGGTGTAGGCCTAAGTGTGAGTTGAAATTGGTAATGGAACAAACCAACCCGACCAAATAGGCTCGACTCGGATCACCAGACAACTATCAGGGTGAATCGAGATGGTTGTATTGCATTGGAGAGATGGTTTAGTTAGGTCGGGGAAGGCTTTAGTTGTTTCCCTATTCATTTCACTTGAGAAATACTTGTTGCACAAAAAAGTCAATGTCTAACATTGATGAGAATTGATTTGCCAAATTTGTACACAAATAGAAACTACGAAACAACTGTCTCACAGTGCGATATGACCATCTTGTGTGCCAAACAAGCATCTAGCTTTTCCAGTTGGCCGTTTTGGCTGTCATAGGTTGTACAGATTTTAGGATTGTTGTGAAAATTTGAGTTCTTCTGGTCCTTTCCACTCCTACACATTAATCCCATAATGTATAGCAACTGGGAACCTTGACCCTGGCCTCTACTATAAATAGAGGGGTATTGGGGACTTCCCAGAGAAAAACACAGACAACTGAGAATTAGTTCCTCTTACAACTATTGTCCTCTCTGGTTATGGTAAGCACGAGAGCCCATGGAAGTCCTACCCAACTAGGGAAGGATAGCCAAGGGAGAGAACAACTGAGAGGTGTGGTGTTGGGTGAGCAAGCTGGTGATTAGTACACCAGCATGAGGGACAACTCCTTCCTATCTGGTCCAGTAGAATGACATGAGTTCTAGGTGGTTTGTGTCGACTACCATAGAGGTAGGAAGCCATTGTTTGCCACTTGGAGGACAACATCAACCAACAGTCTGTGACAAAAGGAGTTGCTGAAGAAGATGATGTTTGTGGTTGTAGTCTCTGGTTTGACTAGGAGGAGTTGTAGAAGTCCTACTACCTGAAGTGCAGATCAGAGGGTGTAACAGTCAGAGAAGTCCCAATGAAATAAGGAGCTGTGCATACATAGTCCAAGATAATTTCTCATCAACAAAAATGAGGAGATGTCGCTGGACTTACTCTTGGACCAGTTATATCCTTAAACTCATTATTCTTGCATTATAGTTATTGATACAATGTACTGATTATGGGGAATATGGTAGATAAAATTTTAAATTCCACTTCCTTCTTTGTATCATATTTCCCTACAGTGGTATTAGAGCCCTTAATTTACTGTATTATGGGATAATCGATATGATCAAAATTTGGTTTTCTTGTTCTATTATTGCATGCAATGTGAATGATATCTAGTCAAATCCAAACACCATGATAATACCAAACTAATATATATATATATATATAGATATATATATATACATATATATACATATATATATAAATATATATATATATATATATATTATATATATTATATATATATGGAATTTACACACGTCGCCTAAAATGGTTTTGATGGTGGATGTGTAGAATGGTTATGGCCAATAACCCCTATCTGTGCATAGTTGTATGTGGTTGGTTTATCCATTTATCTTCATCTACTTATCGAGTCACTATCTCATCTTCCCAATAAAAAGTTAATTCTCTTCTAACTTTTCTGACCTTGAATGTAACTCGAGGTTTCCCTATAGTCATGTAAAAGTAGGATAGTTTACTTTCTTGTTATGATGAAGATGAAGGTGTCCCAAAGATGAGTCGGTTGACTGATGGAGCTTGGAAGACATGGTGGACAAGATGGACCAATCAACTAGTATGCCTGACTGATCAGCTGGAGGAGTCGACCGATCGATGGAGGATAGAAGGCGAAGACAATCGGTGGGATGACTTGACAACCATATAGGAGGTGTGCTGATAGATTCAAGGATTGAATCGATCAACCCAGATTGGCAAGAACATATCTTCATCAACAATAGGTTTCTAAATGTGATGTATACCTAGATGATGTAATCCCTTGTGGCTCCAAGGGATTACATTAGGACTGGCCATAACCATAACTTTTGTTTATTGAATGTTTTCATTTTGGGATATAACATGTATATGATACATACTATATATGTCGTGATTTGATAAAGTATACTTATATACTTATAAAAAAACTCCCTCAATTAAATTTTAAGACTTATATGCTTTCCATAAAGAAGCACACATGAAAATCTGATCGACCAAGTGTGGTAATGCCCTAGCATGGTGTGTTGTCTAACTCGTGGAAGTGTGATGGTAGAGATGTGGGTCTGCCCTAGTAGGGTGCATAGTCTAATGTGTTGGCTTATGGGTCATGCTTAACTAGGTGATATTAATTCGATTAAGCACCTAAAGGCATGCATATGATTATGGCAAAGAGTTGCGCATATCATCTATCAATAGTTGCATATGATGTAATTGGCAAAAGTTGCCTACCTGATAGAATCAAGTTGTCGGTGACAACCCTAGCTGACTTATGATTTGGATGAAATTAGGATCTTGTCCCACTAGAATATTGTATGCTACAGTATTCTGAATTGATATTGAGGTATATCAATTCAAATATAATAGTGGGAATGATAATTAAATAAAGACCTAATTATTATTGACTTTTCAAGTCAAATCAAATCAAAAAGGGTTTTTGACAAATGCAAATTTTTTATAGAATAAAATGACAAAAAAATCAGCATTGCGATTGGACGAATTAAATGAGATTTATTTCCATAACTAGTTCAAGATCTTGATAAGTGTTCTGCATAATCCTGAAATATCAGTGTTAGTATCCACTCCAAATTTTCCTAAGACTAACATATATTCTTATTTGAAGAATGCCAATGTTGTTATGAACATGAAGAACCTTATGCTAGGATGTATGAACTATGAGTTGCATAAACAACATGATAAGCATGAAAGGTATAATGTATCTAAGGCTCTATTTGAGTGCAAATTGACAGAAGTTTATCCAGTAGAGTCTCATGTGTTCAATATGATTGGTCATATGAAGCATATTGAAGGACCAAGATTTCCTTTAGGTCAAGAATTGGCCACATATATAAATTTTCAATCTTTTCCTAAATTATATAGCCAGTTTATCGAGTGTTACTACTTTGTAACGTGGATAGACTGCTGTCAGAGTTGCTAAACATATTTATAGGTGTCAAAGCACAAATGAAGAAGGACAAATCCATGATGATGATCTTGGGAGTTGTGTCCAAGGATAAAGGAAAGGCCAAGAAGTGTTATGTGGCTAAACTAAGGTCCAAGTCTTCAACACTAAAAATTAGGAGATGAGTAAGGGAACCTAGGAAGAAAGGGATGGAGATCTCTACTTCTGGTGTATATGTTATTGAGGTTAACTTCACTACTTCCTCTTAATGGGTACTAGATACCAGATGTGGATCACACATTTTCTCAAATGTGAAGGATCTAAAAAGTAGACCTTTAGAGAAAGGTGAGGTTGAACTATGTGTTGCAAATGGCACAAGAGTTGGAGCCAACACAGTTGGAATCTATTAGTTATCTCTACCAAGTAGGCTTGTAATAGAGTTAGAGAACTGCTATTACGTACCTACTATTAATAGGAACATCATATTTGTATCTTGTTTGGACAAGAATGGATTTGAATTTCTTATAATGAATGAAAGATGTTCTATTAGTAAAGATGAGATATTTTATGGAAGTGCCCCTATGTCTTTTGGTCTATACTTGATAGATCTAGAGCCAAGTGTATATAACGTAAATAGAAAAAGACAAAAACTCAATGACTCAAAACAAACGTACCTTTTCCATTGTCGTATGGGGCACTTAAAGGAGAAATTCATATCCAGACTCCATAAGGATGGTTATCAGGACTCTTTTGACATTGAATCAATAGAGATATGTGAATCTTGTTTTTTGGGAAAGATGACCAAAACTCCCTTTAATGGAAAGAGTGAAAGGGCCAGTGATCTATTAGGACTCATACATACTGATGTATGTGGCCCTTTTAGAACAGATGCTAGAGGTGGGTACATGTACTTCATTACCTTTACCGATGACTTCAGTAGGTATGGCTATGTCTACCTGATGAGACACAAGTTAGAAACTCTTGAAAAGTTCAGAGAGTTTATGAATGAAGTACAAAACTAGCTTGGCAAAAGTGTTAAGGGACTTCATTCTGATCGATGTGGAGAATACTTAAGCCAAGAGTTTGGGGACCTTCTGAGAGCCCATGGGATTGTATCCCAGTGGACTCCAATCGGAACACCACAACATAATGATGTATAAGAAAGAAGGAATCACACCTTACTTGATATGGTGTGATCGATGATGAGTTTTGTTGATCTTCCAACAACCTTCTGGGGTTTTTCTCTCCAAATAGTTGTGTTTACACTTAAACACGTACCATCTATATAGGTTAAAAAGACACCATATGAGATATGGTATGGGAAACATCCCGATGTGTCTTTTATAAAGATTTGGGGATGTGAAGATCATGTTAGGAAAATGTTTATTGGAAAGCTTGGCCCTATGTCTAATAAATGTTATTTTGTTGGATATCCCAAAGAGACAAGGGGATACTACTTATTCCACCCAACTGATAATAATATAGTCATTGCTAGAAATGTTGTATTTCTTGAAAAGGAATTCATTTCCAAAGGAATCGGTGGGAGGAAAGTGGAACTCAAAGAAGTTCAAGACCAACAAGAGAACATAGAACTGATAAATGAACCAGAGGATCTCAGAGAATCACAAAGTTTTGTGTAGACTCAAATTCCTCAGTTGACACAGGAACCTCGTAGATCTAATAGGACACACCATGAACCTAAGAGATTTGGATATCTTGTGACTCAGGAAGGTAGTGAATTGGTCATAGATGATGTACCAATATCCTATAAAGATGCTACTGAGGGATCAAAGTCTAAGAAATGGCTTGAGGCCATGAGATCTGACATGGAATGCATATATGCCAATAAAGTATGGACTTTGGTGGTTCCACCTAATGGGGTAAAATCCATAGGGTGCAAGTGGGTTTTCAAGAAGAAGACCAACATGGATAGAAAGGTCTAAACATATAAGGGTATATTGGTTGAAAAGGGTTTTAGACAAGTTTAAGGTGTTGACTATGACAGAACCTTTTCTCCAGTGGCCTTCAGTAAATCCATCAGGATCATGCTTGCTATTAAAGCTTATCATGACTATGAAATTTGGCAAATGGATCTTAAAAGCGCAATCCTTAATGGAAATATTGTGGATGATGTGTATATGACAAAACCTGAGGGGTTTATAGATATGAAGTTTGCCAATAGATTTTTTAAGCTACAAAGGTCAATCTATGCATTGAAGCAAGCATTTCAAAGCTGGAATCTTTGTATGCAATGTTATGTACCCATCCAAACGTCTCATATTCCTTGAGCATGATGAGCAGATATTACTCAGATCCTAGTGATGCTCAATGGATAGATGTGAAGAACATCCTCAAGTACTTGAGAATGACTAAGAATTAGTTCTTGGTCTACGATAGAGAGGAAGAGTTGGTGGTAAAAGGTTACACCGATGCAAGCTTCTAGACTGATCAAGGTGATTACAAATCACATTCAATATTCATGTTTTTCCTCAAAAATGGAGATGTGAGCTGGATGAGTTCCAAGTAAGAAACTGTGGACGATTCTACAATATAGGTCGAGTATATTGTTGTATCAAGTACAACAAAGGAGGCTATATGGATCAGGAAGTTCATCCCAGAAAATGGAGTCGTTCCTAGCATAAACGAGGAAATTGAGCTATATTGTGACAACAATGGAGCTATTGCGTAGGCTAAGTAACCTGATCGCATCAGCACTCAAATAATATACAAAGGCAATATTATCTCATATGAGAAATCATACAATGAGGAGATATTAAAATTTGCAAAGTTCCAACTAAGAACAATGTTGTTGATCCCTTTACTAAAGCAATTTCGTAGAAGAAGCATGATGGTCATGGCAGGTTACACTGAATAAGATTTGTGGGTGATTGGATCTAAGTGCAAGTGGGATTATATTGGTTATGTATGCCCAGAGAGTGAATCATGTGATGATTGTAATGGCATATCATGTAAAAAAATTTACTATTACTAAAAGGAAACCTTCCAATTTATTTGGACTCAAAGGTTATGAGGTAGTTTGGTGTTGTTGTTGTAGATCTGGAGTAGAAAGTGTTTGGTGTTGTTATTTTGTTTACTACAATGTCGCCACAATAACTCCTAGTCTTCTCCTTGGAGAAGTTGTTTGTCCTCAAAGTCCACCCAAGTGCCTCAACCTCTATATCATTCACATAGATGCAACAACTCTTAGTGAATCACCTTGATTTTCAATAGGAAGAGGAAATCAAAGACATTGATGCAGTGGCATCTCTCTCCCTCCTTCTCCTTCTATTGTAGGATATCATTCTTGGGATGTTTTTTTCTCTCTACTGGAGGAAACATTTATTGATAAGTTGTATCTCAATGTGTATTTCTCCTTTTGGGTCCTCCTTTTATATCTAGTATTCATGGGAATTGATTACAAAAATCTAATCCCATTCATAATTTCAACTAAAAATAGAATCGAACTATGATTACTCAAACATACTTCTTAATTGATTGGTTGGTTTCTCTAGTAGACCAAATGTGTCATCCCATCAAGAAGTCGGTACATTTAATTTTGATATGTTGGCTAGTCCCGATTTAATCCATAATGAACAAGAATATTTTTTTCTTGTTGTTTTCCAACTTGTATTCAAACAACCAAACCCCTTTTCCTGTTGGCTAATTTACCAAATGGTAACCAATCTATAAGCTATCAGTTAGTCAACCTATTGTTATGAACCATCCAATATACCAAATGGCTTATCCAGTTGATAGATTAGGTAGCAAATTGGCCTTTACATAAACTAAACCATTATAATAATTTGTTTTATTGGAAACATGTTTTACCTTAAGTATTTGTATGTGTTTGATTCCATAGGTTTCACATTATGTTGTCAGTGATGTCATAGACCACACAAGTAAAGATTGGTAGATAGAAACACATAATTTCTAAGAGCCAGGACTATAATTTACTTTGTGATAGATATCCAGATTGAAACTATCCTTTGTCATAGATATCCCAAATGAAAATAAAGCATGGAATCATCATACTGATATGTGTCAATGTATGTTTCTGGATCCAAAACATACAATTAAGAATTTGCGAGTTCAATATCATATATTGACTCACATCAACATGGCCACACATTTAATAGTATGATTTATTAGTGACTGACAAGACTTAAACGTGGGTACAAGAATCGAGTCATGTATAGGTTATCAGACTTTAGAAATTTATAATACTCGAATGTTTGAGACATCCTACAACTAGCACAGGGTCGAAATAGTTTAGGGTCGAACACAAGGATAGGAAGAACGGTGCTTCAAAACTCAAGTTTTACTTGTCTAAGCACGTCGAAAAAAGATTGAAGGATACAATTTTGATATAACAAGAAAGAATTATAAAGAATCAAACAAAAATCAAATCTCTAAGGGAAGCTACTAGCAGAATTAGTGTTTTAAGGTTTAGTAATTTTTTATAGAGGTTTTGTATATAGGAAACCAAGGAGATAAAACTATCATCAGCATAAAGCACGAAGGAGGAAAACTTAAACATAGCAAGTGGTAGCGGAGTACATCCTGCACCCTCTTCTCTCAAAGAGGATGCCTCTGACTATGCACCAATTCTCTCTCTCAAGAGTATTGGACATAGACTAGAGTCGAAAGATATGTCGGGGCAACCCTGATCCTGGGTACTCTCATACACCTGAATCAGACCAAACTCTAGAGTTTACGACATCCTTCTCTCAAAGGAGTCAAAATGAGAAACACGATTCGATAGCCAGTAAAAAGCGTGATCCAAATAGAAGAGACTAGAGTTCAGATGTTGTAAAGAAGCATTCAACAAAAAGGAACCATACACAGAATAATATGAGATAAACTCCATGGATTCCATAAGCACAAAGAGATAAAAAGGTTTAGATACAATGCATGAGTATTTGAAAATAGAGTGCTAAAACAAGGCAAGATAGGTATCGACCTCCTTGATGTAGGAGGTTGATATATATAGCAGCGGACCTCTAAGGTAACACTAACCTGGTACCAGGTAGGAGCCCTATCGAGATACGACCATGTCGGGTTCTTGACCGTGTTGGGTCGCGAACATAGATGGGTAAAGGGTGTATCAGGATAGGACTCCCTACTTGATATGGACGTGTCAGGCAGATGGCCCTGCCACGCTGTAGCTGTGATGGGTAGGCCATATTGGGTTAGGTATCGCGTCGTGTTAGGACGTGTATCGGGTTAGCCTTATCTTAGGTTCTCAGGTTTCTCATGTCGGGTGTAGATGGGTGTGCCGTCTTGGGTTGAAGCCCAACTAAAGACCCAACATGTTTGAAGTAGCCTTGAAGGTCATGTCGCACTGTTGTTGCTACCGAGTCGAGTTCTAAGTGAACTCCTCCCATCCCTCTTGGGTTGGGGCTATTCTCACCTAGTATCACCTGATAGGCCTGGGAACTCGACGCACTAACTCATTTATGCTCTAAGAGTTAGCTCTTCTAGGGTTCTAACCCGTCCCATCAGAGTCCTATAGCTACTATTTATAGGCAGCGGATGGTGGGAGTTGCGGCTCTCGTTGGGCCATGTATCCTTTGTCTGCTCCATTCACATGGCTTTGGGAGAGGGTCGACACGTCTGTTGCCCTGCACGGCTGGTGGGGGTCGTGTCATGCCGGGTTGCGAGTAAATCATGCTTGATCGTGTCGGGTAAGGATTCTGGCAGGCTACTGCACCGAGGGGTGGCCGTGTCACGCGATCAACTCCATTGGCCGACGGAACGTGGCGGGCAAGGCTCCTTGTCAGGTAATAGCATGCAGTCTGTCAGGGCTCCCGCACAACACACCAGCGTTGGGTTGCTGCAATATCGGGCAGCGACCGTGACGGGTAAGGGGTGTATCGCTTCACCGCTTGATGGGCTGGGGCAGTTAACTTGTTGTGGATGGGATGGGATGGGCCCATTAGCATTCTTTTGATGGGAAATTTAGAGAAACTCTGTAAAAGATAGGAAATGTTGTCAGGATCATAGTGGGCATTATTTCTATTCAACAAATAAGATAAAACAGAGAGGAAGTAAGGTTTGGAGGCAATTTTGATAATAAAATATAAGCTCTAGCAGCCATAAAATGGGTGTTATCAACTCCCCCAAACTTAGCATTTTGATTGTCCTCAATCAATTTGTACTTATTTTAAAACTTTGTTTGCAGTACTTTTAAAAACCAGACGTAGTCTTTGGCCAAGGAGTTAAGAGAATTTTTGAGATGTCCTGAGGAAAATTACGTCTGGCTACAAGAACTGGACTTTATTCTTCCTGCCTTATTCAAGCAAAAAATTTCTCTTCAGCTTCGATGGGAGTTTTGGTGCATGATTTTGAATTTAGCTTTCAAACCAAACATCTTGGGAGTAGAAGGTGGGGTTTTTGGGAAGGCTTAAGGGTTTTTCAATTTTTCTTGCTTCCCATTGGTCCATCTAGGTATGTGTCTGTTAACGGGCAAGTGGTCCTTGCAGTCCAAGCCAGTTGGCTTTAGAGCAGTGATTTCACATCCTACGTACCATTGCTCCAGATCTACCACGCCTAAAGATGGGTACTTTTAGGGAAAAAAGTGTTTTTTGTTGGGCACAACTCTCATGCTTTTATTCACTCTCATAAGGCTTTCCTCTCTTTTTGGGATTTTGGTGGGTAGGTAAAAGAAAAAGAGGTTGATGTTTGTGCACCTTTTTCCTTCACATGCACATCTCTTAGCTGTTGTGAGATTATTAGTCAAAGTTGGCATAGAAAAGTTGTAGCCTTTGTCATTTGAGAATATATTTTCAAAAGAGCATAACAGAAATGTGCACCGCCTTAGATACAGAGAGAACAAACTAAAGAAGTTGTACCAAATTTTTACTATAAAATGATTTGTATAGTTTTCGAGAAACAAGCATTTGTGTAGGTATTTGTTACAACCCCAATTTTGGGTTCATTTTCTGAGAAATGTAATTTCTCATAACAAAGATAAATGAACAAATAATGATGTCTTTTGTTGAGAATAAATGGATTTAGTTTACAATAGCCTTGATGATTGTGTTGTGGGCTTTATTGGCTATTGGGCCCAATAACAAGGAAATGAATAATTGAGTTTTTGAGAAAAGAAAGGTGTGGAAACCTCTAGAAGGCAAAAGAACTTAATCCAAATGTGGTTTTCGTGCCACATGGGTTCCTTGGGTTCCAAGGAGTCCAAAGTTGCAAAGAAAAGCAATAAGAAAAGAAAAGATTAATTAAGTATTTCTTTATTAAGAAAGAAATCGAAAATATTGATGAAATGTGGAAAATAAGAAAAAAGAGGTATAATCAAGCTATCCTTAGTGGAATTTCGTATTCCAAGGATTCCTAATAATAAAAGGGATACCAATGAGGAAAATAAAAGAGAAATAAAGAGAAATCCTCAAAAAGGAGATATTTTAATGAAGATTAAACAAGGTAATGTGATATAATGCATACGGAAGCATTTAAGGATAATAAGTATTCCTTAAAAAGGAATTTCGAATTCTTTGAATATCTTGGGGTCCAAGGAGCCCCAATAAAGGGGAAGGAAAGAGAAAATACCAAGATTGCAAATAATAGCATAATGTGATATCTTAATAATGACTTTTGGTATTAATAGAGGTGAAAGACTTTTGTAATCTTTTGGTGGCCAATGGATTAAAAGCTGAATTGTAAAAAGAAAAAGAGAGGTGACTTTATAAGGAAGGATGATGGAATTGTGATCCATCCTTTCTTTATTTGACGTTGGTAATACTAATAGGAAACAAGGACAATAGGGACTCCCAAACCCTAAGTAATGTTGACTGCATAGTTGTGTATATAAGTAGGGAACTCCAACCTACTTCCTCCATCTCTCCCCATCCCCCAAGGAACCAACATCGACAAAATAGTAATGCGCCGCTCCCCGACTCCCCGTGGTACCTGCTTGGGTGAAAGCGATGGCGTCGTGGGTGCTTAGAAAAGGAACTGAGCCCATCATCTTGTCTGACCGCCTGGGACCAAACCCAAGTTGCGGCCAGCTCCGACGAAGGTAGGAGGACGCCGCCAGGGAAACTCCGACAGCGTTGGATAGAGTCGTATTCTAGGGACGTTTGCAGAACGAGAACACCGGGAAGGGATCGCCCTATACGACGCGAGAGAAGAAACGAACCATGAGGCCGGAGACGACTTGCAGCTGTACCCAGTAGGCGTTGGTCTGCATCGACGTCCGCGCAAGTTTAACCTGCACCTACACGGCCGCGAGGGGG
The DNA here is from genome assembly GCA_963693085.1 of Alisma plantago-aquatica. Classification (NCBI taxonomy): domain Eukaryota; kingdom Viridiplantae; phylum Streptophyta; class Magnoliopsida; order Alismatales; family Alismataceae; genus Alisma; species Alisma plantago-aquatica. The sequence continues at coordinate 1,422,303,951 of OY856411.1, forward strand.
GTGTCGTCGGCGTCTTACAGTTGAGCAGCAGAAACCACCTCACCCTGCCTCCGGCCAGAGGACCCCTCCACTGAGGCCGGGATGGGTCCAACAGACTCTGCGGAGGCACAACGATCCTCCCCGTGATGCTCTGCATCACCGGTGCCCAAGGGAGGAGGCCGCACGCGATGATCGTCGCTGCTGCATGCAGGAGTCCTGCGTAGCGAGAGAGAAGAAGAAGAAATAACGGAATTACATAGTTGCCCCTGGTGTGTGTGCATGAAGGGAGGGGCAGGGAGGTCTTTTACCCCCTTGTAAAAGCTAGCCACTTAAGGATTTGTTACCCGCTGACGTGTCGAGCCGCCATTGGCTGAAAAGGTACTTTTATTTGAAAATTTGTAGAAAAAGATTGGTAGCTCTGATGAATAAAGTTAAAATATGAAAATTGCTCAAAAAACGAGGGGGTCTAATAAAAATATAACTGAAGCATGATTCTGATTGCAAATCGAAAAGTAATAGAAGTTATTAACTTTAATGTAATGATGATTAAGAACCCTATTTTGATATGATTAAAATGATTAGCAGGGTTTAATAGATGAATAAAGTTGATATTAGCCTATTAATGATAAAAAGGAACATTAGGAAGAAAAAGGATGAATTTTGCATATAATTAGTTAATTTTGAGTTTAATGTGCACGAATATACTCTAATGGGCCTTGAAACCCTAATGTTGACTAATTCGACTATTAATGGTTGTAATTGATTAATTTCATGATTAAAATTGGAATATGCTAAGTATAAGTTATTTCGAGCATTAAAGTTCTTAATTGATGGATAAATACCCTAAATGTAGTAATTAGGGTTTTCTCATGAATAAAAGGTGGAATTAATGGCAAATCGAGTTCATATGTGATGTGGACCATAATAAACTATGAATCAATGATAAATACATATAATGATATTGTCATGGATTAAAAGGGATAAAAATAGTAGCTTTAATGTAAACGAGATTTAATGAACTTAATTAATGGTTAATTATGCCTTTAATCCGAAATTGAGGATTAGATGTGGAAATAATTAGGGTTTGTGATCAATTGTGTTAAATTAGGGTTTAAGATAGTAAAAGATGAAGGGAAATCCTAATTGTAATGGAAACCCTAAAAGTGGACTAGAAACCCTAAGAAGTGAGCTAGATTTAATAGATCTTAATGACACAAGTAATAAAAGGAAATTGTATATTTGTTTTAGGGTCTTATTGAATGCTTGCTTGCTCATTGTTGTTTGGACTATTCTTGCACTTCAAATCTGCATGTACAGGTATGTGGTTACGCTTATGACTACCTGAATTAGTTTTCTAGGATTTTATCGATGTTTCGATCGTGGCTTGAATTAAACTGTTGGGTGTATTTAATTCATGCGAAGTATAATGTGAATATGACTATCACATAAGAAATATGCCTACTAGCTCAGATCCTAGTCCCCTTTGTAGCTTTATAGATTGGCCTAGTAAATGGCTACCAATGAGGGTAGGTCCATCAGGTCATTACATGACTTAGTAAATGGCTACTAATGGGGTAGGTCCATCAAGTAACCATGAGTTAGGGATTGGTCTTCCTTTGGGTAGGACCATGCGACTCTATAACCCTAGGTATTAGCTACCTGTGTGGTAGGGCCATGGGGGTAATGATCTACCATATGAGAGAGGTGGTATCCATGTCCACTACAGGGACGTTACAGAGAAAGGGGATAGGAAAGGATTGAGTAGTATTGCTTAAAAGGTAATCTTGGTTGTTAACTGATATTTGGTTGATTACATTGTTAACATAGTTGCACAATTATTGTTTCCCCCACATACCAGCTTCGGCTGACCGACGTTTTGTTTGTCGGCGTTTTAGGTACAAATGAAAGAACAAATAGTAAAGTGACATATGTGGAATTGAATGAGGAATAACATCCACAGGAGGATTAGTTAGATTAACATCTTCATGGATAGAAGTTTAGAAATCCCAGTTTTTTTCCAAGGTAAGAAAAGTTTAATTTATACCTGTTTTCAGTTTAGTTGGTAAAGTTTATTAATTATTACTGATTATTTGTCGAACCTTTGATCCTGTTAATTGATTAACGGCTCTTTCCTTCGGGTCTCCCTTAATTGGGGGTTATCGGGAGGCGGGGTCATTACAATTGGTATCAAAGCATAGGTTCCTCAATTAATATTTAATAATTGTTAAATTTTACAAATTCTATAGAAACCAAGGGAGTTATTAGAGGATTGTCCGAAAGACTGAGGTGTCTAGAAATGGATCACGTCCGGGGGCTGGCAATATTTTCTTCTGCACCGCTAGTCAGAATACGAGGACTCCCGGATTGTGTGACTGCCTGGCCGATGTCTTAGGGTATGACTCGAAATAAGATACCTTTAGGACTCTCTCATCTTGTTCATCCCTTCTCAACTCAAATTCTATTAAGGACCTTAAGGATTAGGGTTTTCTCTCTTCTCCTCACCCTCTTGAGGTATGTGTAAGGTTGATAAGGATTAAGGAATCCTCCACCAAATTAATAAAAAAACATGTAAATAAGATGGCATGGACATAATCTTAATAGAGTAAGCGTAAAGGAATAGATACATGCTTAGGTCATATGACACGAGTTGTCATTGCCCTCAGGAGAGACCTGAGGATAAACCTCCTTGGTAGGAGGATGAGTATAGAGAGTAGTCTTGGAGGTAGAGACCTCCATTAGAAGTAGAGACCTAGCACATCCTTTGAGGATGATGTTAACCCTAACCCTAAGGGAAGGTTAGAGAGAGAGATAACATGATGAGTTAGATGTCATGGTTGACCGAGTGTTTGGTTGGTCACACCTTTGGGATGCCATAAGAGGCTAGATGACCTAGTACCTTTGGCGACCCAACCCTGGACAGGGAATCATGATGGATGGCTTGCGAGATAAGCATAAGGGTTTATGGATAATCTTGAGTAAACATAAGTTCAAGCATAGACTTCACTCAGGTAGGAACATGCTTATGGGGTTGATCCTTCATGAAGAAAGGACCTCTTATAGAGAGGTTGGTTGTAGGATTAGCTCGAGAGAGAGATCAGACCCCAGGCAAGAAGGTTGGAAGCCTAAAACCCCTAAACTTGAGGAATAGTGGGAGTCGAGAATGATGCGACCTAAGTGGATGATAGTGGTTACCTGCTGGATGAGATAAAGAGTGCCTTAGACCCTAAGGAGGTTTAAGCACCCTGTGGTGAGGTTTTATACCTAGTTGAATGTCCTTGAGGAGGACTCAACTCTGAGGTGTTAGTCATATAAAAGGATCATGGGAGTATATGGCATACCTTGGACATGATTGATTCGTGACTAAGAGGTTGAGCATGTAGTTGGATATCCAAAGGTGAACCTAGGATTCCTAGGCCTAAGAGGGGAAGCAGTATACCCAATGCTCATGAAGAGGTTGAGTCTCTATAGTTTCAAGCATGGTACTCCTCATGGGTAGAGGAATAGGAAACCCCTTAAGTTGAGGGTATGTTTGATGAACCCCCTCGCAACTAAGTTGAACTAATGTTGAAGATGAGAACAAGTATGACCTAGCATGGTTTAATAGGTGTTCAACTTGTGCTTTAATAGCTGTCGGGTTAGACATGCTCATGTGAAGGTAAACCCTAAGGACAGTTGTGACCTTGCCGTCAAAAGTTGTAGTTTCCTCCCATCCTGGGAGAGGGACCCTTTGGTAGGGTGTATACCAGTTTTGTTGGTTTTTAGGTAACCTAAAGAGGTTTCATAGGACCTTGAGAAGCTAAGTGCAAAGTACATGGTATGAGAATGAACCTGTAGACCCATAGTTAACCATCTCTAAGTGCATGTGGATGTGTTACCATGGAGGTAACATGTATGGGGCCTGTCTAAGGTAGGTAGGATGCCTTGACCCCTATGAAGGGATGAAAGTCAGTCGAGAATGCGGAGAGAGATGATGGATGCTTGGGTAAGGTTCTAAGTTGAACATGTACTATAATGGAATCCTAAGTCTATCCTAGGGTCAGGTAGGGATAAGACCGATGGAAGAAGGAGTTTCCTAATTCCCTGGTTGCACATGACCATAGGGTCGGGTGGAAACAACTATCATTGTCTGAGGGCCATGGGTTAGGAGATTGATCACCTTCATAAACTCATGGGACCCAAAGGGAAGATGAGTAGGGCACTCTCTGATGCATGAGGGAAGAGGGATGACCCCAAAAGTTCCGGCATCCTATAGACCTATAGGAGATGACCAAGGATTGTGTAGTAACCCAAGTAGGATCGAGACCAGTTTCCCATGGAAGTAACTTTGATATCAAGAGGACTGAGAAGTAGAGACATAAGTTGCACGTTTCAACTTAGTTTTAGAGGTGTACTGGAAAGGTGGGATGTACCATCTCTACTCCTGGAATGGGAAGAACTCTATATTTGGACGGCCGCCAAATGCTTATTTCTTCTTGTTATGGGAGGGAGAGATAGGACAGTACGCATGCCATACACCAAGGAAAAAGATGAGGTAAGTTGGAACGTTGCTACAAGGTATGAGGATAGAGATGGTAACATACCCTGGTAAAGTGAATGATACATGGATGGTTTGCAAATGCTAAAGAGAAATAAGGTAGTCATCTTATAAGGATGTTTTTAGCATGAGCTATGTGGCATTTGCAAATGAAACAAGGTTGAGTTTGATCACCATTAGGATGAGCTCATAGTTTCTTGATGGAGACAACTTAGAATTTGAGATGAGATGATAAGTATAATACATGGAGGTGTATAATACCTAACACCTAAGGATAAGAAGTGGTAATGAATGCTTTGGTTGAGATATAGCTTCCTAGTTTAGCTAGAAGCTAGAAGAAGTTGAGATGGTAAGGCTAATCTTAAGTTGAGAAAAAGAGATAAGTTTGGCTAACACTCCGATATAACGAGGGTTGTTGACCAAGATTAGTGGTTGTTTGGTTAGCAAGTCTAATCCTTGACATAATGAACGGATGGTTTAGAGCCTCAGATACACTCCTCTGGAAGGGAATGTGATGAAACCCCATTTTGAATGGTTTAGGGTTTCTGAGGTATCAAGTTTGAGGAATCATAACAATGCAGGAGATCATGATACACCTTGGTACTACAAAAATAGTAAGAGATAGTAGCAAGTTGGATGTTTAAGATGAAGATGCATGTAGTCTGTGGCCATGCATGATAGTAGGTGAAGGACGAACACCAGTAACCCAACACTTTTACATAGAGGATAGAGAGTCCTCGAGAGGGAATGGGAGTTCATCACTAAAGATTAGGTGATAAGTCTTCCCAAGACCAAAGAAGGTCAAGATGCAATGTGGGTTATGGTAGATCGTCTTACCTAGAGGACATGAGAGAGAAAGAGTAATATCACGGGACCGATTTAGTTGAACTACTTAAGAGAGAAAGATGGTTCAATCACACCATGATGAGAGTTCAAAAGTTCTTGGGTATGACCAAGGTTTACTTCCATGAGGTGGAAGTAGATACATGAAGAACTCAATGATAGTACAGTTTATCACCCCATACTAATGGAAAGTATGATCCAGATTAGAGGGTCTGCTGAGAGAAGGTATGCTCAATCAGGGTGATGCATAGAGACAGTTCTTAATATGTGATCTTAACCACTATAACCTTTATCGGGATGCAACAAGTCTTATAGAGAGGTTGTGTCGGTGGCCACTTCATTATGATGATGTTGGTGGAGGAGGCCTCGCGAAGGTCATAAAAGAACCACAGTGTGTGCAGATGAAGTCACTTGATCATGCAATGGCTGAGAGAGAGCACAGTGGTGACATGAGTCACAAGTTGATGCAAAGCAGACTGACATGCAGTTCACTCTGGGAGAATATGTGATGTGAAAATCCGACCCCTCTAAGCTATAGATGGGAAAGCTGAGTCCCCGATATATGGGTCCATTTGAGATGGATTGGTGGAGATGGTTGTGTTTAGCCTTTCCCCTCAGGATAACATGATGAATAATTTGTACCATGAGTCTGATCTAGAGCACTATGTGAGATACCCAAGCCATGTGCTGAGCCTTGAACCTATTCAGCTTTTGAGAGGCTGAAATGTCCTGAGTCACCTGTGAGGGTACGATATACCAAGGTAAGAAAGAACTCAGATGGAAGAATATGAGATGATAAAGGTTCTTAGGAAGCACTATGGAAAGGGGTAAGGCCACATGGGAGACATGACGGACATATGAAAGGTTTATCCTGAATTGTTTGCTTGGTGGAATTTTGAGGACAAAATTCCTATAAGAGGGGAAGGATGTTACAACCCCAATTTTGGGTTCATTTGCTGAGAAATGTAATTTCTCATAACAAAGATAAATGAACAAATAATGATGTCTTTTGTTGAGAATAAATGGATTTCATTTACAATAGCCTTGATGATTGTGTTGTGGGCTTTATTGGCTATTGGGCCCAATAACAAGGAAATGAATAATTGAGTTTTTGAGAAAAGAAAGGTGTGGAAACCTCTAGAAGGCAAAAGAACTTAATCCAAATGTGGTTTTCGTGCCACATGGGTTCCTTGGGTTCCAAGGAGTCCAAAGTTGCAAAGAAAAGTAATAAGAAAAGAAAAGATTAATTAAGTATTTCTTTATTAAGAAAGAAATCGAAAATATTGATGAAATGCGGAAAATAAGAAAAAAGAGGTATAATTAAGCTATCCTTAGTGGAATTTCGTATTCCAAGGATTCTTAATAATAAAAGGGATACCAATGAGGAAAATAAAAGAGAAATAAAGAGAAATCCTCAAAAAGGAGATATTTTAATGAAGATTAAACAAGGTAATGTGATATAATGCATACGGAAGCATTTAAGGATAATAAGTATTCCTTAAAAAGGAATTCCAAATTCTTTGAGTTTCTTGGGGTCCAAGGAGCCCCAATAAAGAGGAAAGAAAAAGAAAATACCAAGATTGCAAATAATAGCATAATGTGATGTCTTAATAATGACTTTTGGTATTAATAGAGGTGAAAGACTTTTGTAATCTTTTAGTGGCCAATGGATTAAAAGCCAAATTGTAAAAAGAAAAAGAGAGGTGACTTTATAAGGAAGGATGATGGAATCATGATCCATCCTTTCTTTATTTGACGTTGGTAATACTAATAGGAAACCAGGACAATAGGGACTCCCAAACCCTAAGTAATGCGGACTGCATAGTTGTGTATATAAGTAGGGAACTCCAACCTACTCCCTCCATCTCTCCCCATCCCCCAGGGAACCAACATCGACAGAATAGTAATGCGTCGCTCCCCGACTCCCCGTGGTACCTGCTTGGGTGAAAGCGATGGCGTCATGGGCGCTTAGAAAAGGAACTGAGCCCATCATATTGTCCGACCGCCTGGGACCAAACCCAGGTTGCGGCCAGCTCCGACGAAGGTAGGAGGACGCCGCCAGGGAACCTCCGACAGCGTTGGATAGAGCTGTATTCTAGGGACGTTTGCAGAACGAGAACACCGGGAAGGGATCGCCCTATATGACGAGAGAGAAGAAACGAACCATGAGGGCGGAGACGACTTGCAGCTGTAGCCAGTAGGCATTGGTCTGCATCGACGTCTGTACAAGTTTAACCTGCACCTACTGGGCCGCGAGGGGGGTGTCGTCGACGTCTTACAGTTGAGCAGCAGAAACCACCTCACCCTGCCTCCGGCCAAAGGACCCCGCCACTAAGGCCAGGATGTGTCCAGCAGACTCTGCGGAGGCACAACGATCCTCCCCGTGATGCTCCGCATCACCGATGCCCAAGGGAGGAGGCCGCACGCGATGATCGTCGCTGCTGCATGCAGGAGTCCTGCGTAGCGAGAGAGAAGAAGAAGAAATAACGGAATTACGTAGTTGCCCCTGGTGTGTGTGCATGAAGGGAGGGACAGAGAGGTCTTTTACCCCCTTGCAAAGCCGGCCACTTAAGGATTTCTTGCCCACTGACGTGTCGAGCCGCCATTGGCTGAAAAGGTACTTTTATTTGAAAATTTGTAGAAAAAGATTGGTAGCTCTGATGAATAAAGTTATAATATGAAAATTGCTCAGAAAAATGAGGGGGATCTAATAAAAATATAATTGAAACATTATTTTGATTGAAAATAAAAAAGTAATCAAAGTTATTAACTTTAATGTAATGATGATTAATAACCATATTTTGATATGATTAAAATGAGTAGCTGGGTTTAATAGATGAATAAAGTTGATATTAGACTATTAATGATAAAAAAGAACATTAGGAAGAAAAAGGATGAATTTTGCATATAATTAGTTAATTTCGAGTTTAATGTGCATGAATATACTTTAATGGGCCTTGAAACCCTAATGTTGACTAATTCAACTATTAATGGTTGTAATTGATTAATTTCATGATTAAAATTGGAATAGGCTAAGTATAAGTTATTTCGAGCATTAAATTTCTTAATTGATGGATAAATACCCTAAATGTAGTAATTAGGGTTTTCTCATGAATAAAAGGTGGAATTAATGGCAAATCGAGTTCATATGTGATGTGGACCATAATAAACTATGAACCAATGATAAATACATATAATGATATTGTCATGGATTAAAAGGGATAAAAATAGTAGCTTTAATGTAAAAGAGATTTAATGAACTTAATTAATGGTTAATTATGCCTTTAATCCAAAATTGAGTATTAGATGTGGAAATAATTAGGGTTTGTGATCAATTGTGTTAAATTAGGGTTTAAGATAGTAAAAGATGAAGGGAAATCCTAATTGTAATGGAAACCCTAAAAGTGGACTAGAAACCCTAAGAAGTGAGCTAGAATTAATAGATCTTAATGACACAAGTAATAAAAGGAAATTGTATATTTGTTTCAGGGTCTTATTGAATGCTTGCTTGCTCATTGTTGTTTGGACTATTCTTGCACCTCAAATCTGCATGTACAGGTATGTGGTTATGCTTATGACTACCCGAATTAGTTTTCTAGGATTTTATCGATGTTTCCATCGTGGCTTGAATTAAACTGTTGGGTGTATTTATTTCATGCAAAGTATAATGTGAATATGGCTATCACATAAGAAATATGCCTACTAGCACAGATCCTAGTCCCCTCTGTAGCTTTATAGATTGACCTAGTAAATGGCTACCAATGAGGGTAGGTCCATCAGGTCATTACATGACTTAGTAAATGGCTACCAATGGGGTAGGTCCATCAAGTCATCATGAGTTAGGGATTGGTCTTCCTTTGGGTAGGACCATGCGACTCTGTAACCCTAGGTATTGGCTACCTGTGTGGTAGGGCCATGGTGGTAATGATCTACCATACGAGAGAGGTGGTATCCATGTCCACTGTAGGGACATTACAGAGGAAGGGGATATGCAAGGATTGAGTAGTATTGCTTAAAACGTAATCTTGGTTGTTAACTGATATTTGGTTGATTACATTGTTAACATAGTTGCACAATTATTGTTTCCCCCACATACCAGCTTCGGCTGACTGACATTTTGTTTGTCAGCATTTTAGGTACAAATGAAAGAACAAATAGTAAAGTGACATATGTGGAATTGAATGAGGAATAACATGCACAAGAGGATTAGTTAGATTAACATCTTCATGGATAGAAGTTTAGAAATCCCAATTTTTTTCCAAGGTAAGAAAAGTTTAATTTATACCTGTTTTCAGTTTAGTTGGTAAAGTTTATTAATTATTACTGATTATTTGTCGAACCTTTGATCCTGTTAATTGATTAATGGCTCTTTCCTTCGGGTCTCCCTTAATTGGGGGTTATCGGGAGGTGGGGTCATTACAATTGGTATCAGAGCATATGTTCCTCAATTAATCCTTAATAATTATTAAATTTTACAAATTCTGTAGAAACCAAGGGAGTTATTAGAGGATTGTCCAAAAGACTGAGGTGTCTAGAAAAGGATCACGTCCGGAGACTGGCAATATTTTCCTCCGCACCGCTAGTCGGAATACGAGGACTCCCGGATTGTGTGACTGCCTGGCCGATGTCTTAGGGTATGACTCGAAATAAGATACCTTTAGGACTCTCTCATCTTGTACATCCCTTCTCAACTCAAATTCTATTAAGGACCTTAAGGATTAGGGTTTTCTCTCTTCTCCTCACCCTCTTGAGGTATGGGTAAGGTTGATAAGGATTAAGGAATCCTCCACCAAATTAATAAAAAAAATGTAAATAAGATGTCATGGACATAAGCTTAATAGAGTAAGTGTAAAGGAATAGATACATGCTTAGGTCGTATGACACGAGTTGTCATTGCCCTCAGGAGAGACCTGAGGATAGACCTCCTTGGTAGGAGGATGAGTATAGAGAGTAGTCTTGGAGGTAGAGACCTCCATTAGAAGTAGAGACCGAGCACATCCTTTGAGGATGATGTTAACCCTAACCCTAAGGGAAGGTTAGAGAGAGAGACAACATGATGAGTTAGATGTCATGGTTGATTGAGTGTTTGGTTGGTCACGCCTTTGGGATGCCATAAGAGGCTAGATGACCTATTACCTTTGGCGACCCAACCCTGGACAGGGAATCATAATGGATGGCTTGCGAGATAATCATAAGGGGTTATGGATAATCTTGAGTAAACATAAGTCCAAGCATAGGCTTCACTCAGGTAGGAACTTGCTTATGGGGTTGATACTTCATAAAGAAAGGACCTCTTATAGAGAGGTTGGATGTAGGATTAGCTCTAGAGAGAGAGCAGACCCCAGGCAATAAGGTTGGAAGCCTAAAACCCCTAAACTTGAGGAATAGTGGGAGTCGAGAATGATGCGACCTAAGTGGATGATAGTGGTTACCTGCTGGATGAGATAAAGAGTGCCTTAGACCCTGAGGAGGTTTAAGAACCCTGTGGTGAGGTTTTATACCTAGTTGAATGTCCTTGAGGAGGACTCAACTCTGAGGTGTTACTCATATAAAAGGATCATGGGAGTACATGGCATACCTTGGACATGATTGATTCGTGGCTAAGAGGTTGAGCATGTAGTTGGATATCCAAAGGTGAACCTAGGATTCCTAGGCCTAAGAGGGGAAGCAGTATACCCAATGTTCATGAAGAGGTTGAGTCTCTATAGTTGCAAGCATGGTACTCCTCATGGGTAGAGGAATAGGAAACCCCTTAAGTTGAGGGTATGTTTGATGAACCCCCTCGCAACTAAGTTGAACTAATGTTGAAGATGAGAACAAGTACGACCTAGCATGGTTTAATAGGTGATCAACTTGTGCTTTAATAGCTATCGGGTTAGACATGCTCATGTGAAGGTAAACCCTAAGGACAGTTGTGACCTTGTCGTCAAAAGTTGTAGTTTCCTCCCATCCTGGGAGAGGGACCCTTTGGCAGGGTGTATACCAGTTTTGTTGGTTTTGAGGTAACCTAAAGAGGTTTCATAGGACCTTGAGAAGCTAAGTGCAAAGTACATGGTATGAGAAAGAACCTATAGACCCATAGGTAACCATCTCTAAGTGCATGTGGATGTGTTACCATGGAGGTAACAGGTATGGGGCCTGTCCAAGGTAGGTAGGATGCCTTGACCCCTATGAAGGGATGAAAGTCAGTCGAGAATGCGGAGAGAGATGATGGATGCTTGGGTAAGGTTCTGAGTTGAACATGTACTATAATGGAATCCTAAGTCTATCCTAGGGTCAGGTAGGGATAAGACCGATGGAAGAAGGAGTTTCCTAATTCCCTGGTTGCACATGACCATAGGGTCGGGAGGAAACAGCTATCATTGTCTGAGGGCCATGGGTTAGGAGATTGATCACCTTCATAAACTCATGGGACCCAAAGGGTAGATGAGTAGGGCACTCTCTGATGCATGAGGGAAAGAGGGATGACCCCAAAAGTTCCGGCACCCTATAGAGATTCAGAGATGACAGTCGAAGAAGACTCACCTTCAGTAGCATCATCTTTAGTGGCAAGTGCAGTTTGCAAATTTTCTATTTGCTTGCATGTCCCATAGACATCCGATCTCTCGACTATTTCCCTTGGAGGGATACCGGGTTGAGAGGATTCAGATTCAACATCTATCTCTAGCAACTCCTCTGGAAGCTCTGTGTCTCATAAATAACACTTGTCCTTGATCAACAACAACACGTATATGCTTCTTAGTCAATAGAAGTCTTGGTCCTGGTGCTGCCTTACATATCTGGAGATGTTTAGCAGCTCCATGGTGTGCAAGATGATGAAGACACTATTTTCTCTTTTCGCCACTTCATGGACTGGGAAGTCTTGGATGGCGTAGAAGTTCTAGATGTCGTTGTGGCGTTGGATTCCTTGCGTGATTACATGGTGAAGACGCATAGGAAGAAGTCTAAGGTGCTTGTCTTCGGGGCGTACGAAGTTGTGCCCTCTGTGTGGGACCTCTGTGGTGCAGCAATTGAGAAGTGTGAAGTCATGGTAGTCGAGGTCTGATACACATAGGAACCAATGCTTTCTAAGCTTGTAAGGGGCTAGCACCAAGCCTGGATTATGCTCTTTGATATGTTGTAGCATGTCAGCCACCTGATTTGAATCGTATGCCCCTGCTAGTAGTTTTCTTGCCAAGGATGAGGTGGCATTGTAGAATGGTCGCCGACCTATCCTGATGGTGACATTCTCAAGCACCGCGCCTTCCAGGACCCTGAATAGAATCTTTCCTAAGATGGCTTTTGAGCAGAACATGCCTTGAAGTGCTTTGCGTCATATTGAGAAGTATTCGTCCCTTCGGACGATGACTTCTTCTTCTGCCTACAGCCTTAGGACCATGTTCAACAGTTGTTGGTCCCAGATCAATAGGTAGCTGATGGTGTGCCTAACAAAATCGGCCATCTCAAAGACAAGGATCTCCGACGGCATAGAAAATGCATCTACCATTGAAGACCTCACCCTAGGGGGTTGCTCAGCAATTGAGCTATACATATCCCCACCTTCTCCCTCATATTCTTCAGATGAACCCTCCACTAGGCTTATATATATTTCTTTTTCATCTTTAGCTAGGTCTAGCGAGGGTGAGGGAGTAGATGTGTTGATGTTGCATGCATTCTCTTATCCTACCGGAGTCCCGTCGGTGGTTTTGTTCGTCGTCTCTTCCTCGGACATTATGGAGGGCCCACTGGAGGTGGAAGATGACGGCGAACCAGAGGAGGATGATGACGATGATGGGGGAGAGCCAGATGTTGGTGATGATCACGATCTCCTGGGACGCCTTGAGCGGTGGTGGTCGTCCCTTTCATACAGCCTTTGCTCGATGGCATCGATCTGTTGGAGCGCCATCTGCATCATGTTAGTCAACACCTCTAGTTGGTTGGGGAGACCAACTAGAGTCAGTAGTTGATGCTCCTGCTTGTTCAACCTCCTATGGAAGACCTGAAACTTGTGGGTTAGGTAAGTAAATGTACCTGTGTGGTTGCTTGTTACCACCCACAAGTTGTCGAACTCGATGCCAAAGGCCTGTTCCAATGAGGAGGGGACTGCTAGTGATCAGCTTCTGGTTCACGACGTGCTCCTTGAATTGGCGGTGTGACCCAATGAATAAGCATCGTCTATCAGTGTTGAGTCGACCTACACTGTCTGTGAGGCCGTAGCTTCCGGATGGGGCATTGGCACCCTTGTGGTTGCCTCCGTATCTTCAACTTGGGGTCGTAGAGAAGGTTTGCAGAGTAGGCGGATGTTGATCGACCATTCGGCTCTTACTGTCCTCCTCCCTAGCAATCACTAGTGTAGATGGTTGCGGTGTCGGCATCAGTTGTATGGCCCTGAGCTCCACCTCCAAGAGCTCAGTGAATGCCTCGTCACTGTTGCGAGAAGCGTCTGGCTGTACCAATGCCTCCGCTATTTTTGGCAGGGCTAAAGCTTCAAGCACTGTGGTTATTTCATCTACCGCACCAGCCTATGGGGTGATGACCGTTGTAGCAGCCTCGGTGGTGTTGACAACCTCCCCGATTGTTGACACTTCTTCTTTATCCGTGGTGGGTGTTGTTGTGGTTTCCACGGCTGGTTTAGTGGCGGCAGTAGTGACCATCGGAGTGGCGGCTGTTGGCTATGTGACGATGGTAGTCGGCTTGGCGGTGGTGGTGACATGCGAGTCTTCAATGATGAATGTCGATGATTGTCTCACCGAGCATCGAGGGGTGCGGGCCTCCCTGTAGTGGCCATCCTTTCTTGGATGGTCCTGGTGGTGGTGTTAGCTACTTTGACAATCACAGCTTCGATCTCTACTGTTGTGTAGACGAACTTTTTTGCATCGTGGTTGACGTTGAGTGGGAGGGGTAGGAGGGTGTCTATCCTCATGAACTTGTAGAAGAAGTGATGGCCCTCCTTCTTCATGATGTTCATCCTTTTGAGGAACTTGATGTCGATCTTGTAATCGCCCTGAGTGCATGACAAGTTGAGCGGCTCCTTAGGGTACCCTAGCCCTATCACGATCAGGTTGACGACCTCTCCCATGTTGTACTCCTCGGTGGCATCCTTTATCAGGTGCATCCAGTTTAGTAGGAATCGCCCCTAGTTGATCATCTTGCCCTCCATCATGTACCAAATAATATGGAGCTCTTCAATATATAAGTTGTTGGTTTCATATTTACTGAAGAGGAGGCTTGCCATGATCTTATGTATAATCCTCCAGAAGCACGAGTGAACAGTTGCCACCTTGCTCCCTAATTTGAATGATGATTCGCCAGTCAGCTTCTTCCAGAGCATGACTGGGTCAAAGTCAACACCCTCAGTGATCCAGGTACTGCTATTCAGCAGCTCTCTCTCAGCCTCTCTTAGAGGAGAATATCTCATTGAGCAGCCTCTCTGAGATGCACTCAACATTGTAGAGGCACCCGTGTAGTCTGTCCGCTCTGCCAAACCTTTTGGTCTCTTTAGGGGTATTTCGGACTCGGTGGAGGGAGGAGATGAACTCCTTGGTGAGCTTGGTGTAGGAAATGGAGTAGCTGAAGCAAATCTTCCACAGTCCAGTGGCTTCTAAGACGTTCTCGAGTCTGTTGAAGACGCTAATCTAATGGAAGGATGTTTGATGGCAGAACTCAGTTGGCCAGTAGACTTTTGTCACCAACTTCGTGTAACATCATTGGTGCTCCTCGTCTCTAGGCATGAACTGACCTGGCGAGCATGCCAGGATTTCCAATTCAGCTGTCATTGTTGGGGCCAGTGTTTCTTCCATTCTAGGCCACTTCTCGGCCTTAGAGGGCCCAACCACCTTAGGGTTTGGGCATTTCTGCCTAGTGGTGGCTTCATTTGTGGCCTCGGGGTGGATCCTCCGGCCATGGTTGTCAACCTGGACAACAGTTTGTTTGGTGTGGGCCATTTTCTAAAATGATTAAACGAAGGGATTAAGTCAAAAGAAGTTGTGGGCAGAAGGTGAGAGTGAGTGTGTCGCCCGATTTTATTGGGAAATATGCTTTAAAACTAGTATCGAGTCAGGTACTTATAGAAAACATGGCACAGAATATGTAGGTGTACGATACCAAAAGACCGATATGTTTTCAAAGGGTACTCAGGGCAAACCGATATCGGGCAGAAGTCGGCATCAAGGAAATGATAAGGTTTGGTCAATATGATTTACACGACAAACCAGTATCAGGTAACTCCTCTAACGGGCCTTCACGTGATGATCGGTAGATGTGTCACGCGATATGAGTGTCATGCACCTAAGGTGAAAACACTATAACATCTCTATGTGATAAAAGGAATGATGCACGATGCATCGTGTCACGTGATATGGCTGTCGCACAACACGTATGAAAGCATAACTAAACAACCCGAGTGACACAGGCATCATCGCAAGCTCGAGTTCTTTTCCCGATAAGATGTGCTGGTTGTCGTGTCACGCGATATGACTGTCGCATGACACATGAAAAAGGCTGATGTAAAACAAAGCAGTAAGGAAGACCGACGCGCTTACCATGTGACAAGCAGAAACTCGATATGTGTTAGAAGGATTCTGCCCGACACGGGCAAGAACGTGATAGGGTTTGGCCGATACAATTTACGTGACAAAAAGTCACACGATAAGCATGGCGCCATAGATTTTACCTATATCGGGCAAGGGGATCCTTAACACGACACAAAGGTCGGTAGGCAACGGCCGACACATGAGTTTTGAAAGGGGAAAAGAATGCACGATACGAGAGCAAAAGTAGGTAACTCAGTAACCCGACACGGTAAATCTCAGGCTACTATATATAGCTGGTCGTGAGCGGGGTAAAAGGAGTAAAATTGGGACACGTGATGTGCGAGAAGGCAAATCACCTTCTAAAGCATGATAAAATCAGTCTAATCCATCTTGTCGTGAAGATTTGGAGGAGGTTGACAGTCGCGCAGAATATGTGTCGGGCGACAAGGATGTGGCACCCGATAAGCATTGCCCGATGCACTCCTTTCGCGACATGGGTCTACGTGAGACGTGTGTTGTGCGGCATGCGATGTGTTGGGCAATAGGTCTGCTCGGCATGGGTGTCGGGAAGCCAGTTACATCTTACAAGTGTGGGGCATGCAAGCCGATATGGCTCGGGCGATACGACATCCCAGCACGGTTATCACACGACACAACTCTTTCCTAGCACACCTCTTCAAAAAAGTACAAAACTAAAGACAAGGGGTCATCCAATACTCTTCAACATGGGTTGGGCGACACAGGTATCACAGAACTTGTCACGCTAAGCAAAGACAAAGGAAAGGTATCATGCGTACCCAGTATGCCAGCAAAGGGCTTAAAGGAAAAATAAAAACAAAGGTATAAAAACTAAAGATCATTAGGCACTTGATGGGTAAAACATCATAGGTCTAAGCGTAAACTTCGGCCTCAGATAGTATTACTCACCAAGTCAATAAAACTATGTCGGTGGCCCATGAAATAGAGTTTGCGCTTGTGGTGCGGGCACAAAATCATGCCTTATTACAATGAGATTGTTCATAATGTTCTTTGCAGGAAAAGGAAATAACATCCTATTCTAGGAAAGTAAAAGCTCCGTATGCCTCCTGATGATTTTTATGGTTCAAGTGGTCAGCTCAACATCTTTGAATCCTACTGTGTTTCTTTGGTAAGTGCAGCTTTGGCATCCTCCAGGGGTATCTACGATCTCCTCACAAAGGCTTCATCTTCATAGGACATTTTGACCCGGTGTCCGTTGACTGGAAAAACTTTCATTGGATCTTCTTTATCATATAGCTCCATCATCCCATATGGGTATATCTTTGCTACTATGAATGACTCGGACAACCTAGTCTGCAATTTTCCCAGAAAAAGACAAATAGAAGATTTAAACAATAAGACTTTATCACCTTCCTTGACGTCCTTTGCTCGCACATGGGAATCATGCCAGATTTTGGTTCTTAGCTTGTAGATCCTTTCATTTGTGTAGGCGTGAATCCTAAAATCTTCAAGTTCTTGTAGCTAAAGAAACCTCTTCTTTCCAGGTAGCATTAGGTCAATGTTAAGGCATTTTATGGCCCAGAATGCTTTATGCTCCAACTCGAAGGGTAGGTGGCAAGCTTTCCAATATATCAGGCGATACAGTGTAGTGTCGAGCGACATCTTGTAGGAAGTCTTGTATGCCCATAGAGCATCATCCAACTTTGTTGACCAGTCCTTGTGAGACTTGCCGACCATTTTCTCTAAGATCTACTTGACCTTCCTGTTAGAAACTTCGACTTGTCCGGACGTCTATGGGTGGTATGGCGTGGCGACTTTGTGACGATTCAAACTGCCTTTCTGTGGAAAAGCGATTCAAACTGCCTTTCTATAAAGTGAGATACACCATCACTGATGATGGTTCTTGGCACTCCAAATCTTGGAAAGATTATCTTAGTAAAGAGCTTTATCACTACTTTGGCGTCGCAAGTGGAGGTGGGTATAGCCTCTACTCATTTGGAGACATAATCAACTGTAACAAGGATATATTTGAAACCATAGGAAGAGGGGAAGGGTCCCATATAGTCCACCCCCCACACATCCAAGACTTCTACTTCAATCCATTCTCACAATGACATCTCATTTCGAAGGGAAATATACCTGGTTCTCTGACATTCATTGCAAGCTTTGACATAGGTGTGTGCAATTTTGAAGAGAGTTGGCCAATAAAAGCCTGACTGGAGTACCTTAGTTGCGGTCCTTTCACCTTCCAGGTGCCCTCCATAGGGGGAGGAATGACACTCAAATAGAATCTTCGGGGCTTCATCCTCAGGTATACACCTTCTATACAAGCCATCAACACCACACCTAAACAACAGAGGGTCATCCTGTAATAGTTCTGTAGATCAGAGAAGAATTTCTTCTTCTGATTGTAGGACATTTCCGGGGGTAGTTGTCTGCAGGCTAGATAATTGTAGAAGTCTACATGCCATGGCCCTTCAGGGTTGGCCAAGTGGGCAACATAGATAGATTTATTGGTATTACTTTTGTTGATTGGCAGTAGGTGGTTGTCCTCCACTCAGATCCTCAAAAGGTGTCCGGTGACCACATTCTCAGAACCTTTCTTATCTATTATTTAGTGATCGAACTCTTATAATAGCAGCCCAACGCAACAACTTGGGCTTCACATCTTTCTTTTGCATTAAGTACTTGATGGCCACATGGTCGGTGTAAAGTATCACCTTAGAGCCCATGAGGTAGGATCAAAACTTATCAAAATCTTTTACAATTGTCAGCTTCTATTTCTCAGTAGTAGTATAATTCATCTATGCCTTATTTAGGGTCTTACTTGCATAAAAGATCATGGGTGCTTTATCTTTTTTTTGGCCAAGGACTGCGCCTATGGCAAAGTCACTGGCGTCGCACATGAGCTCGAAAGGAAGATTCCAGTCGGGGGACTAGAGAATGGGTGTAGATACCAAAGCATCCTTCAGAGTGGAGAATGCTTTCATGCACTAATCCGTGAAATCAAATTTCACATCTGTCATCAACAGGTTGGAAAGGGGCTTTGCTATCTTTGAAAATTCTTTAATGAACCGTCGATAGCAACCGACATGAAGTAAGAAACTTTGGATACCTATAATAGATGTGGGAGGAGGAAGCTTGTCTATCACCTCCACCTTGGATCAATCGACTTCGATTCCTTTGTTGGACACCTTGTGTCCTAGGACTATTCCTTCTTGCACCATGAAGTAGCACTTTTCCCAATTAAGGGTAAGACTCTACTCTTCACATCTCTTCATCACCAGAGATTGGTTATTAAGGCAATTATCAAAGGAGTTGTTGTAAACACTGAAGTCATCCATAAAGACTTCCATTTTATCCTCTAGAAAATCGGCAAAGATGGCATTGATTCACCGCTGAAAGGTGGCAGGTGCATTGCAAAGCCCAAAGGGCATTCTCATGAAAGAAAAAGTTCCATGGATGCATGTAAAGGTGGTCTTTTCCTGATCATCAGGGTGAATAGGGATCTGATAGAACCCTGAATACCCATCCAACAAGCAAAAGTAGGAGTGATGGGCCAGGCGCTTCAGCATCTGATTGATAAATGGGAGGGGGAAATGGTCCTTGCGGGCGGCAATGTTGAGCTTTTGGTAATCGATGCATATCTGCCATCTGGTGACCGTCTTGGTAGCCACCTCAACTCCGTTATCTCCTTTAACCAACATTATACCTCCTTTCTCTGGAACCACTTGGATTGTGCTTACCCATGTCCTATCGCTTATGGCATAGATTATTCCTGCATCTCAAAGTTTGACAACCTCATTGCTAACCACTTCTCTGAGCTTCTCATTCAACTTCCTCTGCAGTTGAGCACACGGCTTGGAGTCCTCTTCTAGATGGATCCTGTGCATACACACAGAAGGGCTGATCCCCCTCAGGTCTCTGATTGAGTAACCTAGGGTTTTTCTCCGTAGCCTCAACTCCCCAAGCAACTGATCGTTTTGGCTGTCTATCAACTCTGAGTTAATGATTACCAGATTCATCTTCTCCTTGTCTAGAAAACAGTATTCCAAGCGTCTCGGTAAAACATTCAACTCAGACTGGGCATCCTTCTCTTGTCCATTGGCGGGGTCTTTACAAAGGGTAGCGTACATAACTATCTCCACAGGGTCTTCTTCATCGGACAAACCTTCAACTTCTAGAAAAGCCAACATTTCCTTGACCTCCAAATCATCGACCTCTTATTCCTCGCCAGATAGGGCGCACATCAGTGGGTCTACCATGGCCTTTTCTTCCCTTATTTCATTGCATAGTTGCTGATAGCTTTCAACAAAATAAGAGGATTCAAAGAACGAAGGGGATTTCATACAATCTCTAATGTTGAAGTCGATGTGATCTCCTCCAACCCTAATCGTAATCATACATGCCTCTACGTCGATGGGGGCCCGGCTAGTTTCTAGGAAAGGTCACCCAAAGATAATAGGGTAGCTGGGATCTTCTACAGTGTCAATCAAAACTATATCACATGGTATAAAGAATAGCCCAACTCGAATGGGCACATCCTCAACTACTCTCATTGGCCTAGTAAAGGTGTGATCGGCTAATTGAATCCTCATGTTGGTGCTTACCAAATTAGTGAGTTGAATCCTCTTTGCAAGGGACAAGGGCATCAGGCTGATGCTTGCCTCTAGGTCTGGTAGACCTTTACAGTTTATGTTATCCCCAACTTGGAAGGGTATGACAAAGGCCCCATGATCTTTCTTCTATGACGACATACTTTCTTTGATGAAGGAGCTGGATATTTGTGCTAGCTTTATGGTCTCCACATCTTCACCTCTCTTCTTCCTCAAAATTAGATCCTTCAAAAACTTGGCATAAGTAGACATCTCCTCAATGGCATCCAGAAATGGGATGTCAAGGTGAAATTTCTTTATCGCGGCCATAAACTTATCGTACCTCTTTTTCAATTGAGCTTTCACCAACTTATGCGGGAAGGGTACGCGGGATGCGTAATTGTCCAGACGCTCTTCAGAAGAAAGGTCGTTGACTCTTTCTTTGGTCCTTTTTCCTTAACTTTGTGGGGACATCTTCTTCAACTTCCTTGGGGCTATCATTTTTACCTGATGTTGTCGCTGTTCTTACTTCGTTTTCAACGGTTGGTCATACTACTATACCTGACCTTAAGACAACTATTTTTGCGGTCTCATGCCCACGTGGATTCACTTTGGTGTTGGAGGGGAAACGCCCCACTTGATGATTTATGCTCTAGGAAAGGCTCGCCAGCTGTTGGTTGATCTGTTTATTGTGCAGCTGGAGATCCCCTATCGGGGCAGAGAATCCCCCCATCTACTACTACATCAACTTAAGCAGGGTCGTGCTATCTTATGCATCTTCTCATTTAGATTGTTCTTCTTCTTGGCAAAGGACATCATCTCCGTCACCATAGATGGTTGTTGTGGTTGGTTCTGTTGGAAAGTTCGCTACAACTAGAACCCTATTTGACGTTGTTGGTTCAACGGTCCTCCCAAGGGATTTCCACGCACCAACTAATGAGAGTTCTTAGCAGCACTGGTGTTTCCATAGGAAAATCTAGGGTGATTAGGGTGTCGATACTGGACATAACTGACATTTTCCATACTTTCCTCATCAAGATCTCCTTGAATGGTTGTGTGTGGGCCAAAGTCAGACAGGTGGTCTGGCTCTCCATAGGTGATGCATCTCCTCATGACTTCTTGCCAGACTTTTCCTTTATACCCCTTTTCTTTCAGGGTTTGGACATCGGTTACAATTTTGTCCAACTTAGCCAAGAGGGCTTCCATCACTTTGGATTCTCTTGGAGTGGTATGGCCCATAGACTCCTAGTCATACTTGCTATCCTACTGATTTGTGGCCATGTTGTCAATAATTTCTCTGGCCCTCTGAGCACTGAGTCCTAAGAAATCACTACCAGCTGCAACATTCACAGATTTTGTCTCTACAGCACACACCCCATTATAGAATGTGGTGATCAGCTTAGGTTCGGAAAAGCCATGATGTGGGCACTCCCACTGGTAACTTTGAAACCTCTCCCAGGTGTTGTGTAGGTTTTCTGAGGGTTTCTATGAGTACCTCATTATCTTTTTCTGACACTTGATTGTTCATTCAATGGGGAAGAACTTGGCGATAAACGTGTTAGCGAGATGCTCCCAATCGGGAAGACTCCCATCTTACACGCTTGTATACCACTCCAACACTTTGTCTCTCAGAGAGAAAGGGAAGCATTGGATGTAGATGTGGGCTATCCGAACTTTATTGATCTTGAAGGTGTTGCAAGTCCTCTTGAAAGTTGTGAGATGGTTGTGTGGATTTTCTTTAGTAGTATTCCTGCCAAACCGGTTATGATGTAACAGTTGGAGGAAAGAAGGCTTCAACTTGAAGTTGGTGACATTGAGGGGTTGCACAACCACTGGATTCCCCTCTTCATTTTCCCAGACATGGACGAATGAGCGCAGGGAGAGGGCTTGCAGAGGTTGCTCAACCATGACTTGTTAGAAGCGAAGATGGCTTGAAAAGGTGAGAAAGTACATGGAAAGAAAGAAAAGTGTAAAGGTATTAGTAAGTTGTATGAACTATGTGCAGTAAATATTTACAACATTATATGCATATGTACAAGGTTTTTGGCAAAGTGCAAGAAAAACTCGAGTTTGTAGAACGGTTTTTGTTGCCAATCCCTGACAGTGGCACCAAAAAGTTGACATGCCTTAAATGTGGGTCCAAGAATGGAGTCATGTCGAGGTTATCATACTTTAGAAATTTATGATACCTGAATGTTTAAGACATCCTGCAACTAGCACATGGTCGAAATAGTTCAGGTTCAAACATAGGGATAGGAAGAACGACACTTCAGAACTCAAGTTTTACTTGTCTAAGCACGTCGAAAAAGGTCGAAGGATAAGGTTTTGATATAACGAGAAAGAATTATAAAGAATCAAACAAAAAGCATATCTCCAAGGGGAGTTACCAGCAGAATTAGTGTTTTGAGGCTTAGCAATTTTTTATAGAGGTTTTGTATATAGGAAACTGAGGAAATAAAACTATCGTCAGGGTAAAGCATGAAGGAGGAAAACTTAAAATAGAAAGCAGCAGTAGACTACATCTTGCACCCTCTTCTCTCAAAGAGGATGCCTCTCACTGTGCACCAATTCTCTCTCTCAAGAGTATTTGACATAGAATAGAGTGGAAAGATATGTCGGGGCAACCTTGATCTTGGGTACTATAATACACATGAATCAGACCAAACTCTAGAGTTTATGACATCCTTCTCTCAAAGGAATCAAAATGAGAAACACGATTTGATAGCTAGTCAAAAGTGTGATCCAAACAGAAGAGACTAGAGTGCAGATGTTGTAAAGAATCATCCAAAAAAAAGGAACCATACACAGAACAATATGAGATAAACTCCACAGATTCTAGAAGCATAAAGAGATAAAAAGGTTTAGATATAATGCATGAGTATTTGAAAGTAAAGTGCTGAAAAAAGGGAAGATAGGTATCGACCTCCTTGATGCAGGAGGTCGATATACATAGGAGCGGACCCCTAAGGTAATGCTAACCTGGTACCAGGCAGGAGCCCTATCGAGATACAACTGTGTCAGGTTCTTGACCACGTCGGGTCGTGAACTGCGATGGGTAAAGGGCGTATCGGTATAGGACTCCCCACCTGATATGGTTGTGTCGGGCAGCAGGCCCTGTCGCACTATAGTCATGATGGGTAGGCCATATCGGGTTAGGTATCACATCATCTTAGGACGTGTATCAGGTTAGCCTTCTCTTAGGTTCTCATGTTCCTCATATCAGGTATAGATGGGTGGGCCATATCGGGTTAAAGCCCTAAAGACCTGAAGTAGCCTTGAAGGTCGTGTCGTGCTACTACTGCTACCATGTCAAGTTCTAAGTGCGTTGCTGCTGGTGCGGCTCTGCTCGCCGCCGCCGCCGCGTCCTCTTTCTCCTACGGCTGCCACTGTTGCTCGCCAGTCTGCTCTGCTCTTCTCCTAGTGCCACTGCTTCTCACCGCTCTGGTCTTCGCTTGCTCGCCGCCACTGCTGTCGACGGTCGCCGCCACTCTTCTCCACGCTAGCTCGAGGTAGACCTAGCCTCTTTGCTTCCTTCTCTGTAGCTTTCCTTCTCTGTAGCTCCTTACCAACAGTAAGCACGGCCGTGGTTGTATTGGCCTACCACGGTCGTGTTGTCTAGCAAGATGATGGATCCAGCTGTAGGTGGCATATTCGACGGCCCCAATGCTCCTCTTCTAGCAACTCGACACCAGAGACCCCGAAAGGGCACAAAGAGTTGACTATACTCCTGGGAAAGAAAGAATATAGGGCATCCCTATCCATTTCCAATCCCTCTCCCTTACAGTCAATTTGTTCCTCTCCCTTACAGTCAATTTGTTCCTCTCCCTTATGGTTGATTTGTTCCTCTCCCTATCAGTCGAGTCACTCCGTACCTCACCTAGTACACTTCTTTCCTTCTGAACTAGGAAATGTTATGACAGAACTTTGAGTTCTATGCTGACTTACTCAGAAGTAGTGGGAGACAGGTGCTAATACAACTACTAGATTGGAAGGAGGGGTCCTAACTTATTAGTAGCTAGGAAGCTAAGACAGTAGTCGTTCAGGTCAGGGCATGAAGCTAGATATTCGATTTGCGATCGTGATATAGAGAGGAAATTCAGGTCAGTGGATCAAAGGAGAAATACACCAACATGCAGGTGGGCTCATGGTGATGATCTTGGGCTTGGAACTGTGTTGGTGAGCCAGACTAAACGTTTCAAAGTCATTGATTCCTTCTTCTTGGTGACTTTGCCCACGCACCTTGCTTTGAAGCGATCAATAGAACCATTTGGCTTCCCTTTCACCTTGTACACCCATTTATTCCCGAGGACATTCATATTTCATTGATAGATAGATAGAAGGAAGATGAGGAACAACCTCCCATGTCTAATTTTTGAGAAGAAGAGCATTGAATTCATCAGACATCGCTTCCTACCAATGTGGATGCTTGCGGGATTCAGTGAACGTAGATGGTTCAGTCTGAGTCACAGAAACTTCTCAAATATCCCGGGGAAAAGGATGAAAAGTAGACAGAAGAGATTTTCTTTTTTTGAGTTGTAGATTCCATTCATTGATCTACATTCCATGAGTACGTGTTGGTTTTCACAACTGCTGTGAACTCATTGTTGTCAGAAGATAACTGAGGTGAAGAAGCAGTAGACGACGCCTCACCAGTCAGAATGAAACATCTCCCTGGAGGCAGAAAATGGGACAGAAACATAAGCATAGAACTCCAGAAAAATATCAAACACATCTTCTTTCTTCTTTAATGGAAAGATCCATACAAATTTGGAGAAATCATCTATGAATGACACAAAGTATCTAACACCATCATGTGTGGGTACAGGAGACATCCACACGTCAGAAAACACCAACTCAAATATGACAGACTCATTACAATGTCAGGGAAATTTGTGGGACTTGGCTTGCATACAAGAGTCACACACATGAGGCCGAGATGGCATAAAAGGAATGTGATGGCGACGAATAATTTGCTGAATTGTGTTGTAGTTGAAGCGGCAATGCCAGGGATATTGTTCAACGACTGAGACGTGGTGAGATGAGTAGTAGGTTGATGACTGGAGGAGATGTAGGTGGAGTGCTGTGAAGCAGACGTAGGTAGGTGAGGTAGAGTCCTCCTTCAACTTTGAAGAAGAACTCGACGGGTGTGAATGCCCTTCACAGAAAAGGTATCAGGATAGAACTCAAAGAAGCAGCAATTATCAGTAGCGCTGGATAGATCAAAGATTTTTCATGACTTGAGGGATGTGCAATATACCATGACGCCTGAGATCAAGACCAGGAACTTTCTGAGCACCTACAGCAGCAATCGGCACAGCCTCGCCATTACCAAATCACTCCCAGCATAGTCAGAATGTATATCTAGGTTCGCCAAGCTGTTTGTCACATGGTGAGTAGCCCTTGAATTGGGGTACCAGACTTGTGGACCAAAAGAGCATAGTCAACTTGGGCATTTGGAGAAGTAATGGCATGGCTATAGCGTTGATAGTAGGTTGCGGCAGAATGATTCATCCTTCCGCATATCTGAACACCAGCAATTGAAACTCGTGGTTGAGGAAACACTAGGAGAGTTGTGAGGGTTGGAATTGAAGTACTGACCACAACTCACACCTTAATTCCATCCACGATAGCCTCTCCTACCTCTGTTAGGACTGCGACCACGCCCGCGATCAAAGTAGGGCCTCAGATTTGAAGCAGCAGAAGTAGAAAAGTTTTGATGGAAATCTCAGAACCAGTAGTATGCCAGACGCTCCTGAATCAGAAGACCGACTAAGTTGTTGTAAGCTATTGCCCCAGCCATTCTTGTTACAGAATCCCCAATAGGATCATACTCTTGAGGTAGGCCATTTAGAATCGACAAAATTAGGTCGTCATCAGGAACTGGAGAACCTGTCGGGCTAAATTCAGTAAATTTTGATGCATGTTGAAATAAGATTTAAACTTGTCCATTCTAACATCCTAATTTGATTTGATTAAACCCTAACATTGATGAAACCCTAACATCAATTGTGATGAAACCCTAACATTAATTGTGATGAAACCCTAACATGTACCTATCTATTATTGTGTTTGTTGGCCTAGAAACCCGTCCAAGATTTACTCATTAGGAGTAAATCTTGGATAGTCCCCGGTTTGGGACTATTCTTGAACACCTAATCTCACTTAGGATGTAAGTGTATAATGTGTATTGGGTTTTCGAGAAAATTTCGGTAGCATTTCCCCGTTTTTTCTCTAAGTACATATGTACTTAGAGAACAGCAGGGAAATGTTGCCGAAATTTTCTCAAAAACCCAATACACATTATACACTTACTAGTGAGATTAGGTGTTCAAGGATGGGATAGGTGGTACACATTTATTATATATCAGAATTACATCACATGTGTTTATGCCCTAAATTTCACTACTACAGAACATGTCTTTGGCATCGGTTGTTTATGCCCTTTTGTTGTTGCCAACTCCACAAAATATTGAAGCTAATGATGACTTATATCTGTGCAGAGATCACAATGAAGGATTGTTAATTGATAAAAGATCACAATTTTAGAGGCATGCATGTTTATATTTTTTTATTGAAGCTAAATGTTTGCTTTTTTAATATCAATATCATTTTCAGATTTGATGTTTCATTATCTTCTAGTTAATACAAATGCTAAATGTTTGCCTTTTTAATGACATTTTCAGATGGCTGACTATGATGAGCATGATGTCCATGATGAGCATGAAGTCCATGATGAGCATGCTTTCCATGATGAGCATGGAGAGGATACCAATGTAAGTTCTAAAAACATATCCTGTATTTCTATAAAATTCATTATCTTCTAGTATGTCATATATCCCATATTTCTATATTGGGCTAATTCAGTGTGTTTACTTTTGTCAAATTTTAGGTTGATGATGCACATGTACCCACTGAAGCACTGGAGGAACTTGATGCACATCACCAAACACTTAATAAGTAAAGGGGCATCACTCTGTTGAAAAAGTTAATAGCGCTAAATGGCATTGGATCCAGATTGGTTGTGGAGTTTGATAATGGAGGAAATGCAATTGGAGTGAACCGCAATAATTTTGTAAACTAACTTGGGGTTGTCACTCGAAGCCATTGTGGTGTTAAGTATGATAATTGGCATAAAGTTCCTCAGTTAAAGAAAGACTTGATATGGAAGGATTTATGTGTGAGTTATTATTATTTGCATTTCAATTTTGTAGATTACAAATTCCATTATTTGCAATTCTATTTTTGGATACTAGTTAATAACAATTCTATTGTATAGAATCTATTTGTATTGGATGAGAAGCTACATCGTAAAAGCATGATGCAACGCGCTGGAAAGATGCTAAGGAACTATAGGACAAATCTCAATAGAGAATACATAAAAGATGGTGATAAGAAGAAGAAGTCAGCCCTTGAACAGTGGAACTTCTTGGACAAAGAAGATTGGGACACGTTTGTTGCTTCAAGAAAATCTAAAGAATTCAAGGTATTAGGCGTCACTCCCAATTTAATTAATATACATTGGATTCACCTATTCAGGATTAACATTTAGTGCTACTAACTAAATCATTAATGTGGATACTAACTAGGCCCTCAGTGAGGTGCAAAAAGTAAGGCGTACACTGAATGTGCATGACCACACTATGGGTCCAAAGGGCTATGCAAGTGTTCACTAAAGACTACAGGCGGAGTCTGCTGCTACTCAGGAGTCCTCTACTACATGTGCCACACCCATGCCTCGCCATGATGTCTGGATAGCTGGGAGGAAAAACAAGAAGGGTGAAATAAAGAAGCCTGTAACTGCTGAGGCGGCTGCGAAAATGGTAAAATACAACTCTTAGAGCAATCATTTGAATATTGATTATTTGTGGTGTTAACTTACCAATTTTTGTTGATGGTGATTAGTGGGAGATGCACGAGTAGAGGAAACAAGGCACGTTCATCCCTCAGGGCACAAGGGATGAATTCACAGTTACTCTGGGTAACCCAGAGCATCCTGGACGTGTTAGGGGTGCAGACGCTGGTGTGGGCATCAAAGCATTCTTTGGGCCATCCCAGCGCAAACCCAGAGTGGGACTTTCACAAGAAGAGGTAACCTATTCTTTTTTAGAATGTTACTGCAAAGGGAATTCAATAATTCGAAGCTAATGTTTCTTTTATCCATGTATAGGAGAATAAGAGAGTCGAGGATATAGTTGCTAAGATGGTCCATGATATAGTTGTTGAGAAAGTCAAGGAAGAAATGGTGCGGTGGTAGGCATCTCAGGCTTCTAATCAGCCTATGGCGACCCACTCTTCTCCCGATGCACAAACTGAGAGTAATCATGTAGACCCACCGCCTAACACATCTGTTGTAAGTATTGTTTATGACATTGTAGCTAGTCTTTTCAAGATGATATTTTTTCAAGATGATAT
This sequence comes from Alisma plantago-aquatica, assembly GCA_963693085.1. Classification (NCBI taxonomy): domain Eukaryota; kingdom Viridiplantae; phylum Streptophyta; class Magnoliopsida; order Alismatales; family Alismataceae; genus Alisma; species Alisma plantago-aquatica. Next base: position 1,422,332,804 of record OY856411.1, read on the forward strand.
GTATATATGTATAATATTCTTTACGTAAATTTGTAGGCGTTGAAGTCCTGTCGCTTAAGAATACAAGACTATGTTGTTGCAGAGGAGCATGCTTACCCATCCCTTCCTGGGGCAATGTTTCACGGGACTCCAATGCCACAGGGCTACGTTCGTGTGATCCCGATACGTGTATTACCCGATTGGAGGGATGCTACATTGCCATATGCCCACCCAGATATTGATACACTTGCTGAGGCAGAAGGCGGGGTGATATTGTGTCCCAAAGCATATGTCATCTACACTACTAAAATTGTAAGATAAATTTACATTACTTTAGATTGTTAATATGTATATATGAGGTCAATTGATCTAAAATTATATATATAGGTTAAAAAGAAGACACCTGGAGCACCTAGGCCTCCACCTCCACTTCCTGCATTACCAACTTGAGTTCCAACTGACCTAAAATACCGGTTAGGTCCTGCTTGTAGGGGAATGGCATGTTGGCTACGGGCACATAATATACATTTCCCTATAATTGTTTCTTTAGAAGCGGATTATGCAGGTCAATCATACGAAAGCTCTTTATTTATACAAGATATTATTGAGCTGTTTATATATGATTGGCTGAATACATCAATGATAGAGACATGGATAAGGTGAGATCTTGTTTATACATCCATATACCTTGTGTAAGATCTGGTGATCTAGTTTCTTATATATTAATGCATACGTAATACATGTTTTGTAGCTACTTAGTAGAAAATCAATGCAAACAATTTGCATTTGATCATGTGGGATTTGTTATTCCAGCATTGATTAGTATGGTAGCTAAAGACCCTGATAGTGTTCAACAATACTGTATAGATGTTTTTATAATTTTCGGTCAGCAAAAGAATATGATAATAATAGCTCCATTCAATGTCAAGTAAGTTTACTTTACTTATAATTTGGACTTAAGAAAATTACATTTTTATTACAGATTCTGAGTTATTAATTTTTAACTTTTTTTACCTCGAGCGGTAGGCATTGGGAGTTACTAGTTATTCTCCCAAGATGTTCACTATTTATTATCTAGATCCTGCGGGGAGTACATTGAATACTAAAATTGGACACGTAATGAGATTGCCATTATTCTGGTGAGAAATATTTCATTTTTATATCTGTTAACATCTGTTATTACATTACTATTTAATTATGCAATTTACTATGTTACATTAACATGTAGAGGTTTAGATGCATTCAAAAATGCTGGAGGAAAGGTCCCAAGGAAAAAGAACCAGCCAATAATTTGGGAGAACGTAAAAGTAAGTTTCCGACTCTAATGTATATATTATTTATGTGAACTGTGCTTAGTTGTATTTTTTCATATTTTGTATGTTTCAATTTATAGTGTGCTACACAAGACAACGGCTGGGCATGCACATACTATGTGATGCGATTTATGCAGGTGATTATCCAATATGCCGCATTGGACATTGATACCATACATGAGGTATTAAATATAGTCTCATTAGTTAGTATGAAATATATCAATCTTATTTTTATATTATTACTTATATATATATACATCATTCTCTTTGCAGGTGTTTAAAACTGACCACACTATAGGTAAACGCTTAAAAGATGTACATGCTCTATATACGATGGAAGTATTAAATGAAGTAAGAGAAGAATGGGCAAGAGCCATACAAGCAGTGGAGATTGTAAGATATAATTGGGATGATGATACCGATGTTGAATGATAATTTGTAAATGAATATTTCTGAATGTTTATACATGTTTGAATGTTTCTACATGTATTTGAATGTTTCTACATGTGTGAATGTGAGAATTGAATTGATGTCTGAATGTATCTACTTGTCTGAAAAGTATACTTGTTGATTTTGCAGGTTTGTGGCATGTTTGTAGGCTGATATCAATGGATGTCGTAAACCTGCAGTTCAGAAAATGGAACTGCAGGTTCTCCTCTGAGAAGAACCTTCTCCAATCTACAGCCTCCAACCCTAGGAGTAGCAAGGAGAATACAAAGAATAAAAGGAACAAGAAGGAAATAGGAAATTACACTTATCCTTTGAAGCACAAGGCTTGATTTGCCTATATCAAGCATGTAGATCTCCTAACCAATGTATATGCATGTGTGATTGTTGTGGATAGGAGATACTAGCCTATAGGACATGAAATTAGAGCAAGTAGAGGAATCGCCAATGCAAGTATTGCTCAATTTCTCAAAACAGATTGCCAATTGTAAGTGTATGCTCAAGTGTATCACAAGTGTAGATTAGATACGTTTAGGTGTCCTAAGGCATGTCCTATTTATAGGAATGGCCTACAAGTGCTTAAGGACATTCTAGAAACTTTCTAGGGGGTTCTAAGTGCTTAACTAGTCGTTAGGTACAAGTTGGTTGCATTAGCAACGGCTAGTTAATTAATTGTGCAGTTGCTGTCAGAGTCCATCTCGGTCGAGGAATTTTTGACTGAGACACCAACTCGGTCGAGGATTTGTCGACCGGCAGTCACTCTGGATCAAGTGTTTGCAACGTTCATCTCCAACTGCCAACTACCCTGTTAGCTGTGTCTAACGGCTACCTGGGTCTTTCTCGGTCGAGAAGTTTGTCGACCGAGAGTGTCTCGGTCGAGGAGTTTGTCGACCGAGATTGACCCTGTTTTAATGTTTCAAATAAAGACATTAAGTGTGTGTATGAGTGTGCATATATGACACTATTGGAGGGGATGACCTATCTAAGTGTAGTGATTGGCTAGGGAAGATCTAACACTTGATTTACATGATGTATAAGTACTTGTACATTATATACTTGTACAAGTTTACAATTGATTACATTTCATGAAATTTACAAGCATTCAAGCATATAGATTCCCTAGTACTTTGTCATCCACCTTATTCCTGCAACACTCAAGTAGCTTGTTAGATCGACTAGAATGAATGTTTGTCATCATCAAAACAAAGGGATTTATCATAATGTCCAATTTAGCCAAGAATCTCCCCCTTTTTGAAGATGACAAACATTTCCTAAATATAAAATAAGGAAATATAAAACATGTGAGTTTCATACCTGAAATTTACCTTTGTAGCCATCTTTGGTTTTGCAAGTGACTGCTAGCCAAGATATTATGAAACTCATTTTAATTTTATGTTTATGATTTTATATTATTTCTCCCCCTTTGTCATTTCAAAAAAAATATCCAATACAATCATTTAGTATGACATTGTGTCTTTCTTTTTAAGCTTTGCTCCCCTTTAAAGAGATATCCAATTAAAATCAAGGTATTTTATTGTCAAATTTAGCCACAATTTGTTTCTCAATCATTTGCAAAGGATGTTAAGCTTTGAAATGATATGAGATTCTTTTAAGTTTATGGCTTATGTGTATTGATTTCTCACCCATTTTACAAGGGATGTTAAGCCCTGAAAATGATATGAGATTCCCTTAAGCTTATGATATATATTGATTTCTCATCCATTTTCAAGGGATGTTAAGCCCTAAAAATGAAATGAGAATCCTTTAATCTTAGAGTACATAAAAATGTCTCTAACCAAATGCACGGGATGTTAAGCCCTGATTTGTTTAGAGAGTTCCTTTAAGAACAAGATATATCATTTTTATGAAATTTGTAGATTTCTTCATAACCAAGAGTAAAAATACTAAGGTCATAACAAGCTTCAAATGATGTTTAAAATGTTTTTGTAATCTTCTTAATCAAATAATCAAATTTGTTTTTATGAGCTCCCGCTTAATCTTATAATTTAAAGCAATTTAATGCTTCTAAGGTCACAAATGATTTCTAAAATTTGATTTTGACCTTTATCAAAAGTACATTTTGATACTAAGATTAAGTACAATAAAATGATGTACAAATAAGCATTTTGTCAAGCTTATTTTAGGTCGACCTTGACTATGACCATAGGGCCCCTTGGTCAAATTTGATTTCAACCAAGAGGCAATTTTGCAGATTTCCAATTTGAACACTCATATGTGAAGTATAATATCTACATGTAATTTGATTAGATATCAATTTGAAGCATTTTGAATGATACTCAATATGAAGATGTTCGTCCTTGATTTTCCTAAAAGATTTATATAAGCTTTGCTGTAGGTACATAAATATCAAATTCTATTTCTTCTTGTACCCATAAGATTCTAAAAAAAATATCCAATAATCATTATCTATTTGTGCCATAGAGTTTTATTTATTGCAACAAGCATCATCTTTGAATAATGAAGTGGTGAAATCATATCCATGATGTAATGATAGAACAATAACAACATGAAATTCAACATATGGTTTCTATCAAAGAATACTTAGAATAGACCATGAAGGCAGTAATTTGACTTAAATCAACATAATTCATAATTTTCAGTTTTAACTTAAACCATTTAGAGAATAAACCAAATTAATCTCATATAAGTTTTAAAGGATGGTTTCCAGAATTTATACTTTGTTTTGCATGTACAAACAGTCATTAACAACAAATAGATAGCAATTTGATCAATTGAAAACATATTCAGTAGATTTATTGCAGACTGGAAATCAGTGATCTGCTCGGTCGACAATTTCTCGACCAACTGTTCTCTCGGTCGACAGTTTCTCGACCGACAAGGTTTCTGGAATGTTTTCAGAACTGTTAATTGCTTCCAAGTAAAGCAAAATTATGCAAGTGAGAGCTTGATTATGTTGAGATATGACATTTGTGTATCAAGAATCAGTTTAGGTCAAATCTCAACTAGTTAAATTTAAGCTTCTAAGTTTTAGGAATCCAAGCTAAAACATCATTCTTTTTCTTATATGGGCATGAAAATGAATAATGTCCAAGACGCATGCAATAATGACAACTAATGGAGTCAACTTCGTTTCTCTTTATAGGAATTGTGTTCCTAGGTACAAACATAGTCTTAGTCTTGGATGCTTTAGCTCTTTTGGGTTGATTTCTCTTTGGATCATATCCTAATCCTCTTCTTCCATTATAACTAGAGGAAATTTTCAGAATATTTTCAAGCATGTCATTTCCTCTTAACTCATTTATATTTCTTTGTAACTTAGCAATATCATCCATCTTCTTGTTTATATCTTTCTTTGCTTGATCTAAATCGGATACTAGAGAGTTTCTTTCTTTGACAACCTCATCATAATCTAAGTGTGAACATAGAACAGGTTGTTTCTGAAGATCATTCACTTGAGTTTGCAAGTTTAACTTTTCTAAGGAAAGAAGATTGCAATTAGCTTCTACAGATTTTAACTTAAGATCATAATCTTCATTTGCCTTTTTGAGATCTTCATTTTCAGATGCAAGAGCAAGAAGTTTAATGTTTAAATCATCATTTACTTTATTTGATTTCTTAAGTTTCTTTTTGCACTCAATATATTTCTCATGAGTGTCTTGAAGACTAGCAATTAGATCTTCTTTTGGTAGATCAAAAAGACTTACCTCTTCTTCTTCATTTGTTGTAGCAATGAGGCATTCTACTTCTTCTTTTCCATCATCACTATCATCACTTGAATCATCCCATGCAGCTTTATATGCTCTTTCTTTCTTTTTGTGAGATGATTTCTTCCCTTTCTTGAGTTTTGGACAATCACCTTTCATGTGTCCCTTTTTGCCATATTCAAAGCACCTGGAAGAAGAAACACTAGAAGTTTTATTAGTCTTAAAACTTTTGTATTGCTTACCATTTACAATGAGAGTTTCTTCTTCACTATCATCTTCACTTGTGTCATGATTGTACTTGGTTGATGCTTTGAATGCAATGTCCTTCTTTTTCCCTTGTTGAAGTTCACGTTCTCTTCTTTCTTCCTCTTCTAAAGTTGCCTCATGAGCTTCTAGGTTGCCAATGAGTTGTTCCATCTTTAGTCGGGTGAGGTCATTTGCTTCTTCAATGGTCGTCACCTTGGGCTTGTATTTGGGAGGAAGTGATCTAAGGATCTTTGACACCTGATCTTCCTTAAGAACAACTTTACCTAAAGCATTTAAACCATTTACAATAGAAGAGAATTTTGCATACATTTCACTAATAGATTCATTTGGATCCATATGGAAATGTTCAAACTTTTGTTTTAGCATACTAATTTTGGAATTCTTGACTTGAATAGTCCCTTCATAAGTTATGGAAAGTCTATGACAAATTTCATAGGTTGTTTCACAGTTAGATATTCTATTAAATTCTCCTACTGAAATTGAACAATAGAGAATACTTACAGCCTTTGCATTCATTTGATTCGATTTTACCGTATTGGTATCCCAAGCTGCATATTCCATTTGAGGAAGCTCATAGGGGGTTGACACCATCCTCCATAGATCCCAACTAATCCCTTGGAAATAAAATTGCATTCTTCTTTTCCAGTAGGTGTAGTTAGTTCCATCGAATGTCGGAGGTCTAGCCACAAGTGTCCCTTCAAGGTTGAGGTTGTTGAGCAACCCGTCACCCATTCTTCAAGACTTGGTTAGAGTTCCTTGAAGCCTGCTCTGATACCAATTGAAAAACCACTAGAGGGGGGGGTGAATAGGGTTTTATAATAATTTTAATAATTATTTAACTCAAACAACCAACCACAAGAATATTGGACAAGGGGACAAGGATTTAGAGTGGTTCCAACCTTAGCAAACACTAAGGAAGTCAGACCACTACTCGATTGCTTACCCAATCGGGATTTTGAAAGAATTTAATTTTATTACCTCGCAAGGACTTTACATAAAATTACAATTATTTCCCTAAACCCTTCGAGCAGCCTTCACCTTGAAGTAATTGCACTCCCTTGAAGCAGCCTTCTTGAAGTAACTTCAAGCTCCCCCTTGAAGTAGCCTTCCTCCTGAAGTAGCTTCCCGTTGCAATAGCCTTCTTGAAGTAGCTCAAAGTCCACCTTCTCCTCTGAGAAGAACCTTCTCCAATCCGCAGCCTCCAACCCTAGGAGTAGCAAGGAGAATACAAAGAATAAAAGGAACAAGAAGGAAACAGGAAATTACACTTATCCTTTGAAGCACAAGGCTTGATTTTCCTATATCAAGCGTGTAGATCTCCTAACCAGTGTATATGCACGTGTGATTGTTGTGGATAGGAGATACTAGCCTATAGGACATGAAATTAGAGCAAGTAGAGCAATCGCCAATGCAAGTGTTGCTCAATTTCTCAAAACAGATTGCCAATTGTAAGTGTATGCTCAAGTGTATCACAAGTGTAGCTTAGATAAGTTTAGGTGTCCTAAGGCATGTCCTATTTATAGGAATGGACTACAAGTGCTTAAGGACATTCTAGACACTTTCTAGGGGGTTCTAAGTGCTTAACTAGCTATTAGGTACAAGTTGGTTGCATTAGCAACGGCTAGTTAATTAATTCTGCAGTTGCTGTCAGAGTCCATCTTGGTCGAGGAATTGTCGACCGAGACACCAACTCAGTCGAGGATTTGTCGACTGACAGTCACTCTGGATCAAGTGTTTGCAACGTTCATCTCCAAATGCCAACTACCCTGTCAGCTGTGTCTAACGGCTACCTGGGTCTTTCTCGGTCGAGACGTTTGTCGACCGAGAGTGTCTCGGTCGAGGAGTTTGTTGACCGAGATTGACCCTATTTTAATGTTTCAAATGAAGACATTAAGTGTGTGTATGAGTGTGCATATATGACACTATTGGAGGGGATGACCTATCTAAGTGTAGTGATTGGCTAGGGAAGATCTAACGCTTGATTTACATGATGTCTAAGTACTTGTACATTATATACTTGTACAAGTTTACAATTGATTACATTTCATGAAATTTACAAGCATTCAAGCATATAGATTCCCTAGTACTTTGTCATCCACCTTATTCCTGCAACACTCAAGTAGCTCGTTAGATCGACAAGAATGAATGTTTGTCATCATCAAAACAAAGGGATTTATCATAATGTCCAATTTAGCCAACACTTGAGAGATTCTCCATAGTGCAACAAGATGCATTATTAGTGTGACAAGAAGCACTATAAAAAGGACAAGCCTTGTTACCTACCCTACTAGAAGTCCAATCACAAAGACCCCTCGAGAAGTTAGAACAACCCAAGATGGTTCTTCTGGATGATGACAATGTTGATCCCATTTTTTTGTCATATATCTTAGATCATGAAGTAATAGCACAAACCATGGGGTTGTATTCTTTATGCGATGAGTACATTGGTATCATGACCCTTCCTCTAGAAGCTTTATTACATGAGTATGAAAACTCAAAGCAGGAGAGCCAACCTAAAAATCCAACAACTCTTCCTATCAGTGATATAAATTTAGATGCCATAAATGACCACACCCTTCCCATTGATTCTATTATAGATAACACACTATCAACCCTAAATGATGAGATAAATCCTCACATTTTGTCACAACCAATTTCCATTATGCATATGTATGATCTAGAAGGGGAGACACCACCCTTGAAAGAAGTCCAAATACCCCTTTTGTTGTTTTTGAGGAAGATATCCCCATTTTTATCTCTCTTGAAACCTTACGGACCCCTTACATAGAATAAATCAAGTCACAAGATATATCAACAATGGAACCTACTAACCCCAATGTTGATTGCTTGATTTTTAAGAGAAATACAAATATTTGTGATGCTGATTTTTATCCTTTCTTTCCTTTCATATTAGCAATAAATTTTCTATATGCAGATCATTATGACGAAAGTTAACTAGAGCCTGAACCTCCACTCGATTTTGTACATTTGCACTAGCCATGCCCGATTTTGTATATCTGACAACACACATGTTACCCCTTGGGCACCTGCCAATCTCCTTCAATCCACATCCATCTCCAACACTTCCTTTACTATTGAAGGAGGAATCATGGATCATGTTGGAGGCACTGCAAGAAGAAAAGAAATATGAATGTTCCATTGATCTCTCATTAACCCCAAACCATTGGATACACTATGAAGGTCCAAGAATCAAAGTTCCAGCCCTCATACATATTCTATTTAAATGGACGTTTTTCTATCTACCATATCCCCCTAGTGACTGTTCTACTTTTCCCTCCATCTTAGATTTAAGTTTTTCATGGAATAAGTAAAATTTTAAGTCTGGGGTGGAGGTGGGTGGTACGTACTCATTCGACTCACTTTATCTTAATTTTTTTATAGTTTTCATTATATTATTTAGTTCAATTTTATATTTTTTCATTTGTTTTTGCTTCAGCCCTTATCTAGTTGGACAAGATGATATGCATATTTATCAATATATGCCCCTTGAATGATGCAACCTCTTTTGTAACATAAGTTATAAAACCTTCCACTGCTAGAAATTATCTTGCCACCTATGATCTGGATTGGCATCATTCCTTGGAAAAGATGGCTAGTCATAGAGGGTTGATAGGATTCAAAAACCATGTTCCCTTATCAAAAGTTATAGATTGACTTGAAAAGTTTCTTGATTTTGCATAACTCAAAAATTAATTAACCTGATGTATGCTGCTCCCAATGCACTAAAATTCAAGAAAATAAGTTGTATAATGAATAGTTTTTTGACCATTTCTTGCATTGTTTCCTTATCTCTCCATCCATAAAAGAAAATAAAAATCCAAAAGAGCTAAAACGCTAAGTTTGGGGTGGCACTCTTCCCACTTATTCACTTGTTCCATACCCCACATAAATTTAATAGGGGCATATCAAGAAAAGATGTCAAAAGTGCATAACAAAACATGCAGATAATGTAACTGTAAACAAAGAAATAAAAAGGCCTCAAGTCAAATAAAGGTGAGGTTGCCTTCTGTACCTCCTTCACTCCAATTTTATGCCCAAGAAAATCTACATGACCTCATCAAAAACCTTAGCCCTATTCTTGTGTAATAATTCATACCAATTCAGAAATAATCTTGAAATAGAAATAGGAATATTTTTTTTACGTGAATAGAGGAAGCTAAGGTTTCTTGGTCATAAAAAATGGAAGGACTGAAGTGGTGTTATGCAAGTGAGGAAGATAGACTGAAAGTATTATATGGTTGTGTTTCTAATTCAGTATTACTCAAGAATGAGCAATGTTCAAGTTTGGGGTAGTTGAGAAATACATATTTATCCATTTCATTTACAACTTTTAGATATCTTTTTAAGATTGTTTTGTTGATTATTTTCTTAGTTTTATAATTAATTGTTCTAGTTTATATTTTCTCTCTTTAATTGGAATTTGAATTTTATATGCTTGAATTAAATACTCTTGGACGATGTGACATGATTGATGAATTCATGTATACCTGACACCAAAAGTGCCATAACGTTTGCGTATGAACTCAAAATTAGGTGTAAAAATACTTTTTAGAAAGGGAATTTAATTTCCTAAAAGAAAATCATACTATTTGGACCACTTTTTAGCCTTTAACGGGAGAAAAATCTGATTGAAATCTCCACTGTGGACAAACAATTAATTTTCTTACTTAATTGTAAAAGTTGGTCAATTATATATGTTTTTCTAAAATAAAAATTCAAGAGAAGACTAAATCAAATGCCAAAATATAAAAACCATCAATACAGTTAGAGTTTGCCCCATGTTTCTTGCAGATGAAGCAAGCCATTCCTCTTGGGTTTTTTCCCTCCTTTCTCTATGTTAAAGGAGGGGGAACTCCTGAAGAAAATGGAATTTAGTCTTAGTTTTTAAATCTAGTTTTTAGTCTGTCTTTCACATCTTATGTCATTTTGGATATCATTCTAGTTTATATTTCTTTTAGTTTTTACATCATGGTCGAGTAGTTTCCTTCTAAGGTATGGGGAGTAGCCCTATTGCCCCAAATTTTCAATATAATCGATTCTCTTACTCCATTGAAAACATATCTTCTCTCTATTTAAGTGTGGTTATTAGATGATCTGATAGATTCTTATAGATTTATATAACTATGGATCTCCACAAGAATGAAATGATATTCCCTTAATTCCAATAATCATCTTTTCTTCTCTTTAATCTTTTTATGTTAAAATCCTTGGAGATGGGACCAGCTAACCCTTGGGTTTGAACATCAGTTTGATTTCACATGTTTCTTGATATGACCATGGATAGTGGCATGTTGGACAGTTGGACAATGATCTGTAAACGTTAGTATCAATAGGTTTATGAGAAATCTGACCATTGTGAGTTTGTCCATAATGACATGCCATCACAAGGTCCTAATTTGATTCTTGGAGTTTAGAAGCTGATTAGTTGAATAGGAATATAGTTTTTGGTGGTGATCCTTTGGACTCACATATCTTTATTTCTTGATTAGTTAATCTTTATTTCAACACTATTATTTTTGTTCTTTGCATTAAAAAAATCTCAAATCAGAATTTACTTTCTCATTTAGAAACCCAATTTGAATTTCAACCACTCCTTCTACCATCTCAAGGGATTGATACCTCTCTATACTTATTTTATTTGGTAATTGCATCAATTTGAAAACTTGCTTAGAAGGTTAAACTCTAGGACTTGTTCTAGTGATTGTTGTGTGTACAACGACGTGCAACAGGGGATAATGATTGTATTCCTCATATTGTATGTAGATGACATATAGTTCATGAGGAATGACTTCCCTACTTTACATATAGTAAAGACCTAGATAGGAAATAAATTCTCTATGAAAGACTTTGGAGAAACTTCCTACATGCTAGGAATCAAGATCTATAGAGATAGACCTAGAAGGGTTCTTGGACTAAGTCAGATCACATACATTGACAAAGTGTTGAAGAGGTTTAGCATGGAGAACACAAAGAGAGGCAACCTGACAATGTCTCATTGGGTTACTATCTCTAGAGCTCAATGTCCCAATTCTTGTGAACAAAGGGAGCACATTAACAAGATTCCATATAGTTCTGCAATGTTATGTACTTATCTAGATGTCTTGTATGCCTTGAGCATGATGAGAAGATACCAATCAGATCTTGGTGAAGCTCATTCAACTATCATGAAGAACATCCTTAAGTACTGGACAAGAACTAAGGATTTGTTCCTTGTATATGGAGGATAGGAAGAGTTGGTGGTAAATGGTTACACTAATGCAAATTTCCAAACTGACAAAGATGTCTACAAATCACATTCTGGATTTGTGTTTTGACTCAACAATAGAGTTGTGAGCTAGAAGAGTTCCAAGAAAGAGATAGTTACAGATTATACAACAGAATATGTTTATATTATTGCATCGAATACAACAAAGGAGGATGTTTGGATCAAGAAGTTCATCTCAGAACTTGGGGTGGTTCCAAGCATCATCGATGTGATTGAGCTATATCGTGACAATAGTGGAGCTATTGCACAAGATAAGGAACCTAGATCGCATCAACGTTCCCAGTATATATAAAGGAAGTTTCATCTTATATAAGAAATCATATAGAGACAAGATGTGAAGATTTGTAGAGTACCAACCGAAAGCAATGTGGATGACCCCTTGAGAAAAGAAATTTTATAGAAGAAGCATGAAGGTCATGTTAGATCACTTGGGATTAAGTCCATGGGTGATTGCCATTAAGTGCAAGTGGGATTATGTTAGTATGTATGTCCACAGAGACAATCATATGATGATTTAGTGGCATATCTTGTAAACAATTTGATTAATAATAAAGGAAATCTCACAAATTATTCTATTTTATTTAGTATGAGATAATGATGTAACATAATAAATGTCTAAACAATGATAATACTCCATGATGTATGTCTTCATATTGAGGACCTGAAACAATGAGATCATATGGATGTCAAGGGTATATGTATTATTGTTATGTTCCTAGTGAGATGTTATTGTGGAAGACAAATAGACAACAATAACACTTAAGACTACAATATGTGTTGGTTGATGACATAATCTAATTAGTCATGATATGTTATATCAAACCAAGCACATAGAAACTTGTTAGAGAACAATGTATTGGATGGACCCACATTGAGAGTGACACATGAAAACCATGATTGGTAGTCAGGGTCATCTCTCATAGTGATGGTGGTGATTGTGATTCTTAGACCTAAAATCACTAAACTCATCACATGTCATTTGGTGTACTTTGTTATCATCTATTGTGATACTAAATAAGGGTTTCCATAAGGTGTTCCTTGGGTGTACTGTGACACATGGGGATGATTGTGAGTGATGTAGATGGGATTTGTCCCTCCTAAAGGAGTTTGGTATCTTGACCACTTGATAAGAGAGACTAAGAAATGCATGGCCATGTTGGTGTGAGTCAATATATGATGTTGAGATCATACATATGGTCGACAGTCTACTTTAGTTCAAGGAACATGGATTGAATGTTGAAGAGCATACAATTCCATACCTCAAGTTCAATATGGATATCAGATACAAAGGAACTATATAAATATTTGAAGTTTCTTTTTTTTTGTTCATTTGACCCATTAGTTATTAGTTAAAAGATATACTATGAAATTTGAGTCATGGGACCATTTGGGATAATCACTTTAAAACCAAGCACAAATTGTAGATTAATTTGTTCTCCAACTTCTCTAATTACTTAGGTATAAATGATGTCTTGCTAGATACTAATCATTTCTTGTGAAATTATAATATGACTATGAATATCACTACCAATATAGTTTGAAGCCTATTGGGTGACACACATAGGATGTACTGGAATAGGAGTATAATTGTGGACTAGATTGGAAATGTTCCAAATAAAATTTATTACTAAAACATTTATGTAATCTATTAGGACAATATAGTAATATAATCTAAGTTAGTTGGTTAAAATGGTTTTGCCAATTAATTCGATTTAAATTATTTAGTCATCTGACTAATACCCAGCGATTGACAAGAGAAGTATTACAAAAATTAGTTAATAAATTAATATGATTAATTCATGAGTTAATTGATTCTAGAGTATTATTTTCATAGTCCATGAGAAGATGATTTTAAACATGACTAGAACCTTTTATTTTCCTAGAAATTCTGGAAAACCCTACTTCCTTTCCTTTGCTATTTATTGGGGTATGACAGCCGTATTTTAATATACACACTTGTACGTGAATCATGGCTATCATCATTACCAAGAGAGAGTGAAGGAGTGCAACCATGACTCTAGCACGTCATTAAGTAAAAGGCTACTCCTTTCCTTGAACTTAAGAAAGCATGACATAGAATTCCAGTCCATCTGCATGGATGAAGTAGAGACGTAGATGTTGAACTGCCTGTGTTTGACAGACATCAACGACGACCGTCTGTGCACAGGAGGGCCTATGCACATCACCGCGCAATGGGACGTCGATGGACTTGCTCCACTGTAAGGTATATCACACACACCCTTTTTATAAATACCTTGTCATTGATGAGTTCTGCTAGTATGGCATCTGAAGAAAATTTTTGTTCTTTCCGCTATGCTTGCTGCATCCATAAAACCCAACAATGACAACCATCAATATCCTAAGATCTGATGATCTAATTGAATCCTAGTAAGGCCCAGTAACAAAAGAGGGACCAATGGATCATATGTACACTCATGATCTAATTATTGTACTGAATAGTCATTTAAAACCTATTAGGTGTGTGTCCCAAGGTACGTGCCTTGACTTGTGGTGCAAGTAAAAAATGCCAAACCAATGCTATAAATAGTACCCCCATGGTGTTAAGATGGGGGTCACCACCCACGCTAGATGCAAAATCTCTACTGAAACCAACTCCCACCGTTTATCAACCACCTTGCCATCATATTGTCAAGGACAAGGATGAGAGTCAGAAGGCATTACTTGCGGTGCAAGTATACAATGCCTAACCAATGCATAAATAGTACCCCTGGGGTGTCAAAATGGGGGTCGCCACCCAGGCTAGATGCAAAAGCTCTATCAAAACCAACTCCCGCCATCAACCAACCACCTTGCTATCATTTTTTGAAGGACAAGGATGAGAGTCAGAAGGAATTTCCTATTGTTCTACACACTCTACTTTGACTTCCCTGTCGATGGATAGGGAATGAAAAGTAGGACTTCCATATTGCCACGACAATTTTTGAGAGGAGATGTCACATCCCAATTTTCAAAGTTAATTTAAACTGAAGTATGAAGTTTTTCCTAAATAATAATGATTGAGAGGTTTTAGTGTTAAAAGACCAATAATGGTTGTCCTTATATGAAAATGGGATAAGAAAACATCAAACAAGACTCAATTTTATATTTCACTCTCAATTGTGCATTATGTGTATCAATTAACTCATGTTGAACATCTTTTCTTTTCTCTATCCTTTAAGATGGCAATAAAGCTCAAAAATAGGATAAAGAGATGATCATCTGGCTCTTTAATGAGTGTATAATGTATAGCTTGAAATAGTGACTCAAAGGTTATATAATAGGAGCCTTTTCAAATTATATTTCCTTTAAATGCATTAACATTAAGATTAAGAGCCAATATAGGAGTTATGGACCATAATGTGTACAAACACAAACTCTAATGTATAGAAACATTCTAGACCCTCAAATTAGTATATGGTTAAAATTTGAACTTATTTGGACCATGTTTGACCCTCTAAACGAATTAAACAAGTTTGAATATAGTTTGACTAAGGTTTTATTTCGATTTTGTTAATGCAATGCATTAACCCTACAGTTGTGGTTATATTCGATGTCATGTAATTGATTTATTCTCCTTCCTTTTCTTATGTGATCTTATGGTTGGGTTTTAATGATCCCACAATCAAATGGCCTAAAGGTCATCGACTATTTTCACCCTCTCATGAAGATAGCAGATGTTTCTCAACATTTACTTCTCGATCGGTTACTCGATCATCCCTGAATTGCTTCTGAAGATTCCTCCTTCTATAAATTTGTTAGACTGCCCCATTTCAAATGAGTCATAACTCATTTTCCATCTCGCTCATTTGAAAATATGCACAAACTAGGGCATCATCCCCTCTCTACCACTGAGTTGCAGACAATACCATCAACCCCCCATGCCTATATAAGGTACTCAAAAGCACCATGGTTACCAAGGAATGCTCCTCCACCTTCAATTTCTTTCCATATGCCTCCAAGATCCATGGCGTACTCCTCCTCCATCTCCAGCGACTCTGGTTCCATCCAGTCTTCTCTGACCACTGTATTTCGATTCCTACGACTGTACTTAGAGCCTAATAAAGTCAAGGGGAGATTTGACTCACAGATTAGGAAGACTATCATAGGATCTGCATTGCTCCTAGGTAAGTGGGCCATACATATTCGGCATAAGTAGGTTTTGGTTGATTGAATGTTTATTTATGATTATGCACATTACTTGAATTCATGAATTATGAATGTCATTTCAAGTATACATCATGTATACTTATCACTGTTTGGTTGATTGTTTATTTATGGTCTATGGTGGAACACTAATTAAGATTATGAATAAGATTTAATGAATCATGTTCAAGAAAGGGAAACCCTATTATGATTTAAAAGGGAGAAATTCCATTATGGCACTAAGATGGATCAATCCCATCTTGTTCAAGATTAAGACAAAGAAAAGTTAATGTTTAAGTTAAGACCTAAGTTAATGATGAAGATTAAGGAATTGGCTATGTTTTTATACGTGCCTTGTTTGTAGACATGTAAGGGTCGTTATGGGCTTTCCTAGCATTATGGGCTTTCCTAGCAATCATCGGCTCCTACGGGGCATTCAGAGAGGTGGCATATATCTACTTTTCAAAATTCATCATGTTTTAAATTTATCCATTTAATGCTTAAGATAATCTATGATCAAGTTATTATTTCATGTCAAGTTATTATTTTTCTATCTTATATTATGCCAAATACCGCTTAATGATATGTTGTTTGTTTTGCATGATTGGGGATGCGATGTCTGTAGGATGTGGAGCAAGTGAAGGATAGGAAGGATAATCAAGGACTTGTAAAACTTCAAGCTTAGCCTAGTGGGGCGCCATTAACCAATTCGATATAGACTTTCAAAATATTTTCCATTATGTTTTGTTATGATACCAAGTAGATAGATCTTATATATGCATGTGATGTAGTTTCCTTTATGCCAAGAACAATGTATGAATCAAGATTTACTATAAATGCAAGGTGTTCCATTTATCCTATTGCTATGCTTATCATGTTTTGTGATGTTCCTCCAAGCCAAGTGACCAATGTTATAGACAACATACCCCTATCATGTTTGCATTTGGAAGGGTGTTACAATATGGTATTAGAGCAATTTTGGTAATGACCACTAGGCAGAGTATGATTCATATGTTCTAACCCTAGGTTTATGTGACCCTTTTCAGATGGCCCCTAAGAAAGAAGACAAGGGAAAGGATAAAGATGATGGTGCTAGCTCTTCTAGTAGGGTAGTGGATTAAGGAGAAACCCTAAGACAACCCTAGAGGATTTGGTCTAAGCCCTCAGCAATGCCTTAGTACAAGTACAACATTAGTCTAGACATCATGAACTAACTCTAGTGGACTTCCTAAAGATAAGGTATGACTCTTTTTCGAGTGAAGGACAGATTGATGTAGTGTCATAGAACCATTCTTACCCCAATCCCAATCCATCTGCCTAGGATTGAATCTCCCATCCCTAAGTGGCCCAATAGGATCTCACATATTGGCATATACAATAAGAAATAATAACTAAAAACTAAGATATATATATATGTATATGTATATATATGTATGTGTGTGTATATATATATATATATATATATATATATATATATATATATATATATACATATATATATGTACATATATATATATATGTTTGTACATATATATGTATATATGTATATATATATATATATGTATGTACATATATATGTATATATATATATGTATATATATATATATATGTATGTATGTATATATATATATATGTACATATATATATATGTATATATATTTATATATATATGTGTGTATGTATGTATGTACATATATATATATATATATATATATATATATATATATATATATATATATATATATATATATATATGAGATTGTTTTTATTGCCCGCGCGGGTAAGTAGTCAAGCTACCCGTCCTTGAAAGTTCGGTGGCAGGAATTGTAAATACTAGACTTGGTACTTTCGTGCTCTCCAATCTCGGCCTATTTTGCGACAACCTTGGGGAGGTCGAAGTTGATTCCGACGGTTATAGCTGGCCATTTCACCATGATCCTCCTGAGGCACTCTCCGGAACTCCCACCAACGTCGACAAGCGTGGACACCTTGCTTCTTGCACCGCCACCGGCCTCATCGAACCTGCCGTATCTGTCAAGGAAGCACTCCATGACCTTGTACTGCCCGTAATACTGGTATGCCTTTGTGCCACCATTGGCGAGCGTGAAGGGTTCAGGTCCTGATGGGTTTAGGACGAAATCGTGCAACTGGGTCCAGGCCCGGAAGAGAGTGTCATGGTGGTGATGTTGTACGTAGGGCGCATACGACGGTCCAGCGGCGCCACCGACACCCGTTGGAGGGACCAGCAGGGTCTTGCCGACCTCCGTCACGTTGTACCTGTGAGTGGCTTTTCGTCACCATCTGAGTTGATGTGCTCGAGGAAGACGTCGTGGGAGGAGTAGAACCGGAGGATGCATTGGAGGTTAGTCGGGTCGGCGTCGGGGTTGGGCGACGCGGGTTTCAGGAGCTTGAGTATCTCACCGGACGTTAGCAGAGTTTTGAGGCCTGACTGGTAGATCGCGTCGGGGACGTTGAGGAGCACGGTGGTGTGTAAGGACATGGGTACTGACAGCAGGTTCGGCAGTTCCATCATTGCCAACCATGCCGCCTTGTTCGACTCCATGTCAGATCTAACCGTCTGGATCCATTTTGGGTAGTCTCCGGAGTTGGGCATTGGTTACTGGCCAAACAGTTGCTGCTTTTAGTTTAGATCTACCGCTGGGTGAGCCAGGGATCCTACTAGAGTATTTCCCTACTTCCAAACAACAGAGTCCCGCACGATAATGCCTTCCCTTCACAAGAACGAAACAGATTGTTGCTAATGTCACTGAGTCATATGCGCTGAGTATGCAACACTGAGAAAAAAGATAAAATGAACCAACAAATAGAGAGGACGTTGAAGGTAGAAGTCCTGAAGGGGAGGATTAGATCGAGATGCATTTGAATATTTGGATGATTCCGGTGGTAAACAGGATGGAAAGGGCTTTACATACTAATTGCAAGTAGGACATATAAATTAACTGTCTGGTACGAAAAGTAACATCAAGATACTAAAAGTAATATCAGGACACAAAAAGTATCTATCTCATACTGAAAGTAACACCATAATACAAAAATAACTATATGATACGAGATCCCCCATCCGGCACCGAAAGTAATACCAGGACACAAAAAGTAACTATATTGTAAAGAAAGTAACTATCTGATACCGAAAGTAACACCATGATACAAAAAGTAACTATATGGTATGAAAAGAAACTATTTGACACTAAAAGTAACATCATGACACAAAAGTAACTATCCGACATTGAAAGCAACAGTAGGACACAAAAGTAACTATATGATATGAAAAGTGATTATCTGACATCAAAAGTAACATCATGAATTAAAAAGTAACTATCCGACAGAAAAAGTGACACCATGAGACAAAAAGTAACTAAATGGTATGAAAAGTAACTATCTGACACTAAAAGTAACACCAAGACACAAAAAGTAACAATAGGACACAAAAACTAACTATATGGTATGGAAAGTAACTACATGATACAAAACGTAAATATAGGACAAAAAAAGTACTTATACGGTATGGACAGGTATATTTGTGATCAAGTGTAACATTATAAGTATAGATTGTAATACTAAAGTGGCGTAGTTATAGTGAGATATACACCGGGATAACAACATAGCGAGGTTTGGGTGAATCCAGTCTCAATTTGTTACTTTTTTAAAAAACATTATTATTTTCTGTAACAAATAGTTACTTTTTAGATCAAATAGTTACTTTTTTGACCAAATAGTTACTTCTTACACCGTGTAGTTACTCTTGTTGACCTTTTATTACTTTTATGGAAAGTAACTGTTCACGACTCTACTATTTGTTTTGGATTAAGGAATGTGTGACTTTCCTCTGCCACAATTATTACGTACAAAAGTAATTATTATGTACAAATGAAATTATTGGATTACAGTAAAAAGTACACGTGACCATTGGATTACAGTAAAAAGAATACAAAAAGCATATAAAAGAAACAAATTTAATTTTCGCAGCAAACGTGGTGATTATATTACAAATAAAAAACAACCAATAACAGGGAGAATCATTGCACAACTCAATATACAAGATATTGAGGCATTATTTGAAAAGAACAATAGTGATAATCCATTAGCCCTTTGGAATATCAGTCAAGAATGGGCTATAATCGAACTAATTGATGAAAATAAAATAATCAGGGTAAAACCCATGAGATATAATCCTGTTGATATTGAGGAATTCCGTACCCAATTACAAGAATTAGAAACATCACAATTAATACAAAAATCAAAAATCCCACATTCTAGTCCAGCATTCATGGTAAGAAACCATGCAGAAATAAAAAGAGGAAAAGCTAGAATGGTAGTAAATTATAAGCAACTAAATCAATATACCAAGTTTGATGGATATTTTCTTCCACATAAAGAAACCTTAATAAATATGACAAGAGGAAAAAATATTTATTCAAAATTTGACTGTAAATCAAGATTTTACCAAATACGATTAGATGAAAAAAGTATACCATTAACGGCATTTAGCACTCCACAAGGACATTATGAATGGACGGTAATGCCCTTTGGATTAAAAAATGCTCCACAGATATATCAAAGAAGAATGGATAAGGTATTTGAACCATATAACTCTTTTTGTCTAGTATATGTTGATGACATTTTAATAGCCAGTAAAAATGAGGAAGAACATTATAAACATTTACAAATATTTTCCCTTCTTTGTCAAAAGACAGGAATAGTATTATCTAAGAAGAAAACAGAAATTTGTAAATCTAAAATAGAATTCTTAGGACTAAAATTAGACTCAAGTGGAATAGAATTACAGGAACATATTGTAGAAGAAAATTGTTAAGTTTCCAGATAAAATAGAAGACCAGAAACAATTACAAAGATTTTTGGGATGTTTAAATTACACTGAACAATTCATAGAAAACTTGGCAAAATTAAGGAATCCCTTACAAAAATTATTAAAGAAAAATGCTATTTTTCTCATGACGGAGGAACTTATAAATCATGTTAGATTTATAAAAGAAAAATGCAAAAATTTGCCAAGATTAGATCTACCCTTAGAAAACGACGACTTAATAATAGAAACTGATGCCTCAGAAGAATTTTGGGGAACAGTCTTAAAAAAGAAAGATGAACAAAAGGAAAAAGTATGTAGATATACGTCCGGAACATTAACACATACAGAGAAAAGATATCACTCAAACAAAAAAGAATTATTAGCATTAAAAAAGGGAATTAAAAAAATTTCCTATTTTTTATTACCCAAAAAATTCCTAGTACGAGTAGACAATACCCAAGTAAAAGCATTTATTAAAAATAATCTACCATCTACACCAGAATATAAAAGACTAAGTAGATGGCAAATATTCTTTGCAGAATATATTTTTGATATTGAAATTATTAAAGGAGAATCTAACGTTCTTGCAGATTTCTTATCAAGAGAATACAATGGAGCAGGTTGACAAAAAACTTGCAGAATTAGAAGCTCGACTGCAGAGAAATTGTAATTTGTTACAAGAAAATTACGTAGAATTAGTAGAGATGATCCAGAAGCAAGATAAAATTATTGATAATATAGAGGAAAGTAAACAAGACATTGCAGAAATAATTGCAGATTTAAACCACTTCAGAAGGGAGATCCAACAAAAAGGAGCAGAAAGGACGGATAAAATGACAGGTAAAAGGCCAATAGATATATCGCTCCAGATTTCTGATTCTGTCGGAAAAACCACTGAAAATACAAGCATGATGGCAAAAGAAAGCAGCTTTAAAACTGCTAAGACCAGCTTCACAGCTGAAAATACTATCTCTACGGAGAAAGATAATAGCCAAGTGGCAAGAAGCAGTTTTCAAACTGCTATTTCTTCAGAAAATAGCTCCCGCTTAACTGCGGAAAATATAATCTCTTCGGCGAAAGAACACCGCAATACAGCAAATAATATCAAATTGATGCCTGAAAGGATATTTAAATTATGGGTATCTCAGAACGAGCAGGAATATGACCTGCAATTGAGCCTTGCAGAGTTCTTAACAAAAAATGAAAATGAATATAGAACCTTATTAGAGATTGTTTACAATCTCAAAACAACAGAAACGTGTGTTCCAGATCATACGGGAATATATCCCAGAATTAACTTTGATAAAGGGGCTGATCCAAGAATCATCAGAGATTGTTTTAGAATCGGAGCAGTGAATTTAATATATCTAAGCCAAGATCTTGGGGAAATACAAGGACTGCCCCAAGATATTGCCAGATCAGTCAGAGAATTCAAAAATAATAGTCCACTAGTAAAACCTACTAGTGACATTTATATTAAGATTTTCTCAGCATCAGAGGACTGGGAAAAATTAAAGAAATTTAGTCCAATACACTGCATTCAAATTGGAGTATCTTCCCCAGAATATGTCAAAGAGATTGACGCAGATTACAGAAAAGAATTTGAAGAGAACAAGGTCAATAAGGAATTTGTTGAAACAAGAAGGGCATTAGGATTAAAAATCCTTTGCCAAGTACTAGAAAAATTAATTAATGAAAACCGAAGTTGGCTTCATAAAGCTTCGGATAGCACAATCATTGTATCCAATACAAGAAGAACTAATACCTCTACAAAAATTAATTTAGAAAGGTTTCTAAGAAGAATAGAAACCGGACAAATTAAATCAAGCAATAGATGTCAGCAGATATTTTGCCAACTCAGAAGGCATGAGGGAAAAATATGTCCCGCATGTCAAGATAAGATGGAAAGAGACAGCCACAGCAGCACAAGCCGATAAAAAGCATTCTAGAAGAAGACACGTCATCAATGACGTAAGAATACACTTGCAAGAAGCAAAGAACGACAAAGAACCCTCCACCGGACAGATGTACGTTGGAGAAAGATTTCAAAAAGAAGAACGCTCGCCACCGGACAAGTGTTCGACAATCATGTAAAGAAAAAGAGAAGCATCAATGCAATGTAACCGAGAGAGTCTCTATATAAACTCTCGAGGGATAGTAGTAGGGGCACTCGTAGTTGGAGTGAGTCCCAAAGGATAGCTATGTATGTAAATTAGGTCCTGCAATAAAAGAGCAGAGGCTCGATTTCCTAATTCTATTCCAGATTCCATTTCAAGTTCTTGAGATGATTCTTGCGTGCTAATTCCACAAGTGTAGGAAACAAGCTCCAGCTTGAAGATCATAATCCTTGTACTATCATAGAATAGGAAAGATAGTGTGTAACCCGTTACACCCCCAGTTCTTCTATCTTCATCAGTCGAGAGATATCTCTCCCTTATTCCATCCCGGAGGCCATCGTCCAGAAGTCCGACCAAGCAAAGAAGTGCATAAGGACACGGGGACATGAAGGCTATAGGATGATGAGGAGTCTGAGATCCGAAACGTCAAAGTCTAAGGAGTACTTCTCTTAGAAATCGTTAAGAGAAGATCGGATGGAGATTGAAGATAAGAGGAAGCGAGGTGGGCAACACAGGTATACAGATTATCTTGCTATCTATGATACTCAGAGTGTTATCGTCTTCTTTCTGGATGCTAGTTTCTTACACTATGAATTTAATTATGCGAAAACCTCGTAGTACAAAGAATAATGTATTAAGAATCCGGTCTAAAAAATGTAATAATTATAGACAAAATGATAAAGCTGAGAAAGTATACAACACCCATAAGGGCAGTTCGAGTATGTTTTCAAAGCATGATAACGGAATCAAAAATTTCTGCACCAACGAAGTGGTATCAGAGCCATGTAACGATTCAAAACTCAAAGATAAAAATGAATTTAACGATTTAGAAGATAATAACATATACGAAGCTTTAGATCTGGAATTTGAAGTTAATTTTGAATAATATGTATAAGAAACTAGAAGTACAGGTTCATGAAAACCATTCAAAGAACTTTCAGAAGATCCAAGAAATGATAGTGGAATTACAAAGAACAATGGAATATTTGTATGAAAAACAAAATAACGAATGTTTATCAAAAATAAACCTATTCCAAACAAGTGGAAACGAAATAAGTTTATGTCCTCTTCAGATAGAAGAAACAGACGACTTTAAAATCAAACAATTAGAAAATAGATACTTAGAAGCCGAAGCAGAAGAATTAGACAGTCTAAGTCAAGAAATAGTAAGATTAACGGAAAAAGTTAGAACGGTAAACATGAAACCACTACAGGGAGAAAGTTCTGGAAGCCAAGTAACCATGCCTATTCCTACAACTGTCCCTAGCGGACAAGGCAGTAGAAATGAAACACCAGAACAACCAGGGGCGAGATACAGGTCAGATCCTAGCTTTAGAAGAAAACCTACTGATAGAAATAGATATGAAGGAATAAATTGGGCATCTGATAGAAGACCAAGTAATATTGCTATAGAAACCCCAGATGATTATATGAATCAAGAATATATTAGTGCAAACGGAATTTATTTAAATTTAAATTGTGTAAGAAATATAGATGAAGCCATAACAAGATGGGCAAAAGCCACTTATTTATCAGTTACATCACAAAGTTATGATATTGAAACAGCATCAAGATTTTGTCATTTAACCTTCCAAGGAATCGTAGCAGATTGATGGAAAGGATTAACTGACAATGATAAAGAAGCAGTAAAAGGAACAACAACCACATTAGCTCAAGTAGTAAACAACTATGAAAACGAATTAAGAAGAGAATTTTTAGGAGAAACGTGGAATGTAAATAAAGACACAGAAAAAGAAAAAGAAAAACAGAGATTTATCTTTTTATTATATAACTTAAAACTCTGTGATATGTGCCGAATTGATGAATATATATGTAAATTCCAGGAATATTTTTATAAAATATATGACAGAACGGATAAAGAAAATGTTACCAACAAGAGTTTATTAAATTTATTTTATACCAAGGTACCTGACCCATGGGGATTTAAAGCGATGCAATTATATCCCCAATACATCGGACAAAGAGCAGATACATTAGGAGGACGAATAGAATTTTTAAGAATGAAATTAGAAGAATGGTGTGCAGAAGCCACACTAAGTAGAAAAACAAATAAAGTAGTAAAACAAGGACTTTGTTGTTCCCAATTAACTCATCCAATAACCATAGGATGTGAACCAATGAGGTACAATAGAAGAAACAAATATAAATTCAAGAAAAGGAAAAGGTTTGGATTTAAACCTAAACTGAAACAAAAATATTACAGAAGAAAGAAAAATTATAATAAAAAGAAACCAAAAGAATGTAAATGTTTTATATGTCAAGAAATAGGACATTATGCTAATGAATGTCCAAAAAGAGGATCTAAGAATATTAATCAAAAGCAATTCGAGGAAATTATAAAAGAAGAACTTTCTGAGATCAAAAATATTCAAGAATTTGTCCAAACAACTGATGATGAGCAATCCGATGGATCAATCTATTATTTCTCAGACACAGAAT